>CM028225.1:37301019-37901019 GCA_016432845.1 Psidium guajava | reverse complement strand
AATCATCTTTTTTAGAATATAAAAAAAAATCTTCGAAACAATAAAAAAATCAGAAATCATTTTTTAATTCTAAAAGAATGAAAAATTTCAGAAAAAATTCCCAAAAATCTCAGAAATTAGGAAACGGGTCATTTCGACTAACCAATCTTATTTTTGGTGAATTTTCATCCCGATCTTTCTAAAATGACGATTTTGCCCCTTATGGGTAAATTGTCTTGAAAAATTCAGAAAACTCAAAAACCTCAAGAATCAGGAAATGGACCATTTCGACTGGTCAATCCTATTTTGAATGGTTTGCCTTCTTGATATTTTCAAAATGACAATTTTGCTTCTCATGGGTAAATTGTCTCGAAACATTTCGAAAAATTCTCAGAAACTGTGGAAAATAAGGAATGACCACATTCAACTAGTTTGACTTGTTTTCACTTCACGACCCCTAAAAAATGACTATTTTACCCTTCTGATCAGTTTGATCCAAGTCTTTTCGAGTCATCCCAAATGATTTTTCATGAAATTGGTATCGAAATGGCCTTAGAGTAATCTAACGTAACCAAGTCCCCGAACTCACTTTCTCTGGTTCGTAGAAATAAAGTATTTCTCTCGATATTTTATTTAGGTTTCTAATCGACCTACCAAAAATGATTAGTGGCGACTCCAAATTTTAAAATCATTTAAATAAAATCCAAAGTTGTGATTCGGTAGGGCTTGGGAAGGTCAGCGTTAGGTTAGTTAATCTAATTAACCTGATAATTCGTTCACCCGAATAACTTACTTTCGGGTCGGGATAGTCATCAGCAAAGAACAAGTGAGATAGTTGCGAAGCTTTGCATCGCCAAAAGAATCTGAACGCAGGATGCTTGGTATGCTTCTCAAGGATCCTAGTGAAGATTTCCATCACACGGAAATAAGTAGGGGGACATTGGGTTACCTTGTCTAATACCCGTACCGCTCGAGAAAAAGCCATGAATCTCCCCGTTTATAACCACCGAGAATTTGGGAGAACGAACACAAGTCATAATGAGCATTGTCAAGTGCGTGGGGAATCCGAATGCAATAAGGACCCGCTAAAGAAAATCTCAATTCACAAAATCATAAGCCTTGCGAAAATCAACCTTGATAACACACTTTGGGAGGTATGGATCATGATGAAAGCCACAAAATAATTCCTGAGCCAAAAGGATATTATCACTGATACAACGCCCCTTAATGAATGCAAATTGGGGGAGACTAATGATCGAACAAAGCACACTCGCCAATCTATTCGCTATAATCTTCGTAATACACTTGTAAATACTGTTACAACACGCAATGGGTCTTAAGTCGTTGAGATTAGAGGCATTGGGCACTTTGGGGACCAAGGTGAGAATGGTATTATTAATCTCCTTTAGGAGGCAGCCTTGACAAAAGAAATCCTTGATAGCCAGAGAGACTGAGGAACCAGCAACATCCCAGGACTTCTGAAAGAACTCAGCCGAGAAACCATCGGGGTTTAGGGCCTTGTTCTTGGAGAGAGAAAAAATCGTAGCCCGAATCTCACAATCCGTCACCGGCCTAGATAAAAATGCTATTTGATTAGTATCAAGCAGGTTAGTGATAACTAACCTAAGATCAGGAACCGAAGGCAAGTCTGCAATAGGCTCCGGGGCAAGTAGATTTTCAAAATAAGAGACAATATGGTTCTGAATTTGCTACATGTCAGTATGCAGGGTGTCCGAGTTATCTGTGATAGAGAGCAACCTATTACTCAAGTTTCTTTTGTTGACCGAGCTATGGAAAAATTTAGTGTTGAGGTCTCCCTCTTGAGCCATTTAATTCTGGATTTCTGAGCGTAGAATGCTTCCTTGCATAGCCGTAGATTAGAAAATTCCTGGAGCAGGGTCTTTTCTCGGTCAGCAAGGTCTCTATTTCCAGGGGTCCATTTCCAACGCATCTTGAACAGCCGAAAGCTCATTCCTTACCTTTGCCGTGCGAAATGAAATATCAGAGAAGGCTTCTCTATTCAGCAGCTTCAATCGAGCTTTCAAAAGCTTTAACCTGCTGCAAAGTATAAACATAGGGATTCCAGTCAAATGGGAGTCCCATACCTGAGAAATCACTGTCGTGTAAGAGGGATGCGTCGACCAAAAGGTGATGAATTTGAATGGTTTCCTACGCATGGTAGGGAAGACAATCCGAATCAGGATCAAGGAGTGGTCTGAAACTCCAAGTGCTAGGAAATTTGCCTTAGAGAATGAGAATTCCTCACTTCAATGTGAATTAATCACCGCACGATCAATTTTACGCTGCTTCCGAGAGTTCCCCATACCAGTCGACCATGTAAACTTGTGGCCAACATATCTGAGGTCCTCCAGACTAGCCTGGGCAAGACATTAACTAAGCTTATCAAAACAAGGGAGCCAAGTGTTAGAGCTTCCCATACGGTTTGAGGGCTCCTTTATAGCATTGAAATCACCGAACACCATCCAGGGAGAGTTTTGGTTAGCACTCAGCTGCATAAGGTCATTCCACAGGGGACGTCTAGCAGTAAAAGTGTGCTCCGCATAAATAAGAGATAAGAAAAACTTCTTATTCAGGGGCAGAAGATGAAATACCCCATGGATGGCTTGAGCAGATGCTGAATGGGTATCAAAAGAGGCTCGTTGGAGATCTCAACCAATCCAGATTCTACCCCTATGCATAAAATCATAATTAACAAGCCACCTCCAGCCCAGGATAAGATTGGTGGACATATGCACAAAAAGAGTTTCAGGAACTTTATTCTCAAGAATCCCAATGCAACAGAGAGAGTATGTCCACACAAAATTCCTGATTTCAGCTTGCTTCAGAGGATTCATAAGACCCCCGATGTTCCAAGCACCAAAAAACATTCAAAAAGGAGCAAGAGAGTTACCATTGTTTCTTGCCCTTCTTCCTCTTAGAGGATTTGGGGGCAATAGTAACATTAGCCAAGGGACTACACTCAAGAATGCTGCTAGGTACGCAATTAGGGGAGTTTGGCCCTGGCCTATCATGCAAACTTCCAGCTTCAAGTATTTGCACCCCTGCAGATCTGCGCCGAGTGTTAGGAGATGCAAGGGAGGGGGATTCACTTCCAATTTCACTAGCTTCAGCCTCATTTCCAATATCTGAGTCTGAGGTGCTTGAGGAGTTAGAATCCAAGGGTTCTGGTTGGGCCTCCACACCTACCACAGTACCCGATGGAGGTAGAGGAAAGTCCCCAGTAGCTGGTTCAGCTGGGATGTTTCCCATCTCAGTAGGCTGAGGAGGTGTTTTGTTTCTGCCTGTGATAGTGGTCCAGGTTTCCTGAGGTTCAGGATGTCACCATTTGTTGCCGGCTTAGGTGCAGGATCTGCTTTGCATTTGTGCCCAAAGATACCACACTTCTTACACGACACTGGTTTCCATTCGTACTCAACTGGGATAGAATAAGGATCTTTATTATCATCCAGCTGCACTTCCACAGACTTGGGCAAGTGCTAGTCTGCTTTAATCTCTACACATACCCGAGCATAGGTGATTCTTCTCGTATTTTCTATTAGCGAGTCCACGTGAAGTGGCTTCCCTATGTCACTTGCCACCAGGCTAATACCCTGGGCAAACCAAAGTGCATTCGGCAGATCATGAAATCTGACCCAAATTGGGAGAGATTCATGTTGGTCCTTCCTCAACACTATCCGAGGGTGCCATTGCTGTAAAACAAGCAGGACTCTAGAGATAGTTATATGGCCTACATCCAAAATCTTGCGTCTAAATTCATCATCCGACAAGTGGAAGAAATAGAAACTAGTAGAGTTAACTACAACCTCAGCAAGCTAAGAGCCCCATATCTTCTTTACCACCATTTCAATCAGACGAAATGGCAATCTCTTGCCAACCAGATATCCCACAAGACAGGACTTCCATTTGGGATTGCATGCTTTTAAAATTTCATTTGGAACTTTATGGCCGAACTACCTTCTACTCTATTAGGAGGGATATAGTTAAAGGCATACCCCTTCTCGGTAGATTTGGCTATTGCAGCCCAAAATCGAGACACCGTAGTAGAGCCATCAATATTCCTTTGCAGGGTGACTCTGGATCGACTTCTGGTTCCTCCTTGATAAGCGTGGGGATGAGCAACATCAGGGTTAGTTCCAGAAGGTTCACCATTTTTCATTAGCAGGACAACGTCCTCCGTGTTCAACTGGGCAACGCCAGACTCAAGTTGGGGACCAGCTTGGTCTAGGATAATCCGAAAATTCCTTGGCCACCGGACTCTCGACCTGTCTCTGCTGTGTCTTCGTTGGGCAGGCCTCATCTTGTCCACTGGAGAAACATCCGAGGGCACAGTTTTTCTTTCCCGCTGAGCAAGGTCAGCCATCTTTAATTGAGCCCTAACAGGGTTCGAAGGGCCCTCAGCAGGGCCTTGCATGGCCACCCGGACATGCTTATTCTTGGTTATGGCCATCGAAACCATCTGAGAGGAGGAAGTGCCATGAAGCCCGCCATTCCCCAATTTTCTCAAATCTACCATTCACGCCGAGAGAAGGCACAAATGATTTTTGAATTTGGAGTCGCCACTAATCATTTTCCGTAGGTCGATTAGAAACCTACGTAAATTAGCAGGAAAATTAAATTACTTCTACGAACCAGGGATTTTGGGTTTGAGGACTTGATTACACTAGTTAATTAAAACTAATGCCCTTTCGGTACCTTAATTTAATGATTATCCTAATTTGGCAACTCATGATTGATTTATTCCTAAGGTTCTAGTGAGGTAACTTTTTTTTTCAATTTTTAGATGGAATACATGTGAACCCCCTAGATTTAAACTCCTATCATCTTCAAAATTCTCTCTCTTTTTGGTATTTTCTTTCTCTCAAATTTTTCTTCAATCTCCCAAAACCCTCTTAAACATCCAAAATTTTCTCTCCCAAAAAATCGTCCTGCAAACTCTCTTCTTCCTCTTTTTATAACCCACTCATTTATCTCTCATTCTAATTTCTCCACTAACTCTATCTCCCATTCTAATTTCTCCACTAACTCTTCTTCATCTTCATTTTCCTTTCTCCATCTTTATCTCACATTCTAATTTTTTCACTAATTCATCTTCATCTACATCTTCCCTTCTCCATATCTATCTCCCATTCTATTAACTCTTCTTCATCTCTATCTTCCCTTCTTTATTCTCATCTTATTTTCTCTATCTATTCTTCTCCATTTTCTTTTTTCTATCTCCTCTTCTCCATCTCTTCCTCTCTATCTTCCCTTTCCATCTTCCCTTCTCTATTCTAATTTTTCCACTAATTCTTCTTTTTGTTATTTGTAAAATAATTCCTCAAGTGTTAGGTATTTGCACTATAGTCCCTGAGATTTTAAGTATTTGCAATTCAATGCCTAGAGCCTAAATATTTCTTTAAGTCCAAATCTCCTCACAATTTTCGACACACCTCCCATATGCTTAGTAAAAATTCATCACATGTCAAATTTAAACTCATTTCTCGCCGCTGAAAATAATACAAAATTTAATTAAAGTCTATTTGCAAAATTGAGTCATCCTTGGTATAATTGGGCTAAGATGAAAATTTAAAATATTAGAGAATAATGTCACAACTCCTAAAAGTGAAAAATGAAAATAAATTGACTCAAATTGAATTTTTTAGGCCCAATTCGAGATTATGATCATAAAGGAATACATAACCCCGAATTAGGTTTTTAAAATTTGTGATGGCCAACTCGAAAATGGATTTAAAATAAAAATATTGACTATTTTTATGTATTTTTGTAGGCTTAAATGCTATTTACTTATTAAATATTTTCTTAATTTCTAAAAAATATTTAAAAAATAAAAAAAAATAAGAAAAATTATTTTTTATTCAAAAATGGTTGCCTAAGCTTAGCCAAGGCTTCCAAAGTAGATTTTGTAATTTTCTCAATTTTTTCTTTTTTTATGAATTTTCGAAAAACAAAATATCGAAAAATATTGAAAATATAAAAAATTTATTTTTTGGTCAAAATTAGTTCTCTAGGCTTGGTCAAGGTCCCCAACTTTGATTTTTTTTAATTTCATGAATTTTTATGGATTTTCTATTAATTTTCAAAAATACAAATACCGAAAAATACTGAAAATATGAAAATTCATTTTTTTTTGCCAAAATTGGTTCCCTAGGATTGACCAAAGTCCCCAAAGTTGAATTTTTTAATTTTATAAATTTTTATAGATTTGTTTTATTAATTTTAAAAGAGAAAAGATTATTAAAAATCAAGTGTCAACAGCTACCCCTCTTTGAATGGAAGCTCGGTAGAGGTTCATTTCAAAGAAGAGATAACACCTGAACTCTAATTGACTCAACCTAAAAAAATACAATGAGTCGTGACATTTGATCTCTGATACCTTTCTGTGTAAGTTCTGATTCAGGCCGAGCTTGTGGAGGCTCTTATTAAGTGAGGGAGAGATAGAAAAGAAAGGGATTTACCTGAAACTTACCTGTTCGCCTCGTGGTTGTCGACTGCTCTGCTGAAAAGGGAATGGAAACCTAAGGATTTGTTATAAGAAAACCTCAGGGTGATTGAATCTGGACCCGTTTGGTAGATCATCCCATGGTAGATTCCTAATGAAAGGATTCTACTGATTAAAATTTGATTGAAATTTGACCCGTATGGTAGGTCATCCCATGGTAGATTCCTAATGAAAGGATTCTACCGATTAAAATTGAATTATGATTTGACCTGTATAGTAGGTCATCCCATGAAAATGCCTGTAAAAAGGACTTTGTGCCTATGGAAAGGACTTGTTGCCTATAAGAAGGATTTTTGTGTGTCTATAGAAAGGAATTTGGGTGCCTATAGAAAGGACTTTGGGTGCCTATAGAAAGGACTTGGTGCTTGTAAGAAGAACTTTTGTGTGCCTGTAGAAAAGACTTTGGGTGCCTATAAGAAGGACTTTTATGTGCCTGTAAAAAGGACTTTGTATGCCTATAGAAAGAACTTTGGTGCCTGTAAGAAGGAATTTTGTGTGCCTATAGAAACGACTTTTGTGTGCCAATAGAAAGGACTTTGGGTGCATGTAGAAAGAATTTTGAGTGCCTATAGAAAGGACTTTTATGTCACGAAGGATGCCATTCTGAGATCTAGAGAGATCAGGAATCCTGTAGAAGCTCAAATCCACATTATCTTATTTTGAAGGGTGCCATTATGGGATTTGGGAAAACCAGGGATCCTGCATAAGCTCAAACCCAATTTCACTTACCTCAAAGGGTACCATTCTAGGATCTAGGAAGACCAGGAATCCTGTAGAAGCTTAAACCCAATTTTACTTACCTCACAGGGTGCCATTCTGAGATCTGGGGAAATCAAGAATCCTGCAAAAGCTTAAACCCAATTTATCTTACCTTGGAGGGTGCCATTTTGGGATCTGGGGAGACCAGGATTCCTGCAAAAGCTCAAACCCGATTTACCTTATCTTGTAGGGTGCCATTTTGGGATCTAGGGAGACTAGGAATCCTGCAGAAGCTCTAATTCGATTTAACTTACCTTGGAGGGTGCTATTCTGGGATCTGGGGAGACCATAAATCCTACAGAAGCTCAAACCTGATTTACCTTACCTTAGAGGGTGCCATTCTGGGATTTGGCGACACCAGGAATCTTACAAAAGCTCAAACCCGATTTATATTCTCTCGTTGCTCAAGTATAAGTCAAAGAGGTAGAGATCAAAACATCTCGAACTTTTCTATTGTCGAGACAAATCATGCTTTATTAGAGAAGTTGAATACATGTACATGCCGCACTGGATTTAAGCACCTTGACAATTATCAGAATTCATTCTTATAAAAGGTTAAGGTTAAAGATATACTTACCTGAGGATTTGGAAGACTGTCTAGAGATTTCTTGACAACCAGGCTTGTTCATTCAATAATCGCCAAATGGATTTCGAGACCTTAAAAAGGCAACTCGAACGTCAAAAATGTGTTACCTATCAAGTAGTGTTAGAGGTAACATGTGCAAGCATTTTTATCAATGAGTTCATTGGTTCATGCAGAACTGTTCAGTCAAGTTTACCATGATTAGAGACAGTCTATGTAATAACTCATGATGTAATCAATCCAAACGTGGATCAAGCGCAACCATTCTGTTAAGTTTGCATTACCAATTCCGTTCAAGGGGATTACCATCGCATGAATACCTCGATTGTAATCTGGATAGGGGACTTCAGTCCGAAAGGGCTTTCTCTCACTCTCGAGAAAGGATGTTCATCCTGATTGCAGGATCGGAAAGAAATCACTAATTCTTACCATCATCGCATTCAACAAAGATCTAAGTAATCTCGTAATTGGTACGATCAAGCCAATCTGGAGGTCTTCATTAGGACCATAGTGTAGGCTGGGTCAAAGGCTTACTAAAGGGGACTCTTTTGAGTCAAATCTATCAACAAAAAGTGTTCATCATTTGTTCTGAGTTTACAAGTCAAGAACCTTGCAAAAATGAAAGAGAAATAATTTTGCTCATACCTTTTCGAGCGATGCTTAAAATCATTCAACTCTACATTAACTCAAGCGCCTTAATTAGAAAAAACTTTCACAGGTCATAACGTAGGTTGGGATTTGGAACCAAGGAAGGCTTCTTTTGGCTCAAAAGATATATTGGGTGGGTTTAACGTTGGTGATCATTACATCTCTACCACCATTCTCAACCTGCTAGAATAATCTTCAGAGGACACCATCGTGGTACGAGGAAGGTGTCAACTTCTGCTGATACCATCGTAGCTTCCGAGCGGTATAAACTTCAACTGAGTATATTTTGCAATTTGATCCATTCGAAGAGTTTTCTTTTGTAACCAGATCCCATTGGAGATTTTACAACAGAAGACAAGATGTTTTCATTGAATGTACGTGAATATTGATTTGCATGGGCATTGGCCTTGCTTTTAACTGGTGCTTTACCTTTTCATGCCTGAAATTTACTTTCTTCCTTTTTTTTCTTTTTCTTTTCTTTTTTGAAGACTGTGCCATTCTACACACGTATGCCAAAGATCACACTTGAAGAGTTGACTTGAGAACTTTATGTAGACCCACTTCTTTTGAGTTCTTCTGCTTTGAGGTGTCGCCATCTTCATCTTGGAATAAGCAATGATCACCAACAGAGTTTTTAAGAAAAGAATATGCAGGCTCAATTGGGTAATACAAAGGATAAAAGTGGATTGGATGGAGAAACGAATGCTTTTCATCATTCTAAAGCACTTGAATTACCGTGTGAGGTTGAAAGCAAAGCAAAACATGAAAATTAATGTTAGTCCAAGCAAGAAAACTTCTAACCATTTACCTCGTGCTATTTGCTAGGACTACCTCCACTTGGCCCCGATCCGGGGTGGTTCTTTACAGGGGTTATGAAATAAAGTCGCCGCCCAAATGGGTTGTCAATGGTTACCTGTACTGTTTAGGATAGAGAAATGAATGCCTCCTTCCTTTCAATATCGTACCTTTTGCGAGAAAACTCATTGCCTTGGGGAATACGAAACCTATTTGGAACACAACTCACTGTGGACATGGGACGCGTATGGAAATGGGGTCGTCTTTCATCATTCTGTCATGGCCCATTCTACACATTCGATGCATCATGTGTAGATATGCTCCAAGTCAGAATCAGCAAATTAAACATGCAAAAAAGTCACGTATGCATCATGGTATGTGTAAATGCAATGCAGATATGACAATTTTTAGCATTTCATGTGTTTACAGAATGTGCAAGCATGAAAGTTTAAACTATACATGCGGGTTTAGAAACTGTATTGCTCCTCCCGAGAATTGTCTTTCTCAGCCTTTTTACTATATCTCTTGCACGATTTGTTTTCTTTCATCTTTTCATGGTAGGGGTCCACGTCGTTATCTCTCCCACTTATCTCCACTGTTGATTTTGCCGGTGCGTTCTCCCATAAAGACGAATCCTATCTTCTTTTTCACTGTAAATTTTCTTTGTCCCGCATTTAGGTCGCCTTTTTCTTCTTTTTCTTCAAAGTGGTGGCGTCCTCTCGACCTTTTCACAGAGATTTCAGATTCATTCGTCTCGAGATTACTGACTAACCTGGATTCGAGCCAATGGAGATGACACCGAAAGGGGATGGCAGATAGGATAATCTGGCCGATAGAGACCACCCTTGTGAATCACTGTTTAACTCGAAGCAGATTATCACCTTCGTGTTCTAGTCGTCTGCTTCACTTCTCTCTTCTTATCTTTCGTATTCTGCTCATCGGCCTTAATTCTCTCCTCTATACTTTTTACGATAATGGTCAATCTTCCCACATACATCTTCCCTGCTGAAGTTATGTTCAAATAGGAAAGACTTTACCATTTTATTGGCCGAGGCTATATTTACATAGCTCATCATCCAAGTGTTGAAGCTGAGATCCTCAGTTTGTTCAGAGAAGTAAATGCTTCTTCGGTTGAAGGCACCAACTTAGAGAGAGAATACAGGGCATTCTCACACGTCTTCATCAATTTTCTAGAAGCCCGCCGGAACTCCCAAGAGATGGTCACCTTAGCCCACGTCGTGAAGGCCCGCTACCAGGATCGATCTAAATGCCTGGAGTTTGCAAAACGCTCAATTGCTCGATACAAGAATGTCGTCAAGTCGCTATTGATTTATGAGAGGGAGAAGCTGGTGGAGTGCCTAGCTTTGAACCAAACTTACTTTGAGCATAATCCGAATGATATCATGATGAAGTTCAGATGTGAATGGCTGGAGGAGAGGCTTGATGTTCTATCGACGAATATAGCTTTCGAGAGAGGCTTGATTGATAATCTGAAATTTGTCGTTGAAATGTACCCGCCTGTTCTTCAAGCTTGCAGACCTCGAATCCTAGATCACTCAGTGTAGGCAAAGTATTAATTTCATGGAGAGTCAGTTAAACTCTTTTGTGATACTTATTACTTTCTTGCTATCTCTTCTTCCGCATGATAGAACGATTTGAGGTCCCGAAGATGTCAAAGCTTAATGTCCTTCTTGGTGCTCTCATTAGATACTGGAGACGATAATATCAAGAACGTTAAAGAAGCATTCGGCGGTGGCCCCCACTAGCTGCTTAAAGTCCCACGAGCTAGTCACGTAAATTATTGCAAAAGCTACAAGGTCTGGTTAATATACTTGCTTTATAGGCTCCAATTACACAATCTACGTTTTATCAACAAAAATACAGGAACCCCTCCAATACATTAAGAATGCCACCATGCATGATCTGAATAAATTTACTGGCCCATCAAAATACATAGCCCATACGTGCTCACTGGTTGACGCAATTCCGTCTTCGAGAGGATGGATTTCTTTGCTTGGCTCTAGGGTTAAGGGATCGGCAATTTCCCATCCTTTCATATTCTTGAAAATCATTTCTGGCGTATTATTGAACCCAAATTTAGTCCCGTCTATGGTACTTATAATTCCCTGCAAAAGTAGAGGAAATTATGAGTATGTAATCCAAGAGAGGTCGGTCTATGACTCCTATATTAGTTCAATTTTGTTTTTTCATTTTGAAAAAAGTAGGCAAAAAAATTTTTAGGTGGACATTGATGAATTTCTCAAAAAGGATTTTCTTGCAGATTTTATAATTTGAACAAAAATGCGACAAAATCCTTTAACATTTAGCAAACTTCCCGTAGGAACTTTCTTCTTTTATTAGAATGAATTTTCAATGGTAAATTTGTCAAGAAAATCTTATTTCTATTGAAGTAGGAAAAACGTGACAAAATCGTTTATTATTCAAAAACATTCTCTAGAGAGATTTTTCGCATTCATTTTTTCAAAAATGGGACACTAATTTAATTTTTATTTTCCTTTGAAAAAAATGATCACAATGTTAAGTTCAAAATTTGACTGAAGCTTAGCATGGACCGACCAAAAATAAACGAAAGACAGAGTTAGAGAACTTACTTCACCTTGAAAAAATGCAAATCACACAGATATGCACCTGAATCATGAATTTAAATCTTATTTTAGCTATCCTAAAGGCTCACAAATTGAAGCAAAAGACTTACGGCAAAGCGACAATCTTGCACACATAATCAAGATTAGCTGTAATCCCACAACATAACCAGGATTAGCCGGGCCTTTCTACTTCGGCTGCTAAAGTGAAAAATTATAACCCTCGCTTCGGTAATCTTACTAAGCATGAGACCTAACTTTTAAAACACATTTTTGAAAAGAGATTCGGGATTGAATCTGGACTAACTTTCAATGTGATCTCACGGCGAACGCTAGAACCAAATCGTAATACCATCCTAAAATAATTAATCATGCACAACAATTAAATGCAAACACCGCTTTAAAAATGTGCAAAAATTAAACTTCAATTCCCACACACCAAACCTGCAAAACAAGGAGTTAGCCAAACACTCCACCCCTTATAATCCCAATCTGCAAAAACATGTAATACCTATAGAATGAGTTCTAAACAATTGCCAAATCACATGAATTTTCATCAAAGTTTTTAGGCCTAAGTCCACTAGGCTCTTAAAATTTTTTCTAAAATTAAGAATAGGTCCCCAGCGGAGTTGCCAAACTATCGCGACCCTAAAAAAAAAAAATTTAGTGGAAAAATTTTCAGGTTAACGGATTATTATGTTGATTAAATTAATTAACCTAATACGGACTCTCCCAAGTCCTAACGAATTGCAACTTTGATTTTTCTTGTTCAAATGATTTTAGAGCTTGGAGTCGCCACTAATCATTTTTAGTAGGTCAATTAAAAACCTAAATAAATTAGCGAGAGAACTAAATTATTTCTACAAACCAGAGATTTTGGGTTCGGGGACTTGATTACCCTAGTTAATTAAAACTAATGCACTTTCGGTACCTTAATTTCATGATTATCCTAATTTGGCAATTCATGCTTGGTTTATTCCTAAGGTTCTAGTGAGGTTTATTCCTAAGGTTCTAGTGAGGTGACCTCTTTTTTTTAATTTCACTTTTTAGATGGAATGCATATGAATGACATTTTTTGGTATTTTCAAATCATTAAAATTCGCTAAAGCCGCAAAAGGGCGTGAACTAACGATTTCTGTGCAGTGTTGCAACCTCCAGCAAGTGGCTCGGCCTACTCATTATAGGGTGTAATGGTACAGTAATTAAATTGCAATAAATAAAGGACCTCTAACGGGGAACTCGGCCTTGGCTCGGCCTACCCATCGTGAGGTTTAATAGTACTGAAATTAAATTGCAAGAAATTAAATTACATTAAATAAAGGACCTCCAACGGGAGACTTGGCCTTGATTCGGCCTACCCATCCTAGGGTTTAATGATACTGAAATTAAATTGCAAGAAATTAAATTGCATTAAATAAAGGACCTCCAATGGGGGGCTCAACCTTGGTTCGGCCTACCCATCGTGGGATTTAATGGTACTAAAATTAACTTGTAGAAAATTAAATTGCATTAAAAAAAGAACCTTCAACGGGGGACTCGGCCTTGGCTCAGCCTATCCATCGTGGGGTTTTGATGGTACATAAATTAAATTACATGAAATTAAATTGCAGAAAATAAAGAATTACTAGTGGGTGGGTCGGCCTTCCCATTCTCATGTTTGATGGTGCAATAATTAAATTACATAAAATTATAGTACGAATGCGACATGTGGATATGGAGACATATGAGTACGACATGACATAATCGAGATTTAAATCAATCCATTTGGGTAACGAAATTCTTGAAGATTTTAATGACTAGGATCGTTACCTGATTTGATGGATTTGATGGCCGAATTCGAACCTCGTATCACCTTGTGAATTAAGATTGCGGCTCAAACGACGGGGTGAACTTTTTATTTATGTTGATCGATGAAGGAATTGGTGATGATAACCCCCTAGGTTTAAACTCCCATCATCTTTAAAATTCTCTCTTTTTGGTATTTTCATTCTCTAAAATTTCTCTTCAATCTCCTAAAACCCTACTAAACATCCAAAATTTTCTCTCCCAAAAAATCCTTCTCCAAACTCTCTTCTTCCTCCTTTTATGACCCACTCATTTATCTCTTATTCTAATTTCTCCACTAACTCTATCTCCCATTCTAATTTCTCCACTAACTCATCTTCATCTTCATTTTCATCTTCATCTTCCCTTCTTCATCTCTATCTCACATTCTAATTTTTCCACTAACTCTTCTTCATTTTCATCTTCCTTTTTTCATATCTATCTTCCATTCTACTAACTCTTCTTCATCTCAATCCTCCCTTCCCTTTTCTTATCTTATTTTCTCTATCTATTCTTCTCCATCTTCTCTTCTCCATCTCCTCTTCTCCATCTTCCTTTCTCAATTCTGATTTCTCCACTAACTCTTTTTTTGTTATTTACAAAATAATCCCTCAAGTATTAGGTATTTGCACTCTAGTCCTTGAGATTTTAAGTATTTGTAATTCAGACCCTAAAGAAATATTTCTTTAAGTCCAAATCTCCTCACAATTTTCGACATACCTCCCATATGCTTAGTCGAAATTCACCGCCTGTCAAATTTAAGCTCATTTCTCGCCGCTGAAAATAATGCAAAATTTAATTAAAACCCTTCTGCAAAATTGAGTCATTCTAGGTATAATTTGGCCAACAAGAAAATTTGAAATATTAGAGAATAATGTCACAACTCCTAAAAGTGAAAAATGAAAATAAATTGACTCAAATTGTATATTTTAGTCCCAATTCGAGATTATGCTCGTGAAGGAATACACGACCCCGAATTAATTTTTTTAAATTTGTGATGGACAACATAAAAAGGGATTTAAAATAAAAATATTGACTATTTTTATATATTTTTGTGGGCTCAAATGCTATTTATTTATTAAATATTTTTCTAATTTCTAAAAATATATATAAATAATAATAAAAATATGAAAAATTATTTTTATTCGAAAATGGTTGCCTAAGCTTGGCTAAGGCTTCCAAAGTTCATTTTGTAATTTTCTCATTTTTTCTTACTTTGTTTTATGAAATTTCGAAAATAAAAATACCGAAAAATACTGAAAATATAAAAAACAAATTAATTTTTGGTCAAAATTGGTTCTCTAGGCTTGGCTAAGGTCCCCAACTTTGATTTGTTTAATTTTATGAATTTTCATGGATTTTCTATTAATTTTGAAAAATAAAAATACCAAAAAATACTAAATGTATAAAAAAAAAATTTTGGCCAAAATTGATTCCCTAGGCTTGACCAAGGTCCCCAAAGTTGAATTTTTTAATTTTATAAAATATTATAGATTTTTTAATTAATTTTAAAAGAAAAAAGATGATTAAAAATCAGGTGTGAACACCTCTACCCAGAAAACCAAAAACTTCTCCCTTTTACCGAACTATCCAAAAATGGATTCAAAAAAGCCCTGGTCAATGTGAAATACAACTACCAGAGCCTCAAGCTCCAAAAGTTGCCCATATAGTAGCAATGTTTTTGGAAAAGGACTTCCCTTCTTTATAGCCGTTGGTACCAACCCCACCTGTTCAAAAACCTCATTTCCCACCTACTAAGAGATTTACAGATCTTTCCCAGCAATTTCACCACTTATCCAAAATCCCTACTCCCATTGAAGTTGATGCATCAAAACAAAGAAGAATGCCTCCTTGTGTTGAATTGGCAGTCAGAAAATCCTTTAGCCCAAAACGCTATTCTCCAGAAAATTGACAAGAGTACTTGTCATATTAGACATATGCTTGAAGATTTCTAGCATAGGCTCTTTATGTTGGAATCAGGCATGATTCCCAAACAGCATTTCATGGAGGATTAGATGCCAAAAATCAACAAGCTTAAAAGACAAATTGCTATGCTCCAACAGCGATTGTCAGGTGGCACTCCAGCCACAACAGAAGAGTTCCTTTTTTGGAAAAACATATCCAAGCTTCCAGCATGGATTAGGAACCTCTAGACCACACATCTCCCTGTTCCCACCAAACAAGAATCCCTTCCCTCCCATGTCAGAAAGGTTCACTCGCTTTTAATAACACCATGAGGAAGAACTCGAGGAAGGCCTGAGCCAAAGAAAAGGCTCCAAAAGATGTTGAGAAACCAAGAGATGAAAATCCTCCTCCACTACCACCGTCAGCACCGCCTTTGGCTTATATGATTTCCAACCCCAAGGAATCATTCCTTAAAAAACAAACCTTACATGAACCATGTCTAGTAGCCTCGATCTCTCCATCCATCTCGATACTATTCATTGAACCTTACGAAGAAGCATCATCTGAATCCTCAGATCCGCCTTTCCCTAAATCGTCCCCCCCATATGACTTTATGGCTGACCCAATTGATCATGAGATGAATGATCGGACGCTAACCCCCACTGATCCCCATATGGTTTTTTACTTTGGATGACCTTCCGTACCATAAATGGTCCCAACATCTCCAAGAATTCCATGCCAAATTTTCCACAAGGAACATGAAAAATCATAATTCTTACCAAACTCTTTTAGAGTTCCCCACCAGATTTATTAGAATCCTAAAATTATGATGGTCATGGATCAGTGAGAAAGATCAGATCTAAGTCATCTCTAGCGAACTCGACCACATGATTTACAACCTCCACATGTTTTTCATTGGGCATCCCGACAATGAGAAACAACTACAAAGAAAAAAATTCTTTGAGAGAAGATGTTGCTCGCATGAGCAGAAGGATCTGGATATATACTTCAAAGTCATGCTTAGGCTTTTCTTCTCCATGGGTGCAGATCATAACCTAAAGCCCATATTCCTCTCCTCAATCACTACAAAAAAAAACAAGCTTTTAGCAACAGAATTAGCGATGAAATTTTTTATAAAAATTCATCGCTAAATTAATTTGCGACAAACTTTGCAATGAAAACATATTCGTGGAAATTTAGTGACAAAAATTTAAACTTTGCGACGAAAACATATTAGTGGGAATTTTCGACGCTGATTTGTGACGAATATTATTCATCAAACAATTCATCACTAATTAGCGATGAAGGTTTAGCGATGGCGTTTGCCACGAAATTGGCGACAAAACATATTTCTGGGAATTTTCGTTGCTAATTTGTGACGAATACTATTCATGGAAAAATTCATCGCTAATTAGCGATGAAGGTTTAGCGACATCATTTGCCATGAAATTTGCGACAAAAATAGGAAATAAAATAATTTTGTCGCCAACTCTGGTCACAAAATTTAGCGACGAAAGTTTTTATCTTTCATCGCTAAATTGCGACGAAAATGGATTTCTCGCTAATTTGAGACGAATATTATTTGTGGAAAAATTCATTGTTAATTAGCAACAAAATTTTAGCAACGACACTTGTGACAAATATTATTTGTGGCAAAATTCGTTGCTAATTTAGCAACAAAATTTTAGCAACGACATTTACTACGAACTTTGCGACGAAAATGGATTCCTTCCTAACTTACAATGAACACTATTTGTGGCAAAATTCGTTGCTAATTAGCGATGAATTTTAAGTAACGACTGTTGACACCTGATTTTTAATCTCCTTTTTTTCTTTTAAAATTAATGAAAAATTCATAAAAATTTATAAAATTAAAAAATCAACTTTGAGGACCTTGGCCATGCCAAAGAAACCATATTTGCATAAAAAGTGATTTTTCATATTTGTTCGTATTTTTTTAATTTTTTTGAAAATAAAAAATATTTAAAATTTTAGGAAAAATAACATTTGAGACCAAAAAAACACAAAAAAAAATAGTCAATATTTTTATTTTTATTTCCTTTTCATGTTGGCCATTACAAATTCAAAAAAATACAATTCAGGATCATATACTCATTCACAAGCATAATCTCGAATTGACCCTAAGAAAAATTCAATTCAAGTCATTTTATTTTTATTTTTCACTTTCGGGAGTTATGACTTTATCCTCTAATAGTCTGAATTTTCATCTTGGCCCAATGTACCCAAAGTGACTCAATTTTGTAAAAGGGTCTTAGTTGAATTTTGCATTAAAATCTCAAGGACTAGAGTGTAAATGCCTAACACTTGAGAGAATATTTTGTGAATAACTAAAAGAAGAGTAAGTAGAAAAATTAGAATAGAGAAAGAAAGATGGTAAAAATAAGATTAGAATAGAGAAAGGAAGATGGCGAAGAATAGATGGAGAAAATAAGATGAGAATGGAGAAGGGAAGATGGAGATGAAAAAGAGTTAGTGGAGAAATTAGAATGGGAGATATATATGAATAAGGGAAGATGAAAATGAAGAAGAGTTAGTGGAAAAATTAGAATGGGAGATAGAGTTAGTAGAGAAATTAGAATTAGAGATAAATGAGTAGGCTATAAAAGGAGGAAGAAGAGAGCTTGAAGGGGGGATTTTTTGGAGAAAAATTTTGAAATGTTTAAGAGGGTTTTGGGAGATTAAAGAAAAATTAGAGAGAGAAAAAAAGAGAGAGAATTCTTTTCCAAAAGAAAGTCTTGAAGATGGTGGGAGTTTAAATCTAGGTGTTACCATCACCAATTTCTCTACCGTTCAACACAAGTCATGAGTTCATCCCCGTTGTTCGAGCCGTAATCTTGATCCATAAGATGACACGAGATCTGAATTCAGAAATCAAATCCGTCAAATCAAGTAACGATCCTAACCATTAAAATCTTCGAGAATGTCGTTATCTTAATGGATTGATTTAAATTTCAATTATGCCATGTCATCATATTCACATGTCGTATCGTATTGGAATTTTCTGTATTTTTCGCTTAAAAAATTCCAATTCCAAATTGTGGCAGATTTTGCCCCATACTTGGTGGTGTAAAGATCTCTTGTATTCCATCTCTTATATTTTGATTTCACTATTATCAAACCCCAGAATTGGTGAGCTGAGCCACCTACAGGGGATTCTTTATTTAGTGTATTCTATTTTTCGCGGTTTGATTTCTATATTATCAAACCCCAAAATGGGCAGACCGACCCACCCATTGGAGGTTCTTTATTTACTGCCTTTACTCTCTGCAATTAAATTTCTACACCATTAAACCCTAGAATGGGAAGCCCAAACATTCGAAAATACAAAACAAATGTCATTCAAGTGCATTTCATCTAGTATAGCTCATGCATACTTTGTCATGCAACATATGTATTCATATTGTCATTAATTCATGCATATTCAAGCAAAACAAAAAACAATTCAAAAAAAATCTCAAAAATTAGGAAATGGGCCATTTCAACTGGCCAATCCTATTTTTGATGATTTATTCATATGTCGTATCCTCATATCTACATTCGTATGCCGTATTTACATGTCCACGTTCGCATGTAACGTATGTTCATGTTTACATGTCATATTTATATACCTATGCTCGCATGTTCATAATTGTATGTCCACGTTCGCATGTATACATTTGCGTGTCTATATTTGTCTATTCACCTTTTGCTTATCCATGCACCCATTATCATCCATGCATTCCATCTAAAAAGTGAAAATACAAAAAGAGAACACCCCATAAGAGTCTTAGGAGTAAATCAAGCCTGAGTTGCTAAAATTATGATATCCATGAAATTAAGGTATTGAAAGGGCATTAGTTTTAATTAACTAGTGTAACCAAGTCCCCAAACTCATAATTTCTTATTCGTAGAAGTAATTTAGTTCTCCCGCTAATTTACTTAGGTTTCTAATTGACGTACTACAAAATGATTAGGGGCAACCCTAAATTCTAAAATCAAGTGATAAAAAAAATCAAGTTATGATTCAATAGGGCTTGGGAGAGTCCGTATTAGGTTAGTCAATCTAATTAACCTGATAATCCGTTAACATGAAAATTTTTCACTATAAAAAATTTTTAGGTCGTGATAGCTTGGCGAGTCCATTGGAGACTGGAATTTTTGAATTTTCCAAAAAAGACAGCACTAATTGAAGTATTTGAATTTTTTCAAAATTTTAAAAGCCTTAGTAGACCTAGGTCGATGAAAATTTCATGGATATCTCGCTTTTGGTGATCTTGCTTGGAACTCATTTCTTTGGTGTTAAATGGTTTTACAGAATGGGAATTATAAGGGGTGAAGTGTTTGACTAACCCTTTGTTTTGCAGATTTGGGCTGAAATTGTTTATTTGATTTTGCACATTCTGAAGTGCTGTTTGAATTTAACTATTATGCATGATTAATTGGTTTAGCACTACATCACACACGTCCCGTGGGCGAACCTGGGCCACAAGTTTTAAGATGGTATTCTGATTTGATTCGAACGTTCGGCGTGAGATCACGTTGAAAGTTAGTCCAAATTTAATCCCAAACCTCTTTTCAAAAATGAATTTTAAAAGCTAGGCCTCAGGCTCGGTAAGATTATCGAAGCGGGGGTTATAATTTTTAACTCGAGCAGCCGAAGTGGAAAAGTCCGACTAATCCTGGTTACGTCGTGGGATCACAGCTAATCTTGATTATGTGCGTGAGATTGTCGCCTTACCGTAAGCCTTTCGCTTCAATTTGTGGGCCTTTAGGATAGTTAGAATAAGGTTAGCCCATGAGTCAAATGCATATCCATGTTATTGTTTATTTTCCTACCCTACGGTAAAGTATGCCTCTAACTTCATCTTGTCTTATGTTATTGTTTGAGTCGGTCCATGACACTTAGGATTGTGGTGTGTGATCTATAGACAATGGGACACATCGATATCCGTTTCATGTACATTCCGAAGGCCGAGTTGAAGCAGATGTAGGGGCGTTTGAACATTGACGCACTGACCCAGGCCCTTATCCATATGGGTCACATGTTGCCACTTTTGGACATCGAATTATAGACTGGGGTCATTTAGGCGCTTGCACATTTCTGGTGCCCATATACTACTACTTTCATTTTAGATAAGCACGAGCTCACTCTCACTTTGGAAAACTATAGCCTTGCCATTGGAAAACCTTTGAACATTGATTTAATTTGCCCTTGTGTGGGAACGAATCAAATTGTCATTTTTGCTGAGTTTTTGAAAATTAGCGAAAATAAAATGAGTAAAATTTTAAAAGGAAACTGTCATATGTGTTATTTCTCATTCCTCATTGAATTTTTTTATGAGAGCAATTCACATTTGCAAAGCAAGATCTTCATTCTAGTTTTCTTCAAACTTGTGATCTTTCCACTCCAAAAGGATTTTATTACTCCATCTATGGCATGGATAGCTTGGCAAGTTTGCAGTGGAATGAACTTTACCAATGTTATCCTAGCCGAAACTTTTATATCTCTGACTCGTTTTAAGTAAAACAATGACAAAACATTTCATGCTCCGATTGGACTTTTCCAAATGTAGTTTTTCTCTCATTATGCTAAGTTCGGCTTAATAATGACTATTCCACGGGTGAGTCAAAAGGAAAACCCAATTGCAAAATTTCAAGAGTTGCAAAAAAATATTGCTTGATTGTCTTATTCCGAGTGGATTGATTTATTTAAAGATCCGAGCCTCAAGGTTTTTCAATGGCAAACTATATGGTTTCAAGTCTCTGAAGCTCATTTGTACCATGGTGAGTGGGAGCCTATACTTCTTTTAGGTGTGGCCGGCGTGACACGGTATCATCCTCTCCATGTGGTACGACAATATGGGGTTTTACCAGATATTCCACCACCATTGGAGCCAGACACTTTCCAAGTTGAATTTATTACAACCGAGAATTATAGAATCGAGATCAAGCATCTTGACCAAACTAGGCTCAAATCCAAAACTTGCTCACTATCACTATCCAAGGAAGAGCTCGAGGGAAAGGAAAAACGTTATCATACGAAGGCCTGGTTTATTAAGCACCATTTGATACCAACTCACATGCTTCCCAAGTTTCCGTTGGTGATTGTGAAGCCCACCCGTCAAGCTGAGATCGAGACCTATGCAAAGAAGGCGCAAAAATGCGAAAAAAACAAATGGAGACTTTGGCTAAGAAAAATTCACAACTTCGGAAAGAGTTGGAAGCCCATTCGTTTATAGATCGTGTCGCTACAAAGAAAAGAAAAACAACTTGATTTGCCATGTTTAGGATTCTTGTTCCATGTTTAATTGCATTTTCATGACTTTATGAGCTTTTCTTGTAATAAAGGTTATTGTTCAGACATGACTTTCTGGTATTAGATAATTTTTATTGAATTCTATGATCTTAATTGATCCACAGAGTCTTCACAGAAACATTCACAAGAATTTTCTCTAGGTTCTAGAATTTTCCCCACTTCATTTTGTTTTCTCTATTTATCACTAAAAAACATGCTCTTTTGAGAAAAAGCAAAACATGAAAGTTGTAGATTGGGCTTTTAATTAGTGGTCTAAAAATTTTTGGGTATCGATTCACATTTTTGATTACCCATTTATCCTAAAAAGTAAAAAATAGACAAATCAGTTTTTTGAAGAAAATTTTTAGAAAGAAGTATTAAACTGTACTAATCCATGAGAAATCTTCCCAATCTCAAAAAATGAAAGTTGTACATCATTGTCTTAGTTATTAGCTTGCAAAGTTTGGCATTTTTTCGAATTCTGTGAGAATTGATACGAATTTTCTCGTAAAAGCTGACGAAATCAAAATTTGTTCGAATTAATCTTTTGATCATGTTGGCTCTGTTTCTTGGGTCTAAAGGATTTTCATGAATCGACTTGTCATTTTCATCCATCATACTCATTTGTATAAATTCTCTTTTTAGGTACCCATTAATCACGGAAGTGCCACATAGCCGTATCAGAACCCATCTCAGGACAAGAATGGAACGTGATAAATTGAGCCCTAGGGTAGTTAACCTCGAGACGTAGATGACAACCATGGGCACGATGCTGGTAGAAATGAAAGCTATGATGATGGAAGCCCAGGCAAAGACTACCCTGCCAGCTGATTCGGCCCAAGCCACTCATCCATCGTCATCCAACCCTTCAAGCATGGCTCAAGCCCCAGGGGAAGTGCACATTCCAAGAAAGGTGTCAAATGTTGAGCCGTCACCCGAATCCTCGCCCGTGGTCATCGACCTCGATACTGAAAAGAACGAAAAACTTATGAGCAAAGCAAAGGAGGGTGCGAGGAAGCTCACAAAGATTGAAGAATGGCTCAGTAGCTCTGGATATGAATTGGCCCATTTCGATAAGATATCCCCCTTCGTTAAGGTGGAAGTTCCGCCCAATTATAAAGAGCCCGAGTTTGTCAGAAAGTACAATGGGACAGGCTGCCCCTGAGCTCATTTGAAGTACTATTTACGCAAGATTGTGCATTATTCTGATTATGTTCCATTATTGATGAACACATTCCAGAGGAGTCTGGCAGGTGTTGTTCTAGCATGGTTCATTGAGTTGGATCTGAAAGACTATGACAGTTGGGAAGATTTAGCCGAGGACTTCTTGCACCAGTATAAATTCAACATCGCGACGACCCCTACTAAGGAAGAGTTACTGAGGATGGTAAAATTAAAAAATGAAGCCATTTGTAACTATGCTCAAAGGTGGCGGGCTTTAGCTACGCAAGTTAAGCCATCAATCCCCGAAGACGAGCTCGTCAACCTGTTTCTGAAGGCACTCCCATATAAGTACTTTGACAGACTAAACACTTCTGGGTGCCAGACATTCGTACACCACTTAAAGGTTGCCAAAAGACTTGAATGGGCTATGAGAGAGAGAAAGGCTCCTAAAATTGCAACGAGACACCAGTACCCACCTAGGAAGAAAAAAGAGCCCAGAGTCGACATGCCTTTCGTGCCTAATCTATAGCAACCAAAGTAGTTCTCCAACTCCACCACGGCACAAGGAAGCTCATCATGGTCGACACCAAAGCCACCTCAACCTCAGAAAAGGAAGCGGCCTTCCAAGCAGTTCACTCCGCTCCCTATGCCACTATTCAAGTTGCTCCCAATGCTGTTGAAAGGGAGGTTAGTTGCCAAGGAGCCACCGAGATTAAATCCTTCGAGATTTTCGAGTTATGATCCAAGACAATCATGTGTCTACCACATGGGACAGAAAGTTTATAATGTTGAAGATTGCGTCACTCTAAAGTTCAAGGTTCAGGGCCTCATTGATAATCACATCCTTCATTTCGATAAAACGGAGCCAAATGTACAGCAAAACCCACTCTCGGATCACCAGGTAGTGGGTATGATACCTGGAGAGGAGAAGTTAGACGAAAAGGAGCTTAGACTAATAAAGGCACACCATGCAGACAAGAGATTTGTCCGCGAAGCCTACAGGAAAGGAGAAATCGTGGATACCCTAGGGCAGGATAGCGGAGGCTACAACTACAAGGTTCTATATTCAATCTATCACGTTTCTTTAAAAAGGCGAAAGAAATAGTGCTCGATCGGTGGAGAGGCATGGACGACATAGATGAGGTGCCAAAGAAGGGTCTTTTCGAGAAAGACTCATTTGAGACAATTAATGAAATCATCCCTATTGCCACAAATGAGAAGGAAGCCGACCCATTAAGCAGATCAAGCATTACAGAACGCTTCGGTAACATCAAGAGAAAGCTGAACTTCGCCTACGAAAAGTTGTTAGATTTGCTCCAGAGGTCGAGAGAAATGAGTCAAGCGTGGGTCACGAGCGACGCGCTTTCACTGGAGCTGCACACAAGAGTCGAAAACTAAGGTTGTAGGCTGACTGCAATGGAGAAGCGACTGGGGAAATTGGCAACCGTGGTCGGTAAGGAACGAATGAACGAATGTGAATCTGGCATTGGAGGTGGCCCCACCCAAGCTGACCTCCTTCATGTGGTCAAATGAAGCGAAGAGCGATTTCAGACTTACGCGTATAGATGGAGGTTGCGTGCCTCACAAATAAATCCTCTGTTGACTCGGGAGAAGCTGATCAGGTACTTTATGAGAACTCTCCCGTACAAGCTCTTCCAACACATGGTCATGACCACTTACGACTCGCTCTCGCACTTATTGCGGGTAGGCGAGGGAGTTGAATGGGGACTCGCCAACGGAAGGCTAAAGAGTAAGGATGCTAGAGGGCCCAATGCCCCATCCTCTGATAGACCTAATAAGACGACTCATTCTGAACCCAAATGCGCGTACAATTCTGAAGATTTGGATGACCTCATTAGGATAATTGAGACTATAGAAGCTTTTATAGTTGACCTAGACAAGGTTGAAAATTGGGAAAATGGGGATGATTACGTAGTCAAGCCACTTACAATCAACATCTCTAACAAGGAGGCGAATGATGGCCCTAAAGGAGAAGCCGAGGGTGTTAGGCCGGTTGTGGTAAAGATCCCTCCAGTGGAAGAGTACGATCCCAAAGCGGTTCATTAGGACTACAAGATGGGCGAAATAGATGTAGTGATGAAGTCGGGGAGGTGTTATGTACCGAGAGAGGGAGAGACCAAGAAGAGAGACATAACTAAAGAAGATGCCGAAAAGCTATTAACCGTTATCAAAACAAGCAAATTTGAAGTGATAGAGCAATTACGGAAAATGTCGGCCCACATCTCACTACTAGATCTGTTCGTGAACTTAGAAAAGCATAAAAATGCACTGATGAGGGTTCTGAATGAGGTATACGTTCTTAAGACGATTAACAAAATACAGCTAGAGAGCTTCGTTAATGCCATCATATTAAAGGATCAAATCGCCTTCTTGAATAAAGACTTTTCCATGGATGGGCGAGCTAACAATAAGGCCTTGTACATATCAGTAAGGAGCCACGATAAGCAGGTGTCCCATGTGTTGGTGGACAATGGGTCGGCCTTTAATATATGCCATTTGGCTATGCTAAGAAGTCTAGGCATGAATGAAGAGTTGATTCGTACCTCTAGGGAAACCATTCAAGCTTTCATGGAATGAAGAAAACCGTCGTCGAAGAGATTGAATTGGATGTATTCATTGGGCCAGTCAAGTTCTCCATTGAATTTCAAGTTATAGACCGCCCCAGTGCATTCGGCTTACAACTTAGAAGGCTGTGGATCCATACAGCCGACGTTGTACCTTCGAGTTTGCACCAGAAGGTCTGATTTGTGGTAAACGACAAGGTGATAACAGTGTTTGGTGAGACAGACCTTGCGTCCTATCAGAACAGTGTTGTGCCTTATATAGAGCTCGAATCCAAAGTGGAGTTAAGCTACCACTCTCTCGGCCTTGTGTCTTTTGTGCGCACACACCCGGGGACTAAAATTGGGAATCCAACTCCATCAAGCTATACGCTCGCACCTAGGAGAATGCTATTGGTCCATGGTTTTGTCCTTGGGAGGGACTAGAGAAGTACTGCCAGGGAATTCACCAACCCTTTCAGCTGAGCTCTAATGAACACCAAACCAGTTTAGGTTATATAGGTAAAACTTACTATGATTTCACTTCGAGAAGTGGCAATGGAAGCCAAGGCCAAAGCCCAAGGGGTAGAAGAGGCAGAATAAGCTCATTTGTGGTATCTAATGCTTGGAAAGGCAAAGCGAAGATGTTCGACACTCCCCTTGATCAGTTTTTCTCTAAGTACCCCAAATGGTTGGTAGATGAGGATATCCAAGCTACAGCCAATCCTGATATACTTGACTCCCTCTTTGAAGATTTCGTGAATGCTATTGTGGAGTGGCTTGACACTGACACCAAGCTACATAAGTAAAGAGGCTTTTCTTCTACTTCTTACAGCATTTCTTTATCCGCAATTTCAATTCAATTGTTATATTTCGTTTGCCTCCTTTTTTTTTAATTTCAAGAAGATACCTTTGGATCTCGAGTCGTTGGTCCAAATGGTTGCCTTGTAATGCAGCCTTATCAGTGAAATTCAATAAAATACATGTGCATGTTTTATTAAGGATGTGCGGGAACATTCCAAACCAGACCAATGATGATACTTATCTTCGATCCTCGAAGATTTGAGGTCTGGATTCCCGCACACTTCCTAGTTTGTCAAATGGACTGAGAAGGCAACGATGTCCAAGGATATGAGGATGAGCTCTCCTATTGTGCCTTCTTTTTTTTTTATAAAGATTTTCAAAAATCATGCATCACAATTACTTGTCAAAATGGACTAACCATTCTCATGACATTTCAGGCATATCATTCCAAGCATGCATAATAGGTTACCATGGGACTCGGACCATTGAGGAGACAAGTCATGCAGTATTGATGAAGAGAATAGTGAATTTATGGATATTCAGAGAGATTGGAGTCGGTACGAAGAGTTTAGACCCCTAACAGTAGAAGAGGCAGTGGTAGTAAACCTAGACGACTCACAGAATGTCAGAGAAGTAAAGATTGGGGAGTCCTTGTCATCCTTTGAAGTTACTCGAATGACTGAACTTTTTAGGGAATACCAAGCAGTCTTTGCTTGGTCGTATGCCGATTGAATCGCTAACATCGTCCCAGTGATGAATTAAGATGGCACAGTCTAAATCTGCATCGATTACTGAGACCTGAATAAAGCCAGCCCAAAGGATGATTTTCGTTTACCGTACATAGATGTGTTGGTCGATAGTACAGCCGGATTTGAACAGTTTTCCTTTATGGATGGATTTTCTAGCTATAATCAAATCTTAATGAAAGAGGAAGACAAAGCGAAAACCTCTTTCATAACACCATGGGGCACCTTTTGTTACATGGTTATGCCTTTCGGGTTGAAGAATGCTGGAGCGACATACCAAAGGGCCATGGTCGCTCTATTCCACAACATGATGCACAAAGAAATTGAAGTGTATGTAGATAATATGATTGCCAAGTCCAGAACAGGAGAAGACCATGTTCTGGTGCTAAAAAAGTTGTTCGAACATTTATGAAAATACAAGCTGAGGCTGAACCCTAATAAGTGCATATTCGTGGCAAGATCTGGATAGCTTTTCGGATTTATAGTTAGCATTCATGGCGTCGAGGTCGACCCTTCCAAGATCAAAGTTATACGGGACATTAATACCCCAACCTCAGTAAGGGAAGTAAGAAGCCTACTGGGGTGGTTAAACTACATTGCCAAATTTATATCCCAGCTTTCTGATGTGGCAAAACCGTTCTTCAAGCTCCTCAAGAAGGGGGCCAAAGTTATCTGGGATTCAGAATTCCATCAGGCATTTGAGAAGATCAAGGAGTATCTGATCCTGCCTCCGATAACTCTATTCTTGATAATCTATCAGGAATCATTAGGAGCTCTACTCGCCCAGATAAAACCGGAGGACAGGAAAAAGCGAGCAGTTTATTACCTGAGCAAGAAGTTTACGCAGTTGGAGGCAAATTACTCAATATTTGAAAGGACATGCGTCGCACTAATCTGGGTGCTCCACAAGTTAAGACAATACACCCTCCACCACCAAATCCAGATGGTAACAAAATGCGACCCAATTAAGTACTTGGTGGAGAAACCTGCCTTATTAGGAAAGCTAGCCAAGTGACAAATACTGTTATCAGAATTTGACATAAGGAGTTCACCTCAGAAGTCAGTCAAGGGGCGAGCAAGCCGACATGTTTGTAAAAAATTCACAAGGATTTACAATCCCTGATGAGGAGGAGGCGGAGGATCGAATCCTCGCATTATCTGATGATAAGTAGACCATATATTTTGATAGTGTCATTAATTTGACCGGATCAGGAACTGAGGCAGTACTGATATCCCCGGATGGCCTACATTATCCGGTTTTCGCGAAGTTGATATTTTCATGCATCAATAATATATCAGAACAGAAAGTTTGTATTCTAAGCCTGCAATTAGCAATCACCATGAAGGTGCGAAGGTTACAGGTTTATGGGGACTCCATGCTAATTATTCTCTAGACTCAGGGAGAACGGGGAATAAGGGATTCTAAGCTCATCCCCTATCATAAGTTCCTAGAGGAGTTAACCGATTATTTCGAAAAAATTTCGTTCGAATATCTGCCAAGGACCCAAAATCACTTTGCAGACGCACTAACCACTCTATTTTCATTGTTGCAAGTAAAGGACGGGCATGACATCAAGCCTTTAAAAATCAATGTCATGGATCAGCCAGCCTATTGCATGGTGGTGGAAGACGAATTCGATGGTGAGCCTTGGTATCATGATATTAGAATTATCTTTCTAAAGGAGAATTCCATCAAGGGAGTCAGATTAGGGATAAGAAGTATATAGCAAAGATAGCTACCAAATTCTTCCTGAGCGAACAAACTCTCTATAAAAGGTCCTTCGATTCAGTCCTATTGAGATATGTAGACGCTAAATAAGCAAACATGCTCATGAAGGAAATCCATGAAAGGCTATGCGGTCCTCATATGAACGGCCACCTCCTCGCAAAGAAAATCATGCAGCTTAGTTATTATTGGATGACCATGGAAGTGAACTACAACTAACATGTAAGATCCTATCATCAGTGCCATGTATACGACGACAAAATCAATGCACCCCCTAATGAGCTCCACCAAATGTCGGAGGCTTGGCCATTTGCTATGTGAAGGATAGACATGATCAATCCTATTCACCCTAGCGCTTCCAATGGGCACCGCTTCATCCTGGTGGCAATAGACTATTTTACGAATTGGATCAAAGCAAACTCATATGAGAATGTCACAGCAAAGAATGTGGTCAAGTTCATCAGAAGGGATATCATCTCCCGATATAGGGCCCCTCAAGCAATAATCACAAACAATGGCTCCAATTTGAATAATAAGATAGTCGATGGCTCGCTACAAGTTTTCAACATTCGAAATCTTAATTCATCTCCCTATCGTCCACAAATGAATGGAGCTGTGGAGGCAGCAAACAAGAACATCAAGAAAATCTTGGCAAAAATCGCAGAGAATTACAGAGATTGGCATGAGAGACTGCCGTACACGTTGATGGTATATTAGACTTCGATACGGACCTCGACTGGGGCAACCCTATATTCCCTAGTTTACGGTATGGAGGCAGTTCTACCGGTGGAGGTTGAAATTCCCTCTCTAAGGATCTTGTCCCAAGTCAAACTCTCTAAAGTTGAGTGGACGCAGCAGAGATATGAGCAGTTAAACCTGATCGGCGAAAGGCATCTGAAGGCAATATGTCACGATCAGAGCTACCAGAGAAGAGTTGCCAAAGCGTTCAATCGAAAAGTAAAGCCCAAGAATTTTGAAGTAGAAGATTTAGTAGTGAAAAAGACACTTCCAAATCTTTCTCATCACCCCAGATTATGAGGGTCCTTATGTCGTCAAAAAGGTCCTTCTTGGGGTAACCTTGATTCTTGTAAATATGGATGGAAAAGAGTTAGGATATCCTGTAAATGTGGATGCAGTCAAGCAGTATCATCCTTAAAATGAAAGCAGGAGCCAGTTTAGCTACCTTTTAGACAATCTGAGTCATTTTAAGGCTATTACATGCATTTCAATCATTCATGCATACACACATGTGATCCCAGGTTCAGGTAAAACTCCTTAATCAACAAGCCACTAAAGTCACTATTGAGAGTCCCACTGATGCGAATTTACTGGAACAGGTGAAATATATTCGTTCCAATGATATCCCCTAATATGGTACTTTCCTCAGGTGAATCCATTTCTCCGACAGGGAATCAGCGGTGGTTCAAGGAACTGCAGCTAGAGTTGGAGAGGTGCATTTGACCAATGACCATGAAGGTTATTAACATTAAACAAGTCTAAATGCTCCTTCACCCATACATTTCATTATGCAGGGGCAAAGTCAAAGGCAAGCCACTCCTCGATTTAAGGAGTAGACTCCCAATTCACTCGATCCGCCCATATATCCATGTGCAATTTAAATTGTCCCATTCTTGAGAATTTTTCTTTCATACTTGTACATTCTGTGAAAACTCGTGTGATGCTAAAAACTGTCACATTGGCATTGTGTTTACACATTCCATGATTTATGCATGACTATTCTGCATGTTTAATTTGTCAATTCTGACTTGAAGCATAAACTGTACATAATGCATCAAATGTATAGAATGGGGCATGATATGATGATAAAAAGCAAGTCATTTCCACACATGTCCTATATTTCAAGCCACAGTAAGTCGTGTGCTAAATAGGTTCCACATTCTCTAAGACAATGGGTTTTCTCATAAAAGCTACGATAGCCAAAGGGAAGAAAGCAATCACTTCTCTATCCTAAACACTACAGGTAACTATTGATAACCCATTTGAGTGGCGGTGTCATTTGATAATCCCTATCAAGAATCACCCCCACATCGGGGCCAAATGGAGGTAGTGCCAGCAACAGCAGGAGGTATATGGCTAGATATTTTCTTGCCTGGACTAACATCAATTTTCGAGTGTTTCTTTACTTTCAACCTCATACAGAAATTCAAGTGCTTTAGGATGACGAAAAGCATTCGTTTCTCTATCCGAAACACCTTTAACCTTTGCATCGCCCAATTGAGCGTGCATATTCGTTTCTTAAAACCTCGTTGGTGATCATTGTTCATTCCAAGATGAAGATGACGCCACCTCAAAACAAAAGAGCTCAGGAGAAGTTGGTCTATATAGAGTTCCCGAGTTAACTCTCCAAATGTACTAAATCTTGGGTATACATGTGTATACGGCACAATCCTTGGAAGATCCGCTCAAAAAAAAAAAGAAGAAGAAGAAGAAAAGCCAGCCCCCAGGCATGAAAAAACAAAGCGCCGAACAAAAGCAAGGCCAATGCCATTCAAATCAATGGTTATCTTTTAATGCCTTTGAAAACTTAGTGAAAACATATTGTCTCCTTCTGTAAATCCTTAATGGGATTTTGTTGCAAAAGAAAACTCTTCAAATAAGTCAAATTGCAAAATGTACTCATTTGAAGTTTACATCGTTCAGTAGTGACGATGGTATCAGCAAAAGTTAACACCATTTTTCCGCAAAAGCTGATACCATTCTCATACAACGATGGCATGATAAAGATGCGATGATCACTAACGTCAAACTCACCTCATATATTTTCTGAGCTAAAATAAGTCTTTTATTTTCTTAGTCTCCAATCCCGATCTACGTTACACCCTGTGAAAGTCTTTTTTGATTAAGGCGCTTAAGTTAACGTAGAGTTGAATGATTTTAAGCATCGCTCGAAAAGGTACGAGCAAGATTATTTCTCCCTCATTTTTGCAAGGTTCTTGACTTGTAAACCCGGAGCAGATGATGAAGACTTTTTTGTTAATGACTTTGGCTCAAAAGAGTCCTCTTTGGTAAGCCTTTGGCCCAGCCTACATTATGGTCCTTATCAAAACCTCCAAATCGACTTGATCGTTCCAATTATGAGATTACTCACACCCTTGTTGAATGCGATGATGGTAAGATTGAGTGATTTCTTTTCAATCATACAATCAGGATAAACAGTCTTTCTCGAGAGTGAGAGAAAGCCTTTTCAGACTGAAGTCCCCCATTCAGATTACATTCAAGGTGTTCATACTATGATAACCTCCTTGAATAGAGTTGGTAATACAAACTTGATGGAATAGTTATGCATGATCCACATTTTGATTGATTGCATCATGAGTTATTACACAAACTGTTTCTAATCATTGCAAATTTAGCTGAATAGTTTTGCGTGAACCGATGAACTCATTGATGAAAATGCTTGCACATATTACCTCTGACACTGCCTAGAAAGTAACACATTCCCGATATTTGAGTCACTTTCCAAGGTCTTGAAATTCATTTTGCGATTATTAAATGAATAAGCCTAGTTGTCGAGAAACCACCATGTGCTTCTTCTAAATCCTCAAGTAAGCATATTTTCAACCTCAATCTTTCAAGAGAATGAATTCTGAAGATTGTCAGGGTGCTCGAATCTATTGTGGCACATACGGGTATCCATTTTCTTCAAATGAAGTATGATTCGTCTCGAAAATAGAAATGTTCGAGATACTTTGATCTCTGCCTCTTTGGCTTATTTCTAAGACAACAGGAGAACAAAATTGAGTTTGAGCTTTTGCATGATTTCTGGTTTTCCTAGATCTCAAAATGGTACTCTTCAAGGTAAGTAAATTAGGTTTAAGTTTCTACAAGATTTCTGATCTCCCCAAATCCCAGATTAGCACCCAAAAAATTATTATGTCAGTCAATACCTCCTTTGTCTACCTAAAAAAGGGTGATATTTAGGACATGCCGTCTCTGGAGCCTAGAAAACCCCAATACGAAATGGTCCATTTTCAAGTCCTGAGTAGCAGGCACCATTCGAACGAGCCCTTTTTGTAGGGTATGCTATCTCTAGAGCCCTTCCATTGAAAATCCTAATACGGAACGGTCCATTTTTAAGTCCTGGTTTACAGGCACCACATGAATGAGCCCTTTTTGTAGGGTATGCTGTCTCTGGAGACCTTCCATTGAAAACCCCAATATGGAATAGTCCATTTTCAAGTCCTAAGTTGCAGGCACCATATGAACGAGCTATTTTTCTAGGGTATGCTATCTCTAGAACCCTTTCATTGGAAATCCCAATACGAAATGATCCATTTTCAAGTTCTGAGTTGCGCTTTTTCTAGGGCATGCTATCTCTAGAGCTTTTCCATTAGAAATCCCAATATGGGACTGCCCATTTTCAAGTCCTGAGTTACCCATTTTTCTAGGGTGTGCTATCTCTAGAGCCCTTTTTTGGAAAATTCCAAACGGTCCGTTTTCAAGTCCTAAGTTGTAGGCACCACATGAACGAGCTCTTTTTCTAGGGTATACTGTCTCTAAAGCCCTTCCATTGGAAACCCCAATACAGAACGGTCCATTTTCAAGTCTTGAGTTACAGGCACCACATGAACGAGTCCTTTTTGTAGGGTATACTATCTTTGGACCCCTTCCATTAGAAACCCCAATATAGAATAGTCCATTTTCAAAAGTCCTTCTTAGCTATGAAGCATCGACATCTTGCCGGAGCCACCATGTCGGTGTCGGACACGTGTCGGGTGTTCGACACGAGTCCGACACCCTTGGACATGTCCGGACACGCGGTTAACGCATGTCGAACTTCTGACATAAAGTCAATGAGCTGGACACGTCGACGACGCATGAGTCCAAAGAAGGATCTAGGGAAGGTGGGAGGAGAAGAGAAACTAGATGAGCACTTAGTAGCGGAGGCGATCAGCGAGCAGGTGGGGGAGAGGAGCACGTGAGGTCGGAGGAGGCGAGGTAGGAGGTGGGACGGCGAGAACAATGATGGCAAAGCGTTGGGCCAAACCGAGAGGACATCGGTGAAGGCGGAAAGCTCTGAGGAGATGATTCGTGCTCAACGGCCTCTCTCTACTATGCCCTAAGAACCACCATGGGAGGACCCCTTCATGCTCAATGGCCTCTGATAATAATAGGGAGTGCAAGTGAAGAGGAGAAGAGAAGAAAGCAAAAAAGGGAGAGAGAAAAGTAAATGACGAGACAAGTGACTAATCAATGAGGGTGCAGAGGCAATAATAGGCGTGAAATAGTGTAAGGAGGTGAAAGGGGTGAATTGTTTACCACAAAAAACAAGTGGTGGTGGAGCCCAGAAATGAGAGAGAGGGAAGGTAATCTAACATTTGAGATACTCCACCACTAGAGTCAATCACCAAATTTTCGACCAAAAAAGATTTACCTTTTCAGTTCCAAATTCTCGCTAATTCCATGTATTCCTGAAATGAAATTATAATTGAGTTTGTTAATTCAAAATAATGAATGATATTAACAAACTATGAATTAATAATTTTAGAGTAAATTTATTTTAAGCTTTTTTTACTTATTTTTTGTCGATTTGAATTAAATTAATTTGATTGAAATAATTATAAAAACAATAAGTTATCATATATATAAATTTAAGTTAAATATATAATGTATCCTAGCATGTCGAAATTCTTTATTTTTTAAAAACGATGTGTCGGCGTGTCGTGTCGTGTTGCATATCGCATGTCCGTGTCAGTGCTACTTAGCTTCTTATAGGCCCAAAAGTCCTTCTTACAGGCACAAGATCCTTCCTACAGGCACAAGATCCTTCCTATAGGCACAAAGTCCCTCCTGCATGCACAAAGTCTTTCTTACAGACACTCTTTCGACAAATCCCACATCGGGTGAACCACTTTCAAAGTCCTTACAGGCACTAAAGTTCTTCTTACGGACACAAAGTCCTTCATGCAGGCACAAAGTCCTTCTTACATGCATTTTCTTCGGTGAAACCCACATCGGGTAAATCGCTCAGTAGAATCATTTAATTAGGAATTTTATCATGATATGACCCACCATACGGGTTAAAATGCAAGCGAATCCTCTAAATAGGATAGATCACCACTAGACTCCTTTCATTAAGAACCCTGCCATGGGATGACTGACCATACGGGTCAAATTTTATTTTAATCAGTAGAATCCTTTTATTAAGAATCTGCTGTGGGGTGACCTACCATATAAGTCCAAATTCATTCCCCTTAATATTTTCTTATAACGAATCTATCGGTTTTCAATCCATCGTTGATAGGTCAGTCAGCAACAACCGTGGGGCGGGCAGGTAAGCTTTAGGTAAAATCCTTGACTCTCCTCTTTATCTCTCCCTTACTTCATGAGAGCTTTCTCAAGTTCGGTCTGGATCAAAACTGGCACAGAGATTCATGTGCCATCTCGTCTTTAAAATGAACCTCTACCGAGCTTTCTTTTAAAGAGGGGTAGTTGTTGCACCTGATTTTTAATCACCTTTTCTCTTTTAAAATTAATGAAAAAGTAATAAAAATTCATAAAATTAAAAAATTAACTTTGGAGACCTTGGCTAAGCCTAGCAAACCATCTTTGAACAAAAAGTCATTTTTCATACTTTTTTTGTATTTTTTAATATTTTTTGAAAAATAAGAAAATATTTAAAAATTCGAAAAAATAAAATTTGAGGCCACAAAAATTCAAAACAATATTCAATATTTTTCTTTTAATTCCCTTTTCTTATTGGCCATCACAAATTCAAAAAATACAATTCGGGGTCATATACTCCTTCACAAGCATAATCTCGAATCGGCCCTAAAAAAATCCAATTCAAGTCATTTTATTTTTATTTCTCACTTTGAGGAGTAATAACATTATCCTCTAATAGTTTTAATTTTCATCTTGGCCCAATGGACCCAAAGTGACTCAATTTTGTAAAAAGATTTTAGTTGAATTTTGCATTAAAATCTCAAGGACTAGAGTGCAAATACCTAACATTTGAGAGATTACTTTCTAAATAACTAAAAGAAGAGTAAATGGAGAAATTAGAATAGAGAAGGGAAGATAGAGAAGAATAGATGGAGAAAATAAGATTAGAATAGAGAAGGAAAATAGGAGAATAATAGATGGACAAAATCAGATAAAATAAAGAAGGGAATATGGAGATGAAGAAGAGTTAGTGAAAAAATTAGAATTAAAGATATATATATATGGAGAAGGGAAGGTGAAGATGAACAAAGTTAGTGGAGAAAATTTGAAATGTTTGAAAGGGTTTTGACAGATTGAAGAAAAATTAGAGAGGGAATTCTTTTCCAAAAGGGAGTCTCAAAGATGGTGGAAGTTTAAATCTAGATGTTACCATCACCAATTTTTCTACCGATCAACATAAATCATGAGTTCATCCCCGTCGTTTGAGCCGCAATCTTGATCCATAAGGTGACACGAGATCCGTATTCGGCAATCAAATCTGTCAAATCAGGTAACGATCCTAACCATTAAAATCTTCGAGAATGTCGTTACCTCAATAAATTAATTTAATTTTCGATTACGCCATGTCATATTCACATGTCGTATCATATTGCAATTTTTTGCATTTTTCGCTTAAAAGATCATAATCCCAAATTACAGCAAATTTTGCCCCATACTTGGTGATGTAAAGATCTCTTGTATTTCATCTCTTATATTTTGATTTCTATATTATCAAACCCCAGAATTGGTGAGCCGAGCCACCTGCTGAAGGTTCTTTATTTATTGTATTCTATTTTCCACAGTTTAATTTCTACATTATCAAACACTAGAATGTGAAGGCCGATCCACCCATTGGAAGTTCTTTATTTACTGCCTTTACTTTCTGCAATTTAATTTCTGCACCATTAAACCCCAGAATGGGAAGTCCAAACATTCGAAAATACAAAAAAATGTCATTCATGTGCATTTCATATAGTATAGCTCATGCATACTTTGCCATGTCGCATATGTATTCATATTGTCATTAATTCATTTAATTCATGCATATTCACGTAAAACAAAAAATATTTAACAAATCCCAAAAATTAGGAAACGGGCCATTTCAACTGATCAATCCTATTTTTGATGATTTATTCGTATGTCACATCGTCATGTCCACGTTCGTATGCCGTATTTGCATGTTCACGTTCACATGTAATGTATGTTCACGTTTTGCATGTCATATTTGTATACCTATGCTCGCATGTTCATGTCTGCATATCCACGTTCGCATGTATATATTCGCGTATCTATATTTGCCTATTCACGTTTTGCTTATCCATGCACCCATTATCATCCATGCATTTCATCTAAAAAGTAAAAATACAAAAAGAAAACATCTCACTAGAGCCTTAGGAGTAAACCAAGCCTGAGTTGCCAAAATTAGGATATCCATGAAATTAGGGTACCGAAAGGGCATTAATTTTAATTAACTAGTGTAACCAAGTCCCCGAACTCATAATCTCTGGTTCGTAGAAGTAATTTAGTTTTCCCACTAATTTACTTAGATTTCTAATCGACCTACCAAAAAATGATTAGCAGCGACTCTAAATTCTAAAATCATGTGATAAAAAGAAATCAAGTTATAATTTGGTAGGACTTCGGAGAGTCCGTATTAGGTTAGTCAATCTAATTAACCTGATAATCCATTAACTTGAAAATTTTCCACCATCAAAAATTTTTAGGTCGTGACAACAGCATTTGTCATGAACTTTGCGAGAAGATAGTAACGACCAAATTTTTGGTCTTTCGTCACAAATTTAACGACTAATGATTTTTGTAGAAAAATTCGTTGCTAATTAGCAAGGACAGTTTTTTTTTTGGCCAAAAGCGACAAAGGTTAGCAATGACATTTTCCAGGAAAGTTACGACGAAATTAGCTTTTATATATTTGGAGAGGACTCCCAACGATAAAATGAGCGAGGATTGTTGTTATAGTTGCCCAACCACAATTTTATCTTTTCGTCCTAGAAAACGTACATAAATATATAAATATCAAAACCTGAGAAGTGTATAATTTCTCAAGAAAAATGTAAAATTCTTGAAAAAGTGATACAAAACATGCTTCCCACAATGCTGGAAAAGATGCAAAACAATCACCAAAAACCTATGTTTAAGCACAATGGTACAAAACATGCACCACAATGCTAGAAAAGATAAAGCACGAACTCCTCAAATGGTTTTTCACCAAAAAAAAAATAGAACAGATGTCCATCTCAAACAAATGTAAGCAATACTCATAGAGAAAAAAAAATTAGTAGCACCCTTTTCCTTAACTCATTCCATTAGCAGCTCAATGCTTCCCACATGCAACAACAACCTATGTTCAAGCAGCTCTTAGTCACTAGGAAAAGGTTTGAGCCACAACAATAAAAGCAACATTGAAATATACGCACTGTACTTTCAGGATCAACGAGCATGGCAAATGTGACATCACAAGTAGCAGCGACTTCCTAAAGGAGAGGATTTATATCTGCAATAAGGGTCAACCTGATTTTTCCAAAATGATGATTTTTCCCCTCATTAGTAAATTATCTCAAAAAAATTCTGAAAAATTCAAAAAAAATCTAAAAAATTAGGAAATAGGCCATTTCGACTGGCCAATCTTATTTTTGATGAATTTCCTTCCCGATTTTTCTAAAATGATGATTTTGTCCCTCATGGAAAAATTGTCTCAAAAAAATTCAGAAAAATTCAGAAAAATCTCAAAAACTAGAAAACGAGCCTTTTCGACTGGCCAATCCTATTTTTGACGAATTTCCTTCATGATATTTTAAAATGATGATTTTGCCCTTATGAGAAAATTATCGTGAAAAATTTCAGAAAATCCAGAAAAATTTCAAAAATCAAGAAACAGGTCATTTCGACTAGTCAATCCTATTTTTGATGATTCCCCTTCATGATATTTTCAAAATAACGATTTTGCCCCCTTATGGTAAAATTGTTTCTAAAAATCCTGAAAAATTACAAAAAATGGGAAATTGTCAATTTTGAATGGCCAGACCCATATTTTGTGGCTTCGACTCCCATTACTTCATGAAATGATAGTTTTACCCCTCACGGATAAATTGTATCCAAAAATTCTCAGAAACTGTAGAAAATAAGAAATGACCACATCGAACTAGTCTGACCCATTTCCACTTCCTGATCCTTGAAAGATGATCATTTTACCCTTCTGGTTAGTTTAATCCAAACTTTTCCCAATCATCCCAAATGAGTTTTCATGAAATAAAATGGTACCGAAAGGGTGTTAGAGTGATCTAGCGTAACCAAGTCCCCGAACTCGTTTTCTCTGGTTTGCAGAAATAATTTAGTTCTTCCGCTAGTTTATTTAAGTTTCTAATCGACCTACCAAGAACAATTAGTGGCGACTTCAAATTTTAAAATCATTTAAACAAAAATCAAGTTACGATTTGGTAGGACTTGGGAGTGTTCGCGTTAAGTTAGTTAATTGTGACATCACAATTAAAGTTTCTTTCGAGTCGCGACAAGGATCTCGGATCACAACTTCAACGTCGGGAATGAATGCAGTTTTATGTCAATGAATGAGGAATTAGCGATAGTGACACCGAGCTTCCAAACTTTCACTCTCCAAAATTCTTCTATAAAAAAATGTGCTCATTTGGTTCCATTTGAATTCTCTTCTTTATTCTCTCCTCTAAGCATTCTTTCTTCCTCCTTTTATAGCATTCTTTTTTTATCTCCATCTCCCTTTCTCTCTATCCATCTTTCTTTCTTCATCTCCATCTCCATCTCCCTTTCTCCACCTTCTCTTCTTTATTTTTCTTTCACCACATTTCTTTCTAATTTCTCCACCGATTCACCTTTTTAGCTATTTGCAAAATAATCCCTCAAATTTTAAATATTTACTTTCTAGTCCTTGAAATATTAAGTATTTACAATTTAGTCCCTGAGAAAATATTTCTTTAAATCCAAGCCTTCATAAAATTTTCAACACATTTCCCACATGCTTAGTCCAATCGTCCATCAATTTAAACTCATATCCTCCACCAATGATACAAAATGTAATGCATGAGAAAATATTTTTTCTGAAAATTAATTCTTAATTTTTTTGTAATATATAAATCGAAATAAAAATTTAGGTGTCAATATTGCCTATTTAGTTGTAAACTTTTTAAGTTTACCAAATTCAATTATATTTTTTTTTCACTTTTTATCAATTCATTCATATTAGCCAAAAATCGTTGACGTGGTTGCTAGCATTCTTATATTCCATCGCCACCGTTGACACGAATAATTTCTAATAATATTTGAATATTTTTATATTTTTTTTGTTTTCTTTTTTTTTTCTTCCCTCTGGCCATCACCCTCATCCTCCACTGGCATCTAGCAAGGGCTACCCTTGCCAACTCTTGGTGATGGCAACCCTCACCCAATCTAGCCTTGCCAAGGGCTAGTAAGGATAGCTCTTGCTCGCCCAACTGAGAGCGTCCCTCTCTCAACTTTGGCAAGGGTTGCCCTTTCCTAAAGCCGGCTGAGGTTGATGCCGAGTGATGGCTAAAGGAAAAAAAAGAAAAAAATTAAAAAATTAAAAATATTATTAAAAAATATCCATGTCAGTTTTTATTTTGGCTAATAAAATTAAATTGATAAATTTGAAAGGTTAATGATTGAATTGGTAAAAGTATACAAAAATTTGGGATTTTTTTAATATAATTTTACCAAACCATGTGAAACTAGTGATGACAGCTTGAAGCGTGCCAAGCAAAAACAGTGCCAGACTTCTTTATCTGGATTGGCTTCATCTGTCATGCAAGCGAGGCTTCCCAAATATTGCACGTTCAATTAATTGCTGTGTTTAGGAATCTGACACGTCCCTCTCGCTCATAATCATAAATTAGATGGTTCAAAGTTCTTTCTGAGTTGTCAACTATAGAAAGTTTTTCGACCAATAAAAAAAACTAAAGAAAGTTTAAAGCAATGATCGGGGCATCGTCTGGTCAAGCTAACAAGGAATATCAGAAGAGTGCGTCAAAAACAACTTTAGATGGAGTGAAGTGGCAAGTATTGACCTAGAGATTAACGGTGGGTATGGCAACATTTCTGCTTCAGAAATAAACTTCTATTTAAAAATTGATTTTTCAACTTCTACTCAAAAATAGAAGTTAATTTTTTCACTTCTGCTCTAGAAGTTGATTTCTGATGAGAGAAATTCATTTGATAATAGATGAAAATTTCTACTTATAAAATATTATTAATATAAAATATTATATAAAAAGTAATTGTTGCAGCCAAAAAATTTCTACTTCATTTTTAAATATTTTAATTTTTTTAAAAAATAATTTTTATTATTAAAAACTATTATTTACTTTTTAAAATTAAAAAAAATATTTATTTTTTACTCCAGCAACTAGACGACGATGGTTGGTAGAGGTCAATGGTAGATTGAGGTGGCAAGTGATGAGGTGGTCAACAGTTAGCCGCTAGAGGCTATAGTTAGCAGCGGCCAGTAGTGGTTGGCGGTTAGCGGCTAGCAGTGGTGTAAGGAGGTCGGCGGTGGGTAGTGGTTGACGGCGATGGTAAACGGCGGTCGGCCATAGCTGTGATTGATGGGTGGCGATGGTCACAAGTAGTGATGGGCAGTTATCGGCGATAGTAGTGATCGATGATCGTAAGCAGTGATGGTTGAAGGTCAGTGGCAACGGTCGGCAGTGGGTGTGGACAGCGGCCGGTTGTGGTTAATGGGGATAGTGGTCGGCGGTTGGCGTCGGGGGACGATGGATGGTGGTGGTTGCGAGCGGCAGTCCACGGTGGTCCACAATGGGCAACCGCAAAGGTCGGTGGAGGCAAGCTAGTCAAAAAAAGGGTAAGGCAAGAAATACTTCTTGGGATTTTTTTTTTCCAAGAAGTATTTCTTGAGCTGAGAAGTAGGTTTTTTTAATTTCTTAAATTGGAAGGAAAATAATTTCAGAAGTGAAAATTCACTTCAGAAGTAGAAACTAATTTCAGAAGTAAAAATTTTTACCAAATAGATTCTGCTTCAGAAGCACTTTTAGAGCAAAAATTCACTTTTAGAAGTATTATCATGCGCACCCTAAGCTTATGCTATCAGGTGCAACTACTGGGAAAAAGTCATTTTGATGACGCCTTTAACAGATTAACACTTGAGGAGTAAGTCAAATTCCGCGATGTGTAATGCGTCATAACAAGAGAGTTTAAGCGGTCAATCTACAACCACCAACATCGATCATCAATCACGCATGTCTACTCTCATTGACGATAATTTTTTTTTTTTTGGTAAAGGTAAGTATATATGAATGACTTCTCAAAAAACGCTTACAACCTAAACCAAGCGCAGGGATTCGAAGGACAACCCTCCAGCAGGACCTACACTAATGTAGATGCGGGTGCAAGGTTGAGGGGGATATGCGTAGAGGGCTACACGGGGGAATAAACCCCTGAAAAGGATAGGAGACGAAACACACACCAAACAGACCGAAACCAACCAAGAGAGCACCGAGAGAGAACCGCCCCACGAAACCAGGATGCACCTATTCCGGGGATTGTCATCCACTTCCTTGAAAGTCAAAACTTTGTCCTGAATAACCTTAGCAAGGTAAGCCTTAAGCGCAACGGCATCACGACTCTGGTTTCTGAAGATGATGTTGTTACGTTCCAACCAAATCAAGTGACAGAGAGCCGCGAAGGAAAAACGGATGATACATTCATGGAAGCGACGTCCCCCGAATTTCCTGATGGCCCAACGGAGATTATCCTGCCAAGAACTATTCCGCCAAGAAATACCGCACCTAGCAGCCCAAAAACCAGCAAGGGAGCCCGTAACCAAGCAACCAAAAAATAAATGGTCCATCGAATCAGGTCTATAACGACAGAAAGGGCAAACCCCATCTGAAATTCTCCGATAGCTCAGCAGAAGAACCTGCGTGGGCAGCCTATTGAGGGTGGCCAGCCACAACAAAAAGGAATGCCGATGAGTAATATGGCGATCCCAAATAAAACGATGCCAGTAAACGGTCCTGCCTTTACGTCTGATGTCATTTCAAGCGGAAGCAACGGAGAAAGTCTCAGTTGAGTGACAAAGCCAAGTCAGCCGGTCCCGTCTATTCGAGTCAAGGATCGGAGGAAAATTAGTCCAAGTGTTGAGACAGACCAGAGCAGCACTAGGCATGTAATCACCTTCACAAAAGTCTTTAACTGTAGCCGTGCGAGGAATGCCAGACCGGTATATATCCCAATCAGAGAACGACTTAAAAAGAGGCCCATTGGTGTGCCAAGGGTCGAACCAGAAGGAGATATCGGAGCCATCCCCAATGCGCCAATGATAGCGAGAGAGAAACATGGGCCGAAGATCGAGGATCTTCTTCCAAGCCCATGAACAAAGGGTCGGCTTGTTAGCTACCCAAAAATTCTTGCTTTTTAAGTGGGTAGAATGGATCCATTTGCACCACAACGATTCCTTATCCGAAAAGAGGATCCAAATATGCTTGAGCATTGTAGCTTGATTGCAGTCCAGCAGCCGCCGAATGCCAAAGCCTCCTTCTTCCTTGGGCAAACAAGCAGTCGACCATGAAACCTTAGCACCTCCCATACCAAGACCCGGGCCTTTGCATAGGAACTGACGAAGAACCAGCTCAATGCGCTTGAGGACAGATTTAGGTAGAATAAATACGCTCGCCCAGAAGTAGTTAATGGCTCGAAGGACTGACAGTATAAGCTGAAGCCGCCCAGCGAAAGAGAGAAATCGTTGAGACCAAGATTGGGCTCTAGATGTTATAGCATTAACCAAGCAATTGCAATCACTCTTGCTCAAGCGTTTCGATACAATAGGGACACCCAAATAATGAAAAGAAAGCGTACCTTCAACAAAATCGAGAGACGCCAATATCTCATCCTTCAAAGTGGTGGAGCTACCGGAGAAGTACATCTCATTTTTATGATCATTGGGGTTAAGGCCCGACCACTTCGAGAACTTCTTTAAACCGAGTCCTTATTGGCCTCCGAAAAGAGAAGGACATCATCAGCAAAAAACAGATGGGTCAACCGAGAAGACTTACATCTCCAGAAATGCTTGAAGGCCGGCTTTCTCGCTTGGACTTCAAGAATACCCGAAAAGATTTCCATGACTAGAGTAAAGGGGTATGGAGACATGGGATCACCTTGCCGAATCCCTCTACCACTGGAAAAGAAATCATGAAGCTCCCCATTGATAGAAACAGAAAATTTAGGAGAGCGAACACATTACATAACTAGATTAATAAACGGCGTAGGAAAACCAAAAGCATTCATGACCAACTCCAAGAAACCCCAATTGACAGTATCATAGGCCTTATGGAAGTCCACTTTGATAGCACATTTCGGAGAATATGGTTCAAGGTGGAAACCACTAAAGAGCTCTTGAGCAATGAGAATATTGTCGCTAATCCGACGGCCTCTAATGAAGGCATTCTAGGGGGGGCTAATTATGGACGGAAGTAGAGAAGCCAAGCGATTAGCCAAAATTTTAGTAATTCATTTGTATACAATGTTGCAACATGAAATAAGCCTAAAATCCCCCATTTTAGAAGTATTCTGTACCTTAGGAACCAAGGCAATAATGGTGGTATTTATCTCCTTCAACAAGGTCCCGGAGCGAAAGAAGTCTTAAATAGCCACCGTTACCGAATGGCCAATAATATCCCACGTCTTCTTGAAGAAATCAACATTGAACCCGTCGGGTCCTGGAGCTTTGCCACCTGCCAGAGAAAACATGGTTTCCCGAATCTCCACTTCCGAAACCGGCCTCTCTAAAAACCGAATATGAGCATCAGACAAAGGATTGGAAATAACTGATCGTACCTCTTATATAGATGGAAGGTTATACCGCGGCCTAGTAGCAAATAGCCTCTCAAAATATCCAACAATATGATCGTGAACCTTCGGCATATCAGTCAGTAACGAACCATCCTCATCCACAACTGAAAGGATTCTGTTTTGTTGGTATCTCTTGTTAACAAAATGATGAAAATACTTCGTATTAGAGTTACCTTCCTTTAGCCATTTCAACCGGGACTTCTGCTTGAAGAAAGATTCTTCTTGTAGTCTAAGATTCTCGAACACCTTTCTCCGGGACTTCTCCAAGTCGGAGAGATGTTGGTTGAAGGGATCAATTGCAAGAGCTTCCTGAACATCCAACAGAGCTTTCCTAGCTTCCATAGTACGAGAGGATATATCCGAGTAGAATTCCTTATTCATCTGCTTCAATCGACCCTTGAGAAGCTTCAGCTTCCTACAAAGGGAAAGCATAGGAGAACCAACCGTCTGGGTGTCCCATACTTGGGTAACCACCGAGCGGAAATCTGGGTTAGAAAACCAAGAATTGAAGAATTTAAATGGCTTCCTAGAAGCAAGTTTAGGGACAACACGGACAGTCATAGGAGAATGGTCCGAGATTCCAAGATGCAAAAAGAACGGTTCCGAGAAGGAAAAAACAATCCTCCAACAATCATTAATAAGAACCCGGTCAATTTTCCTCTGCTTACGCCGTGGCCCAGAGAACGTCGACCACGTGAATCTAAGGCCAGAGTACCGCAGGTCATCCAATCCCGCCCTCTGTAAACATTGGCCAAATTCATCAAAAGCCGAAATCCAGCGATTGGAACTACCGACTCTGTCGGAAGGGTCTTTAATAGCATTGAAATCTCCCGCTACAAGCCAGGGAGAGTCCTTATAAGAGGCACTCAACTATTCAAGAGCAGTCCACAAAAATCTTCTAGTGCCAAAAGAGTGACCAGCATAAACGATAGTAATAGAGCAAACCACATTAGTAGCAATCCAGGGTCCCAACCAAGCCAAATACGACCACGAGGAGAGTCCACATAGTTAGCTAACCAATTCCAATTCGGAATAAGGGAAGAGGCCAGACTAGAAAAGAGATGCACCGGAACTTTGGTTTCCAAAATGCGGACACAGCAAAGGTTATTAACCTTAACAAAATGCCTAACTTCAGCCTGTTTCAAGGGGTCATGCAATCCCCTGATGTTCCAAACTCCAATCAACATATATACAAGAACAAGGAGGAGGCTTACCATTTCCCACCTCGCTTCCTCCTATAGGAAGCTTTCAATTTTCCAGCCGGAGTGGTACTCTTCTGAGGATCGTCAAGCTGGGCTGCCCCGGATGAGGAGGCTGCCATCACCTTAGTGAGATCAGCCTTCACGCCAATAAGAAAGTCTGTCCTCTGTTGTCGGGAAGGTTGTGCATTCGGAGCAGGTTGTGCAATTGGAGCAGGAGGATCCTCATCTCCTTCACTCCCCACATTACTGATTGTGTCTTCAACCTCATCATCAGAACAAGATAAAGACCCCATCGACTCACTTGATTCACCCGAGCTCATCACCGAAGAGTCACAGGTTAAGTCCTCAGCAGGGACAAATAACGGGTTCTGAACTTCACAAAGAGCAGAATCAACTTGTTGCTTCCTGGGAGCAGCAGAATCTCGCTTCTTAGAGCTCGATTTCTTCCTCCTCTCAACCGTCTTCCACCCATCAAGAGGCTGGGGGGGAGGCTGGGCAGTTTCTTGCACCACCTCTGTATTATCCCTTATAGGACTAGAACGATTCAGGGCCTGAGGAGAAGAGTCGGGCTGCATAAGAGACAGCACTAGATTTGGTTCATCAGCATTTATTGGGCTCTTCTCAGCACATTGATGGCCGAAAATACCACATTTGCTACAAGCCAACGGTCGCCATTCATACTCAACTGTAATAGGATGCACCATCCCATTATCCAACTCCACTTCAACAGAATTTAGCAACGGAGAATTTGCTGTAATTTCCACACAAACACGCACAAAGGTGAGCAATTTCAGATTAGCCGTATGAAGATCTAGATGAAGTGGTTTGCCTATTGCACTTGCAATCCGGCTAATAGCCTCATCAGACCACATAGAGAAGGGAATAAACTTCAACCGAATCCACACCGGAAGTGTGACATGTTTATCCTTCTTATTAATCATATACGGATGCCATTGTTGAAGGATTAAGGGGACTCTAGAGATCGTGATATGTCCACTATCCGGGATTCTCCTTCGAAATTCAGCATCGGGAATATGGAAAAAGAAGAAACCATCGTCATTAGCCATAACATCGGTGACATGGGGACCCCAGATATGCTTAACAGCCATTTCCGTCGCCTTAAAGGAAAGTTGTCTACCGACAAAATACCCCACCAGACACGATTTCCATTTGGGGTGTGCTTTCTCCAACACTTCATCAGATATACGCACCCGCGGTTTACCATTCACAATTTCAGGAGGTATATAGGAAAGTGAGAACCCCTTTTCAGCCGATTTAGCAACCGCTGCCCAAGACCGCTGGGGCTGGGACTGACTTGTCTCCTTACGGGGAGGCCTCGAGGTCGATCTTCCCCGACCCCTTGAGCGCCTGTTCTGGCACCGTTCTTGTCCTCCATTCACAGCAGGGGTGGAGTCAATACCAGTAGGTTGTCCCCCAGAAGAAGTAGCACGAGGAACAGCCCCAGCAGGAGGCTTTCCAGCAATAGCAGGGGCACGAATTTCACCAGAACCCGTCTTTTCTTGAGCTCCGAAGCTCACATTTGGGCCATGCTCGACACCTTTGCCAGCCAAAATCCTCCTCATATCATCAGAAGGCTTGCTCGGGACCGGCCGAATGGCCGATTTTGGTGCCATGAGCAACTCACAGCAAAACCATCGAACAGACACAATAACGGGGATCTCACCAAGAGAACGCAAGAGACAGGGTAAGACCACACCGCTCTCATTGACGATAATTTTAAATCTCTCAGATATTGATGTTTTGAGTTACCCGTAAATTGATTCAATTGAGGATCAAAAGATTGCAGTCTTTAGATCCTTCCTGCGACGTCATTTTCACCGCACGAACTAGGAAACCCACGGCCGAGAATGTTTTTAGATTTCGGGACTGGAGGTATAAGCCGTTGACACTGGGGCTTGCACATGGGCAGGAACTCCTTCCATCAATTCGCAGCATTTGGTATTGACCAGAATTATTTACTCATTTCCCTCGTACCATTTAATGCTATCACAGCAAAAAATGTGTGACACAGAAGAACTTCGGGTGATAGAAAGCCAATATTATACATCTTATGGTTTTTCGTGAACTTGAACGATCAAACATTAAAGCAAAATAGAAATCGCTCGAAAAGGCACACTTCGACCAAGTATTGGTGTACGTAAAAGAACATCTAGAGGAAGCGCACGAATTACCTATAAAGGCAAGGCAAGAAGCACATTCTCTCGAAATCACATCGAGCATTCAAGTCGAGAATACGTCTCCTTAAAACATCTCCATGTAGAGTAATGAGTTCCTCCCGCAATCTTTGAGACAAATGACAACATCCGCTTCCATCACACACAATTGAAGTATCATAGCCAAGATGTGTACCCCCTGCAACTTCGAAAAATTAACTAGTTTCTTAGGATCGCCACAATATCACGTGGAAGCAAGCGGACCTGTTACATCTAATGTAACTAATGATAGGAGATCTTGGCCTTAAAGGATGCGTTTACAGCCATCGCATAATCGAGAGCATTAGAAACAATGCTAAGCAGTACATGTTTGTCCAGAAGAGAGAATTAGTGCCAATCAAACCAAAGATATATAAGCTCAGCATCTTTACACAAATGCCATGCGAAGACAGCCTGCTCGAAAAGCTCATCATGAAAACCCCCATGTTTGCCAATAACTCAATTGCACATGAGAGGTCACTTGGATTTTCCCGCTTAATGCAAGCGTGGGGGTTTCCCTTGTCACAGTCGTGACTACAAAAAGACACCTACAAGGTAGAAGCGTTAATTTACAATGGAAGACACAGCTTCACTATGAATCGGAGAGGAAAGAGGAGAAGGGTTAATAACAAAATCATTTCTCTATGCCTTGTTGTAGATACTGTATCAGGTCATATCCAGCAGTAGTCCATTTGTTGTACGCATCTGTGCAAGTGCGGATCATGAAATTAGCCGCCTCACGCTCGCTCATTTCAGGATGAAATCTCTTCCGCAAATTGCCAACGGGGTCACCCCGGCTAAAACAAGGCAATCCACTGTCCACCATTAACAACACTGTGTTGATGATACCATCCATGTGACGACGAGCAGCAAGGTAGCCCTTCACACACAATCTAAAAGGGGCAAGACAAATGTCAACTTTTGGCATGATGACTGATTAACAAACAAGGAGCCCTTGTAACTTAACCAGAGTCAAAAGGTATTGGACAGTAAAGTTCCAAGAGAAAAAGATTATGGCTGGCAATTTGTGTTTTCTCACATCAAATTTTAAGTATAATATACAATCGTCGACCCGAACATGGCAAGTTCATTGATCACAATGCTTGCTACCTACATCATCCAAGAATGGCCACAACAACAATAAACTAAGCCTTATCCAACTATGTGGGGCCCATGAATAACATGTTTAACACATTTTAAAAGGGATTTCTCATATGCGAAAGTCTTAAAACATGTTTGAATATGTTTAAAAGCATATAAACAGATCCAAATGTGTGGAAATCTCATTTAGATAAAATGTTAAGCTGCTTAATAAAACATGCTTAAATGTATTTAAATAGGTTGTGAAGATCACATCACACCAGAAATTAATTTGCCTTTTATACAATTAGTCAACCACATGTATGAGACAAAAGAAATTAAGTTCAACTAGGATACAATTAACTATGAGCCAGGTTCGTGTCATGTGAACACTCTACATTACCTCACAAAGCGATTCCAAGTCTCACTCTTCATGACTCCAGAAGGGTCAAGAAGCTGAGTCATTTCATGACTCAGCTTGAAGTGTGCACTTTCAAACCGCATATTTCCACCTGGCGACGTTTCTAGGATGAAACCAAAATCAATATGTACAAGCCGTCCCACGCTGCATGAATCCTTTTGTTAGGGCTTCTTGATTTTTCTACAGAACTTTTCAGAAATATAACAGAATTTTTACTTGAACAAATAGTATCACCAGTCAACAGAAAATGAAACCTTTTCCATGGAAAATCAGATGAACTATCTTATGACTACTGACCTTGGAAAATTTACCAAATACAGAAAATGATTTGTTTGATGTTATGGATGACCGATCCTTAATACTATATGACCAAAGTGGTGCTCAAAAGGTATGCCTCATGGCATTTCCCTTTGTTTTTAAACAGAAGTATGCCTGATGGTATTGCTAATTAGGCATAAAGAGGGAGAGAGGGGGAGAGAGGGAGATGTACTTGTCAAAAAGAAGATTGCCATTATGCCTATCTTTTGGTTGAAGTAGAAGACTAGCAACTGCATAACCAGCACTACTGATGATGAAATTTTCTCGTGCAGCTTCAAAACTGGGAGAACCAACAGGCCCATAGTCCTGTTGGAATATTTCATATAAACCCCCATCAGTTGTTTCGCCCATTTGACTTCTGCTTCGCGTATTAGGCACAACCTGCAGGCAAAAGAAAATGTTGTAATGACATGCAAGGTAGCCTGTAACTGTTAAGTGTCTCATGAATATCGATACTCTGCAGTATACATGCCGAATCTGGGGATGCCATCTACTTTCAACATGGTTACTATTTCCTATCCTCTGAAAGCTCTCATTTCCCTTTTTCTAGACCAAACTATTCAAAATATAGTGACTTTACTAAAAATGAATCTACATTTATCAGATTTCCCTTACACCCAACAAAAGCTCTGTTAGTAACATACGCGACAAAAGTAAAAAATATAATGGATAAGGACGGATACAAAATCGTCATTAGAAGTATTGTAATAGGATCTAACATGATGTTATCTGGAGCTTATCTCATCTAGTCTGTAATTGAGAAAAACATGAATATTAACTCAGGTTGATGTATTTATTGTATGAACATGATGTGATATCATCATCTGTTTTGTACAAGAGTGATAAACGGCAAGTTTAATCTAACACAATTGAACATTATATATGAGATATGTCACAAATGTAGTGTATGTATTATGCAGGTGTAAATTGTTTTACGACAAAACAAGTACTTTCTATAAGTACAGAAAACATGCTAAGATGAAAGTTATACTGAAAATTACACACGCATATTTATGTAAAAGCACAAGTATTTCACTAACAGAGAAATAAAAGACCCTCTTAGTCTCTGTTCAGCATCATTGTCCAGCAAAATGGGGCTAGAAGAAAGTGAAGGCTTGTCAGTGGTAACCTCTGCAGAGCTGAAAGTATGGAACTCTGAATACATCTGTTATTCAAGATTGAATTATTTAACCTACACCATCAGCACATTTTAGATTTGCAAAGTAGAAAGATTGGGCACTGGAAGTTTTTAACCTAATGCACCAATTATTAGATACTTCCCACAAGTTACCTGGCCCCCTCCTTTAATTGACAAGAAGAAAAAGAAATGACATTAATTGCAAAGTCACAAAAGGAACCTCCCTAAAGCTAGAAGAACAACCGTTAAAATGTATGAAACCAATTTATCCACAGAAAAAAGAAGAAGAAGAAGAAGAAGAAGAAGCTGGAAGTTTTTAACCTAATGCACCAATTATTAGATACTTCCCACAAGTTACCTGGCCCCCTCCTTTAATTGACAAGAAGAAAAAGAAATGACATATTAATTGCAAAGTCACAAAAGGAACCTCCCTAAAGCTAGAAGAACGACCGTTAAAATGTATGAAACCAATTTATCCACAGAAAGAAGAAGAAGTACGAAACCAAACATTCAACATCATTCCCCGTAAAGAAATAATACTGAACTTTCAACTTCTTTTATACATAAGCTACTTATGATTAGATTGCCTTCTGTGTCACGTTACACATTTTACCTTTCTTAAAACCAACTGAATTAAGCCATAGATGACCAAAGACTAAGCAACTAGATAGCAGACTTCTTAAAGCAAATCTCATGCTTTCTAAAGCCATGTGTTTACTGGTAGCCACACAGCCGATATCAAGAACCCAACATCGAAACAAAGTAAATATGTCAGGAAGAAAGTATTCTTATAATAACCAATTATTTTGCGTATCATAAGCAGAGAAATGGGAGAGCAAGAACTCCCACTCTCTCTCAAAAGCACTAAAATAATACTCTGAAAGGGGAACAAAGAGGGTCAAATGGACACATTAGAAGCTCAAACAATGATAACGCCTGGGACCTGGGGTCAAAGACTTTGTAACATATACCCAGAATAGAAAGGATATTAGACAAATAGGAAGTAACTAGAAACAAGCAGTTCTACCTATATAATATCAAAGCACAAAAACATAATCACCTCAATAATTCCTCTTTCTGGGCCTGTCGGGAGAACACCATAAGGGAAGAGATATAAGTTAAGCCCAACTGCTTCAAATATGTCTCGAAGAAGTGATATCACTTGAAGAGCAAGGACATCTTGCCGGCAATCATCTCCAACCTAGCAAAAATTGATGGCATAGCTAGATTAATGACAGGAATGGATTTTGCTGTCAAATTGACCAGAAGTAAAACAAAATCCAAAAGCATTTAAGACATAGAACAACCTAACAGGACTGTCATTCTCATGACATCTGCTTTCCAAAGGAGAACAAATGTGACAGAGACCTTGAATTAAAGGCAACAATTTAGTTATTCTAGATCCTATTTTCAGATAAGAGAACAAAATTAGCCTCACTATTATGTTTGGGAGCATGAGTAAGAGAATTTAAAGACAAAATGCATGACTAAGGAAACGGGCATCAATTACTTACATGTCAACTTTGGTGTCCAACTACTTTATTAGTCATTAAATTCTTGATTCATCTACTTGTAAAAACCTATGCAATTACCTGAGTTGGTTTAAAGCCTGTCATACTTGATTTTCCAAAACCTACACCAACCCAGTCAATCATTGCTCAGACACAAAAAAGTCGATATTGAATTAACTGCTGCCATAGTAAGATGTCCCACCAAGATATTCGATGATCAGAGTGATCAGCTAATTCCCAAAATTCACATCAGACAAGCAACCAGAAAAGCAAGCATGTTGCATAATTGCCGAGTCTGGCCAGATAACAGTTTTTAGACTTAGCAAGACAACTGCCTGTGTAACTCTGCCATCCTAACCATAATGCAAAAACTAGGATGCCAACGAAGCTGTTTCATATTTATCAAGACTTTAACATGTCAGTTAGGGGTTGATCTAGCTATCTAGTCGAATAGTTTCTATCCACCAAATTCAATAGCTCTTTCCTTTCAGCCATTTGTAGATATTTGAACCGGTCAAGATCAAAGTAATTTTCACTCTTAGCATCACATACGAAAATTTGCACACATTTACTACAAAATTAGTTGCTGAAAAATCAATTTTGCCACAGGGACTCAAGTAAGCTTCTTGAGTGCCATACCCATGTGAAAACATAGAAACAACATTGTGTATGAGGAAGAATCCCCTGCAATCCATTGTAAACTTTGTTTTACAAAACTTTTTTCAAACCCAACCATAAGAGGACGAACTGAAAATCCAAAAACCCCAGAGAATAATTCAGCATAATTTTCCTGAGGGTTGGGTTTCTTTTATGATACAGCAATAACCCATACAATGAGTACATGGATACAAATAAAGTCAGCTATGCAGTTTGAAAGTCTTATGGAATCAAAAGCCAAGAAATACAGGGTTTATAAGCATGTGATATACGGGATACTCACCTTAAATATACAAGCTTGAGGCTTTACATCATTCTGGTCACCATCACGATCCACCACATTAAAGGTGATCATGATAGGAACTTTTGCAGCTGATTGTAGAGGTATTCCACTGTCCACCTGAATACCTCTGACAAGTTTATTAGGAGCAGTCGGTAAATAGAGGTCATCTCCCTCCATTTCAATTTTCTCCAACTCTCTGCCATAAATATCCATGAGCATCAAATTCAAACACTACATGCTAAATAATCACCGTAGGGCAGGATTTCATCAGGGAAAGAGAAAAATACCTCCGGATGCCGGCTCTACGCTCTTCCTTGGGTAGTGGAAAGAGTGTGCCGGATATAGATGTAACTTTGTTGAAGAAATCAAACTCTCTTTTAAATAAATCAAGGGCCTTAGGAGTAAAACCATCAATAATATGCTCCCTCACAACCGGCAACATTGCTTGAAAATTATTATTCTGAAACAACCAAATGAGTTTTTGCACAACATTCGGATGAGAGAAATTATAATCACAGAAAGAGCAGTGGTCCTTGTGCATGCAATGAACGAATTTACTTCATACTTGATATGAGTGAGCTTTTCATTTTACATTTATTTGTGTCGGATTATGAGAGAGTTTGGCTAGCTGAAACTTGGTCGGTTTTACATTTTCCTGCTTCATAAATCATAATGACATGAGACTTGAAAAGAAGGCAAAAGAATAATGAGATCAATCAAGTGGGAGGCTGCTCATCTACTTTGTGGAAAAAAGAATGCATTGGCACCTAATGTAACTTTGATGTTCGCATGGAATGAAAAACTGCTTAAAACAAATCAATAGAAAACAAATTGCCTATATTTCATATGATTTCACGTTCGCAATATTTAGCACCAGGATGCAAGTTATCAGTAGAAACCCAGTCACTTAAATCGAAGTAATTAGATATGATATTACTACCTTACACAGGACATCCTCGTAGAAAAGCTAATCATCTGAATTAAGTATCATACAGAACCTTACACAGGACATCCTTGCAGAAAAGCTAATTGTCTGAATTAAGCATCATACAGAGGATTATTCGAAGGGAATATTAGTAAGGAAGAAATGATAATTACACTAAATGTGCACCTAAATTCGAAAACTCACCAATCCATCTCAAATAACTAAAAGCCTGTATTATTATCTTCACTGTCATGTACCAGGACAACCTTGAAATGTTAATTTTGTCTTCCTGAGTGTCAAGATGTGGAAATCTAAATGTCAGCAGTGCGATAAGATGCTACGAACTAAACAATATCATACAGAGTTCTGCAAGCACAAATGATTAAAATGCCAAATTCAAGATCATCATGCCTCACTTGGAAAACAAACGGAAGCATTTACAGTCTGAAATTGGTCACGCACTCAATTCTAGTGACTGATGTTTCGGAATTGCAGATATTAAAGGAATAGAGTTTTTACTTATGATATGAATTGCAGATATTAAAGGAATAGAGTTTTTACTTATGATATCTTCATGACGCTTCTCATCAACCCTCATAATTTTAAATTAGTCCAGAATGTTCGAAATAAATAATGGACTGTCATTTGTTTAAATTAGTTATTTAACAGCCGGACCTCCTTTCCTAGAGATTCTTCAATAAAAGCTGTCAAAGCACATAAAAGAATCCTAATTGACAAATTTCATAAGTTGGAGTTTCATGGAAAACATATTTCAAAGGAACAAGGCATGGTTTCACCTTCACAAGAACAACAGTTTCTTTCCCTGGTTCTGATGCACAAGTCTCGCCCTGCCAGTTAGACAATCACAGCTTATATAAAATATTAAGCATGACAAGAACATACTTCATTGATTCGTTACACGATTTTGAAAAAGAAAACATTAATGTTCGCTAACCTGAAGATGCCATATTAATATATGGGCAAATAAATCGCTTCTCTGGGCAGCTCTTAATAGATATCCCTCCACTAATCTCTGCAGAATAGCAGTTAATCACACATAAGTAGTTAGTATGAAGTTTACCAAATCAAATGCGAATCCCTCATGATAGGTATCGTTCAAGCAATAGTCTGCACTTCACCCAGCCTAGACGAAAATTTAAAAACGAAAACAAATATGCAGGTTTTACTACTCACAACAATATACATCTGCCCATTTTAGGAGAAACAAGAGACCTTAGTAGTTGCTTGGAAATATTCTCAGTAGCTTGCTCCTCAATATTTCCAGCTAATGTCAATTGCGTTTAAGTTAAAAAAATACAAGCCACAGATTGTGATTTGAATCTTCTTTTCCTATTCCATAGTAATATGCTTTCCATTCTGCTGCTTCCCAACACCAAACTTTGGCACTTGTCTTTACAAAGGTTTTGCAAATAACTGTAGACGTCAGTAGCTCAAAAGCGGGCCAGTCTCAGTAAACAGTATAGGTGACAATCTCCACAAATGAGGTTCACCATTTTCCAATTGAGTCCTAAAGTTTTACATCATCCCAACAAGTCCCAGAACTCGTCAAAGTGTGCAATCAAGTATCTTTGGTAAGTACGTCGGTTTTAGCTAATGAAAATATCGGCCGTGACCATGTTTATTGTTTTGACTATTTTATTGTGCAATTTAAGGACATTTAGCACCAATGTGGGGCTAAGTAGGTGCCAAATCAGCCTACAGAAAACTTTAAATAGGGGGAAAAAAAAAACCAAAGGAGGGAGTCATTTGCCTGATTTCCTATTTTCTTTCTTTTCCGTTCTCTCATGATCAACTTGAAGAAAGCTACCACGTCCACCCATTGTCACTGCCACAAGCCATCATTAACATGCCTCCATCAACTATCACCACCACAACTACCAAAGCTACTCCTCTTGCCGAGACTCCACCACTTGCTGTCACAGACTCGCCATGGACAGTGGTAGCAAAACTGTGTGGTGCAACTCAAAATTGATGCCACCAACGTCCATGATATTGGTAGACACGTTTGCAAAGAAGAGCCAAAGGTAAAAGATTGAAAAATCAATCTTTCGTACCCTTCGCTCAATGAGAAAATGGGTCTGTTCTCTGATGCCTTCTGCTTTTATTTTCCAAAGGAACTCTTGGCTTTTCTTCTTGTCTAATGTATTAAACAATTTATGTTAATGCTGAATCATTTCATCCCACCTGTGCTTATGGGTTTATTCCAATACTTGAAGCCTTTACCTGTTCCATATATTGGCACCTACCTGGCGCCCGCAGCAGATTCAAGTTTTCCTCAAAAGGATAAAGTAGGAGAGAAAAATAGTTAATAGGCCACATTCATAAATTAATGGATTCAATGGAGTTAATTGATTGCACAACTTTTACAAGTTTTAGGACTCGATTACGTGATCTGAAATTTTTAAGGTTCAAATGCACTTTGGATAAAACTTTGGGACTTCCAGTGAATTCTTTCAAAATAATATTTTTAAGAACATTTCTAGATAAGCACTCATCTTCGGCATCCAGGGAACATAAAGAAAATCTACCTAATTTCCAATTGCAAGGTTCAAAGGTAAGTAAATAGCTATAAAGTTGAACACTAAAAGTTCTGCTCAAGTTGAAATACTCTAAGAGGTTCCCTTCCCCCTGTTGCAGTTATTATGTGAAATGGGATAGTCTGTGCCACAGGGAATCTGAAAACTTCTTATCCTACCTAATATACTAAGACAGGTCTTAACCAACGCTTTATTGAATTAGATCACCAACTGTGGTGTTCGAGCTTACCCTGTCATCATATCGCAGTGCTTGGACCAGCTGCGGCATGAAGAATGTCACTCGCTCGGGGGGATAGGACTCTAGAACTCTGAGAACATAGGCCATGACACGTGGATGACCTTTATATGCAGGAGTAAGAAAATCAAGAGCTTGTGCAATTGAACAAGCAGCCCAATGGGGTAATTGTTGCAGAAGCACTGAATTTTCATCAACTGCCTTTGGAGTGACAAAATATGGCAATGCTTCAGGTAAGGTCCGCATATCCAATATATGTGACTGCAAGGTAAACATTGCAGTATGTAAGGCAGCAAATCAAGACAAAAACCATTGGATATATAAACAAGGGAAAATAGAGGCCAGTACTAAATTGAGTTAATCATCCTGTAAAGAGCTAGATATTAATATGACTGTGAAGCCAACAATCCTAGCACCTATGAACTTATTCAATAGACCTGAAAAAATACATGACTTCAAAGGGAAACTACAAAGCATAAATGCGATCTAGAGTAAGAAATTGCAACAAAATCAGCAACTAGCCTGTCATGATGTATAATATATAAGTAAAACAAGTGAAGTTACAGCAAAGATACTTAAGTGCCTGAAAATGTCCAGCTTGGAGCACTATATTAAAGGACGGCCAACTAAGTTGCATTTGAGATTTACCAGATGCACATAATTCATTTCACTATTGGCTAACATAGTTGGCTTACTTTTTCATAATAAGATTGCAAGACTATTTAATTAACTGAGTTATATTTGAAACGAAAATCAAGTATCATACATGCTACACATAGGTTGAACATCTTTCAACTGGTTAATGAATATCTTGCTTTGGTCATATGCTAGGAAAATACAGCTACTTTGCTCATGTGTGTCGTCATATCCAATGCCATTATCAGTATCTATCAAATGTAATTATCTATTGGAATTCTCACTAAAAGAATCTATATTTTTATTGGAGAATATGCGTAGTGTGTTTGTAACTCCAATCATTTCTTATGAGGCTCCAGTAATTGGACATAAACTAATATGATAAGAAAATAACTAGCACAAACTAATGGTGTTTCATATTATTCATGCATCACTTGAATTTGGTAGAACATACTTTGTGGTAACGGAATAAACAAGATTAAAATTGACTATCTCATTATACATAAGCCCTAAAATTTTCTGGTACCTGGTTGGCTACATATTGCCATACTCTACAAAGTTATAAGTGAGCGCATATTGCAGATGCACTAAGCCACATGTAAATATACTTTGATATGCAACAATTGGAGCATGCAGAAACCTGCAAAATCCGTGATACATGCCAAATTGACATGACTAGATAGGTCCAAAGAGATATTAACTACCACAGTGCAAGTTTCAATCTATAATTTCCAAACAAAGGATTACAAAATAAACTCCTCCTAAAGGTTAGACTCCTGGTGTACCTCATAACATACATTTGCTATTGAATGTATCAGATGTCGATTCAAGATCAGCTACGGTACTAATACAGCATGGACTGAAATTATTCCAGGCTAATACAGCATGGACCGAAATTCTTCCAAGCTACGCCATGTAGCCAACCTATGTTACGCTGACATGAGACACGATACGCGACACGACACGACACACCGACACGTGAATTCTCAAAAAATAGAGAATTCCCACACGCGGGGACACGTTTATTCTACGTATATTTTTATATATACACAATAAATTATTATTTTTATGATTTCAATAATAATAACATCATGATGTTGAAACTGTTATTGATCCCCACCTTAGAAAGGTCTTAAAAAATATATCATGTGTAGGCAGATCAAAACCATACCTTGCAATACTAGGTGACAAAGTTTAGGCCAATTCCAACAACATAATAACACAGCAAGATAAAAAGAAAAGGAACGATGTCAGTGATATAAGCTAGTCTGATTGCAAATCCTGTCACAAGTCTGACTGAGTAAGAGTAAGATTGACTTCTAGAACCTTTTACAACTTACGCGACAGTTCAGCTTGAGTCCCAGCCTGTGCAAGTTTTGCTTTATCAGGGGATACTCTAGCCAAACTTATCAAGCCAAATCCAGAATTCTTTTAACTGACCCTCACTATCCAGCAAGACATTTCCGGCACCTTATCAATATTTCAGATATCAAAGCAAAGCATATCCAAAAAACAAAAGGCGAGCTCAGGCGAGGAACAAGCATGAATCGGGTTGATGAGGGCCTGAGGTGAGCGAGAACTAGAAGGCGAGCTGAGGCCAGCGAGAGCAGGGGGAGCTGAGGCGAGGCGGCAAGCTAGAGAGGCAAGAAGGGAGGCGGCAAGCTGGGGAGGCAAGTCGTGAATCGAGCCAAGAGAGGCGATGTTTGATTAAGAGAGAGAAGTGCGAGATGGAGAGAAGAGAATGCGAAAACCAAGAGGAGGAAATTAGGTCAAAACATTCGGGTTTTCTTTTCGGACCCACTTTTACCCCTGGACATGCGACCCACTTCCCAGTCAGAAAATTTGAAACTCACGTTGACCCGGGTTGATGTGTCCAGGAGTGTCCAGCGTGTTGGACACGAACACGTGTCCGACACATGTTGACACACCAAAATTCTGGAAAATAACGAGTCCGTGTAACATAGGAGCCAACACAAAATTTGGGAAGCTGCAGGGATGAAAAAACAAGGACACTTCCCTGAATTGAACTCAAAGGATTAAGAACATAAGAAAAAACAAGACACACACTTCTCTTAGGTTTCTTCCTTCTGCACCTGCCACCTCTGCTCTATCGTTGAGGGGAAGATTAGTAAAGTGAGGAAAGATGGAGAGAGTGGGAGATGGAGAGAGCGGGAGCAGCATCTTATACTCAGACCCCTACAATTACAATTACCGGGAAACCTATAAAATGGCTAGAAAAAGACTAATTACGGCCAAATAACCAAAATTGGAAAAGGCCTACCTAAGATAAATTCCATCAATTTGACATAAGGGAACAACATCCATTAAAGATGGACATTCTCCATAGATTCTACAGATTCAGATTCGGATGAGATCCTAAAGTCAGAATTCACCATCCTCCCTTCCATACAATAGAATCTCACTAGACCTTCCTAAGCTGTCAAATGCCTCCTTTCTCTTCTATAAAGTCCACAGCAAACAAGTGAAAGAAGCAAAAAATGTAGAATCCCACTTTACTCACTACCTAGGGCTAGAAATTAGGTGGAAGAATGAACCTTTGAGCATTAGAATTTCACACTTTTACAGGTCCATTTCACTGGTTAAGATCTTGATGCTGGTATTAGCAGTCACGTTATTGTAACAGCCTTAAGCTAAAGATCTAAAATCCATTACGTCTGAGTATTAAGTTTCCTACCCAATCCCGAAAACCAAAAGAGATTGTTTATACGCTTTCACGTGGCATCAAATGACTTTAACACTCCTTCACTTTTAATCAATCCTTGTTTTCTCTGTCATCAAGTCATTTCTTTTAGACAAACCTCCCCCCCCCCCCCTCAAGCTTGGGGTGTGTGTGTCAGAGAGAGAGAGAGAGAGAAGTGAAGCCTGTCATGACAAAGTGGACTTTTTGCCAACTAAAGTTATCTGTGGCATGTAGTTCCCCTTCCGTTAGAAACTAGACAACACTGGTGTGTGATTCACAGGTACTTCAAAATCTGTTTTGGTTGGTAACAATTACGAGGGGAAAAGTACAGGGAACCCTAGTAATAGCGACAATGACAAGTTATAAGTTTCTAGAGGTTCTACAAGGCGATGGTAAGGTTGATGTATCAACCGCCAGCAGGCCATGTCCACAGTTGGGCTTCTGAAATAAAGTTAGGAATGGCAATTAGTTGTTATGGCTTAAAGGATTACTTAAAGATCTTGGTGTATCCGTTCATCTTCCTATGATGCTATATTGTGATAATAAGGCCGCCATTAGTATTACTCACAATTCTGTACAACATGACCGTGCAAAACATGTGGAGATTGACAGACACTTTATCAAGGAGAAATTGGAGAGTAGATTAATTTGTATGCCCTTTGTTCAGTCCGATGATCAACTTGCTGATGTGTTCACTAAAGGAATAGGGAGTAAATCGTTTCCTCCTGTTTTAGTCAAGTTGGGCATGTGTGATATTTATGCTCTAACTTGAGGGGAAGTGTTGAGCGTATTTGGCCAATGGGGGCATATTTGTCTATTTTCTTTATTATTTTATGAAGAGTAACAATAAGGGCAATATTGTAATTCTTGGCCTTTTGGCTTTATTATAAATAGATAACTTGGAATCACATTGACCTAACCAAGCATTCAGTTCGATTTTTTTTTCTCTCAGCACAATTCCTAAATAGATTAAATACAACAATGCAAATTGGCATGATGCGTTCATGTTAGTTGTGTTCATGTCAAACTCATGTCAATCTGCCTAACACAATTAACTAAGTAACGGGACTCGAGAATAAAAAATGAACCCATATAGCCAGCCCCAACAAGTTGTGTTCACTATAAATAAGCCAAAAAACTCGAGGCAGCTAGGTGATGACTCATCCTATATTAGCCAAGCTCGAGCTTGCTGATGCCTGACTTGTGTTGGTTGCAACCTAATCAAGTACTCGAGTACACATTTTTGCCTATGAGAAAATCAACATATTGAGATCATTATTTCCTGACTCCTGTAGGTTAATAGCCATATATTACCTCTATTTTTCTTTGCTTTTCCTCATTGGGCTGCCCATTCTCAAAGGAGATTATTGAGGTCGAGCTCCTCCTGGGTTTGCAGTCCTAGGGGAATTTAATGCTTAAGTTGGTTCAGTTGCAGTTGTCTGCGACATGGTTGCAGTTAGGCTCTTCTATGAGTAGTTCATGTGCACACAAAAAATAGCATATAAGAGAGACTCCTTCACAATGTTGTTTCAGTTTACTTAAAATTTGTAATTACAAATTAAATTAATGAGTGAAAGTGCTTTAGATAGTGATTTTGCCTTCTTACCTAGGTTCATATCATAAAAATATCTTTCTTTTTTTTTGGTATCGAAGGTGTCCGGGCCAGCGTCCGTACGGATCGCGCACCTCAATTAATCCTCCAGGAAGGCTAGCACAGCATCCCACCGGCACGACTCTCCATTTAAATCACCGGCACCCAGCGAGGTTCAAACCCAAGACCTCTCGTAAAAGGACCAGAGCGCAAACCAGCTGGGCCACCGATGGGTTGGTATACAAAAATATCTTTTGTCGTCACTTTTCCTCTAAGTTGGTAATTATTGTACTAACAAGCAAGTTCAAGCCGGAACTTGAGTTCAAGCAACAATACTGATACTAAGTCAAGCTGGAGTCTTCTTCTAAATTCTTACTATCATGGTCCACATACACCCCTAAGTGCAATGTCCCATGATGTTTCACGCTGACTGACAGATGTAAGGACACCGACAAGGTGGCTCCCCCGCTCAGAGAAAACATGCTATTTAAGTCATCTCATGCTTAGGATTCAAGAAATCTAAGTCCATATAGCCAATGTTTAACATTTTTTGCAGCATATATAAGATCTGACTAGCCAATTTACAGTAAGATAAACTTCACAAACCTGAATCAGCTGAGTCACTTCTACCTTCATATAAGGGTTTATCCTGAATCTTGAGACCAAGGACAAAGCAATACGAGGATCCACAGAGAAGGCAGTTCTTGCATATTCAATCCATCTATCAGAGCTTAACTTGAGCTTAAAACCAACTTCCCTGATATTGAGTGCAAACATTACAGTGAGAACAAGATCAACTGCATGCTTTATCACCCGTAAACATATGCAAAATATGGATTAACAAAAGAAAACCATAGGAATACTTTGAGTTGGTGGGTTGTGCCCAAACTTCAAGCCTGTCAGTCTCATGCTGACATAACATCAGAAGGAGCTGCTTCCTCTTCTCTCTTCCAACAGCATAATCCTCCATGGCACCCCAGACAGGATGGTATTTGTCTTTCTGCACACTCTATTCTTATGAGATCAGCATCCAGCTCCATCAATGGGAAACATGGAAGAGCGTAAAGATTCTCCACACATTTAAGTAGAATAACCTACCCCATTAAATAAAGAGCTCCCGTTTTCACGTTCTGATCCCTTCAAGTCTGATTGAGGATAATCTACTCGCTCATTCTGTAAGTAGCGAACAAATATGGATACAGATTGAGCCTCACTCTGAGCAAAATTCATATCCTTCGTTTCGTGCCATTCAGGCTCATAGGCAAACCATCCCAAAGAAGCCCTAAAAGAAATAACAAGGTTCATTTTCACTTCCAACTTGAGATGAGGTACTCAAAGGAGAAAACCAACCCATATAGGCACATCATGCACCGAATAACGCATATAGTTTTTGCTTGTATGTATATTCGCAGATAGACGCACATACATACACTTTTGTGCGAAACCATATAAAATCACAGGTCATTTTATCCTGATGCTCAAGCAAAGGACATGGATAAAAATATCCACTAGACAAAACGCTGACCATAAATTATGTGAACCAGCCACTTGTATTGGATCCTCAGATTCCTATTCACATAAGTCGCAATTGATACTTGTGACAAATTATTACGTCTAATCTAACTGACTCTAGGATCAACACCAGACTTTGTCGTATTTTTCAAAAATAGTCATTCAAGTAAAAGTACAGATGCATTAAGCAAGCACATCAGCGTACGGCATATTAGGAAGTCTCTTATGCCACACAAACACGCATAAAGGGGGGCATGCAAGGAACTCCTTCAGAGAGTAATTTCAGGTAGAGACTAAAATGTCCTGCTGTAGTGGTGACAAATTATTACGTCTAATCTAATTGACTCTAGGACCACCACCAGACTTTGTCCTATGTTTCAAAAACAGACATTCAAGTAAAAGTACAGATGCATTAAGCAAGTACATCAGCGCATGGCATATAAGGAAGTCTCTTACGCTACACAATGTCACAACCATGCATAAAGGGAGGCATGCAAGGAACCCCTTCAGAGAGTAATTTCATGTAGAGACCAAAATGTCCTACTTTCTACAGCATAGTTTGAAAATCCTGTCTCAATTTAATAAAGAAATATCACAGTAAAGGAAAATTTGTTCTCACCTGAAAATCCGATCTTCTAGTAACTTAAGTCCTTCTCTAAAATTAAATAGAGTACCCGGAGACTGGCACGAGCAGAACTTGATCCCAAGAAGCATGACAGTGAAGAAAGTACCAGTGGCTGCAGGATGTCGTGAAAAGTTCCATGGAAGCTTTGTAGTTCCTTGTAACATCCGACCAAAGAGCAAAAGCTGTTCCACATTGCTGTGGCAAATAACCTATAAAACAAACAACAAAGTATGAAAAGGAAATAACTGCTCTATTCTAGAAGAATAAGTTACACATGTCTTCCCTTTTTGTAGATAAGCAGAGACAACTTCACTATGAGGCACCATGGGGGTGCCAACCCTTTCAGAAGAAGAGCCGCAAGCTTAAAAAAAGCTCAAGCCCAAAAAAGTGCTCATACATATGACTATATACTACTTATACCCAAAGTGACTAGCATACTGACAACTTCCAAGTACCTGAACAACACTTATTTTAAATGTCAAGACAATACTCCGAAAGAATTGTAACAACGAGAAAGAAGACGAAACATTAAACAAAAAAAACAAAATTGTATCAGCAAAGTACTATGATAATAGCTGTTATCAGAATTTTCAACCCTAAAAGCATGCAATTATTAGGTGGACAGAGAATGTGTATATTATGCCAATATATATAGAAACACGCAAGACGAAATATTAAATCAAGCATGAAGAATTTAGGTATATATCAACATCAACATCAACATCACCTTTATCCCAAACCAGTTGGGGTCGGCGGTCGATGAACCCAAAGCGAAAAGCTTAAAATATACTAAATTAAAAGTAAAAATATGGTTGTCCAAAAATAATAAATAAATAAATAAACAAACAAACAAACGTATAAATAAATAGAAAGCACTAAACAGGGCACTCTGGAACATAGGAAATCCCCCCTCTATAACGCGGATAACTTTCCTCCACTCCGTCCTAAGATAGATCGTACGTCAATCTATTTCCTACTCCATTAAATCTTGTTTTACTGCTTTCCCCCAAATAAGTTTCGGCCGACCTCGTTCTTTCTTCATATCGTGTTCTCGATAACACACTTCTGTTCTTATCGGAGCATCTAGGGATCTACGGAGGATATGTCCAAACCATCTCAATCTATGTTCTCTCATCTTCTCTGCCACCGGTGCTATTCCTACTTTTCGTCGAATATCGTCATTTTTTATCTTATCCATCCTTGTATGACCACACATCCACCTTAACATTCTCATTTCCGCTACTCCAATTTTATGCTCATGTTGCTTTTGTACCGGCCAACATTCAGCTCCGTATAGCATTGCAGGTCTTATTGCTGTTCTATAAAATTTTCCCTTTAACCTAAGAGGGATTTTGCGATCACACAAAAATCCAGATGCACTGCGCCATTTCATCCAACCTGCTTTGATTCTATGGTTAACATCTTCGTCAATCTCTCCCCTCTTTTGCAAAATTGATCCCAAGTATCTGAAAGCATCTTTCTTAGGTACCTCCTGTCCAAGCATAATTTAGGTATATATATTATATAAATATATAGGTAGTACTATCAGTTATTTCTAACCACACAATCTCCCAATCAATAAGTATTTTATGCAAAACACGCGATGATAGTGTGTGAATCTATAGTTGAGCTTGCATTGTCCCTGACAAGACTGTCGGGAAAGCATTTCCCCATATATATCTCATATGTTGACAGATAGGGAACAAGATAGGTAAGAACCGCACACAAGATGAAATATTAAATCGAGCATGAAGAATTTAGACTTCACAAATTCCATTGCAAAAGCTTAGGATGTTAGGTAAAGGGTGACTACAAACATATGCTGCAAGCGAACCCATTAAACAGGTGATATTGGATATTTTAACAATTGTAACGAAGGCCCAACAATTTTACCTTTTAATTGGTTAATTTGCAACCATGTGTTCTCTCTAGTTTTGATATGGAAACGCAAAATGTGTGTACTCTCCATAGAATGCCAATACGATTATTGAATTGTTAATCAACCAACATGAATTATTATTTGTCCATGGAGACCTGCTACATGCTCCTTGACCTACAATGATGCTACCATCTGGTTAATGGTGAAATGGAAGCTTTTATGTGTAATCAAATTACAACTTTCCCTGACGACCTTACCGAAAAAAACTTTCCCTGACGAAACCCCAAGTGGAGAATATTACAGAATGAATGCTACTGTGTTCAGAGATTTCATACCACCATCCACAACTTTCTACAGGATGGACATTCGCTAGGAAGGCACAACCATGACAGAGCACTGAACTATGGCCAAATTAATAGTGAGAAACTACCAGAATCATTTTTTTAACAATTTGAGTAAGCTAAAATAGAAGCAGAAGAACTAACAACTTTAATAACTTCTGTGACTTTTTTTCAACATTACTGTTGGTTCTTGGTGGAAAGAATAAAAAAAACATCCCACCTATCTAAACAGCAGAGTGTCATGAGTTCACAGTAGAATGGAAACCCAGTTACTTCAACAGAGTCATTGTCACAATTATCGATAGTACAAAAGATGGTTCTTAGAATTTTTATGTGGTAGATGGGCCTTGGTGCTGTTCTTTTGACTGACTATTTAGCCATTAATTTATTTTTTGCTCATTTAGTCATTAATTGACAAGGAAAAGAAAGACAATCCTCGTTGAACTTGGCAGAAAAAAAAACAGTAATTGGACAGGCAATGTCTGGCTCCACAATTGAGAAATAGCAGTCTTTTAAATTATAATCAAAACCTACAATTTCAGTGATGTAAACTTCAAAAGAAAGAAACAGTGACAAAAACAAAATTAACTTTTTGGAAACAAGAATATTGTGAATATGAACTTCTTGAATAATTAAGTGTATGAGGGGGCCTGGTTTAAATAGCAAGCATTCACTGCAGTAACAGGTGTAAAAGGCAAATATGAATTGATTAAACATCCTGTCTATTGTCTCCATCAAAGATGTATCAGTGGAGCAACAGAATTATCAAGTCCAGGAAACTAAAAATTTTCTTTCGAATGATTTACATCACCTAAGCATTTGTGACTAATGTTATAGAAGTCGACAGCAGCTCAACCCAAAGCAAATAGTTGACGAGCTTACAAGCTTTTGCCAATGTCAAATGAAGTTGGATTCACATTTAGCGAACAAGCATACCCCAGGAGTTTTCAAGTTGAAAATAATTTTGATATTTAAAGTGCAATATCCCCCACTTTACAGGAGTTACATTTTCTTTTCTTTTCTTGTTTTTGGATAAGTAAAAAGAATATTTGAACTGTACCGTAGAAGAGGTATGGCTGTTAACCACCTTAAGAAAAATAAAGTACTATAAAGCAAAAGAGGTAAGGCGGTTAACCACCTTAAAAAAAATATAGTACCATAAATATGAAAATACCAAAATCACAAAAATAGGTTATTTTTTCACAACTTTTTTAGAAAAATTGAGGTAATTTTTCTTATGCTGGCACGCAAGCAAAAGCTAAAAGCAAGGGTTTAATGCCCATTCAAACCCACCCCCAAAATGTTTCCGACCTCTCAGTAGCAGCATTTTGCTATTCTAGGGAATCCTGGGTTTAGAGCATAGGCTAGGGATTAATCCCTCAAAAGAACAATCCATGAATTTTTACAACCGACCACTTATGCATACCATCATAAAGGTCTTCTCAATAAGTGCCTTCAGGAACAATGTTTCATGGGATTCCAAAAATATAAAGTGCATCTTTGCACCTTTTGAAACGTGACGCTTCTCTTTTACTCCATATCCAAGAAACTACCTACATTAGTTACCACATGTTAGATTTTCAAAGGATCGATTTTCATTTAACATGACTTTGCAATACCTAATGGCCCAAGACACTACCTATATTAGCCACCATACGTTAGATTTTCAAAGGATCGATTTTCATTTACTACGGCTTTGCAATACCTAATCACGTTGTATACAAACTGTCAAAGAAAACATTATTCATTTGAGTCTAAATTACAATAATTTAGGTTTTCATTTGGTATGATTGTAGATAGACACCTGACAACAATCTTCACTAAATTCTCTGCCTATCGAATAATACAATATAATTTTAACACCTTTGTGAGTCCCTCTACATGAAGTTCCATCCAATGAATCATTAAAAGCTCCAAACAGAAAGTCATCCAACATGCTCAAGATAAGGCTTAAGTGCACAAAAGAGTAATTTAGCCTATGCAATTCACCATTTCACATTGAAGCCTCAACAGGAAAGTTTCTTTGGAAACGCTAAACAAGTATTTTCAGTTGCAAGATAAAGCAGGACAAAGCTATCTCTGAAGAGCCTAAAAGCCAACGGGAACTATAGCTAACACTTCAGAAGCCCCTACTTCAAAGACTGCAAAATATATTGTTGGCCCTGTTCTTAAAGCAAGATTTGGTTCTTAATTCATGACATCACTAACTTTTCTATGAAAGACACGGGCCCATGCATGCATTGTATATGCAGGGGAACTACAGTAACAATGAGGGAAATCCTACTTCTGATAAAAAGACTGCCTGATACATCGTTGGCATTATTTTCCAAAGCAAGCCTTGGCACTTTATATAAAACACACAAGCCCAAGTGTGCATTATATTACATAATGATCCTATAGTTACTTATGTATACACATTTGACATTTATGTACGTATGTACGTGTGAGAGAGAGATATTTTTGCAGAAACTTGTCCAAATCAAAGCCAAGGTCCCCGGTCTAGCAATAGTTAATGCAAAATGTTCATGAGGGCTCCACAGGCACTTCCGAAGCCTTATCAAATGTGAAAACAAGTGCTTTGTAGGAATGTTATCTTGTTCAGTACAGTCTTGTAATTGCTGTAAAAAGAGTTCCTATTCAATGCTCCACGTGTGTTCTCAAGAAGTGTACTTTTTCTCCAACTATGACAACACTATATCATATGAAGTGCTCTGCCTAAGAACAAGCTTCAGTGAAATTAAGTGGAGAATGATAACTGAATCCACAGACAAATGAGATAATTAGTACTCGCAGAAATTGAACACTGCAGATCACTTCTAATCAGATCTCCAACATAATTGTAAGTGCAATCAATTATCTTCACTGCTACCTATCGAAATTCGTTAGAATGTCCGACACAAACTCTTTAAGTTAATAGGTGGAGCGAGACCATAAGGCCCATAGACACCCCATAAGCAAGCAATGTGAGATATTTAAGCACCCCCTCTAACAGGCAAACCAGATGGACAGTGGCAAGGCAAATTGACAGAGGAGGAGCCTCAAATGCATAATCTGCCTAGGGCAAAACCTGGCTCTAACGCCATGTTAGAATATCTAGCACAAACTTCAGCTATGTAGGGACACTCCATGAATATGAGGATCATTAAAACCTCATAGATAAGCAATGGATGTGGGATATTCGAACAAGATCCATATAGTTGAACTTTCTGACACCCTTAGATTTGTTGGAAAGCACCGTAATAGCCCTATAAAATTAAAACATCAACTCTATTTAAGCAACAAAAGTTAATTTATCCTATCATATTTGCATTTTATGACCGTTACGGATGTCATCAGCAATTGGAAAGCCACTATGCCCATCTCTGCCACTGCTGCAGCAGAACCACTTCTACGACCACGACTGCAATTTAAAGCCTTGATAACAGGCAACTGGGGGGGATGGGACAAAAAGAGCATCTTAGCAAAAGATCCACTCATCCTACCTCAAAGCGGTCAAGCAAAAATCCGATCCACAGTCTATGAGCAAAAATCTGTTCAACAGGATCACTTTCAGGCTGTGCTTCTGGTTCCCCTGGTGCAAGGTGAGGCCTAAGTCTGGCAGCAGGTCCACTGTACCTCTCTTCAGATGCAAAAAGGCCACGTTTCATATCGATTGTCCACAACCATGCATCAACAAGCTCAGCCAAAACAAGAGATCCCAGTGAAGGTGCAGCAGAGACCAACCAAGTCCAAATGAAAACACCAGTCTCCATGGCATCAGCAGTTGAGATATAGGCAGGACACCAGCAGAGAAGGCGCAAAAGTTGAGAGAAACCGTCTATGTTTGATTTTGAGTCAAGATCCTGCAGATAAATATGAAGCAATTAATAGCTATCTTGTTAATTCTCCTCATTTCTCAAATCACTGATTCTCTATTCTTTATTATAAGATTATCTTGCAAAAGAAGGAATTCAACATCTGCAAAGTCCCAGATAAAAATGAGGAGTATATCTGTACCATATTTGACAACAGGAAGGCTGTTGCCTGTGAACAAGTTTGGCGAAACAAGGTCTTGTCCACTTCCCCACGTTTCTCAGCAACATTCACAAATTGCTGCAGTTGCTGAATGAATTTTGTAAGTACTACCTTGTCAAATGAATCATTCTCAGTCAGCATCTGCTGAGTAAACACTCCTGACTTCAACCTCTGAATCCCAAAGCCCAATCCAAAACCTTGAGCTGCATGGCCCATTTGAAATCCACCTATGCTGTTAAATAAATTTCTCATGCCAGTGATTTCCCCTGCATGATTGCACTTTGCTGTTGCACTGACTATGCCAGTACTGAGCACCTCGAAATTGAAGGGTTCCGTCAACTTCACGTTTGCTCCAGATGCTGCCGCAGCAGCTGCCATGACTGAAGGGACGTTTGCAGTTTGTATGCCAGTCCAACAGTCATTCTTACCCGTTCCAATCCTTATCTCAGATAAAAGAGACACAACATCAGTCGCAGGCCTTGATCTCTGCCACGAATTTGCTTTACAAAGCCTCTCCTAAGGTGGACATGGAAATAAAAGGGAATGTTTAATAAGACCAGACATAAGATATCAAGATATGCACCTACATATTTTAGTAACGTGCCTAGGATAAGGGAAAGAAAGAAAACTCAAAACAGGGAAACCAAGTCCTCAAGGAAAAAAAAAACAAGAGGAGAGAAGAGAGAGGGAGGGGGGGGGAGAGAACCATGACCGCTGCAGCAACAGTCCCAGAATGAGCATCTAAAATGACTCGATTGCTTTTGATTATTGGTACGATGCCACCTTCTGCCTCAGGCCCTCCTTACCCAATCAATCTCCCTCCCTTCCACACACACTCGCGTACCCACATATCCAGATTTCTTAATTAAATTGGAACCCTTTATGCCCATCAATGAGATCAGTCCTTTTAGATTAAAACGGTATCTAATAGTAAGAATAGTTAGTGGCTTCTCATATTTTGACAAAGCTAATATATGACAGAATTTTAATAAAATTTAAGAGACATTCAATATTTCTTGGCAATTGAATTCCTTTAGATGACTTTAAAATTTACAAGAGAAGGCCAAGAGTCTCCATATCTGGCCCGATAGGTATGCTTATTCTCTTTAAGTATTGATGCTAGGAAAATGCTATTCCTATTCAGATGGTTTTATATGGATTGTGAAAAACAATGAGTGTTCCCCGATTGATAGAATTAGAATTCCAAGTGCACTAAAATGCTTTTTCCTAATCAAGTAAACTGTTAATTTTCATTTGGATGCACTTGAAAGCTTTTTATTCTTTTGAATGATTTCAATATTCTTAACCTGTACATGTCATGATATAGGTTAGTTACGATAATTCCACAAACTGCATCCTTTAATTTTTCTATTCAATATACATCATCATTATGTTAGTCATAGAATCAAAGCAGGCTGGATGAAATGACGCAGTGCATCGAGGTTTTTGTGTGATCGCAAAATCCCTCTTAGGTTAAAGGAAAAATTTTATAGAACAGCAATAAGACCCGCAATGCTATACGGAGTTGAATGTTGGCCAGTACAAAAGCAACATGAGCATAAAATTGGGGTAGCGGAAATGAGGATGTTAAGGTGGATGTGTGGTCATACAAGGATGGATAAGATAAGAAATGACGATATTCGACGAAAAGTTGAAATAGCACCGGTGGCAGAGAAGATGAGAGAACATAGATTGAGATGGTTTGGACATATCCTCCGTAGATCCCTAGATGCTCCGATAAGAACAGAAGTGTGTTATCGAGAACACGATATGAAGAAAGAACGAGGTCGGCCGAAACTTATTTGGGGGAAAGCAGTAAAACAAGATTTAATGGAGTAGGAAATAGATTGACGTACGATCTATCTTAGGACGGAGTGGAGGAAAGTTATCCACGTTATAGAGGGGGGATTTCCTATGTTCCAGAGTGCCTTGTTTAGTTATTTATATTTATATTTATATTTATTTACATTTATATTTATATCTATTTCTTATTTATATTTTTTATTCCTTTATTTTATTTTTCATTATTACTATTATTATTATTTTCTTTTTGGCATCTATATTTTTTCTTTTTTAGTATATTTTAAGCTTTTCACTTCGGGTTCATCGACCTCCGACCCCAACTAGTTTGGGATAAAGGTGATGTTGATGTTGATGAATATACATCATCATTAATATGTAATTGTAAGGACAACCATTCTCTGACTTCACTAGACCCAGACAGGGATAATTGGTATGAGCAGCAGCAAAAAGTGTGTGGCATGAGACCAGTAAATAAAGTATCAACCAATAAATTATCTTTCAAGAGCAAAATCTGGTCAATTGATATTGCTATCTTTGGTTTATTATCATTTAAACTCTCACTTTCTTCCATGAACAATTTATTTTGAATGCCAGACCCTATGGTTTTAGTGGGTCGCATAAGCTTTTCTCACTAAGCCAAATTGGAACTCCATTAGCAATAGATCCAAAGGCTTCAGTTTTACCTTGCCATCAGACATACAAAAAGAGAGTATCTCATGTGTGAAGATATATACTCACACGAAGAATCATATTTCCAAACATGCCAAGCTAGAGCCTTTAACTTTCATATTTGATAGTTCTTTACAGTGATCATGACTTTGGAGCCAGCGATAATCTATTGGCCAGGTAACTTCATAATCTCAATGCTAGTGTCCATGCTCTGTATCTCCATCCATATTACAGCACAAGATTAAACTGCCAGGTAGCTTCCATAATCTCAATTTTAATGTCCATTGTATCGTCAGCCACATTACAGCAGCAAGATTAAACTTTCACAATCTACCTCTGAAACAGAACAATGGCATAGAGGTACTCCCTTAGTAAAACCTAAAAGAATCTTTTAACGTTCAAAGATAATAACGAGAAATACACTCTAGCCTCCAAGTAGGAGATTTTGCTAGTTAACTAGTCACGCGTAATAAGGTTTTGTATCAATACAGTGAAACTTATATAGAGGTGAAGAAATTGGGGCTACAGTAGATTACACATAGACACAGTCGAAAGGTGGAGCCACCTCATCCATACAACTGCTAACTGAGCAAGGACAACTACCTGCCGGTAACCAAGATCATCTTCCAAGGAAGTCCACTAGAACACCTTTTTGGCGATCAAATAGAAACAAGAGCAGGGCACTTTTTTTATGCAATGCGATTAAGTTTCACAGCTTAAGGCCAGCACAGACAAAAAGCTTCATATATGGAGGTACACCTATAGGAATTTCAAAATTTTCTGTGTAAAATTTAATGCCTTACCACTGTCTGCTCCAGTCAGGGCAAACTAGAAACTTCGGCATGGTCAGACAACCCCACCCACTAAAAGAGCATTGTTAAGCAGGTCCTTCAAATGATCTAAAAATAACCGTTTTGCACAGAAGATCCACCCACTCCCCCCACCCCACCACTAATAAAAAAATGAAGATTCTTTATGTCAAATTAGCTCATTAAGCACCAGCAGACCTAAATCTAAAAGCATGTTATCAATAATTACAATAAATACCACTGACTAAATGAAATGAGTAGCTCTTTGCAATGAGAAGATCAACCTGAAGAAGGCCCTGGGTAGTACATGGAGCATACGAAAGAGATTTAATGATCCACTCCCGAATAACTCGTTGGTACAATGACCGAACTGCAGCTATCCACGCAGGATCATTCACAAGAGCAGACGATGAGCCGTCATCAACCGAAAATAACAGGGAATCTAGACAAGACGAATTCCAGAGAACCTACATCCATGCAATTCTGTTTGTAAAACTATACATGCAAACAAAGAGAGAATCAAACATAATAGAACTTAAAGATTAAAGAAAGTTTTACAGCACCAGCCTACCTGTGGAAACTTGTCTCTAAGCTGAATTAACAAGTTAACAGCAATCTCTCGAATGCACTCCTCCCTCTCGGACATACTTTTTATGAGAAAACAGGCATGCACACAAAGAGTCGAATCTCGTGTCACTGCCCCCATGCCTGTGTCAGATATCCGATCTTCCTGAACCCAAAGTAAAGAATCGGTAATATTCACCTACAGATAAACAAATAGACAGGCAATAATACACAAGTAGGTAATAAACAGACCGATGGCTACACAAAGTGCATCATCTGCATGGACCTTCATCTGTGAGTATATGTTAAGAGTGGGGCAGCACTACTTCGACTAACATGGAAGAATTTCGTCATACTGAATAATTACAAATTTCAAATAGATAACCCAGCCTTTTCCCAGAGATCCCAATATCATACTGAATACTGATCCTCAATTAATTAACTCTTCAAAGAAGGCAAAAGCATCATTCAGAACAATAAGTAGCCTTATTAAGCCTTTCTAATTAGATTAGGCTTCATGAATATCTTCCTCTTGGAATTTGAGACCTGAAGATGTGAGAAAACTTTTGAGCTTAGAAGGCAGGCTGAAGAAATTTTAGTCCATGTCTAGATAGCCCCATCAGACATGGCATTACCTCTGATCTTAATATACCTAGTACCATGGTACTCTCTACTTCACCTTTGTCACTCTAATTCCTCAGTGAAGAAATTTGGGAGAAAGTATGCTAATATTATTCTCCTTCAAGTACCTCAATTACATAAGACCTCTGGCCTTTTATAGCTGCTCAACAGCTAATTATTTTCACTAACTACCAAAGCAATAAACCAGATATTCTAGTATCTATTGGTTAAAACAAACTAACAGCACCCTAAAACTTAGGAAACAAATCCCTAAAAGCTAACAAGTAAAATCCAAACAAAAGATACTGGAAACAAAAAATAACCGACTGATTTTCAACACTCAGCATAACCAAGCTCCTTTTTCCAAAGTTAGTCTAAGACTTCACCCAGGTAGCAGTGCGAGTAATTTTTTGTAGACGACAATCATGCAGATAACTAGAAGTCTAGAACCTACAAGCAAATTGCAACTACAAAATAAATAATTCGCTTGGAACTACCAATAAGTTTATTTAGCGTACTTCCAATTCCACAAGAAGAAAGCAAAAACAAATTGAACAATCTATTGAAAAACAGCACCAAGATCTTCCTATACAATTAAATTAAAGAGGTAAATAATTTCGAAGGGAGTCTCATTTCCAGAAAAAGTAAGTATACCAGCCATGACACTGCTGTTTCAAAGGCCCGATGGACAATCGCTGTCAGACACTGGGAGACCGCAGGCATAAGATTTGGTGTTTTCAGGTATTCAAAGACACAACATAAAGCACTTCTAGAAGAGGTCAAGGTTTCGCTTCCATTGAGAATGCCACCATTGCTACTAAATCGTATGATTTCTAAGAAAGCTACAGCAAGAAGATATGTGGCTTTTACACCTGCAAAATAAGTGAGAAAAAAGTTTCAGATTGAGAAAATTTTACATAGTATCAACCAAAATCTTGAAGCTGCGAATTAAAAAACATTCCTAAATTATGGACACAAAGTCAACTGCGAAATGTAACAGACAGACTATCCTGACCTGAAATTGTGCCCATCCCTCCAACATCTACTCGCCCCCCCAAAGCAGCAGAAAGAGCAGTCCTGTGGGTCACAGCAGCTTTCTCATTGCCACTGCCTGTAACACTACCAGGGTTGTGGAGAGCATTAAGTTCCAACTCATCTTCAAGCCATTTCACAGAACTAACCACCTGGACAGCAAAGTATTCAGGTCAAAATTTTAAATGTTGTTGAATTACAAATTCTTTTGAAATATGGAAAAAGTTTCAATCAGGTCAAGCAGTTGGTCTTAGGAAAGACCAGAAAATGCATTGATCCAAGAAACCAGAAACACTAAATTTTACATTTCTGAAAAAGCTTAGCCTATAGATTTGAAAAAGGTCCCACAAGTGTACAATTAATCACCTTACACTATAATATTCTCGCAGATGGCATTACTCACAAAATTTTTCTTTTAAGAAAATACTCTGTGGAATAAAAACATGTGAAAATAGTGACGGCCAAATTCAGTTTCTGAGGATTGCAGTTAAATGCCGTTCGACATCAAGCGAGCCACCAGGCCAGGGCCCCCATCAAAAGTCCCAGACCTGAGTGTTCAGGCAGGGCCACAATTTTGGCAAAGGCCACCTGGCCCAGACCGTGGCCACCCCTATCTCCAGCATTATGACCCTTTCCGGTATTAGACTCTAGACTCTCAAAAGCCCTTAAGTTTCTCTCACTCCACATTAGCCAAAAATTTGATAGAGGGGCGGCAGCAAGTATCAGTTTTTTCCCGTACTCAATTGCAAAATCACTTCCTTTCATAACCAGGAGTTCAAGAAGCCTCGACCCCAGTTGTCTCACTCCTCTACAGTGTTCTGATCAGATGCGCTTTTACACATAAAGAACTTAGCATTGCCACTTCTTTGCAGAGCCTGTTTAAAAAGCAACATAAAATAATATAGAAACGGAAGTTGTTCAGTTCTATATAGTAATGGAAATTCTTGCAATGAAAGTCTTTTTCTATCAAGAGTGTCGATAATGAAATGATAATCAGTCTAAAATTGCAAAGCATGATTTGTCACTTATAAAACAAGTGCTTCAGAAATGCAAAATTGGCCTCTTCATTAATCGAAAGTGCTCTTTATGGAGGGAGCGACAAGCAACCTTATATGGATCACACAACATTATTGTGTATCTATACCGTTCATCAATGGTAATTTCTGAAGACATTTCAAGATAGATTAGCGACAAAACTTCCAGCTACAACTCAGGAGAAAAATCTCAATGACCAAATTGCAAGCTTCAAATCTCTCCTTATACTCCTTCTCTCATTCACCAAAATATCTAAAGAAAAACTAGAGGTGTCAATGAAGAGAAGGCTAACAAAAGTAGTAAGTTTGATGGTTCCATGGAGATGGTTAATAGATCTGCTTGCAAGCTTTGTGAGATTAAAAAGTACAAAACATCATTTGATTTTGATACTCTCATAGTGCTCTAACCTCTTTGTCTGAGGCCTCTATAAGTTATTGTCGGCTTTAAACCATTTCATCAACATCAACATCAACATCACCTTTATCCCAAACCAGTTGGGGTCGGCGGTCGATGAACCCAAAGCGAAAAGCTTAAAATATACTAAAATAAAAGTAAAAATATGACTACCCAAAAATAAATAAATAAACATATAAATAAATAGAAAGGACTAAACAGGGCACTCTGGAACATAGGAAATCCCCCCTTCTACAATGCGGATAACTTTTCTTCCACTCCGTCCTAAGGCAGACCATACGCCAATCTATCTCCCACTCTATTAAATCTTGTTTTACTACCTTCCCCCAAGTAAGTTTCGGCCGACCTTGTCCTTTTTTCATATCGTTTTCTTGGTAACACACTTCTGTTCTTATCGAAGCATCTAAAGGTCTACGAAGAATATGTCCAAACCATCTCAATCTATGTTCTCTCATCTTCTCTGCCACCGGTGCTATTCCAACTTTTCGTCGAATATCGTCATTTTTTATCTTATCCATCCTTGTATGACCACACATCCACCTTAACATTCTCATTTCATCATTGTAAATAAAAGAATGACTTAAGAAAAACAAGTATCCCATGTTCCAGTCCCCTTATCAAAGTTACAACTTCAAAGTGTCCACAAAAAAGAAGGAAACACTACCACACCAAGGCTGCAACACCTGACATATGACAAATGCATCAAAGAAGATAGACATCACAAAAAAAAAAAAAAGGAACCAGCATCCATCTGCAACTTAATTGCAGCATTATCATGCAGGTTCCTTCATAAAATAGCTCCCAAATTCAGTCAATGACACAATAGGAGCTATTTTTGGGTATCTATAAGCATGCTTGTTTCTCGTGATGATAAAAGAAAAATCTGGAAATGTTTTTGGTATTCCCCAAATTTATCAAGAAAAACTGTGGACCCTGAGAAAGGTTGTGCAGGTGAGGTAACAAATTTAGTGAGATTGACTTACAAGGGGAGGAGTCCCTTGAGCAATTTTCTGGACAGCAGCAGACCACAGTGCATTCCACATGTACGGTCCACCCACAGCCTGAAGAGGAATTGAACTTATATTTCCCATACTATTCAATGTACTAGATACTGATTTGTTGGGCGTTTTACTTCTTTGCAGTGGAGGTGCTAGACCAAAAAGCGCTATATAGAACCATAAGTTCCGAAATAACTTCAAAAGAGATGGCTCCACATCTATAGAAGGATTGAAATCAGTACATATCTCAGCAACGGCAGGAAGTAGAGGACCCAAAAAATCTGCTCCGCTCCTGCAATATCACAATTAGCATCAATAACTTCTCTACATTTGGAACACAGAAGAGCAATCGTCTAATTCTATCAGCCATCCTTAATATTGCTTTCAGAATCGAAAAGAAAGCCTTTGTCAAGGGCACCATATCAATGGTTTGACCTAGTTTCACCAGGAAAAGATTGAACTAGCACATATAATACAGAGAGATATTCAATTCTGACAATGGCTTCTTTCTTTAATCACAATGCGCTGAAGTTAATCACCGTGGTGATAATCACAGTGGTGTCTAGCAATTTAACTCTTAAGAGTTACCATAATAACAAATTCCGATCATATATACAAATGAGGAAAAGCAAGAAAACAAGCATATCTTGTTAGATAAATTGTAGAACCTATTGTATTCTCCATCCATTCCTGATGGAATAGTCTATCCAACGACTCATTGAAAAGCTCACCAAGAGCAGCTAACTAGAATATCTATGCCTACCCTTGGTCCCATGGGAATAGCTTTCATTCTGGGCCCAACTAGGAATGAGACTTTTCTTCCACAAACGACCGTACGATTCTCATGGCACCGCCACCACTTTTACTGCCTCAACCCAGCCACTTACCATCATCATCATCACCTGCCCCTCTTCCTCCAGCAGTCCTCACCACCCCATCACCAGTGACTCAATCAAACCCTAACCAATTCGCCAGTTCCACCATCAACCAATACTTTTAGAACCGTACCAGTTAGAAAACGGGTCAAGTGAACAGTATGTGGTTCAACCAGTTCAACCACTTGAACATGAGTTGATGCACTACTATATTAAGTATTAAGTATTTAATCTTCAAGTTGAAACATATGGAAGCAGATGTTTGAGGGGTGTGCACATAATTCAGACAAGCAAAGGATTGCATTTAAGTACAATTCTTTGCTGGAGTAAGTTTTTTTATTTTTTATTTTTGGGTTTTTGGGTCAGAATTTGCTGGAGTAAGTTTGCTTCATCAGTTTAGTTGCCTCTCATAAAATATAATCATTGGTAAGCACTGACCAGAGACCACTGCATGGACTAGTGGTTGGTACATAGTGACTCTGAAAGGACCCTGGATGAAAATTGTTGCAAGTGCAGCTTCATGCTTTTACTATTCATGTCTGCCAGGTTCCAGAACCGGTTGACCCACTTTCGAATATATAATAAAGGATATTATTAAACTACAAATTCAAGTACATGAAAGAAAGAAAAGCAAAAGACAAAGGAAAACCCCACAAGACTATGGCAAAGTCGGAACAAGATATCCGAATCTGCATAGTTGAGCACAATACATAAGCAACCCAAGATTTTAAACCCTAAAAAGACTTTTGTTGTGTTCCTTCCCTATGCAGTATGCAGCACCCCAAGACTTGTTAGAAATCGAGCTTCCTCCATAAGCATTCCAAAAAAGGAAAAGCAGAATGACATGACTCGGCATCCGTGCCACCATAGACAAGCTCAGGATATGATTCCAAAGGTTAAGAACAAAGTCAATGAAGGAAGAGAGCAATACACAGATTACCCAGAATGCTTACACACCAATCATGAGAATGAAATTCCATTTCCTGAGATCCTCAACAGCAAAAATCTTGTTCTAAGATACTGCACAGCAAAAGAAAGAGATTCTACAAGGTATATGGGGCTGCCTGATTGCTTTATAGGAGGATGAACGGGGGGACAAGTTCACCAAGTCTTGAACCCGATTGATCCACCTGGTTTGGTCAGGTCAAAAGGGTTGACGCCAGTGTGATTCCACTTTTTGAGCACAGTTGCTTTCACAGTCATAATCAGACTGGACCTATGTTATCCGGTCCAGAGGCACTCTTAGCTTTCATCTTTCTACAGATACATTCGACATTTCTACCTGTTATTGTGCTACAATCACCATAACAATATCCTGTTCAGCCATCCAATGTAGGGACAAAAGTACCCCAAGTAGCGAGCACATATTTGATTGAGAATTCAACGCGAGGTCATGACACGTGATAAGTCAAAAAAGAGTAGCTCCTTTAAACATCACCTTGAAGCTTTCTAGAAATCACATTTAGGGTTTTCTAAGCATCACACCCAAGAAGTCTACATTACACAATCAAAAGCAAAGACTTGCTAAATTCAAGAATCGGTTTAAACAAGAATAAAGTGATTAAAAAAGGCGCAGACTTCTAAGATCTCCAAAAGAAAGATTTACAAATGACCAAAGACAAGTCAAGGTGTCAAGAAGGCCAAAACATGTCTTAAGCAGAAGCAAGCAAACTCGATGGGACAGAGTCCCATCAAGCCAAAGAGAAATTATAGAAAATGCTTAATACATGGTTTTAAGATCTACAATTGTCGCTAAGTCGGGAATAGATTCTTATATGATAATTGAAGTTCTTTTCTTTGATAAATCAGGATATATATGTTAGGATAGAAAATTCCTATATAATTATGTTTCTTGTTTTCCAATACAACCATCTTTCTTGTTTAGAAGTTCTTAGTTCAACCAAGATTTTTTTTTATGAGTTGATACATATGATTGTGACTCTTTCAATTTAAACTTCATGAAAGTTATGGAAACTCAACAAGTTTTTTCTTTGGATTCTCTTACGCAATTCTCTTCTTAAGTCGGATCCTTAGAAAACCCCTAAGTATAATGCTTCAGAAGCTTTGTTTGTGTTGCCTAAAAGCATTCACTCGTTTGGAGGTTTTCTCCATCAAATCATGCTCGCTACTTTTGCTACATTAGTTCATTTGGGACTCCACTAAATCTAGCACCAATGCATTAAATCTCATTAGACCTCTCAAGCTAAGCTTAAGCCTACTTTGACCAAGGTAGTAGTACGAGTGACGTCCTGGGAAGTCCTGTGCTGCACCCTCTTTTATATTTTACGGGGAAAAAAAATTAAGTACAGATGGAGATCTCATGCGTAGAGTAAAAACAGGATGGTTGAACTAGAGAAGTGCATATAGTATTTGGTGCACCCACTGAACTGCTAGTTAAGCTTATAGAAAAATTCTACATATGACAATTATTCATTATGGGAAGAAGCCATAAGCACCAAATATGTGACATGACAAGTGTAGTGAAGAAGAGAACACTTCGATGGATGTGCCTGTAAACCAGGAAAGACACAACTCGAACTGAATATAATGTGGACCTGGCTCCAATCAAGGACAAGTCGAGAGAAGCTTGTTTAACCTGGTTTGGTCACATTAAACGAAAACCTTCAAAGGCTCTAGTGAGAAGGTGACACTAGGAGATTGAGACTCAATTAAGGAGTAGAGGAAGGCCAAAAAAGTCATGGGAGGAGACAAAGGAATGATATAAAGGTTCCATAACTTATAAAAGATAAAACTTTAAATCAAACACAATGGAATAAATGGATTCATCTAGCTGATCTCAGTTTGCTGTTGTTATTGCCGGTTTTTCGCTTTTGGGTGGTCTACAGACCCAGAAAGTTATGTGAAAGGAAGTTATGTGAAAGGTTCATCAGAAAATCCTATCCGCTCCTCAAAAAAATAAGAGCAAAATAAAGCAAAGAAGGTCTGAATGTATCATCTGTAACAAAAATTTACACTTCCTTAAAATGCAATTAGAACAATTTCTCTCTATAATTTTGAGGTAAAGAACATCCGTACAGTTTTTAAGCAACAACATTATATAACAACTATCAGAAGTAACTCAAAAGTATAGCATTGCCTCAACTATTTGTGCTACAAAGCATAAACTATTTATGGTATGCTACCGGTATATATATTTTGAGGGAAATGATACCTTCCACTTTTGCCCTCTGCCGCCAAGCCTACATCTGAGCACAAAGACAGCAGACGGTGACGGTAATCTGAACGCAATTTACTACTTGAAAGACGGCTAGCAATCAGAAGAAACCCAGTAGGAAGAGTCTACAAAACCATGGAATAAGTCAAAATCCGTTCATCAAATCACATCCTCACGTCACAAACTCAACAAATTATCCTCCTACAACTTGCAAAAATACTAAGGGAACTATGCAGACCTCAACACGTTCTGTTGTAGCTTCTGGGGCCAATGTTTTGCTTTCAGCAGACCCTAAATTTGAAAGCTTGTTCAAGTAGCTTCTTGTCATCAAAACCAGAGTCTCGCGAAATGACCTCTCAAAGCCTAAACTCGCTATATGAGACACAGCATCAAGTAGCTGCGGCAAAAGGCAAAAGAAAAGTTTGAGAAACTACCCTACTGAGGGATCCTTGCAGTTTTACAAAGCAAACTTATGCGTAAAAAATGCCAATTAATATTAACAAATAAGCGCTCTAAAGGAGATCCATACACGAATCCGCAATAAACCAGGAGTTGAAGCATCGCCCTCTTCTAAACTTTCAATAAAAAGTGGCAGTATCATATCCACAACTTCCGACTTGCTAATGGCAACACTCAAATCTGTTAGTAAGCGTATCAGGTTAAGTTGCACAACAGGAACTGCCGGCTTCTCCTTTCCATCCTGAAATTATATTGCATACGCATGTAAACAGATCTTTAAAGTTGAAAAAGAAAATTTAAACATACCAAAAGAAGCACTACACTGAAAAGTAATTGACTTTGCCAGGTAAGATCCATCCAATCAGAACTTGAATACCAAGTAATAAAAGGACAAAGGACCAGTTATTGACATTCCAGATAAGATCCCTAGAGAACTTAGGCACTTCTTAGAACATCACTGAATTTTACAGTCACAAAACAGATGAACAGACCAAAATAGAACTAAGTGGTCTCCAAAATATGAAATTCAAATATTTTGAGGAGAATATGGTCATATCTTACATGCAAGTATTTGTCCAGCAATTATCGACTAAGTAAGCAAAAGAAGCATGTACAGCGGCCACAGCTATCATTTATGAGTTTCTTATCAATGACTCACTGATATTCATCCAACCTGTTCATCATAGTCATTCCATTTTGGGAACACTAATCCCCTGATAAAAGTGTCTACAGGAGCCCGGTCCTTCCTCAAGCCAAATTCAATCACTTCACAGCTTGCCTTCATGACACTCTCAACCATGGCTCCGTGGCTACTGTCGCATGCATCAGCCTGCTGCAAATTGTAGTCCCAGAAAAAGAATTTTATGGATGAACGCATCAACTGGAGTAACTTTGTGAATGGATGATGCTAACAGGCATAATTCCTTTCTTAAACACACCTGAGCACACGCAATCAGTACAAGCTGCTTGAGGCGAATGAGGAAAACTCGCAGCTGCTCTCCACCCAAAGTGACAGCAATTTGAGTCATTCCAGTAAGCAAAGCACTGAATAGATCTTCACACATCCGAAATTTTCTCCAGACAGATAGTAAACATGCCTCAGCTGCTTTAGTGAACAATGCAAGAGTCTCAACCCAAAACCTCTTTACAGCTTTACCATCCAAATCAATAGATGATAAGCTCTTCATCTTCAATCTTGCGATGGCTTGATAAACTGATAGTTTTGCATTTATTCTGGCTTTCAAAGTTGGGCCATGTTCATTCCAGTCCCGCTTTCTTATCTGTGTATGGAACCAGAATTCAGCAACTAACTGCTTCTGCTACTGAAATATATATACACTATATATAAAAGCTGGGAAACCTACAGCTAGATCAAGAACTCAACCCTCAAAAGGCTGCCAACTACTGCTGCCATAAAACCATCAAAGAATATATCTTTCAATCCACTCCATTGTTATCACAGAGAAGTAAAATTTTATAACGGAAGTATAGTAAGGACCAAGGGCAGGCCTTCACCAGAAGCAGAGAAAAGTTTAAAAAGAAAGGGCACCGCGTCACCAAAACTTACCTTCAAAAATGCAGGCATCGATTGGACTTGCTTCCTTGCCAGTAACCTCACCTGCTCCAATAACTTTGAATCATCAATTTGGACTTTGTCTAGAATGTGGGTGATCAACCTATATGCAATCTCTTGCTTCTCCAGGTTCTCAACAGACTCTTCCTCAAATGAAGCAACTTGCTGTCTGAACATAGCTGCAACACCGCCCCCATTACTGTAACCTTCCACGATGCTCCGTCCGTTCATTGCTACATACGCCCTGGACGATGCACTTGCCGCATCATCTACAAGCCTCGAAGCCACCCCACCCGACGAACCACTGACATCATTCGGACTCGAAATCCCACTAACGTGATACTCGTTTGCATTGACACTCAAGGGCGAACTCCGTGCCGACCATGTTTCCGAATCCACCTGCATTTGCTCCGGCGGTGGAGGCTGCGGCAGAACTGGCAAGGACAGCTGCTCGAGCAGGTATATCACCAACGTATCACCATCTGAATGCAGAAGGGGAGGGAAATTCTGCGAGATAGCCACCAGAAAAGCTCTGGAGATGGCGGTATTGTCTCCACTGCCGCCGACTGCCGCGACCACATTCTCCCTGGTGAAGGCAGCGACCTCGGCGCCAAAATCTGGCGACAAGTCCGTAGCTTTCGAGAGGTAATCGAAGAAATCAGAGAAGAACGAAGCAATGGCGTCGTTATTGAAAGACTGAGGCCAAAATTTAACGTCGAAGGAGGAGGGAATCAAGCGCAGGAACTCGATAATGACTGAACACGGCCGGTTATCGGGCACAGCTTCAGACTTGGAGAGGAAACGGGCTACGGCGAGAACCGCATTGAGGTGCGAACGCGAAACCCTACGAGATCCAGCGAGGATGGACTCGGATTGGGGGCATCTGCCGCAAATCCACGCTAGTTTATCGGCGAATTGAGCCGGATACCGCGCTATGAGGTCGCAGAGCTCGATCAACGCCTCCATTCCCACCAAACGCCCCCAAGACTTGGGGAATGAGTCTTCGACGACCGAGAGGCCGTTGCTACTACGGCGAAGAAGCGGTCGCAGGTGGAGTCGCGAAGCTCGATCAGGTCATCGGAGCGGAGAGATCGGACGTCGCAATGCGAATGCACGGCACGAACGTCGGCGCATCGACGGAGGATGGAGGTGGAGGTGGAGAGGAGGGGGCTCGCGTAGACGAACGAAGCTTTCGCGTTAATGGCGAAGGGGAGTGAAAGTCTCGATGGTTTCCGTTCTCTATCGCGTAACAGCCTTCGCGACGTCACTGTTTCCGTTATCCGTGCATCAGGAATATTTACGACATTTTTCGTTTTTGTTTTATGCGCCCCTCTCCTCCTCCTTTTTCCCTCTCGATTTCTCGGGACTTGGATCGATTCTGCGAGTTTCGGATCCAAATATAATTTCGGATTTTTTTGGTCATATATATAATTTCGGATTCGCAAGCCTCCTGTCCGTGAATTTTGATTCAGTGTAACGCATCTATCTTAACTTTAATTAATTATTAGTAATTGATAATTTACTTTCTCGATTATATTAAAATGTTTGACTCATTCTTTCATTATTTTAAGATAATAGTTAAACTTGAACTACAAACATCAAAGAAGAAAGTTACACGTGAATTATCCAAGCAATATATTCACCCTAAAAAAATTATATTACCAAATAATAATGTATATGTTAATACTTTAATTTTTTTTCCTTTTCAATAGTAAATTAACAACAAAATGAACATGTTAATTTGTTTTATTTTAAAGTCCAACTCGATATATAATAATCTATGTTTTCAAATAACATTTACCTTAATATTTGAATAAACAAAAAGACTACATTTAATAATTGTCAATAACTTAGGGACCACATGAATAAATTATAAGTCCAAGAGCATTGCATATTAAATTAAATTTTAATGATCATTTATGTCGTTTTTCGCCCTAAACGAGTACTTTAGCATAGTTACTAACCATCACAATAATAAATAACATTACACTTATCTTCTCATTATATAACACAAATAATATATAGTCTCTTACTTCGAAAGATTCTCAGCTAATTACTTTACAAATAAGATATCAAGGACAATCAAGTGAATTGATAATTTATCTCTTACTTATTTTGATTTAAAATTTGAATTTTACCAAAAATAATTTAACTCTTGAAAATTTACCAATTTCTATGTACATGTGCAATTTCTTGTATATGTTGACACTTGATTTTTAATCATCTTTTCTCTTTTAAAATTAATAAAAAAAATTCATAAAAATTCATAAAATTGAAAAATCAACTTTGGAGATTTTCGCCAAGTCTAGGGAACCAATTTTGACCAAAAATTAATTTTTCATATTTTCAGTATTTTTCGATATTTTTAATTTCAAAAATTCATAACAAAAATCAAGAAAATTGAGAAAATTGCAAAATCAACTTTGGAGGCCTTGGCCAAGCTTAGATAAAGATTTTTAAACAAAAAATAATTTTTCATATTTTTTGTATTTTTTATATATATTTTAGAAATTATGAGAATATTTAATAAATAATAGCATTTGAAGCCACCAAAATACATAAAAAAAATATTCAATATTTTTTTATTTAAATCTCTTTTCATGTTGGCCATCATAAATTTAAAAAATCCAATTCGGGGTCGTGTATTCCTTCACGAGCATAATCTCGAACCGGGCCTAAAAAATTCAATTTGAGTCAATTTATTTTTATTTTTTCACTTTTAGGAGTTGTGACATTGCTCTCTAATATTTCAATTTTTCATTTTGGCCCAATTATATCCAGAATGACTCAATTTTGCAAAAAAAACTTTTACTTAAATTCTGCATTATTTTCAGCGGCAAGAAATGAGCTTAAATTTGACATGCGGTGAATTTTGACTAAGTATAGGGGAGATGTGTCGAAAATTGTGAAGAGATTTAGACTTAAAGAAATATTTTTTAAGGGACTGAATTGTAAATGCTTAAAATTCAGGGACTATAATGCAAATACCTAACTCTTGAGGGATTATTTTGCAAATAACAAAAAGAAGAGTTAGTAGAGAAATTAAAATAGAGAAAGGAATATGGAGAAGAGGAGATGGAAAAGAGAAGATGGAGAAGAATGGATTGAGAAAATAAGATAAAAATAGAAAATGGAAGACGGAGATAAAGAAGAGTTAGTGAACAAATTAGAATATGAGATAAATATGGAGAATGGAAGATGAAGATGAAGAAGAGTTAGTAGAGAGATTGGAATGTGAGATGGAGATGGAAAAGGGAAGATGAAAATGAAGATGAGTTAGTGGAGAAATTAGAATGGGAGATAGATAAGTGAATTATAAAAGAAGGAAGAAGTGAGCTTGAGAGGGGATTTTTTGAAGAGAAAATTTTGGATGTTTGAGAGGGTTTTGGGAGATTGAAGAAAAATTTGAGAAAAAGAAAATAACAAAAGAGAGAGAAAATTTTGAAGATGATGAGAGTTTAAAGCTAGGGTTATCATCACAAATTCCTTCATCGATCAACATAAATCAAGAGTTCATCCTCGTCAACAAGCAAGCAAATTCGAGCTAAGTATTTTTATTTATTCATTTATTTGTGGTTTTAGTCGCAAATTAGCACAAATTGTATGCACTTTCTCCATCTCTCTATTTCCCCATATTTTTATGTTAGGTAAAGGAAAACTTCAAGTCAACAGTAAATACCATGGAGGTGCAAAGTTGGCCCAGACAAGCCCTAAATGTCCATCAAATTCTCAACCGACCCGTAGATGAACGTTGGCCCAAATTGTTGAATCAATTCGTTGCATTTTATTTTAAAGAGTTTAAACCCCAGAATGGAGAGGACAAAGTCCATCTACTAGAGGTCGTTTAATTCCTGCAATTTAATTCCTGCACCATTAAACCCCAAATGGAAGAGCCAAGCCAATGCTAGGCCGCCCATTCGAGATTTTTACTTACAGTCATTTAAATACCTGCAATTTAATTTCTGCTCCTTAAACTCCAAAAGAGAGGGCCAAGCCAAGGCTGGGCCGTCCATTGTAAGTCTTTATTTATTGCAATTTAAATTCTGCATTATTAAATCTCAAAGGGAATAGCCAAGCCAATGCTAGGCCGCCTATTGGAGGTTTTACTTACCGTCATTTAAATTCTTGCAATTTAATTCCTGTACCATTAAACCCCATAGGGAAGAGCCAAGTCAATGTTAGGCCGCCTATTGGAGGTTTCACTTATTGTCATTTAAATTAATGTAATTTAATTCTTGCACCATTAAACCCCAAAGGGAAAAGCCAAGCCAATGCTAAGACGCCCATTGGAGGTTTTACTTACCGTCATTTAAATTCCTGTAATTTAATTCCCGTACCATTAAACCCCAAAAGAGAGGGCCAAGCCAAGGCTGGGCCATCTATTGATGATCTTTATTTATTGTCATTTACTTCCTGTAACTTAATTTTTGAATCACTAGACCCCAAGATGAGTAGATTGCGGCACTGCACAGAAGTCGTTAAATCACTCTCTCTTTCGGCTTCAAGGAAATATTTAATATTTTGAAAATGCAAAAAAAAAATGTCACTCATGTACATTCTATTTTAAAAAATGAAAATACAAAAAGAGAATACCCCATTAGAGCCTTAAGAGTAAATCAAGCCTGAGTTGCCAAATTAGGATATCCATGAAATTAAGGTACCGAAAGGGCATTAGTTTTAATTAACCGATGTAACCAAGTCCCCGAACTCATAATCTCTGGTTCATATAAGTAATTTAGTCCTCCCGCTAATTTACTTAGGTTTTTAATCAACCTACCAAAAATGATTAGTGGTGACTCCAAATTTTAAAACTATTTAAACAAAAAAACTAAAGTTGCGATTCGGTAGGACTTGGGAGGGTCCGTATTAAGTTAATCCATCTAATTAGCCTAATAATTCGTTCACCCAATTAAAAAATATTTTTCGATCGCGACAATATATTGTGTCAATTCTTATCTCTATTAATTAATAATCCAAATAATACATAAGAAAAATATCTTATAAAATCTTCAAAATGCCGATTTAGCATGGACAAGCAATATCCGTGCATTTTTACCACGTGAATACGAGGGGAAAACACAGTCCCCATTTTTACATTTCTTAAATTTACCTTCTTTTCTTTCTCTCATAACCACTCATTTTATTAAAAAAAACCACCCGGTTTCTCTCTCTATTTTAACTTTTCGATTTGCTAAATTATTGTTATTGTCATGCATCCACGAATTTCATATATAAATATAGATGTTCTTTTTATAAATACTAACATAATTATGCGCTTTGACCCTTACATTTTAATATTAAGTTTTAACATATATATTTTGTGATGTCCCGAAAGTCACGCGCAACAAGTATCCTTTTTGTTTATGCTCATTTTATGCAGAAGCACAACAAAAATTTTCACAAGAAGAAACCGCATGAGTTTAACTAACATACTCCCACATCATTTATTAATATTAAATATCAGTTTAAAACTTTACTATATTGTCCAAACACAATACAAAATACAAAGTATTGGAAAAGGAGTTGAGTCGGCTAGCACCTCTAATCCCATGCGGTACCAAAAGCAACCCTTATCATTAACCAAGCCACCATCCAACTTAGGAATTGATGGCTAATAACACCATCTCCTCCTCTCCATTGTCGTGTTCAGGGGACCATCCTATACATTTGAGAAATAAAGAGTGAGCAAAATCTTGGTAAATAAAATATCTAAATCTGAGGTAGTATTGACATCTAATTTTTAATTATTAGATAGTTAATAAAAAAATTCAATAAAGTTGCATAAAATTGCAAAATCAGCTTAACAAGCTTTGGCCAAGCTTAAGGAACCAATTTTGAACAAAAAAATATTAGTTAATATTTTTCACATTTTTTTTGATATTTTTTTATTAGAAAATACCAAATAATATGAAAAATAGCTTTTGTGACCACAAAACGCAATAGTCAATAATCTTCTTTTAATTTCAATTTCATTTTTTTGGGTAAGGAATTTCAATTTCATTTTGATCACTTTAAATTCCAAAAATTCAAATCGGGTCCCTAAATTGCAAAAATTTTGCAATGAAGTCCCCAATCGGGCCAATATCACAAATTGAAACCCTTTTAAGCTTTTTCACACTTGAAACCTCCTTGTACCTTTTAATTGCATTTTGGTCAAATCAATTTCACAAAACAAGCACAATGGGAAATGGACTGATTTAAAATTGCGGTCTAGTCCCTCATTTTGAGATTGTGATCATTTTAATCATCATTATTTGCAATTGAACCTTTACCCATAGGTTTTTTTATTATTCTAAACACACTGGTAAGATCAATCTAGCTCAATTTGTTCATTAAGGGCCCCAATTGATCAAATTCCTATTCGGGTTAAACTTTTGAATCTGGGGTTTTTATACTTAATTAATCCAATTGAACTTGATTTCAACATTTTTAGATGAATTACATGCCGTAGAATTCAATTTTGATGTCAATTTTGTGAATTTTAGTCATTTTCAAGTCTAATTGCTTGAAATTTGTTCACCAGGATCAATTGGACCGGGCGAACCTAGCCAAATTAAATAGGGTAGACCCAGAGCTAAATGCCTACAGTTTTCACGAGCATAGGAAGCAGAAAGAAAGAGCTCCGAATCAACATCCAATTTGCACATCTCTGGAGAATCTTGATTTGCCTAATCTCTCCCGACACCAGCGAGCTTATTAGCACGTGATGGCACATGCGGAGATAGGCTAGCGAAGGCGGTGACTCGCCCAGGAATGAACCGGCGATTGAGTACTAGTCCAGAAAGCTCTGCGAAGCTTCGGAGCCACTTTCAAGAAGATTGAGTACTAGTTGAGACTTGAAACCAAGTTGACAAGCTTTGTATGAGTTCCAGGAACACGAGGAACTATCTGGATTGTCATTTCACCTCCGAAAAAAGCGAGCACCATTTTTGAATCTCCAAAGGTCCATCAATGGCGGATTTCGATTTAGTCAATCATTTTGCATAAATCTTATTTTAATCTGCTCCTAGTGCATCCCTAAGCACATTTCTATGTTTATTTTGTATTGAAATTGAGTCAAACTCCATGGATGAACTCCTAAAACCTTCGAGTATAACTTGACCTTGGAAACTCGTTTCAATGCCAAACGAGTTGATCAGACCTTCAGGTTAGTCCTCTTGAACTCCCTGGATGTTACTTATAGCGTTGTTTTGGATTGATAGTGATTGCATATTTAGGATCATATAAGTTAGAATGCATATGTTAAGGACCGGGTGTTCTGTAGCCCATGTGGGCAAGTTCTCTGGTACTCATGTCCCATTATGAGTAAAGCTTATGAGGTCATCATGCTGAGTGAGCATTATAAAGGGAGAAGGGGCAATTGAGTCGTGTGAGTGGCATCAAGACGAGTTTGTATTGTGCGTAAAGCATCTTACTCATTTCACTCGATGTAATGGATGCTCGAGTTGAGCTGAGTGTGGTATGATCTAATACGATTCGCCCAAGTTTTCTATAAAACAACCATATGAGGAAGGCCGGTCTATCTTGACTTACTAGACACCGCACAGGTTAATTTTGCAATTGAGATCTGTCTTCCTGTGACAATGATCAGAGCAGGATCCCTTTAATAAGTGGGTGATTCGAGGAAAACTTGTGATCTTCCCGATCCTTTGAGAGTGAAGTTTGATCACCAGAGTTAATAGGGCTCGGACAAGGTGTCTCTTATTTAGATTCTAGGATGCCAATGGGGGTATAGGAAGGAACCGAATTGCTCACTAAAATAGGATAACGTTCCTAAGTCAATTCGATGAATCTTAAGAAGGATCCACTACCACGTTTCATCAAGGGGAATCTCCACTGATCTGCTGAGATTAGGAAGTCTGTTGGGTGAAAGAAGGTTTTGCCGAAGGTGTGTAGTTAGCAAGGGATGCCGCACTTGTCAAGTGGGTACAAGTGATTGAAGATTCGCGAATAGCTTTGATCGAGAGAAGTAACAAATAGAGTAGAGTTGTTCTATTGGGCGACCATTGCATTTATGTAAGCTACGAGGGCGTGGCATTGATGGTTGGAGAACACAAGGAAACAATAGAATAGCTTGCAACAAGAGCGTTTATGGATTGAGTAGAGGAGAATGACACAAATCGGGTGTTCCGTAACCTAGTTGGGCAAGTTCTCTCGTACTCATATCCTATTGTGGGTGAAGCTTGTGGGATCATCATGGTGAGTGACCATTTAGAGGGAGAAGGGACAATTGGGTTGTGTAAGTGGCGTCATGATGAGTTTGTACTAGGAGTTCTAGATTAGATAGAATATACCCTTAGGAACTCTGAATGCGGGGTTGGCCTCTCGTGTATAAATTGGTTGGAAGCTGATGTCGGTCTCTTGACGAGGCCATGGCATGCTAAATCAATTGCTGTGCTTAAAGTGTGCGACTCGTCTCACTTGATGTAATTGATGCCCGAGCTGAGCTGGGCATGGTATGATCAAATACAGGAAAGTTATTCACCTAAATTTTCTATGGAATAATTATATAAGGAAGGCTCATCTAGCTTGGCTTGCTAGATGTTGCGCGGGTTAATTCCGCGACCGAAATATATCGGCCCATGACACATGTCTATTATTTTACTGTATTATTTTTGTCCATCACTAAAATTACGTCAGGGTTACACTTCATTAGTCTATATTTAGATTAGTGTAGCATGTAGTTCAATTATTATAAATGAGAAAACCCCCAAAAAATGAAATACTCAGGATTACATTAGTAATGAGAAATTATATCTTGGTTAGACATGCTTTTTAATTAGCACATTGTTGACACCTGATTTTTAATCATCTTTTCTCTTTTAAAAATTTTCAGTATTTTTCGGCATTTTTATTTTTTGAAAAATCCATAAAAATTCATAAAATTGAAAAATTAACTTTGGGGACCTTGGCCAAGCCTAGAGAACTAATTTTGACCAAAAAATGATTTTTCATATTTTCAGTATTTTTAGTATTTTTATTTTCGAAAATTCATGAAAAATAAAGAAAAATTGAGAAAATTGCAAAATCAACTTTGGAAGCCTTAGCCAAGCCTAAGCAACCATTTTTGAACAAAAAATAAATTTTCATATTATATATATTTAATTTAATTTTTTATAAAAAAAAATACAAAAATACTTGAAAATTTTGGAAAAATAACATTTGAGGCAAAAAAAAATACACAAAGATAGTTAATATTTTTATTTTAAATCTATTTTCATATTGGCCATCGTAAATTCAGAAAAATCCAATTCGAGTCACGTGTTCCTTCACGAGTATAATCTCGAATCGGGCCTAAAAAAATTTAATTTAAGTCAACTTATTTTTAATTTTCACTTTTTATGAGTTGTGACATTGTCTTCTAATATTTTAAATTTTCATCTTAGCTCAATTATACCCAGAATGACTCAATTTTGCAAAAGGGCTTTAATTAAATTATGCATTATTTTCAGCGGCAAGAAATGAGCTTAAATTTGACATGTGGTAAATTTTGGTGTGTCAAAAATTGTGAAGAGATTTGGACTTAAAGAAATATATTTTTTCATGGACTAAATTGCAAATACTTAAAATCTCAAGGACTATGATGCAAATACCTAACACTCGAGGGATTATTTTGTAAATAACAAAAAGAAGAGTTGGTGGAGAAATTAGAATAGAGAAGGGAAGATGGAGAAGAGGAGATGGAGAAGGGAAGATAGAGAAGAGGAGATAGAGAAGGGAAGTTGAAGAAGAGGAGATGGAGAAGAGAAGATGAAGAAAATAAGATAAGAGTAGAGAAGGGAAGATGAGATGAAGAAGAGTTAGTGGAAAATTTAGAATGGAAGATGGATGAGTAGATTATAAAAGGAGGAAGAAGTGAGCTTGGGAGGGGAATTTTTTGAGAGAGAAAATCTTGGATGCTTGAGAGAATTTTGAGAGATTGAAAGAAATTAGAGAGAAAGAAAAAAAATAAAAAAAGAGAGAGAATCCTTTTTTCCAAAAGAGAGCCTTGAAAATGGTGAAAGTTTAAATCTAGGTGTTACCATCAACAATTCCTCTACCGATCAACGCGAGTCACAAGTTCATCTCCATCGTTCGAGCTGCAATCTTGATCTATAAGGTGACACGAGATCCGAATTCGGCAATCAAATCTGTTAAATCAGGTAACGATCCTAACTATTAAAATCTTCGAGAATTTCCTTGCCCAAATAAATTAATTTAAATTTCGATTATGTCATGTCATACTCATATGTTTCCATATCTACATGTCACATTCATACTATAAATTCTTGCAATTTAATTCTTGCACCATAAATCCCAAAGGGAAGAGCCAAGCCAATGCTTAGCCTCCCATTGGAGGTTTTTACTTACAGTAGTTAAATATCTGCAACTTAAATACCTGTACCTTAAATCCCAAAGGGAAGAGCCAAGCCAATGCTTAGCCTCCCATTGGAGGTTTTTACTTACAGTAGTTAAATACCTGCAACTTAAATACCTGTACCTTAAATCCCAAAGGGAAGAGCCAAGCCAATGCTTAGCCTCCCATTGGAGGTTTTTACTTACATTAGTTAAATACCTGCAACTTAAATACTTGTACCTTAAATCCCAAAGGGAAGAGCCAAGCCAATGCTTAGCCTCCCATTGGAGGTTTTTACTTACAGTAGTTAAATACCTGCAACTTAAATACCTGTACCTTAAATCCCAAAGGGAAGAGCCAAGCCAATGCTTAGCCTCCCATTGGAGGTTTTTACTTACAATAGTTAAATACCTGCAACTTAAATACATGTACCTTAAATCCCAAAGGGAAGAGCCAAGCCAATGCTTAGTCTCCCATTGGAGGTTTTTTCTTACAGTAGTTTAAATACCTGCAGCTTAAATACATGTACCTTAAATCCCAAAGGGAAGAGCCAAGCCAATGCTAGGCCTCCCATTGGAGGTGTTTATTCACTGTCATGTACTTCTTATAATTTAATTTTTGAATCATCAGACCCAAAAGATGAGTAGGTCGTAATACTGCACAGAAGTCGTTAACACACTCCCTCTTTCGGCTTCAGGGAATCTTTAACACTTAAAAAATATAACAAATAAAAATATATACCATCCATGCATCCTATTTAAAAAGTGAAAACACAAAAGAGAATACCCTACTAGAGCCTTAGGAATAAACCAAGCCTGAGTTACCGAATTAGGATATCCATGAAATTAAGGTACCGAAAGGGCATTAGTTTTAATTAACTTGTGTAACCAAGTCCCCGAGCTCATAATCTCTGGTTCGCAGGAATAAATTAGTTCTCCCGCTAATTTATTTAGGTTCCTAATCAACCTACCAAGAATGATTAGTGGCGACTCCAAATTTCAAAATCATTTAAAATAAAAATCCAAAGTCACGATTCGGTAGGGCTTGGGAGGGTCCGCGTTAGGTTAGTCAAATCTAATTAACCTAATAATCCGTTAACCCTTTAAAATAAAGTTTTTTTATAGGGTCGCGACACACATTGTGGATATTTAATAATTAATCAACTAAGATTGCTTGCACAAATATTTTTGATGATAAAGAAAATGTACCAAAAGGGTATTTGATTAATCTAGCGTAATCAGAATCCACTAAATCTCTTATCAATATGTGTTGATTGTAACTTGTCTTAAAGATTACTAATTGAATTCAACCCGCATTAAGGATGTTACCAAGAGAGTGGACATGTACTTCAAAATAAAGCTGAACGATTGAAAATTGTCGTGTGCTATTTTATAACCAATCATTATTATTTGTATCTGTTTGATAGCATCACTTGCACGTATTACCTTTCATCTGGTTTGTATTACTGTCAAAATATTTTCTTGCTGTCTTCAACAAATGTTTTCTAAGTGTCAGAACAACCTATTCCCTCTCACTTCCCTCTCCCTATGTTGCATTGTCAACTCCAATGCATGTTGGGTTGGTTTTGTGATGGATTGGTTTAGAACGACAAGATGGGTAACTTTCGAGAAAAAATTGACAGGTTAGTGAAGAGCACGAAAAGTTGGATGCAACTTGGAAATGGAATCCCAAAAGTAAGGATGACGTGGAAGTTTTTTTTTTTCAAAATATGGAAGGTTTTGAAAAGACTTAATATCACAAAAAATTTCAAATTGATATATTTATGATAAATTTACCAAAAAATAAATTTTCAACCACAAAAATCCTAAATTAATATATTCATGATAAATTTTTCTCAAACTAATTTTTTTACCACAAAAAAACATCATGGTACATTTGTGATAAATTTATTCCCTGTCAATTTTTGTTAAGTTCGATTAATATCAAGCAAATTCCCAAACCGTTTCACTTGTGATAAACATAAGGTAAAAATCATAAACTAGCAGACCCGTCAACTGCCATGTATCACGTTACTCAGTAATTTCACGATAAAATATAACAAAAATTAATAAAAGTTAATTTATCACGGGTGTACCGATTTAGGATTTTTGGTGATGAAAATAGTAGTTAGGAGTAAATTTATCACATATGTATCAGTTTGAGATATTTCGTATTAACCCTTTTGAAAATAAGCTCAAATTTGAGAATAATTTATGAAATAAAAAATGAGTATGATTTATGAATTTACATTGGCTGACCATCAATATCATCCAACTCGTCCACTAATGTAGGTAAAGGTTGATGTCATTTTTCAAGAAGCTCCAATATCACCTCAGTCGCTTATCCGGAGAATTTTGAATCAACCCACTTGAAATATTTGCACTTCAAGCCTTCTCCATACCTAGCACATCCATTGAATCGTCTACCCGGATTCAACCTAGTCCAAAATGTTCTTATTGGACTCGGTAACCCATAATAACAATAACATTCACCTTCTTCGGTTCGAGAAGAATTACAGTTAGGGTTTGAGGCACTGCTAAAGCCGCTGGTGCCGCTCGTGAGGCCCCTCATTTTCAACTCCGACCCGTCATTTTTTTTTTTGCCAAACCGAAATTAGGTTTGTCCTTTAAAGTTGGGGATTTTCTTGAATTGGCTTATTTAGGGTTTGAGGCACTATTGAAGCTGCTCGTGTAGCCCTCCATTAACGCTCATGAAGCCCTCCACAAGTTGCTCAAGGCTCTGCTGATTTAAGGTTTCAAATTGAAGATTTTTCTCTTCAATCGACTGATTTAGGGTTCTTATTTGAAGAACCATATGCAAAACGACGTTGTGAACGCTTCAGCTGCTGACTGGACTCTCCGGCGGCTACGTCGACTTCACTTATTAATAAAATAAGGCCACATTAGAAATCCGGAGTTATCACTAAACTGATCGTTTTTTCAAAAACTTGGTATTAAAGTGATCCGTTTGAAAGTTTTAGCACCAAAGTGATCTCCATACACAAGTTATAGCACTAAAAGTGTCCTTCTGCCGCGACAAAGGAGTTGCTCCATAAGCCTTTCAAACTGATAGCACAGATTCATCGAAAGTTTTCGAAACGTTAACTGCTAAAACTTTCATGATTCTATCCCACCCACAATTTATATTCACTTCGAATCTGAAGCTAATAAATACAACTAAAAGCAAAAGGAGATGGTTACTTCTCATCAAAAAAAGCAAGTCCAGCATGAGGTTTTAAGGACATGCACTAAAAACTGATATTTTTTGTTAGCTTGGATTCACTCTTGAAAATGCCAGCAGCACAAAAGGTTCATCGCAAATCATCTTTCACAGAATGCTACCAAGGACAAAGGAAAGACAACTTTATATTGAAGAATGAAGACAAACAGAGCACTGGAACCATTTCAGCTCTTTCGCATGTAATCAAAAGGTAGCACGCAACCTATCAACAGTAGCCTGTCTATAAACTTCTGAAGCCGTTAGAAAATAAAATATCAGTCTGCGCATTAAGCGTTCAAAGCACCAAAATGCATCGGCTTCATTATTAAGTAGAATTATCGTAGGGGAGCAGAGATCGCTCATTCCTGTCCAGAATTTTCATCACTAATTGAAATTTCAGTGTACTATAATGTCCACAGGAATTTCAAACTGTGTATCGTATGGTGGAATGAACTATTCATTTATCCTTCAAGAGAACATACAAGCAAACCAAAAACATCTAAAACAACAAACTACGTAAAAGTAATCAGCCGTTGATGTTTGAACAGCTGAACCGCACGTATTTCAAAACGCTCTCACGTTTGATGGCAAAGAAGTTCTTTTGATGCCAACTGTGGAAGTGCCTATCTGATAGTTTTCAACACCTTCCCCAGGCTGAGACCCTGAGAGACATCTTTTGGATGATGGCATATATTCGTCTAGAATTCAAGATAAACTTCTTCCAACTATTCCACCCATGTATCTTGGCCAAAAAAAAAAAATTGTTCTATACATACTCTTCAATTTAAACATGCGAAGTCATGATTCTTTAAGTCGTATCAGATACGATGAAAAGGTAGACTGCTAATTGGCATTCCCCTTACTGCAGCGAAACTCTGGTATGACACAACACTCTCAGAAAAAAGGAAAAAGTTTAATTTCTTTAAACTACAAGAAAAATGCCCCTTCAAGAATTATATCATACTTAAAAATTGGTTTTTCTTGCAGAAGCAAGAACTGACTTTAAATTACTGTTTAGCACTGAAACCTACTCAACTTGAGCAGCTCTGTGGTGTCCAATAAGGAAGTACAAAAGTCAAATTCACTACTTGACAGTAGCCGACATCTTTATCTATCCATGCATAAACAGCAAAAATATCCCAGAGTTTTGACAAGTTCTCTTGCATTTCATAGACCACCAATGTCCTGTTTGTGAGAACGACATCGAGACCTACCATCAATATGACATTAAGCAGAACATGTCAGAACTGCTGAAAATGACAAAAGAACTCCTCAGCATATCTACAATTCTTGAAACTTCAAATCTGAAAATGATCTACGACATGCACGCCCATGCATAGGAAAAAACAAACTAGGAGGACTTCATGCTTGAAAACATACTCGAACAGTGCAAATCTAGTTACTAAATAATTGGGGTATCTCTCCACTGTTTCAGAAAGCATGATTATGCACTTACTTGCCATAAAACATATAATAGCGACGACAGATATAAGAGTCCTGGACCACCAAATAGAACAAGATGATAAGACCAGTTCTCACAAGTAGTGTTCCAGCATTGATGTGTATATACAGCCAGTTAGGCAAGCAAATCAATGAAAGCAAAGAAAAACATCTGTATAGATATCAAAGTCACCGCCAACCTATTTGATGTAAAGTGAGCTTCCATTGGATCTCTTTTTTGTCCTCACTAGCACGATTTATTGGTTCTTTTAATCTTTCCAAAACCTCACCAGAGCTTGATGCGGAACGAGCTACAGTGTTGTCATTGGTTAGTTTGCCATTTACAGCATCAACCTCACTTTTAGGAGGTAATCCAGGTTCCTTTTCTGGATTTATTTGTGAAAGCATGATATGATCTCGAACTGGCTGACCATCTAGTTATTATAGGTGCTGTGACAAACCTAACACTCCCAACAACAAGGAACATTTGTCTACATTCTTCCTTCCACCGAGCATATTGATTCCAGAAAGGCACAAAAGCTATGTCTTCCCATCAAGGTTGATGGTCTCAACATAACAAATAGCATCTTCATAACTAGATGAAAGCAAGAGGAGGTCTGCAGATTAAGGAGGTTCAGTGAATCCCATCATCACAACAACAGTATGCCATTGTCTTACCATCGCAAACACCAACACATTAAACCAAAAGCAGAGTGTAAACTTGAAACTGAAACAGAAAAACCACATTAACCTAAAGAGAGTAAACTACTGCTGCAAGATAATAGTCGTGGCAGATTAACAAGGTTCAGTGAATCCCATTATCAGGCCAACATCACAAACTGACAGAACGAAAACCTAAAGAGCAAAAACTACTGCTGCCTCACCCGTCCTCGACACTCCTCTCCAGCCTCACCCTCCCAGCCTCACCCTGACTGGCCACTCCTACACGATCACAAACTGGTCCTCGCCACAGGCCAGCACAACATCCGCCACCTCTACTGCTGCAAATTAGGCCAGATCAGGCTTAGGGGCTGAGTGTTGGTCTGGAATCCGATTGGTGAAATTGTGAAGAATATAAATCCCTGCAAAGCCTCCTCCGGAACACCATGGATATTCATCCTTGAAAATTCACCCATCTCTACTTGATAAAGGAATAGATAGGGCTGATCCCCTTCCTCATGGACCAGAACAATGACCAACTCCCCAGCACGGATACTGTTAAGGTGAAATGTCGCCGCTGGGGATAAATGGACAGGAATGACCATCTGAATAACCTTCCAGTCTTGCCGCGTGTAATCCTCAAGGACGTACAGATGAACGGGCAGCCTAGCCTCAACCCCCAAGTAGTCCCTCTTGAAGTCAACCACCGTAAGATGGTCGTTAAATGCGATAATCTTCAGGTCGGACCGATTCTTCAGGTGATCAGCAGGAAGGGACAGAGTATGGAAGGTCTCCGTTCCCAGATGGAATGCCACTAGTGTTACAAAAGACTTTCGGTCAAAGGACAGAAAGAATATGGCCCCATCAGCTGTAATGGCACCTCCGAATGTACATTCAAGTGGGCCGCTCGCATCCAGGTTCCTCCAGGGACCGCAGCCTGACCTGAGAACCATATGAGCGGGAAGCACATGCTCATCGAGGATCTGAATAGGGACCCAAGTCTTGAGGACAACATAATGTCCGCTGGCCGGGTCAAGGCCGAGCGCGCTGAAGGTGCGGAAGCAGTCCGGTCCATATTGGGCAAGATGGGGGAAGTTGGTGTGGGAGGCAGGAGGGAGCATCTTCGACTCCTTGTTGGTAGGGTTGAGCAAGATTGTATCCAATCCAAGCTGAAAGCATATCAGGCCCCCAACACTTTGGACGTCCTCGCCATGGTTGAAAATGGGAGCATGCTCCAATCCCTCCAAGGGGGTTGCCATGTTGCTATCCGGTCCACGGTGCAACGTGAAGAGGCCGCTGCCGAACGCCACCTCCAGAGCAAGGATGGAATTGGCCTCCCGGTCACGAGCCGCCAAAGAAGCAGATACTTCCGGACCATCTATGCGAGATTTCCAAGTGCGGTTGATGGAGCGGAAGCGAAGGATGTCTCGAATGGGGAGTCTTGATAGGATCTCGCACAGCACGTCCACATCATCTCCCAAGGCCACTTTCGGCTCTTGATTCGCCATTCTAGTCTGAACAGAGCAAATAACAGCGGTAACTATCAACAGATCAACTGACTACGATTCGCCCCAGGATGAACAATCAATAGAAGCAATTACAGTCAGCACATCCAATCTCACAAGCTCCTCGAATTACACCACGACAAGATTTAACACACAGAACAATCCAATCTCACGTCAAATGACCAGACAGTATCCTGTTCAGATAACAGCAGTAACTATCGACAGATCAACCGACTACGAGTTACCCAAGGATGAAGAATCAATAGAAGCAATTACAGTCAGCACATCCAATTTCACAAGCTCCTCGAATAATACCACGAGAAGATCTAACACACAGAACAATCCAAACTCACGTCAAATGACCAGATAGATGAATCAAGACTCACTTATAACTAAAAAGAGAACTCAGAGATATGGAAGCTTTACCTAAACCGCAAACGACCGAGCTCAAGAAGGAGAAGGACGGAGAGACGTTGCAGCAATTGAAGAGCGTCTGCTCGTGAGCTGAGTGCCAGAGCTGTGATTAGGGTTACTCGCAAGTGTTGGATTTAATCGCGCGCCAACCGACTGAGGATCCAGATCATGAACAATCTTGAAGTATTCGGATTTTCACGCAACGAACTTCGCGCGCGAAAGCCCTGGCATTTCGAAGAGAGTTAATCTAAGCCGTCCATAGTCCGATCTGAGGGTAGAGCGAATAAAGAAAGGTAAAATTGCTCCAAGGTCCCTCAAATGCACCGAAATTGCACCATTGCCTCTCCGGGAATTCATCTCTACCTAAACAGGCCCGACAAAACAAGCAGAAGAAGAGAATCGCCGTGCGTTTTGCTCTTGGTGTGTGATTTTGTCAGTCTTTACGGTTCATCGCATGCAAGTAGATTGAGTTTGGGAGAAACGTGTGTTCCCTTAGTTTTTCCCTCGCTTCATGCTGTTGATTGTTCATGTGGGTTTCGTTGTGCATTGCATTGGGTTTGAGGTAAAAGAACATCAAGAAGATGGCGAAGTTGGGGAAGAAGGCGAGGAAGTTTGCGAAGAAGAATCTGCAGTCTGTGCTCAGACATAAGAGGAAGATAAACTCCATAAGAAAGCTTCTAAGAGTAAAAACTCATCTCCACTCTTTCTTCTCTTTTCCAACTATTTTAAGTGTTTTCATTTCTAGGTCAAGCAAAATCAGAAAATACGAAGTCATGCACACGTTGGGGAGTTGGTCAATTCAAAAGTCAAAAAGGAGAAAGTCCAAGATTTGGACTATGTTGACCGCGTACGCGGATTTCCTAGTCCATTTTAAGTCGGCCACTGAAATCCCCTCTTGGAGGTATGTATCAATCTTGAACTTGGCCATAGCATGAACTTGAAGTGCATTTTTGTCGAGTGCTTGGCGAAGATTTTCTTTGTGGATTTTGTTCATGAAATTACATCAAACATTCAACTATCAAAGCTGATTAAATCTTGTCGTAAAATTTACATTTAATTCCTTCGTAAGAGTGAGAGATTATTTTGTGAGGAATTGAGGCTAAACACTATATGAGTTATTGGATATAATTGAAAACTGGAAAATATTGAGAATGTTTGAATAACTCGATTGTGTTTGTAATCTCTATGTATTACTTGATCTATACTGGAATTCATTGTTGTTTTTCTCGAGTATTTAGAACTTTACTACCGAATCCTATATATCTGGCATCTAATTTTTTTTTTATTTTATCTATTTATTGTTCGATCATTTGTTTCGCATAATCGGCTCTTTATTCCCAAGTACCTTGCATAGTGTGCAATCTATCTGTACATGAACTTCCTTTATAATGAGGTCCATCTGGACTCGCAATTTCACCAAGTACCAGTTTGTTCACTTTCTAGACTAATGTCCTCTATCCAAGATATTCTTCTATTTGTTCTATCTGGGCACCTTGACGATCGCACATTCCTCGCTTATTTCTCAAAATTCAACTGCCTTTCAACTCTTAACTCTTTCCGCTAAGTATTCCTTTCTTCATTTATAGACTAGGAAAGCTCTCTGCTAGCACAGACATCCTAATGTTAACATCTTTTGTATATTAACTTGTAAATCTAGAGGACATTTCGTCTACGCACTCAAATAATCATTAATTCACCCAAAATATCTTGCCTTCGAAGTACGCGGAGCTTTCTCAACACCTTTGACTAGATTGTTAGTCTACGTTTACATGAATTAGTTCATTGCTTAGTTGGTAATCATGTTAAAGTCTTTTCTACGAGGTTTTGGGTTAAATCCACCCAACTCGTCACTCCTCGAGTATAAGCTTATTATGTGAAGATCCGCTCTAACCTGGTGCTTGGTTCAAAATTGGGTTACCAATTCAACCCATGAATGCTACCTATATCAACAATCCGACTGGGATTTAAAGTAGAGATCAAAACCCCCGACTTGTCATCCCCAGTACTTAATTTTCAGAAGAAAAAAAATTACCCAAAAACTCCTAAAATTTCAAAAGGTTTAAGATTAAATTGACATAATTAAAAATTTTAGAACTAAATTGACAAATCATCAAAATATTTATAGTTAGATTGATACAATTGAAAAACTTTGAACTGAATTGACCTCCATATAATAGGTTTAGATTTTTTGGATAATTTTTTTCCTGATTTTGTTAATTTGAATATTTGGTCTAACTTCTAATTATACATTTGTATATATGAACCAGAGCGATAGCTAGTCGAACCATGTGGTCCAATTTCAATTCCACATCATTGGTTTTGACTTGTTTATCGCGTCAACCGCTAGTTATTAGCATCATCGTGTAAGTGAGACAACAACGATAATGAATATCCCAATTTTCAGCGCTCAACCCAATGATGAAATAAACCCATAGGAGTTACATGAAGAACTACCACTGCTCCGTCAACTTAAGAAAAGCATATAAGATCACAGTCACCCCCGTACATAATGCGTTTGACTTTCTTTGTTGAATACCGAAAGCCAATAAAATGCTCGTTCAGCTGCGGCTTACAATTAGCTTCTTCTAAGGGAGCCAGGGAGGAATCTTCATCGTCTGACGCTCTAGACTGATTCGTACAGCTCAAGCGGCAATCTTGGTGCGAGCATAACTTTAAGTGGCGATACGTCGAAGTGACTTATGGTGCATTCGGATCAGACAAGATCGAGGAATCAAAATGATGGTCCTTCGCATCAAGATCCTTATGGCTGCTCAGAAACATCCCCGGCCGAAACTTCAGAGGGTTGGGCCACAATCTGGGATCGGTGTAGATTTTCCATAGGTTGAGTATCATCCTCGTTCCTTTGCGCACATAGTACTCACCGAAGACAGAGTCGTCAGTGGATTGGCGTCCAAGGGGAGGGGATGGCGGAGGGTTTCCTTTACTGCAGCTTGGAGGAATGCCGAGTTGGCGAAGTCGGATTCAACTGGAGGTCTTTGCTTGCCGATGTGATTGTCCAATTCTTCCTGAACTTTTTTTAGGATGTGGATGTTGTTCAACAACGGAGAGATCGCCCATGTTAGGGCAGCCATAGATGCATCGCTACCTTTGGCTATCATTGCCTTCCAAAAAGAAAAATAAAAAAAAGGTTTATTTTATGTAGCAATGACCTTTTATGTTCAAGACATGAATTTTATCCTTAGTCACCACTAATAAACTAGCACTATAAATCAAGTTTAATGAAAAAAAAAATATTGTATGGGCCATAGACTATATAAATCAAATCTATCTTAATCATCATCATGTAGACTCTTAATTTATAAATCAAGGCTTGTGTTATCTGTATCTTATCTTACTATCTAGGCCTATTAGTTAATGCATTTATCCTGAACAATTTTTTGATTTGATGTGTATCCACTCAACTATGGGTCCTCCCTTTCATAAGTTGCTTCATTACAGGCAAATAATTGAATTCCCATTATTGGGAAAGAGACACCATTATCACCTGTGCTGTGATATCTGTTAGGATAGAAACAGAAAATTGGAATATTGTGTTCAAATTCCATATTTTAAATAAGTTGGGAAGAGGATGATTAAGATTAAGGAATCGAGCAGCTAATTTCCTAGTGATCAGCAATTAGGAAGAATGTTGGCCATCGCAACTGCCGTCCGTCCGTCGTCCCCAACGAGTCCCAAGGAACACAATAGTCAAAGATTAGAAACAAAACAATCAAGGAGACAAGTTTACGTACTTGATATTGAGTTCATTGTCATTTTTCGCGGAATTTTGACGACACGACGCTCCAACACTTCCCCTCTATTGCCCTTTGTTTGCCTAGCGCGATGAGTCTGTCCTTCTCTCCTCTCCCTTTCCTATGAGAAGATGATGGCGGTGTGTGAAGATGGCAAGTGAGAGAATGAAGGTTAGGGGGGTGCCTAGCCCTATATATAGAGTTCCGGCTCGGCCCTCCCATCATTATTTGGGCCAAAGTCGGCACACACTAGCCAGACCCATATTTAGCTCATTAAGAATCCTTAAATTCATTGTTTATTTAATCAATCCCGTAAACGGTAAGTTAATTATATAAAATAATAAATTATAATCTCAATTAATATGAGCTCACGTCAGGAAAATTCTAATAAAGGAGCCATAAATCCATAGAAAAGGGGAATAGAACAAATTAAGCATACAAGCATGTGGCTTTGGCAATTGTATCAGCATCATAACCTGCAATTTCCATGCCGTCAAGAGTTGAAAGCATGACATCCATGAAGTCTTGATCACCCCGAGACTTGTCCAAGTCGACCTTCTTCTTCCTTTTGTGTTCCTCTAACCATACTTAGGATCGTGTCCAATTCTTCCATAGTCCTCTTCATGGCTCTCTCGTGCGGCTGCCCACCCAAGTTGAGCCCCCGCGAGAAAGTAAGAGCATTCACCACTGTGAACGTCCCCATCAAACGGAAGAACTCCATCGTCACGTCGTGGCACTGCCGCTACTCTTCCTTGTCCATTGGGGCGGTGCTGTTGTAGCGGTCCGTGCCGGCTACAACGTTAAGGATCACATTCAAGGTTGGCTTCGCAAACCATTGTTCCAAGTCTACTAAGATATGGCCTGCGTTAGACAAAGAGCAAGACATAACCTTCTATTGATGCCGCTTACACTATTTTCCCTAACTTTAAGCTAAGCTATGTTGTTATTAAAAAAATGTCAATGACAGAACCACTAAAGAAGCACTCTTTTTTGGGGGGTCCTCTCTTGATTCTACGTTAGCTATTGCTTGGTAGAGCGAATAATGCCACAAAGGAATATTTTTAGGACAAGTGCATCAGAAGTCTTAAGATTTAGCATATGTAATTCAATTTTAAAACTTCCAAAATATACACTTAAGTGATCATTGAACGTGTTAGATCAGTGCAATCAATTTTTATGTTAACTCCGTCTAATTTGATTAATAAAAAATACTGATGTGATTTTTTGTTATTAATAAGTGGTGCCAATCTATATAGCACCGATACTCTCCGGAGGCTTCCTATCGTGTCAGACACCAGACACGCGGTCAACGACAATGCACTTTATAGAGGGGCTCAACCGATGGAGCAGGAACTAGTGAAGGAAAGAGCGGAGGCGATGACTCAGGTGGAGTTTGATATTCAGCAGGGATGCAGTAAAAGACCAATGCAAGCGGATGCCTTTTAAGAAGAATGTGCCATATCAAGAAACAAGGCAATGCTATGGTTGTGGTCAACGGGGACACATACACATGAATTGTCCTCGAGAAAGACGAGCACAACAACCATCTCCGGACAATGCCCCCATGCGACAAGGAAAATTGCAGAGGCCACCAGCGCAAGAAAGAGTTTATGATATTACTCGTAAGGAAGATGAAGCTTTCTAGACTGTCATAATAGGTACGTTCTCCTTGTGTGGCCAAAGGACTTATGCTGATTTGATATAGGAACGATCCATTCTTTTGTGCCAACATGATTTGCACAGTTATGCAGATAAAATTCCAAGATACTTGAAGTACCGCTTCGTATATCGACACCATCAAAGGATACGGTTTATTCACCCTAACTCGTTTGAATTGTAAGACTACTATAGGAAATCTTAAAATACTGATACGGATTGATTGGTGAGAATAAGTTTTAGAATTAGAAAGCTGAATTAGTTTGAAATACTTACGGATCATGAGAGTTTAAGGTATTTGTCTTTTCGAAAAAGAGTTAACCATAAGGTATAAGTGTCAAATGGGTGGATTGGGTCGGGTCGAATATGGTCCGACCCATATTAACCCATCTAACCTGTTTTGACCCATAGTTAATGACCCATACCCGACCTGACCCGCAACCAACCCAAACCCGACCCGATCCATATTGACCCATATTATCAAATTACACTAATATTCTAAGAAAAATTATATAACTCATTTAACCTATTTTACGATTTTTACATGTATATATTACTGGATAAAAATTTTACATCAAATAAAAAATAAAATAAAATAAAATAATAAAAATTCAGTAAATAAAATAAAAAATGATATTACTAAAATATTTTCATGCAATAAAAAATCTAGTAAATTTTTTTCTATTTTTAAATTTTTTAAAAAAATTGATTTTTTTAGATTTTTTGAAATTATTTTTCATTTTATTTTGCTTTTATTTTTTCTTTCATTTTTCTCCGACCACTTGCGGCGGCGGCGGCAATCGGCAATTAGAGGTAACGACCAGGGGACAATAGCCAATGGACGGCGGTGGCGGACGGCGACCAGCGGCGGCGGATAGTAGTGGCAAGTGACCGGTAGCCATGGGCTCATTTATGAAAGTAAAAAATTAAAAAAATAATAAGAAGAAAGTTTAGCTTTTGAGGCCCTAGGCTCATTTATAATTTATGGGAGTTACAGGTCAAAAATAGATTCAATATGGATCAAAATGGGTTTCATGTATGGCTCAATTTTAACCCATTTAATTTCATTTTAACGTTTTGGATCTATTTTTAGTGAGTCCTTTAAAAGCTAATGATCCATATAAGACCCATTTTAAACAAAATATGGGTCATAGACACATATTGACGGCTCTACCATAAGGCAAAGACGTATGGCAACTCTAGTCAATATTGTTGGTGGATGGAGACATCAAATATGCCTCAATGTACCCACCATCTGGTAGCTGAATTGGTTTGCGCTCAATTCATTTTACGAGAGGTTCTGGGTTTAAAACTTCTCGGCGCTAAGTGACTTAATCGAGAGCTAGTGATTGTTGGGTCTGCGGTTCTCCCAAGGACTAGTTGTGTTTCACCGCTTATTTGAGCACAAGCTCACTGGCCGCGTGGACACATCGATTATAAAAAAAAATATGTCTCAATGTGTTTGACATGCCAGCAAATAAAAGTAGGATGCCGAAAATCGCAGATCTGTGGAAGTGTTGATGACCAATGAAGAATTGATGGAGTATTTGGATGGTATTATCTACCGTGCTGATGAGAAACGTGATTTGGTTCTGTTCTCCTAAAAGAAGCCATCAGTGTTTAAGTAAACCAATAAACTGGCTGGTAAATTCAAGCAAAATGCCATGGAGGCACGGTTTTTGTTACCTTGTATCCCAACTTCAACATAGCATTGGCAGATCCTCATATGGGAAATTGAAAAGTTGATGAGGCGACAATATCCTCATTATCCAAAAGAGGAAGCAAGGACTAAGCTTCAAGGATGAAACTTTTTAAGAGGGAAGATTATGATGGCCTAAATTTTTGTCGCATGAAATTACGAGTGGAGTGGCTAATTACGGACGAGATTAAATGGCGATTATGATTTGAGAATTTTAAATCACCGGCGCGGTGGATAATTGAGTTATGGATATATTGTGAACGTGACAATATTTTGGGATCGTTAGTGAAATTTTATTAAAGGAAAAGGTTAGAACATCGGTTCCGAGTCGCGCCTTGGGCACGAACCCACCCTAGTTGGCCACGCCATCTGGCCAGTGTCCATGTGTGGCCACCTAAACTTCCCTCGGATGACACCTTGTGCCCCACGCGGGTCCTGCACCTTTTCTTTCTTTCCCATGGACAGCATGCCATCACCACCGACTCCTTCTCTATCTCTCTTCCTTGGCGACTCCGCCCGAGGAACTCGTGAGCCCGATTCATGCTCACGCCTCCTCGGCCGCTCGAACTCGCCACCAACAACGGCGGCGGAGGCCCCGACCCTCAAGCTCATCCCCCACGCGCGTCAACTCACTTCTCCTCGCCTTGCTTGAGTTGTTTTTCCCCCTTGAGCTCTCGGTCGACGTTTTCTCTGTACCCCTTATTCTTGAACTAGCTCCGGTGATGCCGCGAATCAAGGCGAGCGAGCCGTGCCCAGCTCAGCTCTTCTTCAGCAGTAGCCCCGACGCTGTCGAGTAGTTTGTCGCAGCTCGTTCGCACGCTTGACTCGCGACGCCAAGAAGAAGAAGAAGCTGTGTGGGCTCGATTTCGGCGATGATTCAATCCAATCTTCTTTGTACTCGGACTTGAGGCAAGTAGAGCTTCCTACTTACCGATTAAACTGATTGTTGATTGCTGGATTGAGCGGGATAACGCTAAATTGCTTGAATGTGCCAAAATTGAGTTTTGCTTGAACATCCAAGAAAGCAGCCTTGCACGTTGAATCTATCTACTGGGTTAGTGTCTTGCGACTGTGGGTAGGTGGGATTTGTGGTCTGATCATTTGTTTGTCGTCGAAACAACGCAAATTGATGTGGGTGTGTATGGAGGTGTTTGGCCAAGAGTTGTGGGTGATACTTGAGGAATTTCTTTGGTCTGAATGTCTTATTTGAATGTTTAATTATCCAGTTTTAGATGCAGTAGTTGGTTTGAAAGTAAAGGACAGCCTTGATCTGTAAGGATTTAGTTGGAGTTGGGTTTGGGATCTGGTAGAATCGAAGGACGAGAATGGCACCTGTGGTTCGGTCATGGTTAGTCATTGTGTGGGGACTGTGGTGTTGGATCATCGGGTATGCAGAAAATTGTGAACTGTTATGGTCTTGCGTGTCGTTCCTGCTTGTTAATGGTGGTTGATTTGTGTGTGGAATCTCGCCCCTGTGATTGGTACTTACTTGTGAATTTTCACTCTTGAATATTGGTTTGTGGTATGAGATTAGATAATGTCTGGGTTGTATTCTAGCTTCTAGTTCTTGGATGGACTGACATACATGCAGAATTGGTGTGGATACAAGCTGGAAATGAACTTATGCAAGCTGATTTTGTGGTAGGAGAAGCTGGAATTGTATTATAGAGGCTGTATTTTAGTTATATATGCTGCAGTTTGTGATTACCAAGCTGTTTTGCGCCAAAATGTGCTGGAATGTTACTGCCCTTGCTGTTCAGTGCTGGTATGTACGGTTTTATGCTGTGTTTTTGGTAGGAAATACATTGAACTGTGATCTATATGCTGCCGTATGTTAGTACTTGTTGTTATGGTCCAAAATTGTGAAGAAAGTAAGTTGATATGGCCAGAAAGGCTTGATGTTTGTGCTGGGGTTGCATATGATTTGGTTGTAGTCGGTCTTGCATGTCATTAGTGGTTGTTGATTCATGAACGGGTGTCGTAAGATCTCTTGTATGTGGCATCCTCTGAGTTGATGATTATTCGTTGGATGTTCATGCATGTCTCGCTTGTCGGCAAGTTATTGCATTAAAAGATAAAATGAATTATGGATGTGCATGAATAAGAATGAGAATGAGAATGAGAATGATAAGCTATTCATATGCGTTATGGTAGCATTACATCAGATACGTTCTGATGTGTTATGTCGGATGTGTTTTGACGATATCCCGTGGGAGCCGAAGGGAAACCGGGAAGCCAAAGGATGCGCTCCTTGGATGGTGCTCGACGATGCGTTCATCAAAAGCCCTGGAGTGGGGGAAATGCTTGTGGATGCATTCTGTAGAAGTCTACAAGCGGCACAACTAGTGGCGATATTCTGACGGCCAAAAATCAAGAGAGAAAATAAGAGAGAGAGGGGGCCACGAAATTTTTTAGAGCAAGAAAGAGAATGATTTGCTGATAATTGAAGAGAGATAGAGAAAATATCTCAAAAAAGTAAATTATTGATTTTCACTATTCACAACACTATTCACGATTTGACTGGTCAAAAGTTTGACTAATGGTGATTAATGGTCGATTGACGTGATTGATTTGACATTTGATGAAATATTTCTCGGGATTCGTGCCATTTCGAGATTGATCGAGGCTTAAGTGCGAACGGAATCGGATACAAAACTACTTCGGATTATATTTGTAATCTCATTAAAAATACTACCATGACAAATCTAGGGAGTTTAAAGCACATCGAGGGCAATTCGATCACTTCGAATATTGTCTTTTTTCTCGGCACTTCAAAACCAAGCTGCCAATTTCTAAGCCTTTCAAGGCGATGTCTAATTTTTGTCTCTCAATCTTTGAAAATTCAATATTATTTATTTTACAAAAAATCAAAATTCAGGATGTTACAATTTTCGAGTGATCAAATTCAAAATTCATTAATCTGCAGTTGTTTTTAGAGTTATTCTCTTCATGACACTTCACGTAGGGACTAGGGGTAATTGAAATTCCAAACAAATTTTGCCAAATTTTTACCCTAACCATTTCGCTTGGACCAAAGCCCATTTTGGCAATTTGTGCAAGTTAAGATGAAATTGACTAGGCCCATGGTACAATTCCAGGGAATTTACACAATTGGGATATCAAGAGTCTGATTCAATTATTTCAGCTCGAATGGGCGAACCAAATTTGATTGAATTGGATTAAATGCATTAGGCTAAGCTGACAATTTTTTTTTTGTTCCATCGAAACTAAAGAGGATTGAACAACATTGATGGAGATGGTCACACATGTGCTTGGCCGACGACGCGATCACTACCATCACCATGTGGTGTTGGACGACCATGGACATGCGCTCTTCCTCAGTCGGTAGAGAAGCAAACCAACACATGCACATGCATTCTTTGAATAATCTCTCAGTACAGCCTTAGAGTTGAGACCACTCTCTCTCTGGCCAAGTACGGTCCATCCTTTTTCGCGAGGGACGAAGGTTCTAAGCGTAAGTCTCCAGACAGGTGTTGTGAAGGACATGACTTGGCTAGAGAGAGAGTGAACTCAACTCTAGGGCTGTATAGAGATATTATTTGGTGAATGCATGTGTTGGTTTCCTTCTCTGTCGAGTGAGGAAGAGCGCATGATATTTTTGGTGTATTTATCCCCATTAATAAGCAAAAAAGAAGATCCCCAAGTCCATAAAAAACTAGTTCAAACTTCAGAGTCCCAGGATTAGTACGTACATTATCAAAGAACATCATCAAGGATTTTGGAGGAGCTTAGAACAGGGGTAGAGTGATGGAAAGACATGACGACAATGCCTAAATTACTCTATATATGTCCTTGCATGACAGAAAGAAGACCCCACAAGCCATACATACAAGTTTATCATCTAAATGATATCGAAAATCTGTAATCACTGGACAAGTACAAAATCAGCAATCACTGCACAAGTACACATGGTCTGCAAGTTCCTAGGATATCCTAAGCACGTTTCGAGTCATGAGAATGTGATGATCCATAGTTAAATCAATATGAATCCAAAGTGACCCTTGTGATATGGATATACAATCTGAGGAGGTCTAAGTAGCTCATAAGTAACATCAAACAACTATCGATTTTATTCAATTCAAACCTTCAGCAACATGAATGTCCAAAGCGACACTTGGTTCGCAGTTGGTTCATTTGATTAGCATAACGCTAGAAAGGGCCCGGAATCAAACATCAACAATTTGACGTTAAGTTAACTACTATCGTCTCGATTATATCAACACGAACAAGTAAGATCAGATCCTTCAAACTTACACGCCAAGTTTGTGATGTTCTCGTCAGTTTTTACTTTTGCTGAGTTCAATGGATTAACTATAAAATGGAACAACTTGAACCCGTAAACAAAACCAGACCATTTCAAACATTACCTAATCAAGAGAGCATGTGATATAATTTGGATCAGCAATGACTCGTGGGTAATTTCTTTCCAATGATAACGCCCCTGTGAAGTAAAGAGAAAGAGACGACAAGCTTAAAAGAGACGGGACATACACACAGAGCTGTATAAAATCAAAAGGAAAAGAAATGCTGGACTTAATCTTTGATTAGAATCAGAATCCCTTTATAAGGCCACAATCGGCCACCAGACATCTGTCAGATGCAGGTAAAAGAGACAAGAAAAACTACTGCAGCAAAGATCCCAATCGCAATCATTTACCGCTGGTCATTAGTCGCTCCTAATCTGAACTCGTCCATACCTCTTGCACTGGGAAAGTTCTCAACAGGCTTTGCCAATAATAGTCGAATCGGAAGAGGAGTGACGGAAAGGAATCGAACCAGCGGCGATGAGAGGTCAAAGACGAGCGGAGATAGAGAGAGAGTCTCGATCTTAGTCATGGATACGAGTGTTAAAAACGAGTGGGTGGAGAGATTGTAGATGGATCTGGTCCACGATCCGCGTCAGACGCAGAAACGATGCCGACGTTAGTGGTTAGTTTTTAAAAAGTCAAATGACTCGTGTGCTGTACTGGGAAACGAAGAGAAAGAAAGGAAAAGCAATACTAAAAATATGGACAATCTATATGAGCCGTCCAATTGGTCTGCTGATGTTTTCGGTCTTTAAAATTTCGATTTTTCCCCTAAATTTAGAGGACACCAACCCTTATAGTCATTTCTTGTTTTGTTTTTCTTATATGGATACGCGGGTAATGGTTAAAATCGGAAACTTCAGCTGCCAGGGTTCGATATGGAGTAGCAGCTCGGCTGTGCTTTATCTTTTCCTTCTTTAGGAGCACAAAATAGCTTTGCACAAATCAAGAGGAGGAAAGATACGTGGATGTTCTTCTGTAGCAAAAATGGTGGAAGAATCCGATTTGCAAAATTTTGAAATTTTCGTCCCGGGTCACCAGAAGAAATAAAATTCTGGATCTTCTTCAAAGAAATTGGGTGTTTTTCAAAATTTAGTTCCGTCAACATTGAGATTTGGAGGTTGCAGATTTTCTGAAGGCGATCGACTTTATACCAAGGCAGTATTCATCTGTGGCATACATTACACATCTTCCACTTCTTTTAGGCCATTAGATCCAATTCATCTAATGTCGACACCCCGTGGCTTCCAATGTTCTAGATTTTCGTCCACCCCTTCGACATGCTTGATCTTCGTTTTCATCATGTGTATCAATGTAGACATGTTTAAAAACATCTATAAATGGTCACGAGGACACAAAGCCATTTACATTAAATATGATGTTGATATTTGTAAAAACTTGTAATAAAAAGTATTTGTCAACGGTAAACTAAAAAAAGCTTATATTGAATATGATCTGTCCCTTATCGGACAAAGATGAACAATGACAGGTGTAATCTTAATACAAGGTGTAGATATTAGGTCTCTTGAATTCATGTATATGATTCATGAGCTCACTATGAAAAATTTCGTTGAGGTGCAATTTGTCCTATCTAAGACCTTAATGTTTTATGTGTGTAACTATCATGGAATCTATCGTGAAAAAAAATATTCCAAAATAAAAGTACATTGGATCCTCTGAGCTCCTCTATGTAGCACGAACCTCGCCGGATTATCCGCCTACGAAAGGAATAATAGAAGCGCTATTTCTGTCAAAAGTCCTTCTTGAAACTGGCATAGTACCAACAGAAATCCAGCAAAGCCAGACTTGCTCTAAACTGAAGGGAATTTTCTCATACTCTACGCATGCTTCCCTCGTCCAAGTGATCCCCATAGAGTCTTAAGAAGCTTAGAATCAGCACGACCGAGAATCATGTAAAACTAGGTAACGAGAGTTTCCTCTTCATCTTTCCGAAATTCTATGTTTTTTTTTTTTTTGGTTTTTGGAAGGAGTTCGTGGTGAGAATGGGCGACACCCATTTCCAAACAGTGAGAGAATCTCAAGCTGGGAAGTTCCTTTCCCTAGTTGCCTTCTGGGGAAAATGTTAGTGGCATTGCGTGTTCATACCATACCAATGAATCCATTTGCTATCCTCTTTAATAGTCAGGATCCAACTTGTCCTAGACTTTGGCTTTTGTAACATATAAACTACATTTGGTTTGTAAATTTTTCAATTTAAGTAGTTCACGGACAAAGTGAGTAAGAAAAAAAATCAAGGTTCAACATAAATGTTTCACTGTGAATACCCTTGATTCACATCATTGCCATAGAAGTATATCATATTCCTTTCCAATTGAAGGATTATGTTATAGCTTATAAAAGGTTTAATGGAATGCCAACAGTTCTAATTCCCAAGCATTGTTTTTATGGAAAAATTAATGGACCAAAATATTATTCCCAAGCCTGTATAAGGGATGCAATTTCAGGAACTGCTGCTTTGAAAGGGGCAAAAATAAGTGATGAAAAAGGTGAAGGGGAGAGTAGCTTTTGGTCAGAATTATTTATCCACAAGCAACATTTGGCTAAATCTATCATATGAGCAATTGTGTGAGAGATGCAACTTCAGGAAACTGCCGTTTTAAAACATGCAAATTCAAGTGATGAAAAGTAGAGTGATATTAGGTTTTGAACAAGTATGTGGATACATGAGCAAATAGGGTGACGAAAATAGCTTCCATTTAGCTTTAGATTTTTCGAAAGGGCTGCGTATACATATTCATCACGTACTGCAATCAGGTTTCGAGCTTAAGGTTTTTCATAAGTTGCACTCAAGTTTCGAGCTTGCTGTCAGTGAAGAAATATGCATACAAACGTTTAAACATACCTTCGTCGCGGATCAACCAAGTAAAGGAAGGCTCGTTGTCTAAACGAAACCTTACACTGATCTGTTTGTATGCACCGAGAACACTAAATCTAGACACGTATTCAAAGTAATTTTCCATCTACAACCAACACTAGCACATTAAAATTGTCACAGATCATCAACGGACAAATGAGAGTCTCAGTGATTATTCATGAGTGAATATGAACGCAAGTCGATTTTGTATCTCACAGAGCAGGAGATAATGAAAATACTAGAGAGGGCACATCGTGAAGTTGAAGGCAGCAAAAGACGACGGCAATAATAGCCGTTGGAAGCCAAAGATGAACGAAGATAATCTGCAAAAAGAGAGAAATAAGTCAGGATAGTCTCTATAAACCTTGTACAATTCACATATTTAGATCATAGTACCGAACGGGTCTCGTTCGGCACACTTAGTGCCGCCGCATGGGTCCTGTACGGCAGCCCAAATGCCACAAGGGCCCGTACAGTGTCCCAACTACCGCGGGGACCCGTGCGGCAATAGCCCATCCATGAGCTTTTGTTTTTTTTTTATAATGTTTTTGTATTTACAATATTTGTGATGTTAGAAATATTAAATAATTAAAATTTTTATAAATATAAATAATTAAAAGCACAATTGTTATAAACATAAACAAAAATTGAAAAACATTATATTTACAAATTTAAAAAAATATAAATTTTATAAATATAAAATATTAAAAACACAAATGTTAGAAATATAAAATAATGAAAAAAATGTTATAAATATCAAAAAAGAAATTTTTTAAAAATTATATTTACAAATTTATATAAATATGAAGTTTACAAATATAAAATAATCAAAAACACAAATATTATAAATATAAAATACTTAAAAACAAAAATATTATAAATATGAAAAAAATAGCAAAAATTTATACTTACAAATTTCTATAAATAAAATATTATCAAAATAAAAAATAAAACGAAAAATATCATAAATATAAAAAAAAATTAGAAAAATTATATTTACAAATTCTATATAGATATTATAAATATTAAAAAATTAAAAAAATTTATAAATATAAATTATTTAAACAGAAAATGTTGTCAATATAAAAAAGAAATTTTATAAAATATAAAATAATTAACACAAAAATCTCATCAACATAAAATAATTAAAAATATAAATGTTATAACCATAAAAAAATTTGGAAAAAAAAATTGGATTTACAAATTTAAAAAAATATAAAATTTAGAAATATAAAATAATTTAAAAAATGTTATAAATATAAATAATTAAGTCACAAATGTTCTAAATATAAAAAAAAATTTTAAAAAAATTATATTACCAACTTTATATAAATATAAAATCATTAAAAGCACAAATGTCATTTATATAAAAAACAATAGTAATATATTAAGCTATTTGATTTTTGTAACACTTATATATATTTACAACAATAATTTTTCTAAATTTCTTTTTTCATACTTATAACATTTATGCTTTTAATTATTTTATATTTATAAAATTTTATTTATATAAATTTGTAAATACAATTTTTTTTATTTTTTTAATTATTTCATGTTTACAATATTTTATTTATATAAATTTGAAAATATAATTTTTTCTATTTTTTTTTGTATCTACAGCATTTCTGTTTTTAATTATTTTGTATTTATAATTTTTTTTAATTATTTTATATTTATAAAATTTTTATTTATATAAATTTGCAAATATAAATTTTTCTATTTTTCGTATCTACAACATTTCTGTTTTTAATTATTTTTTATTTATAACATATGTGTTTTTAATTATTTTATATTTATAATATTTTATTTATATAAATTTGCAAATATAATTTTTCCTATTTTTTCTATTTACAACATTGGAGCCCATGGGGCACTACGACTATTGCGCGGGCCTCGTTTCAATGATTTTTTTCTCCTAAATTGGTAAATATATATTTTGTAAGTCTAATTTGGGGAAAAAATAAACCCGAATTGGTTGGGGGTACAAGATTTAATCATGTAAGAGGTCATCGATGGTGACGAAGTTTTAAGTGGAGGGTACGAGATTTAAAAAAGTCTCTTTCTTTACAAACAACGGGGAACAATTTCCAACCCATTTTCAGAATTTAGCTAAATATCGAGAAACATTATCAAATTTTTAAAAAATGTCAAATGTTTCGCAAAACAAACAGAAACCTAAGTTCGACTTCGATTTTGATGGGACGAGAACAATCAATCATCCAAACTTGTCACCGTACGTTTTATTTCGTCCGTGAAAGATTTGGTATTACTCCATTTAAAAAGTGTTACGACTTTAAAATTTGGATGGACTTGTGAACAGTACTCATGTCTATTTTGTACTACATGGCAACTGACGACTTTGGTCATGAATCCATTTTATGTACGGAGTTCGATGTTCTTAGCAAGACTTATAATCATTCAGCGAGTTTTCCCTTGCGTCGAAGATGCTACCAAGATCAATCTTTCTTCCAGCAACGTGTTTTGATCCTTTGACAACACATGAAAAGCAACATATTAAGAACCACAACACTCGAAAACTAACCAATTCGGACACCATGTAAAGGAGCTTTCGTCACTCCACGTCATAAACCCGTTATCCGAGCGTATGAATCTTATGTAAAATATAGTAACTCAAACGCTTAAAGGAGAAAATCCAATGGATAGACTGATTATAAGTCACCAAAGTTATAGTAACTCAATGAGTGGAAAGACGCCAAAGTTACGGGCGAAATTCCCCAGCATCCCTGCAATCAGACAGCCCAACACGCTTTTAAGTGCTCGTCTAACCAAAACATCTCCTTGGGACAAATGCAAATATCGTGCGACCGATCAATGAATGAGCACAAAGGGCATTCCGAACATGGACGAGCAACAATATAGAAGAACATCACAGATAAATGTATTGTTCTTTCATTCTTAACAGTAAATTTCCAACAAAAATTGCAAGGGGAGTGTGGTACTTCTAGGTCACTCTTGAGCCAGCAGAATTGAAGTACAAGAGAAAAAATTAGCAGATTTCTTGCTTGTGCACATTGTATGTTGTACCATTGGGTGGGATAAGTTACGTGTGAATAAGACAAGTAGTGCAAACGGATGGTGCGACACCAACCCGTACGTCTAGAACCAAGAACAAATTAAAGGGCAAAAAGACAGTACCCCTGAAAATGGTCACAAGGGTCTGAATATAAGTCCCTTTGCACCTATTCAGGGGTCGAACGCCACTACATTTCACTGGGACTTCAACTTTGCCTTGATCTCTCTCAATTCCTCCCCTTGTCGCTAAAACAAATGGGAAACAAAAAAATTAGCAGCATAACTTGCATGCTCAGTGGAATACAAGGGAAAACAGTTGCACTTAGAAATACTAACCTTATGTAACATTTCCCACATAATATCTGATTTTTGTTGCAGCGAACGCCACTCCATCGCCATAACGTATTCTATGTTGCCGGGCTCTAGAGTATATACAGCTTCTTCCTGCTTGACAAAAAGGGGAAAGAGCCACAAATGTAAGAACAGTAAAAAATGTTCAAAGAAAATGTAACCAGGATAGGACAAGTCTTGTAGCTTGAACTGTGCCTAGTCAGGAACTTGATAATGGAGGAAGAGAGAAACTACCATGTCCGGAGTCTCTGGATCGCCAGGAGAGCAAGGAGTCTTGACGCAGCCGATAAGAGGTCTGGGAAAGGTTCAACTAAATAGACAATATTATCCTTTCATATGATGTGGTATCTTTGAAAATTCCAAATTCTTGCACATACCTTCCATCAGGTAGCACCAAGCATCCAGCATCTAGTTCTTTGATGACTCTCTTTGCTGCTTCCTCTGTTTCGAGTATCACAAAAGCTTGACCTATGTCACAACAGTTCTCACATTGTCAAAAATAGGCATGCGCATGAAGCAAGCATCAATACCGGAAGAAATTCGCATTTACTATCTAGAAAGTAAGAAATTACAATAAACTAATGAAGGGATGTTCTCACCTCATTTTGTTTCAATTGAGCGTAGGATTTCATAAAAAAAAGGGAAAGAAAACTAAATCTAAACCAAATTTTTAACGAGCGGTCATCAAACCAAAGCCTTTGCTTTGAATCAATATATTATGAACCGATTGAGCCAAACTGGGGAGAGCTTAAAAAAATACATGAACTTGCCAGAAAGTGATGATATAAAAAGTCCAACTCTTTGCATCTTTGTGTTATCAGCCCAACCGATGCAATCCTTGTTATATGGAACTTGTTCTGGGCGTTCGGAATGACCGAATTTTCACATGAATAACTCCCAACATAGCTGTTTCAGCAACTGTATAATTCTCGCAGCTGTATTATTCAGCCTTACCCCGACATAGCTGTTTCAGCAACAAACCATGAGAGTCTGGAATATCCTCCTGTCTGAGTATCCTTTATCATCCTAGTTATTAACTTTGTATAAGGTAACGGCATATTTGTTTACACTAAATCACAGGCAGAACTTACGTTTTAGCTTTACCGTCAAAATTTAAATAAATGTTATCTAGCTGTACAAATTATGAAAAAGATATACAGGAATCTTAAGTGCTAACTTCGACATATAATGAAAGTTTCAGGTGTTTCGGGTTAAATAAAGTCAAAGTGTGTTAGCTGCAAGATTTTCATTAAGCAAGCAGTGAAAGTGTCAAAGTAAGTTGAGAAATGCCCTAAACAAGAGTGGCAGGAAATTCCAGTCTTCAAGGTCGCATTAAAGCCCCATCTCAGAGAGCCGAACCATTTAACCTAACTGTGATATTGCAAGTGACAAATGGTACAACGAAATCAGGTATTTCTCTGCTTTTCTTACCATAGTGAGGGCTACAATTTGGAGTCTGCGGAAGCATTTTGGCTGAGCATTTCTCCTTGAAGCCTTGCCAAATTATATCCTGTCAATTATAGCACTATTGTAGTCATGCACTGCAGTAAAAAGCCACCATGCTTTGATACATCCTTAAAAGGATGAAAGTTACCCAATGAGTATTACTCCCAAAATTGATCCACTAGCTAAACCACATGCTTCAAAAACGAGGTTATCATGGCAATGAATCTTAAAAGTACGCGGTGGATTGGGAAGAATCTGCTAACACAGTGGGTTTGGCAATAGGAGCAATATCAATTAAGGCCCAAATCGATCCCAGAAGATCAGTGCAACCTCCTCTATTTACTATCCAAATCATACCAAATGTTGAATTACTACATGTGTTAAGGATGCTGATTGCTTAGTCAGCCAGACAAATATCTATAGTGACAGGAATTATGACTATTGCAAACAAAACTCAATGGAAGATTATTCTAATTTTGCATTTACGGAATTACCTCAACTTCAGACGAGGCATAAGTTGGATCCAAATTTTGAAGCAGAACAAGTCTTCCTTGCTCCCAGGCAGTCTGCATTCTTCTTCAATAGGCTGAAAGCAGTTGATGACACTCACATGCACAGCTATACGAAGATAGGCAAATACAGACTTCACTAGACAAAATCAGCACTCGCACAGCAATACGAAGAAGAACATTTCCAATGTAAGAGCAAACAGTTTGGAGAGGTGCAAAGTTGCAAACCGGCGATCAATAACGAAAATAACTAAAGAGGAATCTACAGAGGACCAATTCTAGCATCAAATTGCTAGACCTCCTACTTGGATCAACGGATGGCGAATCAGAATATGATTTCTCGAAATCAAAATATTCTTCCTAACACTGAGATCCTCAGAGATTATCATAGCATCAACAAGTGAGAAATAAAGATATCATTACCTTGAATCAAGTCTCCCAACGACGGAATGAAAGAGAATGTGTTCTTCCGAGAGAAAACCAGAGAATGAGATTGCCTTCCTCCTCCCTCTCACGTCGCTGCTGAATCCTAAAAGAAAGAGCACGTGTATGTGTATGCATGGGAAAGGAGAGAGAATGTGAGAACCGTTTTGGAAGAGAGAGAAAACCGCACCAAGAACCGGACAAAGAACACAAGCCCCCTCATATAAGCTTCGGATCACACAAAGTATGTGGAGCCTATTGTGTTGGGTCGAGAAAATTATAAATAGTTTGTGGGTGAGCACCACATAAAAATTATGATATTTGTGGCATCCTTATTCTCAGAAAGTCCCAAAGAAAAGGCCCCTCTTTTATAAATATAGGAGAAAAATTAAAAAAAGTCCCCCCAAAAAAAAAAAACTCAGTTTTTCAATGTGACAAATTGCGCCCATTCTCGTCTTTAAATCACCACATGTTTCATCCTAATTAGCTTGCTCCAATGATGTGCCAGAGGAGCCACTTGAACCAACACCAAAATTGACGACCGTCGTTTCCTCGGCGGGACTAATGAGGGGAACTATTGAAGTGCTTTAGTGGACTTTCCATCCCTGGATCTCGTGGACATGGTGCTGTGACACATCTAAAAAGGTTGGAATAACTTCTTAAAAAAATATCAAACCAGACCTAAGAGGCATAATGAAATCGATCCTTGCCATGGGAAGAAAGTAAATTTTTTTTTTTAATCTCTAGTGGACTTTTCAGTCAGGATTCGAAACCAAATGAAATTCTGACCATCTGTCAGAGAAAAAAAAAAGAATGAAAGCAATAGAAAAAGGAAGAGATCCAAGAAACTCATCTTCTACCTACCTCAAACCCAAGCATGGGAGATCATTCAAACCCCTAAGAATGAGCTTTCATTTGCCCTCCCACAGCCTCAAAAGTCGATCGGGTAAGCGTAATGGAACTTCTAAATCTGATGTGTGGAATGCAATTTGACCAATTTAATTAAGTCATAAAAATTTTACCTTAAATTGTTTGAGTGTTACTTAAAAATTGCTGCACTAAATAGCTTTTTGGGGGTAGAATCTACACTATGTACTTAAAATGTGCCTTTTCAAATTGCAGTTTTTCTAACATAAAAGTGCACGATCCAATGGAATTAATTAAAATATTTAAAACTCGATTTGATTTCAGACATAAAGATTGAGCCCCATCATTTACTTTTACCCATCGACTGCATGGATATTCAATGGGTCTTGGCCTTCCTAGACTGACTGGATCGGATTAATAGAAAGGGAGGAAGAGAGACCGAAATGCCAAGAATTACTCAACCCATCCTATTCATTCCATTTTGAAAATTTCCTTTTGACATTATCAATTAGATGAGGTGGCTATATTACGAAAATTATCATAAAAGAGAGTGCAGGATGTGAAATATATTTAAAAGGGACAATACGCTTGGTTCATTTCAAAGACAAATCAAAATGCACAAAGGACCACAATGCCCACCATTTTCTATTTCCTTTTAAATAATAAAATACTTTAATCTTCAAACCATTTTTAAAATACACTAGAAAATTAAATGGAGATGGACGCGAAATAAAAGTGAAAAATTGGAGCATATGGTTCATCTAAAAGTCAAATCAGAACCGTAACAACAAAATTGTCAGAGAGTCGCTTAAAACTTATACCTCATATTGTTCGATTGTCACTTGAAAATTGCCCAACTACATCTTCTTCTTTTTTCTTTTTTGTCGAATGTACACTACATCCTTAAAACGTGCTTTTTCAACATAAATTTTAGGACATAATTGAATCGATTAAGATGTTAGGCATTCCATTGGATTTTCTTTTACATAAAAGTCCCCAATCCAATAGACTTAATTAAATGGCTTAAAACTTGATTTGATTTTATACATTAAGATTGAGCCCCATCATTTAGTGTCATCCATGACTGCACCAATATTCAATGGGTCTTGTTTGACCTTCTTGGCCTGACTGGAATATCAAGAAATACTTAACCCAATATTATGCATTCCATTTTAAGCATTTGCCTTTTGAAATTAGCAAATAGATGATGTAGTTATATTACCAAAATTATATAAAAAAAATGAAAGAGAGAGAGAGTAGGATGTGAAATATATTTAAAAGATAGAATACGTTTGGTTCATCTCAAAGCCAAACAAAATGCATAAAGGACCACAGCGCCTGCCATTTCAATTTCTTCTAAAAATAATAAAATACTCTAATTTCCAAACCATTAATGAAACGCAGCACAAAATTAAAGGAGATGGATGCAAAACAAAAGTGAAACATAGGAGCATATGGTTGATCTAAAAGCCATATCAGAACAACAACAACAAAAAAATTGTCAGAACGTTACCTAAAACTTTTACTTCAAATTGTTCGAGTGTCACTTTAAAATTGCTACACTACATAGTTTTTTTTTTTTGGGTCGAATCTACACAACATCCTTAAAATGTGTTTTTTCAACATGAATTTTAGGAAATCATTGAATCGATTAAGATGTAAGGGATTCAATTGCTTTTTTTTTTTTGCATAAAAGCACACGATCCCATGGAATTAATTAAAAAATGTAAAACTCGATTTGATTTTGGACATAGTGATTGTGCCCAATCATTTACTTTCATCCATCGACTGCACTGATGTGCAGTGGGCCTTGGCTTTCCTGGACTGACTAGACCGACACCTCGGAAAAAATAAAAAGGGGCGAAGAGAGACTGAAACTCCAAGAAATACCAGATTTTGATATTTTTAGCAGGATTGGTGCTGGTGACCCTTGGCTTCCATATTATTTTGCTTTTCTCATCCTTTTCTTCTCATCATTTTGGATCTCTTCCTATTCGCAATTCTTTACATGATTTTATTATTATTTTTTTTTTGTAATTTTCTCTTAAGTTCATTCTGCTCCTAAAAACCAATCATCAACTATTGTAATATTCTGGGAGAATGACACAAATAGTCTATAAACTTTGGCCTAATATACAATGTGATCCATAAACTTTTAATTTGTTTGGTGTGGTTCCTAAACTTTAGGCAAATATACAATGCCATCCATGAACTTGTAATTTATTCAATTTGGTCCTTAAACTTTTAGTACATTGTTTAAGTTAGTCCCCAAAATATAAGAATGTTCAATGTTATGCTTCTATTAATTCAAGTTCAAGGATAACATTGAATATTTTCATATAGTTGATGTACTACATTGAACATGTATCAAAAGTTCAGAATCCATATTAAATAAGTTAAAAATTTAAAGATCACATTGTACATTGGGTCAAATTCTAGGGATTGTATGTTTTATTTTCCCTAATAAATTTTTTTTATCATGCATTTTTTTTTATTGCTTCATGAGAATCTTGATAGGGATGATATTGTTTTTGTTACTTCAATTCAATTTATTTTGTTATCGTAACTGTTTGCCCATGAACAATAGTCCAACTCCACTTTATCTCGTAATTTTCTTAGAAATAATGTAGGACATGCATAGAAATGACGCATTCAAGAAAAGATGGAAAGAAAATGAAAGGCTTGCATTGCTTTGCTATCATGAATACACCACTTGGATGTGAGAATTCACTCTTATGATTGTACATGGTGATGAATCAATTAATAAGGTGGACAAAAGTCGGTCTGGACACCACTTGATCATTAAACCGGAAAAATAGAAAAAGAAAAATAATAAAAACTAACACATAATTTATTTCTTTAAAGAAGTGATTTGTTGCTATCATAATCATGAAATCTCAATATATCTAATTTAAAATTAATGGAGAGAAGTATTTTATGCCAATATACTATTCTATTTTCACCATAATATAAATGAGAGCTTTATTGCTCCAAATTTTGTGTGCAAGATGCAACAACAAATTTCTTGAAATAGTTTCTATAAGTCGATCTGCCATGAAATCTATTGAGGACCGCATTTGGAGAAAAATCTTAATTTCTCGAAATAGTTTCAAAGCAACTGCAATACGAATACTCCCAAGGTTGGAGAAACATCTCACCAAGAAAGGGGTTATGAAGCATAACCAAGTGAAAAAATCACAATATTCTTGCAATTGGAACTTGTCGGAGAGCGAATTGGATATCACATGCTATGTCAACCTTCGGTGAAAGAAAGAAATATGTTTCTCGAAATGAATTTTGCTAAGGGCACTCATGGTAACACTTCTTGAAATGAATTTCTACTCTAGAAGTGCTTTTGAAACAAAAATCAATTTGGTAATATAATTTCTAAAAGAAAGCCATTTAATTACCCAATATTACATTTTTATTTCTAAAGCAAATTTCAACTTCGGAAGTTGTTTTGAAGCCAATTTTAGAAGTTAAAAAAAATTTGCTTCTCCTTCAGAAGTAGAAATCTTTTATCATCAATATCTCTCTTACTTCCACTGCTTTTCATTTTTAGCGCATCTCTCTCTTAACCATGCCTCCACCGTCATCGCCCACCACCAACCTTCGCCGATCGCCGCCCCTCGCCGCCACCTTGAGCCGACAACCACCCACCACCACTGACCACCTCCCAACTGAACACTGCCTACGCTACAGAGTCGCTATCTCCAGCCACCAGGATAAAATTTAAGTAATGACTTCTTATTTTAAAAAAGTAAATAATATTTTTTTAATGATAAATTTTTTTTTAAGAAATTTTAAAAATTTTAAAATGAAGTAGAAATTTTTCATAGAAGATTTTGTGTTTAGTACTGTTTGAAAAGTAGAAATTCTTAACTATTACAAACGAACTTCTTTAATAAGAAATCAACTTCTAGAGTAGAAGTAGAAAAATCAATCTCTAATCAGAAGTTATTTTCTGAAGCAGAAATGTTGCCATACACGCCCTACTAGACGTTCTCAAGTAATTGGTCTTTTGCTTAAAGTTGCTTTAATCAACAGTAAGGCCTTTGGCCAAAAAAGAGTCGATAACATGTAGTGGAGTTAAGGAGTGCATAGCGGAAATTAATTTTTACATGATGGTATCTTTGAAGAGCCATGTGTGATCATGCCAAGCGCCCAAGGATTATGTTATCATGTAAAAGTGTAAACTGCACCTCACTTACATGAATCCGAAGTCAAGTAATACCCCCCCTAATCTCAGTAGTGAATCGAGTCAGATGTAACTCAAAACTCTAATAATTAGTCAACTTGGAATTGCTTGCATTCTCATATAATCCCGTTTCTTACAAGGAAGCGGATAGGCTGATCATCCCCCACATAATGACGGTGGGACTATCAATGGTCAGCCCCAAAATTGTTTTGCGGAAACCAGAAGACTTCCTCATCCAGTTTTACGATTTTGACTCCATATTTCTTTTTTTTCTCTTTTTTTATTGCAACCTAAAATTGAGAGATAAAATCATAAGAGGACCCACACAATCAATTTTTTTTTAATATGAAGAAAGAAAGTAGATTGGATATCAAAATATAATTAATAACCAGTAGAAAAATATCATCACTTACTGAAAAGAAATTGTTAATGTCATTATATAAATATATTGATTTAAAAGATGAATCAATACTTGAAACGTTGGAACGAGTTTTTTCCACGGGTTGAAAATGTTTTCCTTGACTAATATATTTTCAACGAACCAAACGTCGGGAAATCCAAAAAACGTTTTCCTAGAAAATATTTTTCGTGAAACAAACGGAGCCCACAAAGGATTTATAAATGTATCTTTTCATGGAAGATTCATTTGTTAAGCAATATGCTATAGTTTAGTTAGGATACATATCAATTGTATCCGTTAATGTACTCATTCCCTGTCGCTATTACGAGATCGAGTCATCTGCCCAACTTATTGTAATTCTTTCCACACCAAGAGGCGACGGCGACCACCTGCTTGTTGGCGGCGACCAATCCAAATCTCGATTCCTCTGGATGTGGAGTGGAGGGGATGAGCTTCTAGAGATGGAGGACACATCTTCAAATGTGGAGACTCACTCCAACCTCGACGCCGGTCAGAGCTCGTCGACATCTCTATATGAGGTGGGGCATTGACAATCTGGGCGAATATGGCTAGTGGATCTGAGGACAACGACGCTAGATATGATAACGAGTCGGTGTGGCTTTTGAGTGGCTTAGTGGGCGGCATTGGAGCACGAGCAGGGGTCCCGTTAGGTTGAAGTGATCCTATGTGATTGAGCACCACAATGAGATGGACAAGTAGCACGATCTCCTGATGGAGAATGAGATTTGTATATACATCAGGACAACTTATCTGCATCCGCTTTTGGAGGCTTGGATAAGACTTGTTTCCTCATTACACCCGGTTAATGTTTATTTACATCCCCTAATAATTTAATTTCATGCACTAATCTCAATTCCTTTAGCATTACCCCAAGTAATGTCTAACATTATACTTAAAATACCGTGTCCAATTTGCTGAAATTTGAAACTTCACTTAAACCTATTGCTTTACTTCCATTCGAGGAAAGGAAGAAGATGCTAAAGCAAGTCTTGGATGCACCATTTACTAATTTTATCATTTCCTGCAAAGTTGTGTTATCCAAAGGAGATGTTCCCTCATAAGTCCCTTGCACATGATAAGTTGAAGTCCCGGAAATCTTCATGTTTTATTTATAAATACCTTAAGTGATCACCAAAAATCTCTTCTCAAACCAATATCAGCTAATTCCTTGAGCGGTAAGGATTCTCTAACCATGAAGGAGAACTTCAGAGAAGTTACTAAAAAAGTCTTAAACCCATTACTCTTGTGCCAATTTAATCATAACTTTTCAATTTCACCAACTAAATCCTAAATTTCTTGATAATTTTTCAATTGAGTTCTTCTAGCCAATGTTGACTAGAAATTGATGATGTTGACATCGATCGTCTTACATGGGATGGCCAACGCTGTTGTGGATAATTTTTGTAATTTTTCTTAATAAATATTGACTATTTTTGAATTTTTTATTTTTATTTTTTCCCTTTGCTTTGTTTTTTTTTTCTTCCATTGGGCTGGCGATAGTGAGGGTCACTGGCCAACATCACCTACAATCATGGGTGAGGATGCGAAGGCCCTAGCCAAATTTGGGGGAGGGCTACCTCGTCCATGGCTTTTGTAGCAGGCAAAAGGTCTCACCCAGATCTAACGAGGCCGCCCTCGTGGCCTTGCTCAAATCTAACTAGGCGGCCTTCGTGGTTGGCGAGGGTCACCAAAGAACCTCATCGGCCACAAAAGATAAAAAAAAAATAAAAAAAAGCAAAGAAAATAAAAAAAATCAAAAATTATTATTAAATATTATCCAAGACAATGCTAGTTGTGTCACGTAGGACAATTAGCGTCCACGTCTTTAGTTTTCGGACAATAGAATTCAATTGGCAAATTGTTAAAATCCCAATTTGCCAAAAGGAAAATTTTAGGATTGAATTGGCACAAATGTAATAAATTTGGAAATTTTTTGTTATTTTCCCCAGAGAACTTCTGTACAAGGAAAAGCTTAAAGGATGAATAGTTTCCTTGCAAATTGTAGCCCGTTATTATATTAGTCAAACGGTGTGGCAAAAGATAAAGACAGAAAAAAAAAAGGCGATTAGCTTGCTATGACGTATGAGCCTAGTTCTGGAAAATATGGACGCATAACATATTGTTGTGCTTGTGTGCGGATTGTATTCTTGTTAAGAATTCTGCTAGCCCAACGATAAGGCTTTTGTGACGGTGGAAATGGTCCAACATCAGCCACACTTTTTCGTGGAGGAAACAGGGAGACCGGTTCTAGCGGTTTAATTTGTTTTTAGTCTCCAATGGCTTCCTCTTTTGTTGACTTAATCTAGGATGAGATTAGGGGATTTGAAAAGGAAAATTATTAGCCAACGATGCTGAAATCAGTAGGGGAGAAATCGCTGTAAGTGGAACATTTTGAATATGAAGAATGGAAAAGCAATTTAAATGCCGAAATACAGATAATCATAAGTAAAACAATACTGTTACTTATTTAAAAGAAATCATAGATATCATCTACTAAATTTTAAAGATGAAAAGCATTTAAAATGTTAGCTTTACAACTCATAACGAAATCCATTGCCATGAAATGGCTTCTCATTCCTTTCATTCAAATCAAATTGCTATAGAAGGACTCTCCGAAATACCACTGGTACCATTATACATTTAAAAAAAAGGTGAATTAAAAGAAAAGATTTAGATGAGAATAATAACTGATAGATGAAAAAATTATCCCATCTATGCACATCTCATAGATGAAAAAATGCAATACAAACTCCATGAATCTAAATGATACTAGGAGAAAAAAGTCAACATTGTATGTCCTATAATAGATAATGACAGACATCAACTAAAATTCAACGTCAACAAATACTTCTTACTCTCTTGCAATCAATACAGCGCTAATGTATTTTTCTCCACATTGCCAACAAAACACTAAATAATCGGAAGTTCAAAGTATATCATATAGTCAAGTATCCCCAAATCTTTTTTTAGGTGGAGAATGGTCTATCACTTCATTACAAGTTGCAATTTTTAATTTTTTTTAGTTTACTTAAATCTTTTCTTCGATGGAAAAATAATCCACTTACTGGGATTTTTTCTATTTGCGATTTGGTTACTATTAGCTAATTATTTTCCCTTTCAAATTCTCTAATCTAATGCTAAATTTAAGCCAAGAAAGTAGGAAGCCATTGGAAGTTCGAAGAAAGCGACATTCCCGCTTGACACAGGTAACGGAATTCAAATCCTCCACATCCCTTCCTTTTCGCTATCGCTGAAACCCCTTGAACCTTTCTCTGCCTCTCTTTGGGAAGACCGAAAACAAGAGAGGGGGGAGAGGAACACAAGGAGGGCATTCTCCCATCTAATCTCTAGGGAGCCAACAAGTAGATAGAGAAGAGAACCTCTGACTCATTCTCTAGGCAGATCTCTCTGCTCCACTCTTTCAGATCAAAAGAACCACCCCGAACTTTTTTCCTTTTTGGGCTCGTCTTTGGTCCTTTTTTCTTCGCTTAGGAGCAGCTGAGGCAAGATCGATGGTATCTTCTTTGTTTGAGCTATAATCTTTACATGGAGCGTAAAAATTCGACTAGCTTGAATTTCAGTCTGATGCTCTTGTTTTCTTGCCTTGTTGCATTGCCATGTGATGATCGGATGGACTCTCATGTTGCCAAACCAAAAGGTTGTCCTGTAAATATAATCCTACACACGAGTCGATTGTAAATGGTGGGGCTATATATCTTCTGTCAAGTGTTGATTGGGCTGCTGTCTTCTTGACTTTCTTCTTGTTTTTGCAATTTCCAGTCTTCCCTTATGATCAAATCTCTTTTTCTGGCAGGATGGTCCTTGCGAAATATGTGGTGATTTTGGTCGGGCTGAGTTGCTGGTGGCATGCTCGACTTGTCACGCTCGGCAACATATGTATGATCTCTCCTCTAAATCATAGAAATATGTTACGGTTTTCATCTTATTTTTTTTTTTCGTATTCCTCGTGTCCAGTTACTGCGCGGCCCAAGTTCGTTATGAAATCCCTGAAGATTGGTACTGTGAAGTCTGCCAATGTAGTGACGATGAAAATTCGACAATTTCCCAGGCAGAGCAGGGGGACGCCATAGTCATGAAGAACCAGGCAGACTCCCTGGGGTACCATACCGAAAAGCAGATCAAGGAGCTGGGCAACAAGGTCCCTGGCCCTGTGAAAGAGAAGGTCGAGGCCAAATTGAAGGACCTCAAGGATGCGATATCGGGTGGTTCGATCCAAGCCATAAAGCACGCAATGGCTGTCCTTAACCAGGAGGTGATGCAGCTCGGTCAGTTGCCGTATAGCCAACCTGGTGCCACTGGTGCGTGTTCGGCACAAGGTGGCGAAGCCTGGTCTTTGGACTCCTCCAGCGAAACTGGTCCAGGTGGAGATGTCATCAAAACAGATTTCACTGACAGAAAGCAAGAGAACGGAGGTCGGGAACACTGTTTCTTCAGCAAATTCTTGAAGTCGAGTAAATGATTTTGTCATTTTCCTATATTTTGGGATAAATGTGATATTGATGTTGATACTTCAGAGATGCCTATATAAGTCTCAAGTTGAAATTCACTTGGTCAATTCGAGGGCCCAATTATGTTAATAAAATTATTTGAACTGCTTGAGTACTTTTCTTATTTTGGATGTAAACCAGTCATGAAGGAACAAAAACTCTTTTTTTTTTTTTTTGGGAATGCAAGGTTCCACTATGTTGTCAAATTGGTGCTTAGTAGAAAAATCGAACTCCCTCGATAGTTGGTTTCCTTGTTGGAGAATTAGTGCCTGATGAGGCACGGTCGCCGGCTGGAGTGACGGAGTCCGTTAGCTTAGCAACGCCCTTTGAATAAACTCATCAACATGAATTTGCTAATTTTGGAAACTTAATACGAGCAGATATTAATAGATGATGAGTTTTCTGGTTTATTATTACGAATTACCTTATAGTTATTTGACTTTGTCTTTTTTAATGTCAATGCTTAGGAGTTAGGACTCATTGCAGAGCCCATTTCCTCATAACTAAAGTTTTTTAATTAAGTGATTTAACTGACACAATATTGAAAATTCTTTCTATCAGAAAAAAAAAAACTAAAAGAGGCACACACATAAGCAAAACATGAAATGATTATTAAGAAAAGAAGGAAAATATATGACAAGATGAGATGTATTTGATTTAAGAATTATTATTTTGACCATTTTAAAGGTGGAAATGGACAGACCTTTATCTTTCTTTCTTTATTTCTCTTATTTATTTTTTTAGGTTGTTTTTGCATTTCACATGTCTAGAAACCTTGGGATTTTCCTAAGCAAGTTCCATTTTCAGAAGAAAGGAAAATTGGAATTCTTGACTTAGCCGCTATTGAATTTGACACTCGACTTAAAATTGAGTTTTACATGAGGAAAAAAAATGGTCAAACCAAAATTTTTAATCCAAGCTAAAGTTAGTACCGTTAGGGTTAATAATATAATCTAAAACTGTTTTTTCATGCTTTTCTGGTGGTGCCAAAAGAGCTTGAAAATTCACATTAGGCCTACACTAGAGCTTCCTGGGTTCCTGGGGAGAGGGTAATGTCACATTTCTTCCTCTTCTCCTCAGGAATGTCTCTTCCAATCTCCATGATGTCCTCTTCGAACCACAGGTTTCCTAAGCTTTTTTAACATAACGCAGCCAGCTTCATTTAAAATTCATGGTCCTCTTTCATCATGGAAACTATCACGACATTTGCACTTAAAAGGGTTGAGAGGTCAACAGAATATCGAGTGGGGGAGTGGGTTTTCTATAGAGAGAAGACCTCATGGACAGTTGTTGAAGGCATGGGCAGATGCGCGAGGTTGCTGCCGCGGCGGAGCAGGCATTACGAGGGGGAAACGAGAATGGCATCTCGGGAAAAAAATGGAGAGCGCGCAGGTCTGTTGGTGCTATGGACCAGATTCGCCATGGAGATAGGCGGGTACCTGAGTTCAGGAATGCGACGGTGGCCTTTAAGTCCAAGAGAGGCAAAATGGGCCGAGGATTGAGCCCAAGGAAAGAGGCCCATCACAGTACAAAAAAAGAGCCCATTACGAATGGCCCGCCCTCTCCCCCCTTCAATTCTATCTCTCCTGTTGAATCGCGCCTTCTCTCTCTCCTGTAACCGCTCAACGGAGAGAATCGCATCTGCAGAAATCTCGCCTTCTTCACCAGAAATTCTCTGCTCCTTATCCGATCGTTGCAGCCAAATCAGATTCTCTCTCTCTCTCTCTTGCGTCTCTATTTATGATTTCTCAGTGAGCATAAATTCTGAATTGCAGACGGTTCATCGAGAGTATCTTCACTTATTTCTCTCTTTTGCGGAGCCCTCATCGTTGACAAGCTCTGCCGCCGCCTCCATAGACAACATCAAATCCATCTCCGCTCACCCCTGTTTTTCGGATGCTATTACTGAAGAGCTTGCGTGGAAGTTGCGACCGCAGGTTTCAGCCTTCGAGATCGTCTCCACTGAATGATTTGTTCAAGGTCAGGCAGGTCATTACTGCAGGTAATAGTCCTTTTCCTGATGGAAGCGAACTCGCTTTGTTTTAGGCAATTGCGAATGAAAACTGAGTTGAGAAATTTTTGTTGTGGTTTATGTAGAAATCGCTTCTAAGCGAGGAGATATTGATGAAATATTGAGGATGACTATGTTTAGAAGTGAATTGTAATCTGTGTAGTTGCATCTAGATCTCCGAGGCTAAGTAGCTCGTTAACTATACGATGAAATGTCTCAGTTACATTTGCATGAATAAAAAGCTTCAGACCTGGCCAACATTAGCTTGTCTGCTTGATTGATTCATTGTGCTAGGTATATAAGCCAGATGAATCTGTTTGTTATTCTTTTCACAATTGATTTCCGAGAACCATATATAGGCTATACTCTTGTGTGGATGATTTAGTTAGGAATTTGTTCAATTTATTCATACTTAAACTCTCTAGTTTGAAGGCCTACCACATGCTCGATCAATCGCCTGAATCGTGTCAATAACTGTTGGAGTATACATTTAATTGGAATTTGTCTTCGTGACTTGACTGGTGATTGTGTGATTCCCACGTGCTCAAAGGTAATTGGTGATGATGCCCAGAGGTGTTGCTTTCTCTGTAAGATGGTCAATTTATATGAGTCTTTGATGAACACAATGAAACATACTTAGGAATGGGCGTGCTTTTCTGTACAGAACAATAGCATGAATATTTTGGCCTTGGTTAAGAATGGTGAGGAGAATTAAATTATTAACTCGAGAGTTTTACTTAATGGAAATTATGGAAATTAGAGTTGGGATGTTTTGAAAAGAAACGCAGAATAAAAATGAAAGAAAGAAAATGTTATAAAATGCATGCTATAGGATTTTGAGCGCAGAGAAACAAACAAGTGTTTGTGGATTTTGAGTGAAGGAACTGAGAGCTATTAAAATCTATTTGCCATGATCTTTTGTGTTTTGATGCGTATAAACTGTTTGATGATATGCCTCTTCAACATGGATAGGAAATACGTCATGGTTTTTATTCAATCATTGGATGTGTTGATGCAGATTACATATAATAAATTGGTCTGCTAGTATTCAGATTTGATTCTGGTTGCATTTCAATGTGGTGAAAACCAAATCTGACTCCATCCTTCCATTCCTTTGTTCCATGCTAAATTGCGCTGATCTTTTGTGGTGGTTGGCAATGTGCATGTGGTCTGGAATCAACCTTCATATCTGATGATATCCATCACTGAGCCCTCAGTTGGGTTAGTTTTCTACTCTCAGTTTGTTTGCAATTCCATGCATGAGTCGTCAGGGTGAATCATAATGGTTAACGGTGGTGGCTGGAAGTTGATCTCTACAAATTCGGAGCTCCTCCGATTTGCCTGTTCTTCAATTTTTAAGATTTTTTGTGTTTGGATACTGAGAAAATGTTGTGAAGCATTAATTCTCCTTGAGATCAAGAGTTTTCCCATGATAATAATTTTGTAAAAATCAGGGTTCATTTGATCAAAGAAAATTTATCTTCAAAGTAGCAAAAGGTTTTGATGCTGGATCTGAAAATGTTGAGTCTGTGCATTTCGATTTTGTTTTGCAATTTTAGAATAGTTGGAGTTCTTTTTTCTAAAACTCATAACTGAAAACTTGTTCAGTAGGGTCTTCAAGGTAAATTTAGAAAGTTTGACGTCATTTCAGCAAAGTTTAGGGGGGTCTCACGTGCAATAAATAGGAAAAGGTCTGACTGGTCTACAAAACTGTTTGCATTTGAGTCCCCAGGGAAAATCTGCAATTTTGTCTAAGATGGAAGAATTATTTGCAAATTATTGAAACATGAAAGTTATAGAGAACAAGCTAATCTAGCTTTGTAACAAATTTAGAGCATTTTTTTTTTTTACTTCTTTTGCTATTTTTCCCGCAATTTTATAATCCGGACAGAGCCGGGTAAATTTCTGCAACAGGGTTAAATTGGGAATTTTGAGTTTTTCATATCTGAATTGGAGAAACTGATCTTAGTGGATATTAAACTACACTTTTCAAGCTTTCAACAGGTGCTTGAATCATTCAATTTCAGTACCATTTGCTCAATTAATCACATTAAAACAGAATTAGCCAGAATTAGGATAAACGCTCAGAAGCATGCATAGCTTTATTTACGGAATAACATTGTTGACTTTTATTTAGTGCTGTGAGAAGCATATGAAATAGATGAGGAACCATTGGTATGCTACTATTTCCCATTGAAAGTAGTTTTAACGTGGGCTTAATGTGTCCGTTCAATGGGGAATGGTTTAGTTTTGTAAAGGTTGGGATGAATCTCGTTCTAATAAACTTCAAAAATAAATAAATATACCAATTTCGAAAATAGAATAATTGGAAAATTGCTTAAAATAATAGGCCTTGATTTGGTTGTTAGATTTTAGTATTGCAATTAACTTAAAACTAGCTTAGTTCCATTTTAGTTTTTTTTTTTTTGGGTGGTCAGAACTTAGTTCCATTTTAGTCAGAAACCTTTAGAAAAGAAGATGACTCAATTTGAATTAAGCTCATGGGGTTGATCCTGAGGCTTAAATATTTTTTGGCCAACTTTGTATCGGGTTATTTGACAATATACTTCACCAATTTATTCACTTTTCGTTATTGTTCTTGATTTGTTTGTTTGTTGTCATTGCTTTTACATCAGTTTGGTATTGTAATTCATTTTCTTAGTTGAGTGACTAAGCTTCTTTTTGGAATCATAATAAACTTAAAAACATTTCATGTACACTTAGCAGACAAGAACATTATAATTTATAATTGGGTAAAAAGACTGCAAGAGAGATTTAATTGACAATATTTTAGGAGTTTAAAAAGCATTTTAGGTTTAACAGAAAAATGGGAAAACTATTGGATAAAAATTGAACTCAAAATTGAACAAGCTCATAGGGCTTTACAATAGGGTGTCGCGTGTTTTCAGGGACAAATGTTAGGTGGTTCTTTGCGCATTTCCTTTTCGATTTCACTTGGTTGCACATTTTCAATACATTATTTATTCTTTCATTTTTACATTTTGGGACTCATAATTGGTAAAAAGACTGCTTTCACACTTTAATGGTTTCTATCTAAGCTCAATAGGCTAGTGATGACTCCTCGCTTAAAATTTTCGTAGTTCGTTTCGTGGAACACAAGTTCCTAAAAAATGTTGTTTGGATTTTTTGGCATTCGGTTCAGAGAAAATAAATGAGTTAAGGAAAACACTTCTTTTAATGGAAAAAAAACATATTCAAAAGTAGGAAAAATGATTTCCACTTTTTGGAAAGAGGAAAATCATTTTCGGTGGAGACCAATCTCTATTTTCTCTCTCTCAATCTACGTGCTTCAAAATTTTTTATTTTCTTTGTTCTTCTTTTATTTCTTCTACTTTTTTTCTCTTCCTCTGCTGGTCGCTACTGATTGCCAGATGCAACCCACCGAGCCTTGAGCTTGCTTGTGGTTGTCGCCAGCTGATCACGGCGAAGGAAGAAGGAAAGAAAAAAGGAAAGGAGAAAAAAGAAAAAAAATTAAAATTTTAATTTTAAAAATAAGACAGAAAATAAATAAAATAAAAAATTATGAAATTCAAAATAAAAACAAAAATTATTAAAACAAGTACACAGAGGAAATTTCAATCCTATTTTTCATACCAAATAGTGGAATTTTTTTTCCAACTTTAGTTGAAAACTGAAAAACATTATCGACTTTATAGAAGACATTTTTTTAGAAACATAAGCTTTTTCGCGAAATGAATGGAGTCTAAAGCTAAAAATCCGAACTTTCCGCACCAGGAATGAGCTTGGAAGAGCTCGTGCTTGAAATTGATGAATTTTTTGGATTACCTACTTGATGTATTCGAGCTGTCTTTTGGGGCTTCCAATTCAATTCCTCTTTCAAGTGTCTCTAAATGATTTATTCGAGCCGCCTTTTAGGGCTTCCAATTCAATTCCTCTTTCAAGTAAGTATCTATAAATCTATTCTCGAGGATTGCCCTTTCGAGGACTCAGCACTTTCACAAATGCTATCTTAGGAGATGGATACATCAATAGAAGGATTACCGGGGAAAATATAAAGAAGAATATTTAGCCTGATTACATACTATCATGAATAGTAACATGAGTTAGTCACAAAAATTTTCTAACTACTTAAAAACATTTTGAAGATTGGAGTGAGAATTAAAGATACCAAAAGTCAAGAGAAATCAATTTGTCCTCTCGTATTAGTTCTCGTACTAGTCCACCGTCTAGTGATACAGTACCGTGATTTATGTAGACATAGGCCTCCTTCATGTGTTCTCTGATATCATAAACTTGTAACTTGCCAAAAAGCTAATAAAATAGTGTTTCTTGAAGACCTAGGCCTTTAGTTGTTCTTATTGCCAAATGATTGATATCTATATCAACTATGTTAACTACATATCCCATGAAGCCATCGATCATTTGGCAATCAGAATAACTAAAGACCTGGGCTTTCGAGAAAGATTATTTTATCAGCTTTTTGGTAAATTACAAGTTTATGACACTAGAACACATGAAGCGGGCCCGTATCTGCATAGATCATGGTGTTATATTACTGGACGATGGACTAATATGAGAGGGCAGATTGATTTATCTTAGCTTTTAGTATATTTGTTTTTCTCTCCGATCTTCTAGATGTTTTAAGTAAGAAAGTTTATGTGACGAAGATTTGACCTAAATGAAACCAAAAGAGAAATAGAAGTTGGTTACTATTGCATGTTAGTATGTGATCAAGCTAAATATTCTTCGTTACATTTTCTTTGACATTGAGAAAGGAATGAGAAACATTTTAGATGCATAAGCTATCCTTCTTCAAATTGATCAGGGAAAGTTTTCTATAAAACCTGTTCATAACTAAATTTTTTTATTTTATCCACAATCAATAGAAAAATAGCTAGGAATCACTCACGCCCGAAGTACTGTAGCACGTTTTACTGTAGCTCGAAGTCCTCTCTCTCGGTGATGGGTGCCTGTCCCTGTTTAGCGCCTGGTTCTCTTGCGATTTCTCCTCATCCCGTCGGTGGATGTGTTGATTTCTTGTAGCAGAGCTCGTCCCTTTGGCTCAGCTCAACCAAAATAAAAAGAAGGAAGTATAATACAAATTTGAGAATTTCAATGAATCCCTAATTGTATTGTCTTTTTTTATTTAGCACATCCATATTACGAATGATGCTTCAATTACTCCATTGATTTCGAAGAGAACATACAAATACTCCTTGAATATATGGAGTTATAGAAATGAGGATTAGTTTCTTATCATTCAATAAGCATCTTGTATTTCATAAAAATTAGGGGCAATATAATCCTTACGTAAGGGCCATCCTATCCAACTTTCAGGCATTAAGATACGTTTAAGTCGTGGATGAGTATCATAACATATTCCCAACATATCATAAGATTCCCGTTCTTGAAAATCCGCACTTTTCCAAATCCAGAAAACAGACGGAATTCGAGGATTACTCCTCGGGGCAAATACTTTTATGCATACCTCTTCCGTTTGATCTACACCATACTCTATTCTCGTAAGATGATACACACTAGCTAACAGTCCACCGGGTGCTACATCATAAGCACATTGGGAACGTAGATAATTGTAACCATATACATATAAAATGACAGCAATGGAATGCCAATCCTCAGGCTTTATTTGTAAAACTAGTCCATGCTTGACTAGCCAAGCAGACAAACGACCCTGCATCTTTTTTATCTCCCGCATTTTGATTTGTATTTTTATTTGTATAAGTAGTTCACATTTACGATGAAATGCAATTTATGAAGATTAATTTGCTGTTTGTTATTCTCTACAAAGGAATGCTGCCTAATTCACTAATTCGTGGGAAGATACTGAACTTTTGTATTTTAAATCTAAAGTAGATGGTGATCAATAGAGTAATCCTTGATTATAGTACTGCATCCAACATGAAACTTGTAATTGGTAGTAAAACACTGATTTTCTTCTTCAGACCTAATTTGATTTTCATAGATTTCTCTAGCTATTTTCTTACATGGTTTTGTTAAAGCATCTATAACTACCTCTGGTTTAGGTGCATAGCTTGGCCAATAGACATCAGGAATTAGCTTATCGACTCCCTGAACAATACTATAAGAATCGATAGTGAACATCTCTCCTGTAATTATACATGCTCCCATAACAATAATATATTTGGGTTCAGGCATTTATTCAGATGATCTCACCAAGGAATGAGCCATTGTCATTATTACTATGTCAGCTATTAAAATGAGGTATGAATGTCTAGGACTTGATCTTGGTACTCGTCCATAATTATCAAAGTCAAATCGCGAGCCTATGAATAGAGCAAATTCAATGAAGTAACAACTGGTACCATAACGAAGCAGCCACAAACTAAAGAGCCTTGACCAATTTGAAAAATCATTTGATGTAGTTGAAATAACTGAATTTTGGGTTGTTCGAGCAAGTATGAGAAATTCTATGGATTTCCTAACTGTATTATATTTTTTTTTCTTTTTTTTATCATCTGAATATTCAGAAATTAAGACCACTCTAATGCTCTTTTTTGCCATGCACAAACTAAACAAATAATTAGGATAAGCAAGAAAATTAAAGTTTCTGAAAATACGAATACCCCAATGCTTCGAAACTCATCGCCCATGGATAATGAAAAAGTGTTTCAGCATCAAAAACGACAAAAAATAGAGCAAATATATGATAAGGAATTCAAAATTGTAATCGAGTATTGCCCATTTTTTCTATACCTGATTCATAACTTTCGAGTTATGAATTAGGTATTGATCGACATGGGCTCTATAATTACTGCTCGAGATAAGTCTAGGTCAATTTTTGGAGACCCATTAATTCTATGTTGGTGACCATGGAGTCTGATCGAGCTTCACCTTTGAGATGATTTCTCATTAACTTCCTTTATTTTTCTCTTTTTTATTTCCAAATTTTTAATAATTTTTTCTGATGTGGCGCTGGCACTCGGCACCACTCGACTTATAAAAGTGATAAAAATTGGTTAATACCTCAAAAATCCCCAAACTAGTACAATTATCATAAATTTACCTTAAATTAATTTTTTGACCATCAAAAATCCAAATTTATACACCTGCGACTAGGGGTGTCAATGGGTCGGATTGGATCGCGATTGCTTGATGCTCGACACAACCCGAAACACCAAAGAACTAACTCAAAACAATCAGGTTGAGGCGGGTCGGTACGAGGCAGGTTTCGGGTTTCTTTTTAAAAATTGACTATTTGCAAAATCTCATCTTACACACAAAACTAAATTGAAAATGGCATATGAATTTAGTTGTTTCATGGCATACGAGGGAAATTAAAAATACCGCTCGTCTAATAGACTAAAGAGTAACTTAAATACCCTGTAAAATCTCTTCCTCTCACACGAGACCTCTTTTCCTATTTAAGCAAATGCAGAGCGCTGTGCTCCAAAAGCAGAGCGAGGAGGACAATGATACGGACATCTTTGTGGGGGAATACAAATAACGAGGACAACTATAATTAATCTGGAGGAATACAACATCCTCCTCCGAAAGTTACAACCCAATAATCTGAATGAAGCATTTTTGCTGATGAACTGTCACGCCACTATGGTTCTTGGTGTGGGCTACAACGGCTCCTGAACCGGCTGTTGCTGTTCCATGGCTTGGTCACCTTCACTTGGCTGCAAACTTACCAACGATGTCGCTGATTGGCCTCGGCTCTCTCCAGGCGCTCTGTCGCGTTTGTAGCATGGTGCGCTATCTCATTCCCTGAAACACTCGTCTGTCTTCATTTCCCGTGATTCTGGTGATGATGGGGATGATGGTGAGAGATGGTTCTAATGCGAGGAGCTCTTCGGCTCTAATTTGATGAGGAATTAGAATCATGTATTAGCCTATTTTATGTAATTTTGCGTCTACGATTCTCATGAATCATGACTTCTTTACTGGTTTTTAAGACTCTTGGATCCATACGAGCACCAATGGAGGATCGGATTCCATTATTGAGATATACAACCAACACAGAGAGAGAAAATTAAGTTACATCGTTCAACAAAAACTCGTAATCAGAGGGTCCTTGATTTTAGGAAAGCTGCTGACTATACAGAACTCGTCACCTAACCACTGTAGGTAGGGGTGCCACAACTGAACAATATACCCAAATCAAAACACAATCCAAACCAAGCTGACCCGACCCAAAATCTATATAATACCATAATTTAAGTGATAAAAAAATTTTGGGTTGAGTCGACTCCTGTTTCGGTCGGATACATTGTTCAATTTTGACACCTTTAACTATGACAAATTTACCATAGGTTACTTTATGTTAAATTTTACGACCAAATTATTGAATTTGACGAGAGGTGTACGAATTTGGAATTGTTACCCTCCATTTGTCACAGGTGTACAAATTTGAGACCTTTTGTGCTATAACCCATTTTAATGCAAACGTATGATAAATTTGACACAAGTATACTAATTTGGAGGTTTTTTGTGATCAAAAAATTAGTTTAAGATAAATTTATCACAAATGTACATGTGTGATATTTTTGGTGATCAAAAAATTAGTATGAGGTAAATTGTCACACATGTATCAATTTGAGATTTTTCATGTTATCAACCTTAAAAAAAAGTCACGTCAACCTTTTTAGTTAATCAAATTAGACTAAACTAATGAAGGAACTTGATTACACTAATTTAACAAGCTCAAAAATTCAATTGCACTCTAGCAAGATATATTATGAATTTTTATGGATTTATTCCATTCTTTTTCTTAAACATGTAGTATATGTTGCGAATCAAATTTCAAGCTTGATAATATTATTCGTTGCGAATGTCCTCGCCATGGTCATCACCTCGCCCTAGGGCAACGCGGTAAGACTAATGTCATTTAACGAATCCTTAGGAACGAAAGAGAGTCTTGAAGATGAAGAAAGGCAGTTCATTGTTGCGACCCTCATACCCACTCATCCTTGGATAAACTACTATGAGCCTGGTTAAAGTAAAGAAAAATTACACGAGGAGGAAAAACTAAGATAAAGAATAGAAGCAAAGAGACGGTAAGCTGCAAGAAACGTAAGTTTCAAGTCTGCTCATGAAGATAAAAAAATTTGAACTAGTCCAAGGAAGCCGCGATAATCATTTCACTGGTTCAAATTAGCACAAAGTTTACACCGGCTCCTTCCCATCCTTTTCATTATCCTTAACCTGGCCGCCGTTGCATCTCTTCAAATAGACATTTCTAGTTAAGCCATACCTAATATGAAGTTTTCCCGAATATGTTTGTCGTCACGACCATTTCACTTCCATTGAACTAACCGGGCACGAATGTTTCCAAGTTCCAGAGATCTAAATGAAGCAATTCCCCTATCTTCTGCCTTTAAGTGAGATAGAAATGTGCGCACATTATGTGAAGAAGCAAGCCCAAAAGTCCATTTAGCAAGAGCCTGCAAATTCGCGGACGACTAAGTGAATAAAATTTGAAAATCAATTCAGAGCACAAAAAGAGCTGCCAAAACCGGAAGGTCCCTGACAAAGAAACAAACATAAGCGCCAATGAAGATCAAATTGCTAAGGATACGACTGACATTGGTCAGTGCGCATCTCTTATTACCTTTTTTGTGCTCCCCTGTTCCTCGGATGCAATTCCATCCAGTAGCCAAATCCCAATTTGTGGAAAGCCTTCGATGGCTTCCACATGAAAACATGAAAAAGCACTGAGGAATCGCACTGGTGCCAGGAGCAGGCGTGTGAATCTGCCGATCGAAAATCCTCCCAGCTATGTTGCTGCTCTTATACATCCCAAGCCAAAACAGCCAAGTATTGAGCAATTCGTCCCCACTGAATAACTACTGTTGTTCTTTCTAGTTTTAAGTACGCAGCGGTTCGGGTTCAAGTGATAACACAGTAAGAATAAAAAATAGAGATGCAATGCAAGGCACACAACAGAAGCCAACCCTATATTCTCGCCCATCAAGCATTCTAGGTAGCCCAGTTTTACAGAGCTTGAATCCTAGTAGCATCAACCGATTCTCTTCAACTTTTTTCACTTTGAAAAACAGCCTCATTCATTCGATGTTGACTGTAGTACCCGTTTTAATCTTAAGACATAAGGCGCACTAGGATGAAGCTCTGAACTCAAATAAAGAAAGCATTATTTACAGTGGACAGCATTTGGTCTGATAATCACTAATTTCATTCAACATCAACATCACCTTTATCCCGAACCAGTTGGGGTCGGCGGTTGATGAACCCAAAGTGAAAAGCTTAAAATATGCTAAAATAAAAGTAAAAATATAAAAATATAAAAATATAAATAAAAATAAAAAGTAAAAATATGGCTACCCAAAAATAAATAAATAAATAAATAAATAAACATATAAATAAATAGAAAGTACTAAGCAGGGCACTCTGGGACATAGGAAATCCCCCCTTCTACAATGCGGATAGCTTTCCTCCACTCCGTCCTAAGGCAGACCATACGCCAATTTATTTCCCACTTTATTAAATCTCGTTTCACTACCTTCCCCCAAGTAAGTTTCGGCCGACCTCGTCCTTTCTTCAAATTATTTTCTCGGTAACACACTTCTGTTCTTATCGGAGAATCTAAGGGTCTACGAAAAATATGTCCAAACCATCTCAATCTATGTTCTCTCATCTTCTCTACCACCGGAGCTATTCCAACTTTTCGTCGAATATCGTCATTTTTTATCTTATTCATCCTTGTATGACCACACATCCACCTTAACATTCTCATTTCCGCCACTCCCATTTTATGCTCATGTTGCTTTTGTACCGGCCAACATTCAGTTCCGTATAGCATTGCAGGTCTATAATCACATATTTCATTGACTCAAAAAAAAATCGAAACCTCCTTTAAAAGTCCGTGCCTTGCACAACCAGCAACCATGGTTGAATGAGACAATCCTTGTCTGCTAGACCAGGAAACACATATTAAGCATCTTCAAATAGCGCAGATCCCACGTTCCAGTCATCTTATCATAGTTACAACTTCAAAGTGCCCACAAAAAAGAAGGAAAGGCTACCATATCAAGGCTGCAACTCCTGACACAGGGCAAATGCATTAAAAAAAGAAAAAAAGAAGAAAAAGAGATGGACACTACAGGAAAACAAGAACCAGCATCAATATACAACCTAATTCCAGCATTCAGGTTCATAAAATAGATCCCAATTTCAGTCAATGACATGATAGGAGCTATTTTTGGGTAATTGCGAGTATGATTGTTTCTTGTGATGATCTAAGAAAAATCTGCAGCTGTTTTTTATAATCCCCAAACCCATCAAGTCAAACTAATAATCATAAGAAAGGTTGTGCAGGTGAGGTAACTTAATATGTAAGATGAACTTACAAGTGTTCCACATGAATGGTCTACCCACTGCCTATGGAGGAATTGCACTTATGCTTCTCATAATAGACCAAAAAAGCTCTATAGAACCATAAGTATCCAAATTACTTCAAAAGATTTGGCTCCACGTTTTTTGACGGATTGAAGTCAGTGCATTATCTCAGTAACATCAGGAAGTAGAGGACTCCATAAAATCTGCTCCACTCTTGCAATAGCACAATTATCATCAACAACTCCCCTATATTTGGAATACAGAATAACAAAGGTCTCATTCTATCAGGCATCCTCACTGTTGCTTTCAGAATTGAAAAAGAAAGCCTGTTCAGGAGCACCATAACAAAGCATAAAAGCCACACATAAAAAGAGAGAGTTTCAGTTTTGACAATGGCTTCTTTCTTTTATCAAAATGCTGTTGAGTAATGACAGCCGGTGTCTAGCACTTTTGACTCTTAGAGTTATGATAATAACAAATTCCAATCATTTTTGTTACAAATGACGAAAAGCAAGAACACAAGCATATCTTACAACGTGTTAGATACATCAGACAAGCTATTTTATTCCCCATTGAGGGGATAGTTAATGCAACAGCTCATTGAAAAACTCATCAAGAACAACTATGCCATCCGAATAGCTATGCCAATCCCTTGATCCCATGGGAATAGCTTTCATTCTAATGCAACTTGGAATGACTTGAATTTTCTTATCCACGTCCGACACGTTCCGGTATTAGGTGATCCAGTGAATATCTTTTTATAATAAAGGACAACAAAATAAAATTTCAAGTACATAAGCACTGTACAAGGAAAGAAAGAATAAAAAGCAAAGGCCAAAGGAAAACATCACAAGACTATGTGAAGTCAGACAATGTCCGAATCCGAATAAAAGAGCATAATCCATAAGCAACCCAAGACTCTAAAACCTCAAACTTTTTTGTTGTGTTGCTTCCCTATGCACCACACGACACCAAGCAGCGCAGCACCCCATGACTTCTCAGATATTGAGCCTCCTTGAGCATTCCAACAAGGTAAAAGCCGAATGACATAATTTGCAAAAATTCTTGCACCTTAGGCAAGCTAAGGACATGATTCCAAAGCTTAAGAGTAAACTCAACGGAGGAAGAGATGATCAACAGATTACCCAGAATGCTTACACATGCAACACCAGTCGTAAGAATGAAATTCCATTTCCTGAGATCCTCAAAAGTAAAAATCTTATTCCATGCTAACGTCTAACAAAACAAAGAGATTTTAGAAGGTATATGGGGCAACCAGATTGCTTTAGAGGGGATGAACGAGGGGAGAAACTCCCCAACCTATTGACCCTGTTAAACACTGGGTTTGGTCAGATCAAAAGAGTTAGCGCCAGCTTGATCCCGCTATGATCACGGATGCTTTCACAGTCATAATTGTACTGAACCTACATTATCTGGTCCAACTAATCGAATCGGCCAATCTGTTCCAGTTTTGAAAACATTGGCACCACCGGCCAACAACCCCCTTAAACTACAACCTTCACCGGCACTAGTGAGAAGGTGACATTAGGAGGTTGTGGGAGCAAACAATAAGGAATGATATAGAGCTTCCAGAAGATACGAAGCATAAAATTCAAAATCAAGTATGATGGGATAAAATGATTCATAGAGGTTCGTTGCTGTTTGGGTGGTCTATAAACCCAGAAAGTTATGCAAGAGGTTCATCAGAAAATCCTATACTTCCTTCCAAAAAAAAAAAAGACAAGGTCTAAACGTATCATTGGTAGCACAATCCTACACTTCCTAAAACACAATTAAGAAGTGCTCCTCTCCCTAATTTTTAGGTAAAGCACCTAGGAACACTTTTTTGGAAGAACTATCAAAGCCTAAACTATTTGTGGCATGCTATCGGCATATATATTTTGAGGAAAATGATACCTTCCACTTTTTCTCTCCACTGCCTAGCCTCCATCTGAGCACAAATATAGCTGATGGTGACTGTAATTTGAACGCAATTAAAACTTGTAATATGGCTAGCAATCAGAAGAAACCCAGCAGGAAGAGTCTACAACACCATGGAATAAGTCAAAATCCATTTAGTAAATCACACCATAATGTTGCCAACTCAACAAATTATCCTAGTACAACTTGCAATGAATACTAAGGGAAACCGTGCAGACCTCAACATGTTCCGTTGTGACTTCTCGAGCCAATGTTATGCTTAAAGCAGACCCTAAACTCAAAACCCTGTTCAACTAGCTTCTTGTCATTGAAACCATGGTCTCACGAAATGACTTCTCAAAGCCCAAACTCACTAGATGAGACACAGCATCCAGTAGCTGCAGCAAAAGGAAGAAAAGCTTGAGAAACTATGCTACAAAGGGAAACTTGCAGTCTCATAAAGCAAACTTGTGGGTAAAATTACAATTACATGCGAGCAAGTAAGAGATCCGAAGAAGAGGTCTGTACACGAATCTCAAGTAAACCAGGAGTTGAAGCACCGCCTTCTTCTAAGCTTTCAAGCATCATATCCACAACTTCAAACTTGCTAATAGCAACACTCAAATCTTCTAGTAAGCTTATTAGGTTGAGTTGCACAACAGGATCTGCCCACTTCTCCTTTCCATCCTGAAATTAGTAAAATACTACGTACACATGTAAACAAATATACTTGATAAGGAAAAAATAAATTTCAAAAATACCAAAAGAAGCACTACACTGAACAGAGTTAAAGGACCGGTAATTTACGTTGCCAGGTAAGATCTCGACAATGAGAAGTGACGCACTTCTAGAACATTATCAAATTATACAGTTGCAAGAAAGATGAATAGATGACAATAAGACTGAAGTGGACTCCAACCTTTGAAACAGAAACAGAAATATTTCAAGATTAACATTCTCATATCTTACATACAAGTATTATCTGGCAAATATCGCCTATGTTTGTACAAGAAGCATGTCCAGCAGCCACAACTATCAATAATGAGTTTACTCTCATCAATTACTCACTTATTCATCCAACTTGTTCATCAAAATCATTCCTTTGCCAGACACTTGCTGCTAATCCCATGATAAAAGTGTCTATAGGAGCCCGGTCCTTGCTCCAACCATCATCAATCACTTCATAGCTCGCCCTCATTACACTCTCAACCATGGCTACATGGCTAATGGCCCATGCTTCTGCCGGCTGCAAATTGTAGTCCTAGAATGATTAACACAAAAGTAAGAGTTATTGTCAATGGATGAGGCTGACAGGTATAATTCTTTTCTTAAACGCACCTGAGCACATGCGGTCAGAACAAGGAGGTTGAGGCAAATGAGCAAAACTCGTATAAGCTATCCACCCTTAGCGACAGCAATTTGAGTCATCCCAGTAAGCTAAGCACTAAATAGATCTTGTGCATCCTTAATTTTCTCCATAAAGATAGTAATACAAGTCTCAAGCCAAAACCTGTTACCAACCTAAAACATACGTGCCCTGCATCCTCAGACCCAAACCGATGGTCACTGTTCCTATGAATCTCCGCTCTTGATCCATGTACTCAAGCACTACCTCCTCGAGCCTCTCCATCGCCATCTTCGCCTTTATCACACAATCTTGTAGGCAATCTGCTGACGCCAGTGCCAAAGGTTGCATTGCATCCCAATGGTAGAAGACGGAATACTTGACCTCACGGAAGACTGAGTTCCAATGATACTCTAGTTTTCATGAAGTCAAGTGCTTCATCTATTATCACTGAGATGCAGCATAACACCTGGCATTGGCGTCAGTGGAGCCATTCGTGCTGCGGAGTGCCGACAAGACTACGGTAAAAGCGAATGTGATGATGAAAAGGCCCAAAGAGGCGGTTGTTGAGGACACGAATCGAGAGTTGAGGTCCGTAGGGACAGTGACAGTCGGGTTAGGCACGACGATACAAGGCACGTACCTGCTTTGGTTGGGTGGAAGAGGGCTACAGCCTCCTCGAAGCTTACTGCGCCTTGCATGGAGTTTCAAAGCTTGATCAGGTCATCAAAGTAGAGAGATTGAATGGGCAATAGTCTTTGCAACCTTCATGCTTTTTGCTGGTTGGTCACTTACGTTAGCCTTTTTTTTTTTCAACCAAATAAATTCTTGTTAAATTGTAGCTTAGGTTATCTGGTAAATCATAAGAGTGAATTCAGCAAAATCTAAAACAACATCCTAAAAAGCCACGGAAGCACTAGAAGAGAAATCATAATAGCGAAATCAGCGAAATACAGAACAAAATAAAAAAATTAAAGGCCATAATTCATGATTATCTAGTAAGTAATAGGCTTGAAATAAATCCTGCTGCAAGTGCATATGAGCCGACGTGATCAAGATCAAAACAAATTGAAGTCAAATGGAGATGATCAATGCTTGTAGAGCAGGCACATCTTTAATTACAGCAGATTCAAGCATGATAACATGATTATCTCCCTCGAAAAATGGCATGGATCCCTCACCTCAACACATAGACAAGTCGTGGCAATTGTTATTTGAACAACAAATGCATATGGACATCAGGCATGAACATGAATCCAGAATATCTAAGTAACATCCAGCACTCATAACTATAACTACAACACTTTATGAACATAAGCAGTATTCCTAGCCAAGAATCCAGCATGTTCTGAACTTGTCCCACTCGCGTAGCCAAGAAACCAACTTAGTTCTGAATACGTACAACAAGAACAACAATGAATCCAGAAAACTTAACACCTAAACAATTGTGATTCGCTGGTGTTCACACAAACCACAACTAAAGTTCTCGGCCTCAGTCTCGCGTACAAAGGGACAGAAACTAAGTATAAGCAATACATTGAAGAAAAACAACAAACGACCTTGAATGATGATCGAATCGGAAGAAGAGGTGGTCAGAGGCAATGACGCGGAAGTTTACATTACCTGGAGCTCGCTGACTGAAAGACAGGGGCAGCCAGAGCATCTCCCATAACTACGAAGGGGTAACCTGCGGCAGAAATCCATTATGGAGAGAGGGGTAAGGATTCAAAGAAGAAATAGATAGAGAATCACTGCTAAATTTGGGAATTCCTTGTCTATACTCCCCGCTCTATCCCCCGAGGCAAATGCATTATGTCTGGTCGTTAGCCACGGAACAGTGATTAAATCAAGGAATGGATGTCCTGAGAGCGTTACGACCGATGATCGGTATCCGTGAACGGAGGTAGAGCCGCCAGAGCAATCGTCACCAAGTCGTCGATCCTAATAAAAGACCGAGAAATCAGAGCGATGACTGAATCAAAGACCGAAAATAGAAATGGGAGAATCTGAGAAAACTCAGCTTCGGTTTTGTGGCCATAATCCAGCGATCTAGAAGACGGAACGAGAGAGGTAACGACGGCGCTGAGGAGGAGCTGCTGGTGGTGGCTGGTGAAGGAAGAAGACGTGCGTAACTGAAGCAACAAATTTGCAAAAATAAAGCACGCAGTTAGCGCGGAGAGAGCGAGTCAGAGGAAAACGAAAGCAAGAAAAGAAGGCCGGGCTTGCTTTCTATTTAATGGGCCTCCAAACGGATGGGCTGAATTTGTGCTCTACTTGCCCAGGGTTGCCGGCCCTTAGCTAGTTGCCGGCCGCTCCACCAATTTTAGAAAAAAAATTTAAAAAGAAAAAAAAAGGAGAAAGGAAAAGAGATCGAAAGAGAAAAACCTCATAATAGAATCGAATTAAATTAGATTTTTGATTCAGCTCAAGGCAAAATTCGGTTCGATTCAAACCTACACCTTAATGGTTCAATTCGATTCCTCTAGGTTGTTGTACTTGAATTGGTCAGAAATCGCTGACATGGACATTGGTAATGCCTTATCGGATGGCTAGCATTGCCTTGAATAATTTTTATAATTTTTTAAAAAATTCTAGTGTTTCTTTTATCTATTTCTTTTCTTTTTTCTTGTTTCTTTTTTCTTTCTCTATTTCCCTTTTTTTTCTTATCAAGTCTAGCAAGGGTCGCCAGTCGACCCTCAACAACCATAGGGGAGGGCTAGCGACCCTCGCAAGCTACTGGGCAAGCATTGCTGATCACATTAGAGAGAGTTATCGACCCTCGCCGAGCATGGATGGAAAAGAAAGAAAGAAAGAAAAAGAAAAAATCATAAGAAAAATATATATTCAAAAAAATTTAAAAATTTATGGAAATTGTCCATGTGAGTATTGACCTTGCCACGAAGGATGGCCGATTTCATAAAACTCCTATTAGACTTATACTATCTTTCATGCAATTTACAATGACTTTACTAGATCCGATAAAGCTGAGAGAATTTGAGCCAAAGGCACACAACTTAATGACTTTCAAGACCAACTGGCTGAATTGGCCGTGACATTGAATGGTGACCATAAGAAGGACATTTATCCATACAGGGTAGTGCAAAAACGTGACAGTGCTTGACGTTGAGAAGTATGTTAAACATGCATTCAAAACATTCTACAATAAACATGAGTGGTTAAACAATGTAGATGTGGTCAGTCAAACGAATGGATCGACCAAGAAGGTACCTAGAAGTTTCATCTAGAGGTTTGTTTTCTTGGATAATTTGTGATCATTTAACCACAACCTATTTATCGTGGTTAAATTTAATGTTTTGTTTCATCATCATTTGAATTCCTTTTTGTTGGGGAAAAAATGATTCATTGATTTATAAACCTACCAATTCTTAAGATTAAGGGTAGATCCTAATGAAAGCAATACCCAATAGGATTTTGTAATTTACCTTCCATCATGGTATCTCACTCTTACAAATCTAGTCATTGAACTCAATTTCAACCATATATTCACATAAGATGATGCTTTCAACCTTAATTGTGGCATTGACCATTTTCATGCTTTTAAAGTATTTGTATCCTTTCGATTTTTTTCAATCAAAGAACTCAACACAACACAACCTCAGACTTATAGGAAAATAGACTAACTGATAGTTTGTCTCTACCTTATCTAGAGTCATATTAGACAGGTCTTAACATTAACAACATTCTCCTTTGGTAATATCAACAATAATTAAGATTTTTCAAGGGGCCATGCGCACTTATCGCGACCTAAAAATCAGTTTCCCAAGTTAATGGATTATTAGGTTAATTATTTAACTAACCCAACTCGGACTCTCCCAAGTCTATACCAAATCGCAACTTATGGTTCAATATTTAACATGCAAAGATTTTTAAAAGGAGTCGTCACTAATCATTGTTTGGAAAGTTGAATAAAAACCTAAGTAAATTAGCGGGAAAACTAAATTATTTTTACGAACCAGAGATTAAGAGTTCAGGGACTTGATTACGCTAGATTACTCTAACACCATTTCGGTATCATTTTATTTCATGAAAAAATCATTTGAGAATGCAACATTAATTGATTTTAACCTAAGTCGCCAACAAAGGTTGTCATGAGAGTGTACAATCAATTAGTTGAATATCCAAAAGTTAAGGTAATCAAGGGAGCATGCGCCACACAAAACATTTATTTTTTAAATTTTTTTTATGAATGCATGAATGACTATACTATATGCAATGCATGAAACTATTTTAGAATGCAATGACATGAATTAAATGCAAGACTAAAGTATGACCTATATGACATGACAAGAATGATGCCGTGTAAGGATGACATGGCATAGATTGACCTAGAAAAGATGACATGACATAGATGACATGGCATAGATGACTTGGCATAAATGAAGTGATGTGGCAACTGTGGCATGATATAAATGATGTGGTACATATAATATGGCATGGATGATTTTTTTAAAATTTTCGGATTAATTTATTTCCTAAAATAGAACTATGTCAAAACAAAATTTATCTTGCATATTTTACAGTTTAAATTGACCTAAACCCTAATATATTAAAGATAGATTATTTTAAACATGAAATTCTATTTGGGTATGCAACTTCTATTTTAAAATGTAATCTAACCTAAATATTTCACTAGAAGCACAGGAGAACACTGAGAGATGAGAGAGCGATAACTGAATCAAAAATTGAAAATAGAAACTAGAGGATCCAAGAAAATTTAACTGTGGTTTTGTTGCCATAATCCAGCGAGGCCTCAAGAGAAGAGCAGAGGGAGATTCAACTTTGCTCGTTTCCTTTGAAACAGTGAAAGCTTCCCGTAATGAAGTGATTCTCGATCTCAAAGAGGCCAGAGCAGAAGTGAAAAGAAAGAAAAGAATGAATGACGGCACAAGAGGTAGAGGAGGAGCCATTGCTGGTGGCAGAAGAAGGAAGAAAGGGAGAGAACCATCAAGAGATGATACCCCTCTTTTGCCTTTTAAATGAGTGTGTAATTGAACGAACAAAATTGCTTATATGAAGGAGATGGTTAGCACATAGAGATTGAGTCCAGGGGTGCTATATCCTGAAGCGCCCCAAAACGCTACCTTAAGGATTACTTATTTCTCGCTCTATTCTTAATATATTAATCTTTCAATTAAGTGCATGTGGAAATAAATTGAACCTCCAGACAAATACAACAACAGGGATAGAAAATCAATAATCGACATACATCAAAACTTCATTTTATTAATTTGCCATTAATCTTGGAAAGTTAGTATCTACAAGCCTGACCTTAGAGCCGCTTTCTACAACCAACCAATAGATACAGGATCAAGGACGAGATTAAGGCTACTCCCAAATGAAAACTACTCCATAAAGATCCATGTCTACATCCTCCACCAGGCCCACGGTAAGTGGTCGACTCCCATGACCTACTGGAGAATCGCCCATTCTTACGGACGAGGTTCTGAAAATACAGGTAAATAACCACCATAAGAATACATCTCAATAAGCTTATCCCTAATCTTGCTCAGGGCATTACATACTCTCAGATCGAACCCTAAGTATGCAATCTTAAACAACCCTAATATGACAGCCAGAAATACTGAATGACGAAATGCCACTAAGCAACTCACAAATAATTTGGCCAGGCATGCATACAATTCATATACACGCATAGACAGCCAATGCAAATGTATGCTTATGCCATGCTCAAGTTCAAGCTTAAGCTCAATAACATAACTCAATTGCAAATAACATTTCAAGCTCGTGCCTCAACCCGCATATACGCCTTACTATGCAAAGACTCAGGTTGGCACATCTTCTGAAATTCATGTACCCGCATTTATGCCTCTAGCGCATATAAGACCTAGATAACACAATAACATCCCAGTGTCTCAACCCACCTAGTATCAAAACTAAGATCCAAGTTGGCACCGTTATCACTTCGGTAACCCCACGTCGTACGCGTCCGAGTGCATCAGCCTTATCTCGCCGTTTTCCCTCATTGGGGCTCGCCCTCCATTGTTTGATATCTACCATCTCAAGATATGTGCCTATGCCAATATGCAACTCATGACTTACATAACATTCAATTAGGCATACTCAAGCGGATTAGTGTAATGCGATTGTAAACAAGCAGATATTACAACCATGCATTCCAAGCAATCAATCAAGCGTATGCTCGGCCACATCAATTTCATAGCATGACACAATATCTAAGCCAATCACTTGCTAATTAGGCACAAATTTATCAAGACTGCATTGAACTCTCGATTTCATCTGAAGCATGCATTTTCGATACTTAATTCACACAATTCGACTATGATCACTCAAGGACAACCTATGAACAGTAACTTTTGACATGTGAATAGTACTCAAGGATCGTGAACAGTACATATGTGTAATGGTCGGTGCTAATTTCCACGAAACGGCATCCAAATCTCATTCAGATCAACCAAGTCTAAACGTATGACACCTGACCTTATGGACAGCCACCTAACATGCATGAACAGTAACTTTTTCAGCATGAACAGTCTCGATCAACTCTGGAACGATACCGGCTAGTAACAAATTTCTCGATTTCTCCATAAAATCCAACTCAATTCAGACTAAACCACATCATAGAGTTAATCGAAGAATAATCTAATATCCTACTCAAGGTTTAGGGGGTCGGCTTACCTAAATGTAGCTAAAATAACCCACGAATGAAGCTTGAACTGACAACGAGCAAACTACTCTCCACCAAACAGCCACTGTTCTGCTCAAATCATGAAAATATATCAACTTTTTTGATTGACCAGCCTTCATATTCTAGAATTTCAGGATCTTACGGCCGCACAGGAGGAAACATGGCTCGATTCACCCTTCAAATGACTTTAAAAGGCCGTTTCTTCTCAGGCGCGCACAAAAAACCTAACTGAGCAAAGACTGATATTGGTTTTGCTTGGGGTTGACCCATGGCTGATCTTGAGCTAATTTTTAGTGGAGATATATTAGGGAGGATGGTGAAGATGTAGGTGGAACGGTGGCTAGAGGTGGTAGTGGTTGGATAGCGAAATGGTGGTGAAACAAGTGGCGGTTTTCCGGCAGCCAAAAGCAAGAGAGAAAATGAAAGAGAGGTAGGGCCTCGAAATTCGTTGAGAGTAAGAGAGAGAATGAGCTACTAAAAATTGAAGAGAGAGAGAGAGAGAATATCATAAAAAGTGAATGATTGATTTTCACTATTCACAATACTATTCACTATTGACCACACTATTCACGATTTGATTGGTCAAAAGTTTGATTGATGGTGAACGTTGGTCGATTGATGCAATGGATTTGACATCTGATGAGATATTTCTCGAGATTTGTGCATATTAGGACTGATTGAGCTTAAACTATATAGACTAGGGTTTAAGCGCGAACGGGATTGGTCATGAAATCGCACCAAATTGGAATTCTAATCTCACAAAAAAAAAGAATTTCACTACCCACTATCTATGAAGTCTAAAACAAATCGCGGCGAAAGTCATTTCCAATTATTGTCTCTCAATCCTCAAAAATCTAATATTATTTATCTTATAATTGACCGAAATTCAGGATGTCATATATCTTCTATTGATGAAAATGAAAGAGAGAAAAGAAGGCGTGGCTTGCTTTCTGTTTGAAAAGAAAAATGTTAGGACATCTAGTCCTACATCCTACATTCAATAATCTTGGATTTCTTGCACTATATACTTTACATAAGACAGACATCTTTTGGCAGCAGGTTCTTACACTGATGCCAGGTGCAGGAGGGCACACTGCCATTTGAAAATCCATGTAGCTATCAGCTATGTTGCTGTTCCTAAGCATCCCAATTGAAACAGTCAAGTATCGAGTGATGGAGTTGCGTTCATAACCCTCATCTATAAATCACTGACAATCTCACGTGTCGCATGTTGTTGTGGTAGTGTCGGTTGTAGATAAAAAAAAAGTACTTTTAATTCGTGACAATGTTGTTTTTGTGTTCATCTCTACTTGGATTCATTATCGTCGCAATACTCCTAGGGTGAGTGATTTGTCAACATGGATATGACCTCCATCTAACGCCAGTTGTTGCATGGAGATATCGTCAAACCTCCTACTCTAATATTATGTGAGATTTTTGTGAAACCACTGTCAAATATTCTAAAAGTTTAAATTATTATTGAAAGTATGATTTAATATTTAATTAATCCAACATAAATAGAGACATAAACTTAAATAAATGAGAGAAACAGTGGCCCGCAATGTCAAGATGAGGGAATATAAAACCCCACTTAATATACATGCAACTAGCTAAGACACAAGTTAGATAAAAAAGAAAAGTACCCAAAAAAAAGAAGAGGAGGCAGCTAAGAGATGTGAAAGGAATATGATATTTAGATAACATCAGTTCCTTCCTATGCTTCATATATGTCGATAACATCAATTTTCTATACACATATTAACTGTAATCAATTAGTAGCGAGATGAACATGCTTCATATATGTTGATAAACAACAAAATCATTACCATTTCTGTAGAAGTCCTCTTTTTGGTATTGAGTTTAGATGGTAGTGAAGGACTAGTTTACGATACGAAATGACATGTCGACACATGATATCTAAAAAAAAAATAAAGAATTTCGACATGCTGAGACACATTATTTATTAAATGTATATTTTTATATAAGATAAAGTATCATTTTTATGATTTCGATACTCTTTAGATGTCTATCAATTGTCCTCAGAAGTGTTGGTGTTGAATAATCTCTAATTAACTATTTGGCTTGGAACTTCAAACTAACGTGGCCATCACGTGTGATATTTTGCCTCAAAGGATTTAATGTTGATTTACTTTCATTATTGATCATTCTGATTAGGTATTAGCGGTGTTGAGTAATCTCTAATTAACTATTTGGGTTAGTACTTCAAACTAACGAGGCCGCCACATGTGTGACAATTTGCCTCAAAGGAAGTAGTGTTGATTTACTTTCATTGTTTAGACAACTTACTATACATAATACAATAAAACCTATGTGGGCCTCACAAGCACTACACAAAGGACGGATGACCATCCAATCATGGGAAAATTTTCCAAGGACTCCGGGAGCACACGTTCCATGTTCACCAAAGTGGATGAAGGAAGTGATCGAATCTTATGGAAGAGTGTGAAGGGACAACTCCAAATAATGGGGATTAAGGTGAGATTTCTAATTTGATTTTTTATACAAATCCAATGAGAATAATTGGGGAAAATTAGCATGGTAAAGACATTACCCGCATGATTGATTTTTCTCCAAATTACATGAAATTTTTCACCAACGGCAAGAAGTGAAAATTGAATAGCCCCTTATGCCCTAGGCGATAGACATGCTCCAATGGTTGGGACAAAGGGTTGTGATGGATGCTAGACTTAAATTGAAATCAATGATGTAGTTAGGAAAAACGAAACGTGAACATTGAGATTTATGGGTGCTAAGTAGAAGTTACTTCATTTATTTGATGCTAGTGTTTTAACTATGATTTTACCACGTTCAATTTTTTAAAAAAATTACCAACAGCAACAGATTTTTCTCGAGAAAATCCTTGATGTCTAACAAATCGAATGCCTTTGATGCGGTATGGAGATCTCTCTGTCAACTGGCTCTCTCCCTCTCATCTCTCCGAAGAAGGTTCTTCAATCCCATGCCATTCACGATTGGCTGCTGCTCCTTCTCCAATGGCAACGAACCGATGGATCAAGCCTGAGGTAAATCCCTATTTCGATATCTTCTTGAAGCGTCCTTCCGATTCTTCAGGATTTTTGGAGATCTTGTCAACTTGTTTTTCGGGGGTTCCCCTTCAAAATCTGTGCTGCTTTGATTGTTGAAGATCTAATGGTGGATTGGGTATGTTGGGGTGTACGTGCAAGTGTATCGGCTCTTTCCGGTTGTTGGAGTTGCCATTGGGATCTGCAAGTTCCAGTTAGTTCATAATGTCTGCATCAATCCAGAAGTCAAATAGGTCTCTCCTCTTTCCCACTCTGCGGAGTTCATGTGGTTGTCATTCAGGAGGATACTGCTCTTGTTGTGGACCTCGTTGAATTATTTCAAAAACCGAATGTGGCTATTATCGAGGCAACTATTTCCACATTACAATTGGTTGATTTATTACTTTTTTGTTACTTGAAGTTTGCCTTCTCTCTTTCTTACCCTATGAAAACCCTGCTTCTTTGATAAATATCGTATAAAGTTTGTACCATTTGTTTCTTTGATAACTCTGTTTCTTTGATAACTATCGTAGAAAGTTTGAACAATTTGGTTGTACTCATCATCTGATTATACATAGGATATTGCCCAAACCAGTGATGGCAGCATCATAGTTACTCTACAATGGTTTTATAGATCTGAAGAGGTAGAGAAAAAAGGAGGTGGGAGTTGGCCACCATGTGACCTTAGAGAGCTCTTTTATAGTTTCTGTCAAGACGAGATTCGCGCAGAGTTTGTGCTACACAAGTGTGTCATACACTTTATTCCACTTTACAAGCAACTTCTTGATCGAAAAGAGAATCCTGGCTTCATAGTGCAAATGATATAAGGCACCGTTGAAAAGAAGCTGTGGAAGTCACTCACAAGAATTATGAAGGACACAAACAACTTGAGATAGATATTATCTTTTAGAAAACCTTTCAACGCTTGGGAGATCTCCCAGATTGCAATACAAAGGATGTTCATGCTGATCATGAAAATCAAATCAAGAGAAAAAGGTGCTTTGGAAGAAGTAATGTGTAACCTTTGGAATTCTCCAGAGAGGAATATTCAACAGCCAAATTAGATCAAACAAACACTATGCCATTTTAGTTAGGTATAATGAATTAACTGGAGAAGGCTTTGCATTCAGATTTTCAAATAAGGTCCGCTCGATATGGCTTGCTTGCGTGCTTGCTATTTTTGACAAGTAGAAATATGGGGAGATGTTATGGAGGAAGTTTGTTTATGGTGCTTATCCAATAAACACCTTTTCCATTTTAAGTGAGTTTAGGAAATAAGCACTCTTTCCTCGGCCGTACCTATAATTTTGGCTTTGGTAAAAACTTTGGCTTCATTAAATTTACTATTGGCGTTCTACAAATTTTCGAATTATTTCCTTTATCTTATGATTCTTAACTATTTGCCTACATCATGATCATAGCTACGGGTGTCAAAACCAATCAAAAATTATAAATGGAAACCTAATCAAACTAAACACCTATTCTACATCACCATGCCTCGAAGTCTTCTCTTGACAATGCTTGCTTTGTAAATATTTCGTTGAAGATAAATCCGAAAAAGAGTGTACAAATAGTCAGTGACATAGCTGCTATAGACTTATAGTTTACTTTGTGATGATTGAATTGCTTGATCTCCTTAATCAACTCACTATTGGGTTTGGGATTGACTAAGAATGCATGTCTTTTATACATATACGTATAGGTAAAAAAATAAATAGAACTAGAAGTGATTTTTTGGACGCATGCAAATTTAGGACTAGAGTGAAGGTTGTGGATTTTGTTAGACAAAAAAAAAACTACTCGGAATAAAATTGAATTAAACCTAAAATTGAAGTTTTTTTTAGGGAATTAACCCTTTGACTATCCTATGAGTATACATATAGGTAATAACATACCTTAAAAATGATACTTACATGGCTATTAAAGTCGCTCGTTAAAAGTTCTTCTGTTCCACTAACTGCATTATTAGATTCCGTGTATGGCAATCCAATTTGACTATTTATATGATTGCTGGAGATCAGAAACCACTTGTTATTTAAACTCTTTCATAACATCTCAACGACACGGTATTTACAAGAAACTTTGGTCGTGTGACAATCAAGAAAAGCCAATGTGTTCTACAAGTTAGGAAAAAAAAATGGAGGAAAGCAACTGTAGTAAGAGCTGCATGACCGAACGTATTTTCTGTGGTTTGATTTGATTTGTTTTTCTCTTGTATCTTGCCCTCCTTAATTGCAAAAAATAGTCAATGTGAGCACAATAACCATAATCACAGTATCTCCCAATGGTAAATATCTAGTAAATGTAACACATGGCCCAAACCAAATTTATCACATTTGATGAGCCCAAGGTAGGACCTATATTCATGGGACCCACATTGCCAATAGTCATCCTTTGTCTCTACTTTCAATTAGAATTGTATAAACGTCCTAAATTCTAGGATTAATAAGTATTTTGTTTTGAAATTTCAATTGTCACTCATCATCTTCACTTGGTTATGTCATTATAACTTTGTCCGCTTTAACGCAAAAGAAGACTCCAAATATAGTATGTGCAAATTGAAAGTTTGAAATGTAGACGTTTCTTCATGACTCATGAGTCTTAAAAAAAAAATCATGTACGAATATTATTTTGCGCATCAATGTATGATCCCAAATGTTTTTAAATTGTCCTGTTTTGTGGGTCCATCTTCTTTATATATGGGATCCACCAAATTCAACTGTAGCTGAATTATCGACCAATGCAAGTTTTGTATATTGCGCTTGGTTGGTTATGTTCTGAAATATTATATGTTATTTATACATGCACCGCATGTATAGGGATTTCTTTTTTTTTGCATTTAGCAATGAGGGTGACTTATTAACCTATCTTATAGTTCCTCTTCACAAGGATATAGAAAGGTAGAGGTTCATATGAAATGTCAGAGAATACGTTCATAAGAAGAAGAAGTAAATTGAATATTTAGATTTGTTGAGATTGATCACTAGGCCCAACCCACAATTAAAATGGATTCTCAATTTAAGCACTCTATATATCTATGATATTATCTATCTTTTATACTCACATAAGTATATTGAAAGTTTATCCGCAGAAGATCTCCAAGTATGATAAACGTTATAATTATTATCATTATACATGATTTGTTTCCTTAGCTGACACCGACACTAGCCAATATCCGAACAATTGGGCCCCTTGTGTCATTGAGGTGCCTCTGCTCCCAATTTCCTCACTCAACCATCCACTGCCGTTGCCGACAATGGGTCATGTCACGCTCCCTTCCCTCTCTCTCCTCTATTGCTTCGATTGTCCATGCTTTGTAGTGGCTATCTTTTCCCTATCTTGTTTTAAGGGCGGCCAAGCTTGCCTAAACATGAAGTTTATGCCTTTGGCAAGTCTCAAGACCTTGCATCCATCTCCTCTCGTCATCTACAATTAAGTTATCAACAATGATGAGATTAGAAGACCCTTTCAAGATTTAGGGATGACTCCTCCAACTGGCTTGTCCATTGAGATTACGCTAAGATCTCAAAGGCCATGGCCATTTTAGGCATGATGCTAGATTTGGTACTAGGGTTAGTTGGGACCAAATTTTTCTTCCTAAGCATGATAGAGGACTTGGGTTTGGAAATCTTTAATTTGTGGAATACTTCCAGTATTCTAAAGCGTGTTTGGAGGCTTTTGCTAAAATCTGGTTCTGTTTGAATAGCTTGAATTTTAGGTATTCTTTGAGAAGATTTTAAAAGGCAGCTCATTGTTTAAGCCTTTTACAAAACGCCAGATTGGTAATGGCCAGTCCACCTATTTGTGGCCCGATCATTGGCATCCCTATGGGATCCTTTTTGTTGTTGTCTACCCTTACAGAGTGTTATATGATGCTACATTGAGTATTTCTGCTAGGCCACCGACAAAATATCCTATTATTATTGGTCTTTCCCCAATGCTTGATCTTATGATATTGTTGCTATCATAGCCTGCGATATAGGATTCACTTACACCATATTCTTCTATGGAAGATAAGAGTTGTTTCCAGTCTTCCAATGGTTCTTTGATCATCTCCAACACTTGGGATCTGGTAAGGAGCAGGGGTCCTCAAGAATGTTGGCATAGGATCATTAGGTTTGCACCTAATGCTCCCGAGTTTGCTTTGACCCCTTTGATGGCAATCTTGAATAAGCTCTTCATAGAATTGGGAGTAGGTTTCTCCTTCCACTCATCTATTTTGCTTTCTTTGTAGGCCATGCAATGATTCTAGAAACCATATGTTTTTTGGCTGGTGTTTTTCTTCCCAGCTTTGGCAGAGGGTTTGCATCTTTGTTCTATTGTTAGAGCTCCTGGAGATTGAATCTTAAATTCTATGGCTTCAGCAGCAAGTTAAGGGTCCCAGTTCTTCCTCAATCCTCCTCAAGTTGGCTTGGAATGGCTACATTTACTATGTATGGCAGGCTAGAAATAATGTTCTTCACAATCACAACTACCTTTGTGTGGATCAAGTACTAAAGTTGGTTGTTTGTTGTTAAAGACATCATGAAGGCCATCGCATCATCACAAGGTTTGTTGTGATTGTGAGAACAAGAACACTAGATAGCTCGGAAAGTTTGCACAATAGATATAAAACTCGGAAATACGAATAGTATTCGCAATAACAAATATGATTCAGCCAGAAGGAGAGAGTGATTGAAAATATAATGCTTTAAAGATTATTTCTTACTATTTTTTTTCATTTGTTTCAATTTTACTAGAGGTGAAACTACCCTTGCTCCTCTCAAACAATATTTATTAAGGTTGGGGGGCGCATTCTGATTTAAGACTAATGTTTTCCTCTCTCTCTCTCTGTGTGGCTTTTGCCTTTCCTTTCTCTATTTGGAACAAAATTGGTGTACTTATTTTCCAAAAAAATAGTTTATTTGGTGGATACCTAACACATTATTGTATTTCTAATGAAAACTACTCTAGTTATTCTATTAATGACTTGTATCTTTCCATACTTTTTGTACTAGGAAACTATTATTGAAAAAATAACTTTAGCACAAGTTAAAGGATAATCTATGCATACATTGTCGGGGTGATCGATTCCCGGTTCGATCCGGTTCCCCTCGAGAATTGGGAACCGGACCACTGGTCCCGGTTCCCTATTTGCCGGAACCGGGAACCGGGAACCGGACCGGACCGGATCGGACCGACGTTCCCGGGACCGGACCGACCCCGACCGGACCGGAAAAAAAATCCAGAATTTTTCATATTTGTAACACTAAATTGAAAAAAATAAAATAAAAAAACAAACGGTCCGGTCCGGTCCTATACCCCGGAACCGGGAACCGGACCGCCCGGCCACCGGTTCCAATTTTGGGGAACCGGGAACTGGACCACCGGTCCCGGTCCGGGCGGGACAATTTGCACACCCCTAATACATTGTGTATAATGCATACATCAACTATAATATTTCATTTTTGAGTAAATTGATGTAAATTTAATCCAAAAATCAAAGTTGAAAATTTTGTGATCATGAGAATAATCTAAGGAAATAAAGTACACAATTTGCAAACAAAACCTAACATTTCTTTACTCTAGTATGTGATTAGTGCTTGCTCAGATTATAATGGAGAATAAGTTCGCAAGAAGACAAACATGAAGGAAACTTTGAAATATAATGTGTATGGAAGAAGCAAGTCAAGTGAAAAAAAATATTTGTTGGGAAGAGATGTGTGGGTAAGTTTTACTTTTAGCAAAATTTAAAAAGAAAGAAGGAAAAAAGGTAAGAAATAATCTTATATCAAGAGTGTGACCCACAAGAGATAATGTGTTCAATTTAATGTGATAGGGGTGTAAGAAGCCAAGTGATGAATATAGCGTGGGCCTTTTGCAAACATTATTCCTATATCGATTCCACACTTAATTGATTACGTGTGGCATGCCATCTAATGTCCCATTTAATTTAGGAATCCCTTGGAGTGTTATTCATATTTCAACGTTTCTCTTGTTTTGACGATTATCACGGAAACAAGAAAGAGAAATGTCCAACAATAAGACTACTCTATAAATATGGTATAATAAGTGATGTGGCTTAATTTTATTAGTTATTATATGTGGCTTATTTTCCATTTATAGTCCGCCATGTAGCATACATAACAAATCAATATATAACACAGCATTGTCCATTCGGAAACAGCCTTAAAAATTTAGGGGAGAAAACGTAGCATTCAAGGTAATAACAAAGAAGACAGTGAGGATACTAAAAAATAAGTAGCAAAACCGAAGTGTCCATATAAAGTAGGGGTGTCAATGGGCCGGGTCTCAAATAGGCCCGACCCGGCCCGAAACCAAGCAGTGCCAAGATGTTCGGGTCGGGTCGGGCCGGCCCGATACCTGAAAGACGTGAGTTTGGTCTAAATGGCCCAGTAATTGGTAACTATGTTCATGAAGTGGCTCCATTTCTTCCTTCCAGTAGCTGCCCATCATTACTCTCCAATCAATTGACCAATCCATGACCTCATTGACTTTGACCTTAAATGCCCAACTTCTTCGCAACTTCTTCCTTCATCGTCACCACCAACGAATCTTCATCCATAAGAACACCTTTCCTCTCATCATCAATCACACTACATCCCCACCTGCCCACGCCTCAAGCAGCGGGCGGCGTGATCTCCCTCCGCCCTTCGCAACTCTCCGAGCCCGAGTGCGCCTCCGTCGCCTCCGACCCTGATCGCGTCGCCTACCTCACCGGCCTCCTCTTCCACCCCTGCGTCGAGGTGAGGATCAATGCTACCGCGCTGATCGAGGCCACCGTCGCCGGGTTCCGCTCGCTGGAGCTCCACGCCCGGGTCAGCGGCGCCGTCGGGGTCTTCGAGGGCGTCGTCGGCCTGCTGCAGGACTACACGGGGTGCCCCCGCGCGCTCACGGTCGGGGCTAGGGCGGCGTTTGCGCTCTGCCTCATGAAGCCGACACGGCACTGGGCGGTCGCCGTCGGGGCCGAGGCGGCCCTGGTGGACCAGCTAGGGGACCTGGAGCGCGGTGACACAGAGCGGGCGCTGGTGACGATCGAGCTGCTGTGCCGGGTCCCTGCCGGGTGCATGGTGCTGGTGGCGTACGCGCTGAGCGCGCCGCTGCTGGTGCGGATGATCCTGAAGGTGTCGGACCCGGCGACAAAGTACGCGGCAAGGGCACTGCTGGCTCTGTGCTCGGCGTCGGAGCAGTGCCGGAGGGAGGCGGTGGCCGCCGGACGTGGTCACGCAGCTGCTGCTGCTGGTGCAGAGCAAGTGCACGGAGAAGGCCGGGTTTACGAGGGAGGGGGAGTATTTCGTGCTCAAAGGAGGATAAGTACCGGTACTGTTCTGAAATAGTACCAAGGCCCGGCCCGAAAATTTCCTAAATTTTCGGGCCGGGTCGGGTCGGGCCGGGCCGGCGCGGGCTCTTTTGACAGCCCTAATATAAAGGACAAATTGGTGTCTCATACTAACAATGATCCGTCTTCTCCGGCTAGAAAAATGGCCCTCGTCTATTGATGGTTTGATGATATTTACTTTGTCAATATGAACAAAAAGATCAAATTATTCTATAACAAATCAATTAAATTTTTATAATTATGTTCTTTTTCTCCATTTCCTGTTGGGCAAAGATTTTCGACGAAATCTCTTTTTGAATAGAAAAGTCATCCAAGAAAATTTTTCTTCTTCTAGTCGCAATGAAATGGGTTTAGGCATCTTTTCAATCTAAAAAATGTCAAAGCAAAAATCACTCTTATTACAGAAAAAAATCAGTTTTTTTTTAATTGTGGTGTTATGTGCGAGTGTTCTGATCTTTATCCTCATTGAAGAAAAGTATTATGATCTCTAGGCAAATGCATCACGTAAGTTACGATAATTACCCAACAATGGAATGACGTATCTAACGGTTGAAAAGAAAAAGAAGACGACAAATGGAATTCCATACAAGTACGTTATCCTCACTCGCTTACCCTTCTCTACCGTTAAATTGGATTGTCTGTTTATCTCCAAATACCATTAGCCTAATCCGAAGACTCTTTGTCCTTCATTCTGATCAGCCAGATCTACTTAGAGTGACGTTGACACCATCATTTTACCTAAAATTACAAAAACAAAAAACAAAACGAGCAAAATACAATATATATAAGCCTATGCAAGCCCATTAATTTGCATACATTTCGGTCGGCCTTCTCCAAAATTTTGTCTTGCTTTAGGCCCAAATTCCCACCTCAGCCCGTTTTGTCCAGCTCGGCCCAAGTCAAGGCCTTGATGACTCATTGTTACTTCAGGTGACCGAGACGGTAACGAAGCCCAGGACACTGGTGTTGTGCATGACCGGCAGGGGTTCAAATGAAAACCTTGTTGAGTTGGAATCGGTTAGAGATGGGATAAAACCAGAAAACCAAAAACGGTTGCGAAGGAGTGTTTTTTTTTTGTCGGAAAAGCCAAACTAGCATAACTAACTCCCAAACGTTCTTACATAAGGGCCCAATCTAGGGGCATCAGCACAAAGAAGATCCTAAAGAGGGTTGGGTGGGGAAGAGGCCCAATGGGCCGGTAAGTAATTTAATCGGTGCATTTTAGCAACCCAGTCTGCAACCTGATTTGACTTCTGCGAGCAGTGGCCGCCGAAATGTTTTGAAATTGGGCCATAATAAGTTGGGCTTTACGAATTAGGCTCTCTACTTCCCAGTACAATTCGGGGGATCCATTGACCGCACGAATAATAGCTAGCGAGTCTGACTCCATAGTCACCAGAAACTTTCACATGTGGATCTCCTCCTTTTCTCTGAGAAAGCGAAGACCAACTACCAGAGCCTTGGCTTTAGCGACCAAGGATTTGTTGTCCCTAACTTTTCCTGCAAATCCATCAAGGAGAAGGCCGCTGGAGTTACGAAGCATACCGGCCAATGCTCCTTCGGCCATCCCGCCTCCAACCGACACGTCTATATTCACCTTCAGTTCAGATCTGGCCTAGGGTTTCCAGTTATGAGGTAAAGGCTTTCGGATCTCGGTAGCGCTGCGCTCTTTCGAGCACCACTTTTGATAGTTTTCCATGAGAGTCTTCGCCTCACAAATCTGGGTTTCTGCTCGCGGTACTGTTCCCCTAAACACAAAATTCTTCCTTGTTTTCCAGATGGTCCAAAGGAGACACGTGATAAAGTCAAAGGCCGCTAGGGAGTTTAAGTCTTCAAGTCTTGCTTGGAGCCAGGCTTCCATCCGAAGGTAAGGGCTCAGTGAGTTGTTAAACAATTGATCCCAGATCTGTTGGGTCTAGGGGCATGAAAGTAGGATATGTTCTGTTGTGTTCTATATTCTGAATGCAAATAGGACATAGTGGGTGGGGGATGATGTCTTGCTTGTGTAGGTTCTCTCTAGATGGTAGGGCGTCTTGAGCTACACTCCATAGAAAATGTCTCACCTTTGGGGGCATATTTGCTCTTCAGATTCTGTTCCATAGTCTACGTGAGGGGTGAAAGGAGGTTGAGGCCTCATTTTCTGTCTATTTTGTTTCGTACTCTCTAAGCGTATTGTATGCTGTTTTCACAAAATAGGTCCCTGACTGAGTTTTAGTCCATATTAGCTTGTCCTCCCCCAGATTGGTGTTTAAGGGGATCGAAAGGATTTCTGACGCAGTATCTTCATCAAAGAGCCGCTTGACCTTACTTGAATCCCATTCTGGTTTGTCCGTCAACATCAATTCAGACACTTTTTGTGGGTCATGTTTATTTACCGGGCCATTCAAAATTCCACGTTCCAGCCAGCAATCCTCCCTTATATTTGCCGATTTCCCGTTGCCGATAATCCACCTCTTTGGACCCAAGATCATCTCCCTGCCATATAGTATACTCTGCCGCCTGCATGAAGGTCTAGACCCTTTCTCAGCTTGAAGGAAACTTCTATTAGGAAAATAGACTCCTTTTAGGATTTTGCCCCATAATGAATATTTATTCTGGGCTAGTCTCCAAGCTTGCTTACCAAGTAGCGTCTTGTTAAAAGTTGCCATATCCTTGAAACCTAAGCCCTTGGCATATTTCCTAGTTTGTAAAAGCTCCCATCGTCGCCAATGTAATCCAGCTTTAGACTCACTATTCTTCCACCAAAAGTTGGATATTCTTTTCTCTATAGACCTGCAAATTTAAATTGGGACTTTAAAAATAGACATGGCGTTTTGGGGAATACCTTGAACCACAGCTTTGATCAACGTTTCTTTCCTAGCCTTTGAAAATAGATTTTCCTTCCAACCTTCAAGTTTCGTGTCAACTCTAGCGTTAATCCACGAGAACATCTGTTTTTTTTTTATCAGCCCAATCCAATGGTAGCCCGGGATACTTCACAGAGAAGAAGAAAAAATGGGGAGAGAGAACCAAGAGAGAACACAGTGAGAAAAAGGGAGATTTGGAGGTCGTTCATTTTCCGGCATCTCTGTGTCCGCCATCATTGGTTCCGGCGACGTTTTCTCGCCATCTAACTAGGTCATGATTCAATTGATAATCTGTTTTCTTCTTTTCCTCGGAAATCAAGTACTCAGAGAATGATCGATGAAATCATGCCTTGATTACTTGAAATTGAAACCGATTTGTGCTGATTAGGGATGATTTATTATTCCATACTCCATGTTTAGGTTGTGAAGTTAAGAAGAATTCGAATCTTGAACTCGTTTTTCTAAGCGCGCATCACCTGTTCGACGATTTGCCTAAATGACGTGTTAGATCTGGTTTTGTATAATCGCTCATCGAGTAATGCTTAAAGCTAGGATTGATTCATGTTTTACTCCATTAATTGTTAAGATAGCTCTGCCCATCGTGTTTTTCCTGTCGTTGAATGTTATTGCAATTTTTGGTGCTGGTTGTCCACGAGTTTGAGGTCAAAACTACTCAGCGTTAGCTCCTTATCTCCCTTGCTTTATTATACACGTGTCATTTTGTGGTGGCTGTTGCATGCTAGAGAATGTTGTTTGATAATGAGATTGGTTTCCAGAAACTAATTTTTAGTGGTCGGCATCGATTGTTTTGGCCGGAGTGTTGGTCCAGTGATGTTTGCATTGATCGGCCTCGTTGGAGGTAGGGGTGCCGACGGTCGACAGTGACTAAGGATCGGTGATGGCCAAAGAAGGAAGCTTCGATAAATTGTCAGGGATATCTCTCGGGGAAGAAGGTGTGCGACAAAGAAGACGATCCAGAAAATAAAATTAAAAAAATAAATAAAAAGAAAAAAGAAATAAAAATAGAAAAGGCATAAAAATAGAGAAATAAAATGGAATAAAATGGGTTTAAATAAAAAATAATAAAATAAAATAAAATAAAATAAAATAAAAAATTCAAAACATTTTATACAAATTTAAAAAATTATAATAAAAAAAATTTCACAAATTTTGTATTGTATGATTTGGTTAAATATCATTTTTAGCAATATTATTTTTAATCAAATTATAAGAAACAACGGTTAAATATAGAATTGTTTAAGAAATACGGGTTGAGTATGGGTTGAATCGGGTGTGAGTCATTTAATTTGCATTGGATGAATATGGGTCAAAATAAGTTAAATTGGTCAACATGGGCCAGATCATTTTCAACCCAACTCAAGTTCGATCCGACTCATCCATTTGACACCCTACTTGTGACACACCAAGGAAATCGACTTCGTCAAATACAAGTGAACTGTGGTTTATTTTCAGTTAAAGCTTGGAAAATGGACACAATGTAGATAGCCTTACCTCGGATCGCTCAAAAACATGAAACTCATGTTCAGAGGCTGAGGCAGATGCGGATGCGGATGCAGAAGCGCTTGCTGGTTTCTTATTTGTTGTTTTTGTTTTTCTGTCGTATTGCTTAGTTGTTTGTTGTTTTTGTTTTTCTATCACATTTCTTTGGTTTCTTGTTTGTTGTTTTTCTCTTGTATTTCTTGCCAGCAAGAGATAAATAAATAAATAAGAAAAGAGCCCATAACGAATTTAAGCTAAAACATTAATCCACTTGTTAATATCATTCATTGTTTTGAAACGCTAACCACATGTCGGATGTCTTACACATCACGTGTTGGTTGCGTGGGGGAGCATGTGTCTAAACACACATCCGTCCCCATAAGGTATCAATGCTTCCTATATTAATAGATTGAATGAATTTGGGCCTGAAAAGGTTAATTTTTGAGCTAGGCCTTTAGACCTGTCCAAGCTTTTAGACTAGTTTTACTAGATTTTAGTAATTCAAAACATTGAATAAGTCTTTAGGGCTTTACTTTAGATCTTGATCGTTTCTTTTAGCAAAATGCTAGATCATTAATGGTGCATTTTACATTTATTTCAATTTTTACTTGATTGCGCATTTTTTATATTGTTTATTCTTTTTTAGCGATTAGAGATGTTGCATGGACACTTAGCGGACGAGAACTTTGGAAGTAAAACTGATAGAAAGACGGCATGAAAACACTTTAAAAAATGAATAATAAAGTTTAGGTACTAAAAGGGTATTAGTCGATTGACCAGTGTAATCAAGTACCCGGACTTTAGAAATCTCTGGTTGCGGAGGATGTAAGGTATGCTGCTGCACCCTAATTGGTTTCTAAATGACCCTAATAGGCTAGTGGTGATTGCTTTTGCACATTATACACCTTGAAAGCCGCGAATTGATATGGACTTAAGAGAACTCGAGCTGAACCTTTTGGCTTAGTAATCCATTAACTGTTCTTGGGACATACTTTTTCCCGCTCTTCGAGAGAGTCGCGACAAGTGACAAATGAAAAGTCTACTTGAACCCACTTGTCTTATTCAGTCCATCTTTCCAATATGACCATGCTCTGGAGGAGAAAGATTTATAAGGAGATTGGAGAGAGCATATGGAAGTTTGCAAAATTTTCTCTCCTCTAGAATCTGCCTTTAACTCAAACATCACCGCACCTTATATAGCTGAGGTTAAGGGCAATACATACATTTTCATGAGCATTATGGCCAAGAAGTATGGCCGAAAAAATATATTACGGACTTTACGGGACATTAAAAGACTTTGAAAGAGTTTGATTCTCTTCACATATGATTGTCTATAATTTCCGTATCTTGAATCTCTCTAAAATTACATTAATTTTTTTAATTTGAGAATTCACAGAAAAGGTGGTTTTCCTCCATCATATCCCATTACTTTATTAAATTGAAAAGTGAACGACAATTTTATATGATTTCTTTGATTTCTAGAAAGTGGCCCACCAAGAGCCATGCATGAAAATCTATTAGGCCATTAAATCTTCGTTTTGAAGTCTACGGTGTTACACCTGGATAGTTAATTGAATTTAATGCATTAGGGTGGCTAATCTATTTAGGTCTCCTTGTTGGGGTGGAGGCAAGCAAGAGAAGGGAGAGAAAAGAAAAGGGAAAAGAAATATAGAAAGAAGAGGATGGAGGAGAGAGGGACAAACTGAAAAGAAGATTTTGGGGTTTCCATGGTGGTTAACCTAAATTTCACTTTTACCACGAATTGATCCCGAGGTGTAAAGTCGCCATTTTCTATCGAAGAAAATAGTTATACGAACTTTAGGGTTAAGCGCTCGACGCTTCAATTCGATGGAGAATAGGTTATTCCAACAAGGCAATGCGTGAAAATCAGGGCTGGTATATCTATTGGGCTGACATGAGTCTAGTTAAGTTTATATTTTGTTGGTCCCATGTAGATATTACCACCAAAAGCAATAATTATTAGTTTGATGCCACTCTACCATGCATAAAAAAAGTGAGGGATATTATATACACACACATTCATATTGAACTGTGGATACATAAATAATAGAATTATTTCTGCTCGATCATATTGGTAGGGAAACCTATTGAGTAACAGCTTTCAAATTTACAGAAACCCTATAATTAAAGACGGAAAATCCAAAGCCAAATTCTGTTTTACGAAAGCCAACAAAACAAATAAAGGTTCATAAAGCAAGAATAAAAAATGGATAGGATAGGTGCATAGACTCAATGGGAGCTGTTCTAACTAATGGAGTTGACCACGTAGCGTTGGTAAATGAATCTTTTAATCGAAACTCGAGAAAGGGACAAAATAAACCTATTTACATATGTGTACGTCTTAAATACTATCTCAAATGATTAATGACAATGCGAATTTTTTGTATGAAAAAGGAAAGAATTGTTGTAAATCAATTCTAAGTTGAATAAAGGATAAAATATTCATTGATTAAATCATTTACTCCATGGTTTGATAAATCTTTTGAACAATTGATTAATTCGAAGAGAATAAAGATAGTCTCATTCTACATGTGAATATCGAAAAGAATAAAATTTATAGTAAGATAAAAATCCATCTGACTTTAAAAATAGCAAGGGTTCAAGTCCCTCTATCCCTAAAGAAAGACCATTTGATCCCTTAAAGATTTGTCCTATTTTTTTCTATTTTTTTTAAATCCAAAAAAATTCTAGGGCTGGATAAGACTATTACTAACCCTTTTGTCCTTTTATTGATATAGAACCAAGTCATCCAGTAAAAGGAGGATGATGTGTAAGAAATGTTCGGATAGCTCACCTAGTAGAGCAGTGGACTAAAATTCCTTGTGTCACTAGTTCAAATTTGGTTCCTGGCATATTTTAAATTTGTGCAAGTGTCTATTCCATAAATGAATTGATATCTACAAATTAAATGAGGAACTAAGACCATTCCAATGCCCCTTTTCGCCATGCATAAACTCAACAAATATTTAGGATAAGCATGAAAATTGAAGCTTTGTAAGTACGAATATCCCATTGCATGGAAAGTTATTGCCTATGGATAATGAAAAACTGTTTCAACATCAAAAACAACAAAAACTAAAGCAAACATATAATGACGGATTCAAAATTGTAACCAAGTATTGCCCATTGTTTCTATACTTGATATGTTTGCAAACATATAATCCCCAAATTAGTACAACTATAATAAATTTATCTCAAATTAATTTTTTGATCACCAAAAACCCAAATTGATATACATGTAACTAGGGTATCAATGGGTTAGATCGGATTGTGTTTCCTTGATCCTCGACCCAGCCCGAAACACCAATGAAATAACTCAAAACAATCGGGTTGAGTTGGGTCAGGATGAGCCAAGTCTCGGGTTCCTTTTTAAAATTTGACTATTTGCAAATTTCATCTTATGCACAAAACTAAATTGAAAATGGTATATGAATTTAGTTATTGCAGGGCATACGAGGGCAATTAAACACACTGTTCATCTAATGAACTAAAAAATAACTAAATTCCCCGTAAAATCTCATTTTCGCACACGAGACCTCATTTCCTATTTAAGCAAATGCGGAGCGTTGTGCTCCAAAAGCAGAGCGAGGGTGACATTGATACAGACATCCTGGGAGAGAGCGATGGTGAGAGAAATAGACGATCTACCGAAGAACAAGGCGAACTTCAGTTTGAATGAGCCTGTGTTAGGTGCAATGATTCTATAATTAATCCAGAGGAATATAACATCCTCCTCCGAAAATTATACCCCAACAATCTGAATGAAGCATTTTTGCTGATGAGCTGTCATGCCTCTATGGTTCCTGGAGTATGCTGCGACGGTTCCTAAGCCGGCTGTTGCTGGTTCATGGCTTGGTCATCTTCACTTGGCTCGAAACTTACCAGCGATGGTCACCGGTTGGCCTCCGTTCTATCCAGGCACTCTATGGCGTTGGTAGCACGGTTATTAGGAAATTATATTTTAGTTATCTTGTAATTATCTTTGCCTTTATTAGATGATTTGTATAGGTGTATAATTAGGGATTTGTCGCCGGTTTTGTAGGATTTTTTTAGGAAAGGTTGTGGTCATCAGTGTGTATATATGTAGTACATTGCAGCAATGAGAGAATTAATCCAATTCTTTTACCAAATCTTCTATTCTTGTTATGGTATCAGAGCAACGACCCTGGTGCTCTTGATCATCAAACTTTTGACACTTTTTGAAACATCATCGTAGCCATGGAAGACGACGCGAAGGATTCCAGGTCGAACGTCACTGCCATCAATCCGTCACACCCTTTCTACATTCATCATTCAGATCAACCAGGCCATGTCTTGGTTCCCATCAAATTGAACGGTATCAACTACCAATCTTGGAGCAAAGCGGTTATTCATGCTCTCACCGCGAAGAAGAAAATCTATTTTGTTGACGGCACTGTCGAAGAGCCATGGCAGGAGGAGGATCCTTTTTTGTTTGAACAATGGAACCAGTGCAACAGCATGATACTTTCTTGGCTGACTCATGCTGTTGAATCAGACATTGCCGAGGGGATCATACATGCCAAAACAGCGCGTAAAGTGTGGGTTGATTTGCGTGACCAGTTTTCACAAAAGAACGCTCCTGCCGTTTTTCAAATACATAAATCAATTGCGACCATATCGCAAGGAACAATGACAGTGGCCACATATTTTACAAAGATCAAGGCTTTATGGGACGAGCTCGAGACGTACCGTAGCCCTCTGACTTGTAACCAACGTCAAGCACATCTTGATCAAAGGGAAGAAGACCGCCTTATGCAATTCCTCATGGGGTTGAATGAGTTATACAAGGCGATAAGGTCCAATATATTGATGATGTCACCATTGCCCAATGTCCGTCAAGCATACTCTTTGATTGCCCAAGAAGAGATGTAGCGACAAGTTTCTTCTGAGCCTGCCGAAAATTTCTCCATCGCAGCCGCAATCCCGGGAAAAGGAGGAAGTTCAAAACAGAAAACATGTGATCATTGCAATCGATTCGGGAATACCATAGATGAATGCCGAACTCTCAAATTTCATTGTAAGTTTTGTGATAAAAGGGGTCACATGGAGGATAGATGCCGGTTGAAGAACGGGAATAATAATAAGCCGGGACAGTTTAAAGGGCAACGGAACCAACCAGCAGCGAATGCGGCGGAATCCCAAGCTGTTTCTACTTCCTCTGGCGGAGTGCAGGGATTCACCGCAGAACAAATTCAACAATTGGCACAGGCAATCAATGCCCTGAATCACAATAATTCTGGTAATGTTGATGCATACGCTAATGCTGCAGGTTTGATTCCATCAACTCTTGTGTCTGTTAATTCTAGTAGTACAAGTTCTTGGATTTTGGATTCTGGCGCCACCGATCACATCGTTTCCCACCCATCTCTATTAACCGAACCCAAGCCTTCCAATTCTACAAATGTCAATTTACCAAATGGTGCTATATCACAAATCACACACACCGGCACTGTTGTTTTTAATCCGTAATTGATACTTAAAATGTCCTATACGTTCCATCATTCAATCTGAATTTAATTTCAGCTAGTAAACTAATGAAAGATTTGAATTGTTGCATTCTCTTCTTTCCTGCCTATTGTATTTTGCAGGACTTGATTTCGGGGAAGACGATTGGCTCGGGTAGACAACGTGGTGATCTATACTACATGCTTCCATTAGAAGATAAATCGGTTGTTTTCCATGTCTCTCAATCGTCTGACTTATGGCATTTCCGCCTGGGTCATCCTTCTTTTTCTCGTTTTAAATTACTGTCGCATTTACTTCCTTCAGATCATAAAGAAATAGAGAATAATTATGCTATTTGTCCGAAGGCCAAGCAGACACGCTTGCCTTTTCCCAAAAGTTCAATAACAACAAAATTTCCGTTTTCTCTTTTGCATTGCGATGTCTGGGGTCCTCATAAAATTCCTACTCACACTGGTTTGCGCTATTTTCTCACAATTGTCAATGATTTTTCACGTTGCACATGGATTTTTCTCATGTCACATAAATCAGAGACACAATCTTTGCTAATCAATTTTGTGCAATTTGTCAAAACTCAGTTTCAAACAAGTGTTCAAACAATAAGGGTGGATAATGGCACAGAATTTATTCCCATTCGCACTTTTCTTCAAAATAAAGGAATTGAGCTCCAAACTTCTTGCATCTATACTCCGCAATAAAACGGAGTTGTAGAACGCAAGCATCAACATATTTTAAATGTTGCTCGTTCTCTTATGTTTCAATCACATGTTCCACTTGAATTTTGGGGGGAGTGAGTTTTAACGGCGGTTTACCTCATAAACCGAATCCCAACACCTTTACTGTCCAACAAGTCCCCTTTCGAGGTCTTATATAACCGGCCTCCTTCTCTTACACATTTGCGTGTCTTTGGTTGCGAGTGTTACGCGACCAATGTTCACCCTAAACAAAAATTTGACCCTCGAGCCTCTGCTTGTGTTTTCATGGGATATCCACATGGCCAAAAAGGGTATAAAATTTTTGACTTAAACACAAAGAAAATCTCGGTCGGCAGAGATGTATATTTTGGGGAACATGTATTCCCTTTCCATTCTCATTCCCAATTTCCTCAAGCTTCCGCACCAAGTTTCCCTCCACATGTTTCCTTCGACAGCCCACCAAAGAATCCTCCGCCGATACTTTCTCCTAATATCACACCTCCCATGCCTCATCAGGATACTGACTCCATTCCACTTTCACCTTCTACTGACTCTATTCCACTTTCATCCCCACCATCCTCGTCACCTACCTCTTCTCCATCACCTTCCGCCACAGACCACTCATCTTCTCCGTCATCCACTTCCATTGATGCACCACCTCTTCGCCGTTCCACCCGCTCTATCCAGCCATCAGTATGGCAGAAAGACTACGACATGTCTTCCCAGGCTAATCTCTCTTCGATGCAACCAAGTTCTTGTCAAGGTACAAGGTATCCTCTTTCTTCCCATTTATCTGTTTCTCGTTTTTCTCCAAACCATCGTGCCTTTTTAGCTCTCTTGACAGCACAATCTAAACCCACCTCGTTCGAACAAGCCAACCGTGATCCTCTTTGGCGCCAAGCCATGTCCGCCGAACTTCAGGCTCTAGAACAAAACAACACATGAAAGATGGTCCCCCTTCCTCCGGGGCACAAGACAATAGGTTGTCGGTGGGTTTACAAGATTAAATATCATTCAAATGGGACAATTGAGCACTATAAAGCGCGTTTAGTTGCAAAGGGGTACACCCAGATTAGAGGCATAGATTATCAGGAGACTTTTTCTCCAACTGCCAAACTCACCACTCTCCGTTATTTGTTAACAGTCGTATCTTCCAGAAATTGGTATATCCATCAGCTTGATGTACACAATGCATTCCCTCATGGAACTTTGCACGAAGAGGTGCATATGACTCCACCTCCTGGCCTTCGCCGACAGGGGGAGAATCTGGTATGTCGGCTTCAGAAATCCATCTATGGTTTGAAACAAGCATCCCGCAATTGGTTTTCCACTTTTGCAAGTACTATTAAATCGGCAGGCTACACACAGTCACAGGCGGATTATTCACTTTTTACTAAGTCTCAAGGTAAAAAGTTCATTGCCATTCTCATTTATGTTGATGACATCCTGTTAACGGGTAATGATCTGCATGAGATCAAGTTACTCAAAGGTCATCTGCTCAAGCATTTTCTTATTAAAGATCTTGGTGAGTTAAAATACTTTCTGAGAATAGAATTCTCTCGTTCAAAGAAAGGTGTCTTTATGTCTCAGAGAAAATATGCCTTAGACATTTTACAAGACGCGGGATTATCAGGTGTGAAGCCGAAAAGGTTCCCAATGGAACAAAATTTGAAATTGACAGATGAAGATGGCGAAGTTCTTCATGATCCGAGCAAGTATCGGAGACTGGTTGGGAGATTAATATATTTGACAGTTACCAGACTAGACGTAGTATATTCAGTACGTATATTAAGCCAGTTCATGAGCATGCCTCGAAAGCCGCATTGGGAAGCAGCACTGCGCGTTCTCCGTTACAATAAACAGTCGCCAGGTCAAGGTTTGTTTTTACCATTTGAAAATAATTTAACACTCAGTGCCTATTGTGATTCAGATTGGGGAGGATGCTGTGCTACCAGACGTTCTGTTTCTGGCTATTGTATTTTTCTCGGGTCATAACTCATCTCTTGGAAGTCAAAGAAACAGACAAATGTTTCACGGTCATCGGCAGAAGCTGAGTATAGGGCTATGGCAAACACTTGTCTAGAGTTAACATGGTTGAGATATATACTTCGAGATTTGAGGGTTGAATTACGTAAGCCGGCTTCATTGTTTTGTGATAATCAGGCAGCCTTACGCATTGCTGCTAACCCAGTTTTCCACGAACGTACAAAACACATTGAGATTGATTGTCATATAGTTCGGGAAAAATTACAGGCTGAGGTGATTCGTCCTTGTTATGTCTCTACAAAGATGCAGTTGGCAGACATTTTTACAAAAGCTCTTGGCAGAGAGCAATTCGAATTTTTATGTAACAAGTTGAGAGTTCTTGATCTATACTCTCCAACTTGAGGGGGAGTATTAGGAAATTATATGTTAGTTATCTTGTAATTATCCTTGCCTTTATTAGATGATTTGTATAGGTGTATGATTAGGGATTTGTCGCCGGTTTTGTAGGATTTTTTTTAGGAAAGGTTGTGGTCATGTGTATATATGTAGTACATTGCAGCAATGAGAGAATTAATCCAATTCTTCACCAAATCTTCTATTCTTGTTAACGGTGCACTATATCATTTCCTAAAATATCGTCTGCCTTCATTTCCCATGTTTCTGGTGATCATGGGGATGATGGCGAGAGATGGTTCTAATGCTAGGAGCTCTTTGGCTCTAATTTGATCAGGAATCGGAATCACTTATTAGTGTACTTAATGTAATTTTGCGTCTACGATTCTCATGAATCATGATTTCTTTACTAGTTTTTGAGACTCTTCGATCCATAAGAGCACTAACGGAGGATCTGATTCCATTATTAAGATATAAAACCAACAGAGAGAAAATTAAGTTACGTCATTCAACAATAACTTGTAATTAGAGGGTCTTTGATTTTAGGAAAGCTGCTAGCTATACAGAACTCACCACCTAACCACTATCGGCAGGGGTGTCACAACTGAACAATATACCCGAATCAAAACACAATGCGAACCGAGCTGACTTGAATCAAAATCTATAACCCAAAGTACTCCAAAATTCGGGTTGGTTGGGTCCTGTTTCGATTGGATACATTGTTCAATTTTGACACCCTCACCTATGACCAATTTATCATACGTCTGTTTTTGTTAAATTTTATCATCAAATTATTGAATTCAATGACATATGATAGTTGATGGGCGTATGAATCTGAGGTTATTGGTTATTGCCCTCCATTTGTTACAGGTGTACAAGTTTGAGACCTTTTGTTCTATTAACTCAATTTAACGTATGGTAAATTTGACACAAGTGTACCAATTTGAAATTTTTTGTGGTTAAAAAATTAATTTGAGGCAAATTTATCATAGTTGTAAATGTGTGAAATTTTTTATGATAAAAAAAATTAGTATGAGATAAATTTGTCACACGTGTATTAGTTTGAGATTTTTTATGGTATTAATCTTTAAAAGAAAAACTCACGTCAACCTTTTCAATTAACCAAATTAGACTAACCTAACGAAAGGACTTGATTACACCAATTTAACAAGTTTAAAAATTCAATTGCACTTTGGTGAGATATGTTATGAATTTTTATGGATTTATTCAGTTCTTTTTCTTAAACATGTAGTATTCATTGTGAATCAAATTTCGAGCTTGATAATATTACTCGTTATGTATGTCCTTGCCATGGCCATCACCTCACCCTAGGGCAACGCCGTAAGACTAATGTCATTTAATGAATCCTAGGTACGGAAGAGATCATCTTTAAGACGAAGAAAGGCAGTTCACTGCTGCAATCCTCACACCAGTTCTTTCCTTTCCTTTTCATTATCCTTAACCTGGTCGCCGTTACATCTCTTCAAAATGAAGTTTTCCCGAGTACGGTTGTCGTCACGACAATTTCACTTCCATTGAACTAACCGTGCGCAAATGTTTCCCAGTTCCAGAAATCTAAATGAGGCAATTCCTCTTATCTTCTTCCTTTGAGAGAGATATCAGTGGGCGAACATTCCTGATGGCACATTATTTGAAGAAGCAGGCCCAAACGTCCATTCAGCAAGAACCCGCAAATTCGAAGAAGACAAGAAGAGCTGCCAAAACCGGAAGGTCCCCAACAAAGAACAACCATAAGCGACGACGAAGATCAAAGTACCATAGGTGACAACGAAGATCAAATTGCTAAGAATACGACCAATACGATTGATTGGTCCGCGCGCCTATGTTGTCACTTTTTTGTGTTCCCCTGTTCCTCGGATACAATTCCATCCTACGGCCAAATCTCAATTTGTGGAAAGCCTTTCATGTCTTACATATGAAAACATGAAAAAGCACTGAGTATCGCACTGGTGCCAGGTGCAGGAGCGCGTATCTGCCGATTTAAAATCCTCCAAGCTATGTTCCTCCCAGCTATGTTGCTGCTCTTATACATCCCAGCCAAAACAGCCAAGTATCATGCGATGGGCCGCGACCGAAGAATTCCTGCTGCTCTTTTCCAGTTTTAAGTATGCAGCAGTTCGGGTTCAAGTGATAACAAAGTAAGAATAAAAAAATAGAGATGCAATGCAAGGCACACAACAGAAGCCAACCCTGTATCCTCGCCCATCAAGCATTCTAGGTAGCCCAATCTTACAAAATTGAATCCTAGTTGTGTCCAACCGATTCTCTTCAACTTTTTTCACTTTGAAAAAACAGCCTTGTTCATTCGATGTTGACTGTAGTACCCGTTTTAATCTTAAGGTACAAGGTGTACTGGGATGAAGCTCTAAAAAAAAAAAGCGGGATTGTTTACGGTGGACAGCATTTGGTTCGATAATCACTGCCTTCGTTGACTCAAAAACAATCGAAACCACCTTTAAAAGTCTGTGCCTTGCATAACCAGCAATCATGGCTCAATGAGACAAAATCCTTTTCTGCTAGACCAGGAAACTCATAGTAAGCATCTTCAAATAGCGCAGATCCCACGTTCCAGTCATCTTATCATAGTTCAAAGTGCCCACAAAAAAGAAGGAAAGGCTACCATATCAAGGCTGCAACTCCTGACACAGGGCAAATGCATTAAAAAAAAAGGGATGGACACTACAGGAAACAAGAACCAGCATCAATACCCAATTGCAGCACACAGGTTCCTTCATAAAATAGATCCTAATTTCAGTCGATGACACGATAGGAGCTATTTTTGGGTAACTGCAAGCATGATTGTTTCTTGTTATGATCTAAGAAAAATCTGCAGCTGTTTTTTATAATCCCCAAATCCACCAAGACAAACTAAGAATCATAAGAAAGGTTGTGCAGGTGAGGTAACTTAATATGTAAGATGAACTTACAAGCGCTCAACATGAATGGTCTACCTGCTGCCTATGGAGGAATTGCACTTATGCTTCCCATAAAAGACCCAAAAAGGCTATATAGAACCATAAGTATCCAAATTAATTAAAAAAATATGGCTCCACGTCTATCGAGGGACTGAAGTCAGTGCATTATCTCAGTAACAGCAGGAAGTAGAGGACGCCATAAAATCTGCTCCACTCTTGCAATAGCACAAGTATCATCAACAACTCCCCTATATTTGGAATACAGAATAACAAAGATCTCATTCTATCAGGCATCCTCACTGTTGCTTTCAGAGTAACAAAGACAGCCTTTTCGGGAGCACCATAACAAAGGATAGGGGCCACACATAAAAAGAGAGTTTCAGTTTTGACAATGGCTTCTTTCTTTCATCAAAATGCTGTGGAGTTAATGACAGCCTAGCACTTTTAACTCTTAGAGTTATGATAATAACAAATTCCGACCATTTTTGTTACAAATGAGGAAAAGCAAGAACACAAGCATATCTTACAACGTGTTAGATACATCGGAGAAGCTATTTTATCCCCCATCCACTCTTGAGGGGATAGTTAATGCAGCAGCTATTCCACCCGAATAGCTATGCCAATCCCTTATCCCAATGGGAATAGCTTTAATTCCGATGCAACTTGGGATGACTTGAATTTTGTTATCCATGTCCGACACGCTCTGGTACTAGATGACCCAGTGAATATGTTTTTATAATAAAGGACAACAAAACAAAAATTCAAGTACATAAGCACTGTCTAAGGAAAGAAAGAACAAAAAGCAAAAGACAAAGGAAAACATCACAAGACTATGTGAAGTCAGACGATGTCCGAATCTGAATAAAAGAGCAGAATACATAAGCAACCCAAGATTCTAAAACCTCAAACTCTTTTGCTGTGTTGCTTCCCTATGCACCACACGACACCAAGTGGTACGGCCCCCCAAGATTTCTCAGATATTGAGCCTCCCCCATGAACATTCCAACAAGGTAAAAGCTGAATGACATAATTCGCAATAATCCTTGCCCCTTTGGCAAGCTAAGGACATGATTCCAAAGCTTAAGAGTAAACTCAATGAAGGAAGAGATGATCAACAGATTGCCCAGAATGCTTACACATGCAACACCAATCGTAAGAATGAAATTCAGTTTCCTTAGATCCTCAAAAGTAAAAATCTTATTCCACGCTAGTGTCCAACAAAAGAAATAGATTTTAGAAGGTATATGGGGGCAACCAGATTGCTTTAGAGGGGATGAACGAGGGGGGAAACTCCCCAACCTTTTGACCCGGTTGAACACTGGGTTTGATCAGATCAAAAGAGTTAGCGCCAGCTTAATCCCGCTATGACCACAGATGCTCTCACAGCCACAATTGGACTGGACCTACGTTATCTGGTCCAACTACTCGAATCGGCCAATCTATTCCAGTTTTGAAAACATTGGCACCACCGGCCAACAACCCCCTTAAACTACAACCTTCACCGGCTCTAGTGAGAAGGTGACATTAGGAGGTTACTACTCAAGTTAGGAAGGCCTAAAAAGTCACAAAAGATAAAATTCAAGCGGTTAGGTTGCGGCAGCAAACAATAAGGAATGATACAGAGCTTCCAGAACATACGAAACATAAAATTCAAAATCAAGTATGATGGGATAAAATGATTCATAGAGGTTCGTTGTTGTTTGGGTGGTCTATAAACCCAGAAAGTTATGCAAGAGGTTCATCAGAAAATGCTATACTTCCTTTAAAGAAAAAAAAAAAAACAAGGTCTAAACGTATCATTTGTAGCACAATCCTATACTTACTAAAACGCAATTAAGAACTGCTCCTCTCCCTAATTTTTAGGTAAAGCACCTACGAACACTTTTTGGAAGAACTATCAAAAGTAAATAAAAAACAGAATCGTCTCGACAATTTGTGGTGCAGAGCCCAAACTACTTTTGACATGCTATCAGCATATATATTTTGAGGAAAATGATACCTTCCACTTTTGCTCTCCACTGCCAAGCCTCCATCTGAGCATAAAGATAGCTGATGGTGACTGTAATCTGAACGCAATTAAAACTTGTAAGATTGCTAGCAATCAGAAGAAACCCAGCAGGAAGAGTCTACGACACCATGGAATAGGTCAAAATCCATTTAGTAAATCACACCGTAATGTTACCAACTCGACAAATTATCTTAGTACAACTTGCAAAGAATACTAAGGGAAACCGTGCAGACCTCAACACATTCCGCTGTGGCTTCTTGAGCCAATGTTATGCTTAAAGCAGACCCTAAACTCAAAGCCTTGTTCAACTAGCTTCCTGTCATTGAAACCACGGTCTCACAAAATGACTTCTCAAAGCCTAAACTCGCTAGTTGAGACACAGCATCCGGCAGTTGCAGCAAAAGGCAGAAGAAAAGCTTGAGAAACTGTGCTACAAAGGGAAAGTTACAAGTACATACGAGCAAGCAAGAGCTCCGAGGAAGAGGTCCGTACACGAATCTCAAGTAAACCAGGAGTTGAAGCACCGCCTTTTTCTAAAATTTCAAGCATCATATCCACAACTTCAGACTTGCTAATAGCGACACTCAAATCTGCTAGTAAGCTTATTAGGCTAAGTTGCACAACAGGATCTGCCCTCTTCTCCTTTCCATCCTGAAATTAGTAAAATACTATGTACACATGTAAACATATATACTTGATAAAGAAAAAAGAAATTTTAAAAATACCAAAAGAAGCACTACACTGGACCGAGTTAAAGGACCGGTAATTCACATTGCCAGGTAAGATCTCGAGAATGAGAAGTTACGCATTTCTAAAACATTATCGAATTATACAGTTACAAGAAAGATGAATAGATCACAATAAAACTCAAGTGGACTCCAAACTTTGAAACAGAAATATTTCAAGATCAACGTTCTCATATCTTACATACAAGTATTATATGGCAAATATCGCCTATGTATGTACAAGAAGCATGTCCAGCAGCCACAACTATCAACAATGAGTTTACTCTCATCAATGACTCACTTATGTTCATCCAACTTGTTCATCAAAATCATTCCTTTCCCAGACACTTGCCGCTAATCCCATGATAAAAGTGTCTATAGGAGCCCAGTTCTTGCTCCAACCACAATCAATCACTTCACAGCTCGCCCTCATTACACTCTCAACCATGGCTACATGGCTACTGGCCCACCGGCTGCAAATTGTACTCCTAGAATGGACGAACACAAAAATAAGAGTTATTGTAAATGGATGAGGCTAACAGGTATAATTCTTTTCTTAAACGCACCTGAGCACATGCAGTCAGAACAAGAAGGTTGAGGCAAATGAGCAAAACTCGTAGAAGCTATCCACCCTTAGTGACAGCAATTTGAGTCATCCCAGTAAGCTAAGCACTAAATAGATCTTGCACATCCTTAATTTTCTCCAAAAAGATAGTAAACATGCCTCGGCAGCGTTAGTGAATAATACAAGAGTCTCAAGCCAAAACCTGTTACCAACCTGAAACATACGTGCCCTGCATCCTCAGATACAAACCGATAGTCAATGTCCCTATAAATCTCCGCTCTTGATTCATGTACTCAAGCACTACCTCCTTGAGCCTCTCCATCGCCATCTTCGCCTTTATCACACAGTCCTGTAGGCACTCCACTGACGCTAATGCCAAAGGTTGCATTGCGTCCCAATGGTAGAAGACGGAATACTTGACCTCAAGGAAGACTGAGTTCCAGTGATACTCCAGTTTCCATGAAGTCAAGTGCTTCGTCTATTATCACTGAGACAAAGTACAACCGTTGGCGTTGGTGTCGGCGTCAGTGGGGCCATCCATATTGCGGAGTGACAACAAGACAGTGGTAAAGACGAATATAATGATTGAGAGGCCCAAAAAGGCAGTCATTGAGGACATGAATCGAGAATTGAGGTCCGTAGGGACAGTGGCCGTCGGGTTAGGCTCGAGGATACAAGGCACGTACCTGCTTGGGTTAGGTGGAAGAGGGGCTACGGCCTCCTCGAGGCTTACTGCGCCTTGCATGGACTTTCAAAGCTTGATCCGGTCATCAAAGTAGAGAGATTGAATGGGCAATAGTCTTTGCAACCTTCATGATTTTTGATGGTTGGTCGCTTACGTTAGCCTTTTTCATTTTTTAACCAAATAAATTCTTGTTCAATTGTAGCTTAGGTTATCTAATAAATCTTAAGAGCGAAGTCAGCAAAATCTGGAACAACATCCCAAAAAGCCACGGAAGCACTAGAAGGGAAATCATAATAGCAAAATCAGCGAAATTCAGAAAAAAAAAATAAAAACATTAAAGGCCATAATTCATGATTATCTAGTAAGAAATGGGCTTGAATTAAATCCTCCTGCAAGTGCATATGAGCTCACGTTATCAAGATGAAAACAAATTGAAGTCAAATGGAGACGATCAATGCTTGTAGAGCGGGAACATCTTTAATTACAGCAGATTCAAGCATGAGAACATGATTATCTCCCTTGAAAATTAGCATGGATCCCTCACCTCAACACATAAGACAAGTCGTCGCAATTGTTATTTGAACAACAAATGTGTATGGACATCAGGCATGAACATGAATCCAGAATATCTAAGTAACAGACAGCACTTATAACTATAACTACAACACTTTACGAACATACGCAGTATTCGTAACCAAGAAACCAACTTAGTTCTGAATATGTACAACAAGAACAACAATGAAACCAGAAAATTTAACACCTAAACAATTATGATTCGCCGGTGTTCACACAAACCACAACTAAAGTTCTCGGCCTCAGTCTCGCGTACAAAGCGACAGAAACTAAGTATAAGCAATACATTGAAGAAAAACAACAAACGACCTTGAATGATGATCGAATCGGGAGAAGAGGTGGTCAGAGACAATGACGCGGAATTTTACATTACCTGGAGCTCACTGACTGAAAGACAGGGGTGGTCAGAGCATCTCCCATAACTACGAAGGGGTAACCTGCGGCAGAAATCCATCATGGAGAGAGGGGTAAGGATTCAAAGAAGAAATTGATATAAAATCAGTGCTAAATTTCGGAATTCCTTGTCTACACTCCGCGCTCTATCCCCCGAGTCAAATGCATAACGTCTGGTCGGTGATCATTTCGACTTGAAGCTGCAGTCGTTGGCCATGGAATGGTGATTAAATCAAGGAATGGGTGTCCTGAGAGCATTACGACCGAAGATCGGTATCCGTGAACGGAGGTAGAGCCGCCAGGGCAATCGTCACCAAGTCGTCGATCCTAATAAAAGACCGAGAAATCAGAGCGATGACTGAATCAAAGACCGAAAATAGAAATGGGAGAATCCAAGAAAACTTAGCTTCGGTTTCGTAGCCATAACCCAGCGAGCCCAGCGATCTAGAAGACGGAACGAGAGAGGTAACGACGGCGCTGAGCAGGAGCTGCTGGTGGTGGCCGGTGAAGGAAGAAGACGTGCGTAACTGAAGGAACAAATTTGCAAAAATAAAGGAGACTGTTAAGCGCGGGGAGAGCGAGTCAGAGGAAAATGAATGAAAGAAAAGAAGGCCGGGCTTGCTTTCTGTTTAATGGGCCTCAAAACAAATGGGCTCAATTTGTGTTCTACTTGCCCAGGGTCGCCGGCCCTCAGCCAGTTGCCTGGGGCTCCGTGGGCTTTGGACAAAAAAAGAAAATAAAAAGGAAACAACGAAAAAAAATCGAAAAAGGAAAAACTTAAAAAAAAAACCAAATCGAATTGCATTTTTGGTTCAGTTCAAATCAAAATTCAATTCGATTCAGGTTCAAACCCTAATTATTCAGTTCGGTTCCTCTAGGCTATTATACTTGACCCGAATTGGCCAAAACTCACTAACGTGAATATTAGCAGCACCTTGTTGAATGGCTAGCATTGCCCTGAACAATTTTTTTTTCATTTTTTAAAAATTCTAATTTTTCTGTCATCTATTTCTTTTCTTTTTTTCTTTTTCTTTCTCCCCTTTCCTTTTTTTTTTCCTACCAAGTCTGGCAAGGGTCACCAACTGGTCCTCACCAACCATAGAAGAGGGCTAGCAATCCTCACCCACATTAGAGAGCATCATCAACCCTCACAGAGCATGGATGAAAACGAAAGAAAGATAGAAAGAAAGCCAAAGAAAAAATTAAAAGAGAATAGAAGAAAAAATAAAAATATATATAAATTTAGGAAAATTTAAAAATTTTATGAAAATTATCCACGTGAGCACCGACCTTGTCACAAAGGACGGCCAACTTCACAAGACTCCTAATAAACTTATACTATCTTTCGTGCAAATTACACTAACTTTATTGGATTCGGTGAAGTTGAGAGAATCAAGTCTCAAGGAGGCAACACAACTTAATGACTTTCAAGACCAACTCGCTAAATTGGTCACGACATTGAATGGTGACCATAAGAAGGACATTTATCCACGCAAGCTAGTGTAGAACATGACAGTGCTTGACGCTATAAAGTATGTTGAATCTACATTCAAAACATTTTCCAGTAAACCCAAGGGACCATCCGAAAATGGCATAAACAATGCCGATATGGTTGATCAAGTGAAAAGGTTGACTAGGACTATACCCAGAAGTTTCATCTAGAGGCTTGCTTTCTTGGATAATTTATAATCATCGATGCTCCTCATCTATATTCTTCAAGTGCCGCAGACAACCTATTTATTGTTGTTAAATTCAATGTTTTGTTTCATCGTCATTCGAATTCCCTTTTGTGGGGAAAAAATGATTCATTGATTTATAAACCTACCATCTCTTAAGATTAAGGGTAGATCTTGATGATGCCAATATCTAATAGGATTTTATAATTTACCTTCTAGAATGGTATTTTACTCTTACAAATCTGGTCATTAAAATCAATTTCAGCCATATCTTTACATAAGATGATGCTCTCAACCTTAATTGTGGCCTTGACCATTTTCATGCTCTTAAAGCATTTGTATCCTTTTGAACCTTGGACTCATAGGAAAATAGACTAATCTCTAGTCTATCTCTACCACCTTATCCAAAGTCATATTAGACAAGTCTTAGCATTAACAGCGTTGACCTTTGGAAATATCAACACTAATTAAGATTTTCCTAGGGGCCATGTGCACCAAATATACAATAACCCATATGAAACTTCGCTATATTTTGAAATACATTTACAATAGTAGCGGAAAAGGCCGTCGATGACGTGAAACCTCATTTTTGGAAGAGAAAGTTAATAGATGGCTATGAGAACAAACATCTGTTGCATGGAGGGAGCATGCGGCAAAAAAATGGACGAAAGAGGAAAGATGATATCTTTTTTGTCCTACCGTCTGCGCTCTCAGCCTCTAGACCTAGTCGAAAGCCATGTCAATTTCATTGATTTATTTTTCTAGTATTAGAAGTAAGAAAATGAGATTTCACAAATTAAGAAAAGGAATTGGAACTATAACCATCATTAAACCTTGCTAAACAATGAAAATGCGGATGATGAAATAAAGATGCTTCCCTCACTACCTTGATAATTACCAACTTAAATGTCCAATGTAGTTAGTTCACTTGTTTTAATCTTGAACCAAGATGTTAAAAGTCTTATAATACTCATCAACTTTCAACACTTCTCTATTTATGTTTCTTTCTTTATTTGTAACATCATTCATCTTGATTGCTCAAGCTTTACGGTGCAGATTTTGTTTGGCATTTGTGATTGCTGTATTTTAAAATCTATCAACACTGGTAACATTATGTCTTTAACTAAAGGAAACAATTCAGTTGTGGACAAGGATAACTTTTAGTGTTTTTATACTTGAGAAGTATCTATAACAATTCCTTATCATAGATGAAAGCTGTGAGCAAAAATTAATAAAATTTAAGGAAACATAATTAGGCAGTGGCAAGGATGTGTCACAATTCCACTGGTCATATTATGAATGACTTTGACATTCTTATATTTACTCTATCTTATAGCCAGGTCTTTTCGTAAATTGGTTCTCAGATTTCCTTTGATTTTCTATGGCTTAAAAATTCTTGGCAATGATCAAAACTAGAGGTGGATAGAGATAAAGCATCCAAGGTGAGGGGGAAGTGTATTGAAGTTGCGTAGAATCAGAGGTGGAAAATATGCTGGTGGAGGACATGTTGCAGTAAAGGAAGTGGATAGAGAATACCTAAGCTGAGAAAATATTGGGTTTGAGCCAAATCATAGAAAATTTGACACGCATCATATGGACCCACTTTTTAGATTTTTCACAGCTTCTCTTTTTACTCAATTTTTTTTTTCCGCAAGACACTCTCACCTCTCTCACTTCAATCTTCACATGTTCTACGAAATAACCATAGCCAAGTCGTGGCTGAAGCGGCCTCGTACCCATCTGCAGCCGATAACGAGGGAGACGCGGGCTGAGCCGCCGAGATCATGAGCGGCGAGGACACGGCGGCGAAAATGAGGAGGCGGAGGTAGGGGTCAAGGTATGGTTGAGGTAGGGTGGATATGGGTGGTGGTGGTGGCGGCGGCGGCTGTGGCAGTGGCGGCGGCGTGGATGAACAAGAGAAATCTCGCGTCGGGTTGAGAGTAAGTTCTCAACAAACTGACGAAACCAAAAAAAATAAAAATAAAAAACCAAAAATTCATCATCTCGATCCACCGATCTAAATAGGAAAAAAAAGCGACCTTAGGTTGGGAAGTTGGTCTTGGCCTTGGCATCGTTGAACTCATGGGTAGTGGCGGCATTGTAGGCGCGCATAGCCTCCTTGGCGGCGTTGAAGGTGCCGAGCCACACCAGAGTCTTCTTGCCGAGGTCCTGAATCTCAATGGCGTAATGGCTCCAAGGCCTCTTTCGGACGCCATAGTAGTGGATTTCCTTGAGGCCATTATGGTTTGGGATGGTGGCATTGAGCTTTTCTATTGGAGCCATGATTTTTCTTTCTTTCTTATTTTTTTTCTAGTAGTTTCTTCTGCGAGTGCGAGAGAGAGAGAGAGAGAGAGAGAGAGAGAGAGAGAGAGAGAGAGAGAGAGAGAAATGATGGCTTGAGGGAGGAGCCTATGACGAGGGAGGTAAGGGATGTTTTAGGGGACAAATTTATGAGTGAAAAGAGTTATGAGAAACCTAAAAAGTGAGCTCCACGTGACAAGTGTCAAATTTTCTATAATTTGGCTCAGAAATGACTTAGCACTTCAGAAGCACCCAATATTTTCACCACCTCTGAAAAGTTATACAATTTGGCGATAGGATAGAGATGGTATCAAGGTAGAGAAGCCCTATCTTGCCACGTTTTAAGTCGACTATCATCTTTGTCAAATAATTATTTGAAAATTCTTAGCTATATATGCTAGGAATGTAGTCTAGTTGCTCCTCTTATGTTAGGGTGTAAGCGTTGGAAAGAAAACTCAAACCTAATGACCCCCAGACTTCAACATAAAGCACGAGATGACAGTTGGTATCTTAGAATCCAACAAAAGAATAGAGAGGAAACCTAAGAATCATGTAACTCCACTGGCCGACATTACTACTTGTAGCCAGGTCTTCCCATCATTGGTTCTCAGATTTCCTTTAATTTTCTATGGCTTAAAATTTCTTGGTAATAATCAAAACTAGAGGTGGATAGAGCTAAAACATCTAAGACTAGGGCAAAGTGTACGAATAAATGGGAAAATGGCATTGAAGCTGCATAAAGTTAGCGGTGGAAGACATGTTACAGTAAGGACATGCTAGTGTAAAGAAAGTGGATAGAGAATACCCAAGCTGATCACCATCTCTAAAAAGTTATACAATTTGGTAATAGGATAGAAATGGTATCGAGGTAGAGAATCCCTATCTTGCCACATTTAAGTCTACTGTCATATCTTTCAAAAGAACAAAGAGGAAACCTAAGAATTGAGCAACTCCATAGGCCAACATTAAACAAGCAACTCCAGTCTAAGAGATCCTTTGCCCAAACTCACTCAATATGGATTAATACGAGCTGCACTCATTGAGGATAACCTAGCAAAACTCCTTGTCGGGGAAGTTCTAACCCGCATGAAAGGTTGGTGTCCCATCTAATTTTAGTCTAAGTTAGTGGAAATGAACCCTAAGCAAGAACAGTTTTTGGACACCATATGGTACCTGTCCAAAAACCTTACTCCTCAAAAAAATGTTATAGGAATAAAAGCAAGAATGAAAACAGAGACATCTTTTGGTGAGAGGTTCTTATACTTATATTCTCAAATGTTCGCTAAATATTATATCTATATAGTGGAATCATGAAATCAATTCATTTTATCTCATATCCCTAAAATATATTCCAATTATCACAATACGTAATATGTCAAATGAATGTCAACATGTCACTTAGCATCAAATTTCAGGATATTACAATTTTAGCATGCAAACATATAGTGAGTTAGCGTCAATAAAAGCTCAAAAGTGCTATGCATTGTTCATCGCAGTTCTCCCTTGTTTTCTATTGTTTGCCACACTTTTCCTCATCTTGAATCTCTGCAGTTCACTGAGATCAATATGTTGCTTTCCTCTAAAATTCTGCGTCTGAGGTCGCCCCTCCCCCATCTTTGATCTCACCATTGGGATCTTAGTTAGGGCCTCCCTACTAACTTTATGACAAACCTAGTTTGCGTATTTCTATGGTCGATAGATCCACAATTCGTGAAGATCTCTTCCCACAGAAGCCCTTTGCGGCTATGGTGAAAGCTAAACACTTTGAGATGCCATCCAAGCAACTCCCTGGAGTCTGCTTTGGGTCTACCGAAGCTATCCCGTACTCTAGTGTACATATTGTTCCTGCAAAGGGGAAGGTAGTTGCTGGTTCTAAGAGAGCTGGTTCTTCCTCTAGTACAAATCAAGCTCAGTAAGACTTGTGCCTTCATAGGCATAGTCATAGCTAAGGAAGGGCCTCATCTAAGCCACCCCTATATACTTCTATGGAGGCTACTTGCCCTCCTAGCGCTCTTGGGCTGTTGTGGTGAAATCTGCAGAAAAGGGGTACGACCTTACCTACATTCCCCCCTATAATGTTGGTGATAGAACTGTAGTGAGAATATCTGATGAAATTCTAGAGGCTACCAATCTTAAGTGGAAGGAATGCTTTGTTGGATACTATGTAGGGAAAAGACCCCCCGTTAAATTTACTTGTCGGTTGCTAAAAATGTTTAGGGTGCACATCTATCTGATATTATGGCTTAGGACGAAGGATTTTACTTCTTCCATATTCCTAATGATGATTTTCGTCGCCAAATTCTGGATAATGGCCCTATTAGATTCTCTTTTCTTGGATCCTTTTAACCGTGCTTTAGCTGATCATGAAAAAGAATAGCTCCATATCTTCTCAGTTCTTAAACTCCAAGAGGAAGCCTTTTTTAGATAGAAATCTCGGGTCCAATGGCTTAAGGATAGGATCTAAACACCAAGTACTTCCACGACTTTGTTAATAAGAGGTGCCTTGGTAATAGAATCCTTTTGGTTATGGACGGCTCTGGCATTTTATTGATTGATCCGGCTTTGGTCCAATGGCATATTGTTTCCTACTTTGAGGGTCTACTTACTTCAATTTCCCTGCATGGTCATCCTTCAGTGCAGGATGTATGGTCAATTATTAAGCATTCCCTTGACTCTAATCAGATTCAATTTCTTTTACGGCCTGTGTATGATATTGGATTCACAACACGATGTTCTCTCTAGCCATAAGTAAGGCTCCGTGGCTTGATGGTTTCAATGTTGATTTCTTTAAAACCTCCTAGAATATTGTTGGTCCGTCTGTCACATTGTCTATTAAAAATTTCTTTGATTCTAGCCTTCTATTTAGGGAGACTAATACTACCATCCTTTTGCCAGAACCTAAAGTCCCTAAAGTAACCGCCAATAATGACTTTAGGCCTATTGCTTGTTGCAATACCTTTTATGATGTATTACTAAGATTTTGGCTAATAGGCTTGCCTGTGTTCTTCCTGCTCTTATTAGCCCACCCCAGAATGCGTTTTTCAAGGGTTGCCAAATTAGTGAATTCTTCTCGCTCAAGAATATATTTGTGGGTTCCATCATGAGCCTTATTTGCCTAAGTATGCCATCAAATTCAATTTCTAGAAGACTTATGATATAGTGGACTGGGACTTCTTAGAGTTGATTTTGCTAGCCTTTGGTTTTCCTATGTTTATTAAGCTTGTTATGGCTCGTGTTAGCTCGCCCAAGCTTTATGTTTCTATCAATGGTGAACTCCATGGGTTCTTCTCTAGTGCAAGAGGCATTCATCAAGGAGATCCTATATCTCACTATCTTTTTAATCTTGTTATTGAGATATTCACAAGCATCCTTAATGCACAGACTAGGGTACCGGGCTTCAAATTCTTCTGGCATTGTAAAACTACCCTTTTATCCCATCTATTCTTTGCTAATGATGTCCTCCTTTTTGCTAAAGCAAGTATCATTTCTATCTCTTTACTAAAGGAGGGACTTGATCAATTCTCCTCTTGACCTGGTTTGAGGTCTAATGTGAACAAGAGTGAGATCTTTTTCTCGAGTGGTTCAGAGGAACTTTGGGACCAGCTACTAATTTCTCTCGAATTTTCAAGTTGGTACTTTGCTATTCCGGTATCTTATTGTACCCATTATTGCCTCAAGACTTAGCAAGGTGAAATGTAACTCTTTGGTGAACTCAATCACCGCCAGAGCACAATCCTGGTCTCAACATTTTCTCTCTTTTGCCAATCACCTACAACTCATCAAGTCGGTCCTCCATGCCATCCAAGTTTTTTGGATTAGTATTTTTACTCTTCCCAAGTCTATAATTTTGCATGCTGAAATGATTCTCAGATAGTGTCTCTAGAGAGGATCGGATTTGGTTGTAGGCAGTGCTAAAGTTCCGTGGAGCGATATCTATCTCCCCAAAGAAGAATGTGGTTTAGGCATCCATAGGCTCTTTAACTGCAATTGAACGGCTATGCTCAAGCATATTTGGATGCTCTTTACTGATAAGGAGTCTTCATGATGTAAATGGATACATACAACCTTTCTTAAAAACAAAAACTTATGGGTCGCCACTAAACCGACCTTTTGCTCCTAGGCCTAGAAGAAAATCCCAGACCTTCACGACGATTTTCATCTCCATTTTCATTGGTGAATCGAAAATGGTTGTGCTGCTTCGATTTGGTTCAACTCCTAGTATCATAGAGGGCCTCTCTATAAGATTTTCACTGATATGGATATCTATCGTTTTGGTATCTCAAGGAAGGCTATGATTTTTTAGTACTTCTCCATCGTTCCTCAATAGTCTCGAGTTACAGCCACTTTGGCCACTAAGCTTGACACTCTCCCTTCCTTTTCTCCCAAGAGTTGCAATTGTTTCGTATGGTTGGGTCATCCTTGGGGTGTCTTCTCTATTGCTATTGCTTGGGACCTCATCCATTGCAAAGGGTAGGTTGTGACTTGGCACTCATTTATTTGGAACCATTGCATTGCCCCTCGGCATTCTTTTCTACTCTAGCTTATCACATTTTATACGCTCCCTACTCATGTGTTACAGCTCAATAATCATCAAACTTTTCTTGTAGGCCCACATGGATTTTTTTTTTTGTGATCATGGGAATTAATTGTCATTAATGCGTTCACCATTGTAGCCAATGAATGACTAGGATGGCATTATCATTGTGCAACAATATAAATAGATCTTCCTAGAGTTTTCATAATATCTTAAAGTATTGATAATCAGCCATACATTATACACTTCTAAATGATCTTATGATTTCAACAAGTCCATAATATTTGGAATTCTTCTATGGAGGCTAATCAAACAAGTGGATCTTTTGCCTCCGAGCTACAAGGATATGCACTTTTGGGAGTTTGTAAACAAAGGTCAGTGGATATTCCACTGGAACTGGAGTAGTTGCTGACCTTTCTTTATGAACTCACTAAAATACATAACCTTGAAGCTTGGAGGCAATAGATCGTCTTGTTTGATCAGCCTCCATAGAAGAGTACCAAATATTAGGTACCTGGTGAAATCACAAGATCATTTAGAAGTGTACAGTATATGGCCAATTATCAATAATTTAAGACATTATGACAACTCCAGGCATATTTGTTTATATCGCTGCACAACGGTAATTTCATCCTAGTCATTTATTGGCTGCAATGGCGAACACATTAAAGACAATTAATTCTCGTGAACACAAAAAGAAAAACATATCCATGTGGGCCCACAAGAAAAATTTTGTACCGTTCTCTTCTTCACTTCCCTCACACTCATACTACCCAATAAGGAAAGAAAAATCTACTGGCTACTGGAAGTTCGTAGGCTAGTTTGATTCTTTACATAAAAGTTAAAACAATTTCCTAAAAACGAAAATGACAAACCATTGTTTGCTCTTCCTAACTACTTCTGTTGAAGTTCAATTTTCATCACATCTTTCATCTATGAACAAATTTGCAGTATGATCTTCTTTTTTTTTTTTTTAATTTTCGCTCTTTATTTTGTTAAAATGGTGCGTCATTACATTAGTAAAATAAGAATATTGATATTGTACAATGTTTTATTTTTTGTAGTTCTCGCAATATCTATATCTCATAAAATAAAATAAGACACATAAGACATTCACTTTGTTACAAAAAAACTAAGTAATGATCTAAATAAGAAAAGAAATCTCGTTATATAAAGTTATTCACTTATGATCAGAAATTCTACATATGATACCATAATCTTGATATTAGAAAAATTATATCCTCTCATATATAATATGTTGCACTTGGTTTAAAAAAAGGTTGTAAACTTAAAACAAAATACATATATGATATAATGTGCACTTGATTAAGATCAAACTTAATAAATCTCTAGGGAATAGGCCAAAAATATTATGATGATTTGTACTTGATAACTTCTTCACATCATAAATTCGTAAAATTTGTTTTTATTTTATTTTATGAGCTACTTCATTGGAATTTAAGTAGAAAATGTCCTGATAGTTTCTCTTGGTTGGTGCACAGATTACCTACTAAAAAATCACCATATCCCAACCGAAATAATAGACTGCTACGAAAAAGAGAAGAGGGCCCCACAAAAGATAAAAAGAGGACTAGAAAGCCATCACAAAAGGGAAATTAAAAGGCAATGTTGCAAGAACCGGAGAAGCTAGTCATAAGCTTCCAAGCAACACATTTTTTTTTTTTTGGGGGTTAACAATGGTCTATTACTCATGCAAAAAGAGACGGACTTGTATGTTGCACATGGGGGCCAGACATCGTTCGTCGTCGCAACCGTAAATCTTTGTATTTGCATATCCAAGCCTAATAGTAATGTTACGGTCCAACTCATTCTTAAAATGAATAAGAAGTCGTATTAGAAATTGAAAAAGAATGCCCCATACTGCAACTCCAACAGGCTCATCAGAAGACACAAGAGCTACCTCAATTGATAGAACTTAAAGCAATGGCGCCGCCATGAAAATAGATAGACGCGCATGAGACTAACTAGCCCTAACAGTAAATTTTCCTTTGCTCTCCACAGACTACGACCACAATCAATTTTAACCATAGAATGCGGATTCATACTAGGTTTTCTACAAACAAGACATAAAGACCCTGAATGAATTTGGTCACTAATTGTTATATCAGCAATCAAAGCCAAATGGGGTAGATAGAAACTCTAGTTTCGAAGAACACATAAACATTGAACTAAATAACAAAGGGCATAGTTACCTGCACACCGGAAATTGCCTTTGCAACTGTTGACTTTCCGTCGGCCATACGACCTATAGTGCCTGATAGAGAACAACGTGGATTTAAGTAACTCACTAACTAAGAGAAATTTTCAGCCCATAATTACAAATAATAATAATAATAATAATAATAATGTTACTATACGTACAGACCGATATTTATGGTCCTGCTCCATCAAACCTTTAGTAAATCTCATCTCAACTCATATGACTCAACTCATATGAATTCAAGAAATTAAGTAAGAATACCGTGCAAGGTAATAGTGATTTCCCAGATAAACTCAAAACAGGGCGACAGCAAGTTGCATGGAAAAGAAAAGCTGCAACTGTTAGTTTAGAACACAATACACTCACACAACCAAAGCAAATTTAACCATTGATAACTAAGTAAACCGAAGCACTAAAGTTCTTGGCCTCGGTCATGCGTACAAAGCAACAGGATAGAAACAATGTATAAGTAATACATTGAAGAAAAACAACGAAGGACCTTGACGATCGAATCGGAAGGAGAGGTTGTCCAAAACAATGATCATCTTTTAAACAACAAATGGACATGGAGATCAGGCATGAGCATGAATCCAGCAAAATCTAGGTGACAGACTGCACTTATAACTATAACTACTGCATTTTATGAACATATGCAGTATACATTACCTTGAGCTCAACGACAGAAAGAATGGGGGGGCCAGAGCATCTCCGATAACTCCAAAAGGGTAACCTGCGGCAGAAATAGATGAAGGAGAGAGGGATAAGGATTCAAAGAAGAAATAGATAGATTTATCACTGCCAAATTTGAGAATTTCTTTCTCTATACTCCCGGCTCTATCCACTGAGGTAAACGCAAATTGCCTGGTCGGCGATCATTTCAATTTGAAGGTTCAGTCGTTACTCACGTAACGGTGATTAAATCAAGGAATGGAAGTCCTGAGAGCGTTAGGACCAAAGATCGGTATCCATGGAAGAGCAACTTGATGCAACCCTTATCGGAGGTCCAGCGGCCAGAGCAACCAATGCCATGTAGATCCTAATAAAAGAACGAGAAATCAAGCGATGATGACTGAATCAAAAATCGAAAATAGAAATCCAAGAATCCCAGAAGACTTAGCTTTTGGTTTTGTAGCCATAATCCAGCGATCTGGAGTTCGATATGACAAATCGGATGAAACGACTCCGCTCCAGGCTGGGCTTCAAGAGAAGAGAAGAGGGAGATTCAGCTCTGCTTCCGGTAAGGAAAGGGCGCCCAAAATCAACACAAACGGATAGAGGAGGCAAACCCATTGCAGCTTCAGACATTGGAAGCACTGCGTCCTGCAAGTTCATTTCAAGCAAGAGAAGATGAAACTGCAGCAGCAAACTAACAAAGAAAGATGCCCATACTTCAAAGTTCAAGCAACCACATTCATTACAGATAAATTTGTAAAGGATATCAACCATATCATGATGTTCTTCTTGATGGATTGTAAAGTATTAAATTAAGGGGTGCAACTTAGTTTAATTTGTCAATATGTGGAACAGCATCAGGAGAAAAAGTGCTTTTGCTTAGAAGTCATTCATAAAATCTTCTTTTGCCGTCGGAATCTACAAAACCATCCTGTTCTTTCTTCACAGCTTGGACGGAACGAAACAGTAGATACCGAGAGCGTTTGCCATTCTTGCAAACGAAAGAGAGGTCTGTACACGAATCCCCATTGAACCAGGAGATGACGCACGGCCTTCTTCGAAACTTTCAAACAAACGTGGTTGTATCATATCCACAACTTCAGGCTTGCTAATAGCAACATTCAAATCTGCTAGCGAACGTAGTAGGTTAAGTTGAACAGCAGGATCTGCCCCTCTCCTTCCTGTAAATTGAAAAAAATGAAATTGAAGCATCCCAAAAGAAGCACTAGACCGAACAGAGTTAAAAGAAGGGGTAATTCACATTGCCAGGTAAGATCTGTACAACGAGAATTTACGCACTTCCAGAGCATTATCGAATTATACAGTCACAAAACAGTTGAATGGATCACAATAAAACTCAAGTGGACTCCAACCATTTCACAGTTTGCCCACGTTACACCCCTCAAACGATCAGCATCGGTGGAAGCAATGGTGATCGAAAATCAGGAGAAGACCGAGAGCTGCCAAGAGAAATCGTCACCATATCGATGAAAAGGAGCTTCAGAAGCAAGCACGAAAATCAGGAGAAGACCGAGAGAAATCAGATCGATGACTGAATCTCCTCCTCGCCTTCCTTTTGAACGTGCGCTTAACTGAAGTAACAAAAATTGCTAATATGAAGGAGACAGTTAAGTTAGCGCAAAGAGAGCGAGTCCATGGGGGCGCCCAAGAAAATGAAAAGAAAGAAAAGAAGGCCGGCCTTGCTTTCTGTTTAATGGGCCTCTAAATGGCCGGGCTCAATTTGTGTTCACCTCGCCCGGAGCCGCTGGCCCTCAGCCATTGCCAGCGGCTCTGCCGATTTTGGACCAAAAATGGAAAAATAAAGAAAAGAAGGGAAAAATCCGAAAACAAAATTGAACCCAAAAAAAAAAAAACGAAAGGAATTGGATTTTTGACATGCAGTTTTTCCGAATACGTTTGTCGTCACGGCCATTTCACTTCCATTAAACTAACCGGGGAAAAATGTTTCCCAGTTCCAGAAATCTAAATAAAGCAGTTCCTCTATCTTCTTCCTTTGAGTGAGATATCAGTGGGCGCACATCCCTGATGGCACAGTATTTGAAGAAGCAGGCCCAAACGTCTATTTAGCAAGAGCCTGCAAATTTGCAGAAGACTGATTGGTCCGCGCGCCTCTCTTGTTACTTTTTTGTGTTCCCCTCCCCTGCTCCACGGATTCAATTCCATCCTACGGCCAATTCTCAATTTGTGGAAACCCTTTCATGGCTTACATATGAAAACATGAAAAAGCACTGAGGAATCACCCTGGTGCCAGGAGTCTGCCGATCGAAAATCCTCCCACCTATGTTGCTGCTCTTATACATCCCAGCCAAAACAGCCAAGCATCAAGCGATGGGTCGCGACCGAAGAACTCCTGTTGCTCTTTTCAAGTTTTAAGTTTGTAGTGTTGTTCTCTTCTAGTTTCAAGTATGCAGCAGTTCGGGTTCAGTGATAACAAACTAAGAATAAAAAAATAGAGATGCAATGCAAGGCACACAACAGAAACCAACCCTATATCCTCGCCCATCAAGTATTCTCGGTAGCCCAATCTTAGAGAGCTTGAATCCTAGTAGTGTCAACCGATTCTCTTCAACATTTTTCACTTTGAAAAAACAGCCTCGTTCATTCGACGTTGACTGTAGTACCCTTTTTAATGTTAACATACAAGGTGTACTAGGATGAAGCTCTAAAATAAAGGAGGCATTGTTTACGGTGGACAGCATTTGGTTCGATAATCACTGCCTTCATTGCCTCAAAAATAATCGAAACCTTTAAAAGTCTGTGCCTTGCATAACCAGCAATCATGGTTCAACGAGACAAAATCCTTGTCTGCCAGACCAGGAAACACATGGTAAGCATCTTCAAATAGCGCACATCCCATGTTCCAGTCATCTTATCATAGTTCAAAAAGTGCCCACAAAAAAGAAGGAAAGGCTACCATATCAGTCGATGACTCAATAGGAGCTATTTTTGGGTAACCGCAAGCATGATTGTTTCTCGTTATGATCTAAGAAAATCTGCAGCTGTTTTTTATAATCCCCAAATCCATCAAGACAAACTAAGAATCATAAGAAAGGTTGTGCAGGTGAGGTAACTTAATATGTAAGATGAACTTACAAGCGTTCCACATGAAAGGTCTACCCGCTGCCTATGGAGGAATTGCACTTATGCTTCCCATAATAGACCCAAAAAAGCTATATAGAACCATAAGTATCCAAATTACTTCAAAAAATATGGCTCCACGTCTATCGAGGATTGAAGTCAGTGCATTATCTCAGTAACAGCAGGAAGTAGGCGTGTAGCAACTCAAGAGGAGTTCTATCCCTTTCTCTCTCTCTCGCGTATCATCACTCCAGGACAAGAAGAGCGACAGAGAATTCAAGAAGCCAGCCGGTTTAGGAGATCAGAACCGAGCAAAAAGGACCTGGAAAGCACAAGAAAAGAAGGAAAAATCATGGGGGCAGTTTTCAGAGGCCCTTGCGATCGCTCTTTCCTGGGATAAATAGGCCAATCACCTCCAGCTTCCGGATTGTTTTTGTCGTACTTAATGCATGGGGTAATTTTCCCACTTCAGAAATTTCAATATTGGAATTTGAGTTTGCAAGAAGTATCTTCCTTTTCTAGATGAACGGTTGAGAAACGTGTGTGAAGTAACCAAGTAATCCGTTTGCTTTTTCTTTTTTAAGGTTTTTTTTTTTTTTAGTGCTCTCTATATTTGGGAGTGGATGAAGAATCTGACCAGCTTGTTTTAGTCAGTGTTAGTGGCAGTCTTTGTATGCGTAGCTCTCGACGAAGTTGTGTGTTAATCGTGGGATGGAGATCAAAAGATTGCAATGTGCGGATCGCACATTTGCTACTTCATTCGTTGACGAATTTGATGAGTGATTTTTCCATTCCTGCGAGGGTGTTGAGCTCACAAGTTGTTTGGTATTAGCGGTCATGTGGCACTTCGTGCTGCATACGAAGTTCTTAAAGTTTCGTTTTGATTGTGTGTTTGTCTGGACTTTCGTGGGACGAGGTTTTCCTGAGAATTAGGAACATTTTTTTGTTTCTTCCATTGGTCAGTCTCTATTAGTCATTAGATACGAGAGACCATGCCATTCTGACCAGTGACATACTTAGCCTTGGGTCTACCTTTGCCTTTTGTGATATTCAAAAAAATGCAAATATAGTAGAAGTATGAAATTATTTTGTTTTGGTAATTCAAACTCTCTTTTCCGCCATTATGAGAGATTATAAATAATGTTACATCATAGCAAGGCTACTGGTTATGGCTAAGCCTTATCTTTTGGAAAGATGAATATAGGATTCGTGCATAATTTCTTTTGGAAAGTATAATTCTTGGATGCGGCATTGCATAAAAAATTTTTCCGTTTCAAACTTTCCCTGAGCACTTACTGACCGTGTACATATCTTCTTTTTATGTTGATATCGCATAAAAACCGTCGAGTCGACTTTGAACTCGTGAATTTCTCTTGAGCTTGCGTGTGCGCTTCACGAGCAACCGAGACCTTCGGTTGCTCAGACGAAAGACCGCTCCATTTCAATAGCAAATCTCAAGGAGGTATAAAATTGGCCCAGACAAGTTCCTGAGTGCCCATCAAATTTTCAATTAATCCGTCGATGAATTTCGACTCGAATTGTCGAATCAATTCCTTGTATTTAATTTTTGCATCCTCAAAACCCCAGAATGGAGAGGGTAAAGTCCATCCATTGGAGGTCCTTTATTTATTGCAATTTAAATTCCTGTAATTTAATAAAAAGATATTCAAGAGGAGGTGCCGTGGTGTATGCTGTTCGCAGATAATATTGTCCTTATTGATGAGACCAAGGCTGGGGTCAATGCTAAATTAGAATTATGGAGAAACACGTTAGAGTCCAAAGGATTTACGTTAAGTCGGAGTAAGACGGAATACATGAAGTGTGAGTTCGCAACGACAAGAGGAGATGATCAAGAAAATGTGGCTATGCTTGGACAGGAGGTACCTAAGAAAGATGCTTTCAGATACTTGGGATCAATTTTGCAAAAGAGGGGAGAGATTGACGAGGATGTTATCCATAGAATCAAAGCAGGCTGGATGAAATGGCGCAGTGCATCCGGATTTTTGTGTGATCGCAAAATCCCTCTTAGGTTAAAGGGAAAATTTTATAGAACAGCAATAAGACCTGCAATGCTATACGGAGCTGAATGTTGGCCGGTACAAAAGCAACATGAGCATAAAATGGGAGTAGCGGAAATGAGAATGTTAAGGTGGATGTGTGGTCATACAAGGATGGATAAGATAAAAAATGACGATATTCGACGAAAAGTTGGAATAGCTCCAGTGGCAGAGAATATGAGAGAACATAGATTGAGATGGCTTGGACATATTCTTCGTAGACCCTTAGATGCTCCGATACGAACAGAAGTGTGTTACCGAGAAAACGATCTGAAGAAAGGACGAGGTCGGCCGAAACTTACTTGGGGGAAGGTGGTGAAACAAGATTTAATAGAGTGAGAAATAGATTGGCGCATGGTCTGCCTTATGACGGAGTGGAGGAAAGCTATCCGCATTGTAGAAGGGGGGATTTCCTATGTCCTAGAGTGCCCTGTTTAGTACTTTCTATTTATTTATATGTTTGTTTATTTATTTATTTTTGGATAGCCATATTTTTACTTTTTATTTTTTATTCTTATTTTTATTTCTTAAATTTTATATTTTTATTGTTACTTTATTTTTATTTTTATATTTTTACTTTTATTTTAGTATATTTTAAACTTTTCACTTTGGGTTCATCGACCGCCGACCCCAACTGGTTTGGGATAAAGGTGATGTTGATGTAAATTCCTGCAATTTAATTCCCGCACCTTAAACAAAAAAAAAAGGGTCAAGCTAAGGATGGGCCGTCCATTGGAGGTCTTTATTTACTGCAATTTAAATTCTTGCATCTTAAACCCCAAAAGAGAGGCCAAGCCAAGGCTGAGCCGTCCATTAGAAGTCTTCACTTACTGTCATTTAAATTCCTGCAATTTAATTCCTGCACCATTAAACCCCAAATGGAAGAACCAAGTCAATGTTAAGCCGCCCATTGGAGGTTTTTACTTATTGTCATTTAAATTCCTGCAATTTAATTCATGCACCATTAAACCCCAAAGGGAAGAGCCAAGCCAATACTAGGCCGCCCATTGGAGGTTTTTACTTACTATCATTTAAATTCTCGTAATTTAATTCCTGCACCATTAAACTCCAAAGAGAAGAGTCAAGCCAATGCTAGGCCGCCTATTGGAGGTTTTTACTTACTATCATTTAAATTTCTGCAATTTAATTTCCGCATCATTAAACCCTAAAGGGAAAAGCCAAGCGAATGCTAGGTCGCCCATTGGAGGTTTTTACTTACTGTCATTTAAATTCCTACATTTTAATTTCCGCACCATTAAACCCCAAAGGGGAGAGCCAAGCCAAGCCAATGCTAGGCCGCCCATTAGAGGTCTTTACTTACCGTCATTTAAATTCCTGTAATTTAATTCATGTACCATTAAACCCTAAAGGAAGCCGAACCAAGGTCGAGCCATCCACTGGTGGTACTTTATTCCCTGTAGTCTAATTTATATACCGTCAGACCTCAGAATAAGTAGGCCGAGCCATCTGTTAAAAGTCGTAACACTGCACAAAAGTCGTTAACACACTGAATTTTAATACTTTGAAAATACAAAAAAATACCATCCATGCATCCTATTTAAAAAGTGAAAACACAAAAAGAGAACATTTCACTAGAGCCTTAGGAATAAACCAAGCATGAGTTGCCAAATTAGGATATCCATGAAATTAAGGTACCGAAAGGGCATTAGTTTTAATTAACTAGTGTAACCAAGTCCCCGAACTCATAATCTCTCGTTTGTAGAAGTAATTTAGTCCTCCCGCTAATTTATCAATGGCCTTGACTCAAAAGAGTCCCATTTAGTAAGCCTTTGACCCAGCCTACATTATGGTCCTAATTAAGATCTCCAGTTCCGCTTGATTGTACCAATTGCGAGATGACTCAGACCCTTGCTAAATGCGATAATGGTAAGATTGAGTGATTTTTTTTTCAATCATGCAATGAGGATAAATAGCATTTCTCGAGAGTGAGAGAAAGCTTTTTCGGACTGAAGTCCCCTATTCAGATTACATTTGAGGTGTTCATACTATGATAACCTCCTTGAATAGAATTGGTAATGCAAACTTGACATAATAGTTCTACATGATCCACATTTTGATTGATTGCATCATGAGTTATTACACAGACTGCTTCTAATCATTGCAAATTTAGCTGAATAATTTTGCATGAACCGATGAACTCATTAATGAAAATACTTACACATGTTACTTCTAACACTGCCTGACAGGTAACATACTCCTAATGTTTGAGTTACCTTCCAAGGTCTCGAAAGTCATTCGGCGATCATTGAATGAACAAGCCTAATTGTCGAAAAACCACTAGGCATTTTTTACAAATCCTCAGGTAAGTATATCTTCAACCTGAACCTTTCAAGAGAATGAATTCTGACAATTATCAGGGTGCTTGAATCCTTTGCGACACATACAAGTATCCACCTTCTTCGATGAAGCATGATTCGTCTCGAAAATAGAAATGTTCGAGATATTTTGATCTCTACCTCTTTGGCTTATACCTAAAAACGACAGGAGAATATAAATCGGGTTTGAGCTTCTACTGAATTCTTGATCTTCCCAAATCCCATAATGGCACCCTTCATGATAAGATCATTTGGGTTTAAGCTTCTGCAGGATTATTGGTCTTCCTAAATCTTAGAATGGCACCCTTCATGGTAAGATAATTTAGGCTTGAGCTTCTGTAAGATTCTTAGTTTCCCCAATCCCAGAATGACACCCTTCATGGTAAGATAATTTGGGTTTGAGCTTCTACAGGATTTCTGGTCTCTCCAGATCCTAGAATGACACCCTTTATGGTAAGTTAAATTGGGTTTAAGCTTTTATAGGATTCCTGATCTCCCCAGAACCCAGATTGGCACCCAAAAATCATTTGTTTAGTCAGGACCCCTTCTGTCTACCCAAAAGTGACATGTAGGTAATTCATGGTGACTTCTAACACAGAATGATCCATTCCCAAGTCCTGAGTTGCAGGCACCACGTAAACGAGTCATGGAGCCCTTTCATTGGAAATCCCAATACGAAACGGTCTATTTTTCAAGTCCTAAGTTATGGGGCACCACGTAGACGAGTCATGGAGCCATTCCATTAGAAATCCCAATACGAAATGGTCCATTTTTCAAGTCTTGAGTTGCAGACACTACATAGACGAGTCATAAAGCCCTTCCATTGGAAACCCCCAATACGGAACGGTCCATGTTCAAGTCATAAGTTGCAAGCACCACATGAACGAGCCCTTTAAGTAGGATATTCTGTCTTTGGAGCCCTTTCATGGAAACCCCAATATGGAACGATCCTGTTGACACCTAAATTTTAAATTCTGATATTGCACAAAATGAGAATTTGTTCTCACCAAAAATTAATTTTTTCATGCAATGCATATTTAATTTTTTGTCGGTCATGCATTTTATTATGGCTAACAACGAAGGATTTGAGCTTAAATTGACAAACGATTGGATTGAGCATGAGGGAGGTGTGCCGAAAGGCTTGTGAAGTTTTGAATTACAAATACATAAAACTTCAGGGGCTGAATTGCAAATACATAAAATTTTAGGGATAGTGGAGAAATTAGAAAGGAAGATGGAGAAGGGGAGATATAGAAGGGAAGATGGAGAAATTAGAAAGGAAGATGGAGAAGGGGAGAGATAGAAGGGAAGATGGAGAATGGAAGATGGTAGAATTAGAAGGGAAGATGAAGAATTAGAATGGGAGATGGAAAGATTAGAATGGAAGATGGTGAATTAGAAGGGAAGATGAAGATAAAGAATGGAGGATGGTGGAATTAGAAGGGAAGATGGAGATAAAGAATGGAAGATGGTGGAATTAGAAGGGAAGATGAAGTTAGTGGAAAATTAGAATGATAGATGAAGATAGAGAAAGGAAGATATGGGAGTAGACTATAAAAGGAGGAAGAATGAGAGCCTTGAAGGGAGGACTTTTGGAGAGATTAGAGAGAAATTAGGAAGACTTTGGAGATTGAAGAAAACTTGAGGAGAGATTTTAAGAGAGAAGAAAATTTAAAGAGAAAAAGAAAACAAAAAAAAGAGAGAATTCTTTTAGAAGAGAGAATTGAGAGGAACGAGAGTTCGAAGCTCGGAGTTACCATCTTCACCGACCAATACAATCTGCGAGTCCATCCCCGTCGTTCGAGCCGCGATCTGCAATCTTGATCCACGAGGAAATCCGAGGTTCGAGTTCGATAATCAAATCCGTCAAGTCAGGTAACGATTCTAATCATTTAGAATATTCGAAATTGTGTTGCCTAAATGGATTGATTTGAATTTCGATTATACATTGTTGGACATATTGCATTTCTTTGGAATAAATTGCATATCCAATTTTTGAGATTTTTATTGCACGTTGTAATATTTTCTTTAAAAAATAAAAAAAAAGGAGTTTGCTTTTGTTGCACATTTTCACATCATGTAGATAATTGCACGCATAATTTATCTTGTAAATATTTAGATTAAACCGCATGCATTGCATATAATTTAGTTCCTTACCCCGTCATAAAAAGAAAATAAAAAAAATTGCACCTTTGAATCTCAAGTGAGAATTCATCAAAATTGCCAAGTTGAACATTTTCATGAAATTGGTACCGAAAGGGCGCTAGTAGAAATATTAGTGTAACCAAGTCCCCGAACTCATTAATCTCTGGTTCGTAGGAATAAAGTATTTCTCCCGATGCTTTATTTAGGTGTCTAATCAACCTACCCAAAATGATTAGTGGCGACTCCAAGATAAATCCTTTTTTTGATGAAGTTGAACCTAAGTCATGATTTGGTAGAACTTGGGAGAGTTCGAGCTAGGCTAGTTAATTCAATTTAATTAACCTAGTAATCCATTAACTTTAAAAATTAGGAAACTGATTTTTTTTAGGTCGCGACAGCTTGGCGACTCCGCTGGGGACCTGTTCTTAATTTTTAAAAAATTTAAGATCATAGAGGACTTTGGCCAGGAAATTTCATGAAAATTCATTTGGTTTGACTTGGTTGGATTCTGATCTTTTAGGTGTTAAATGGTTTTGCAGAATTGGAGTTATAAGGGGTGGAGTGTTTGGCTAACCCTTTGTTTTGCAGGTTTGGTGTGTGAAACTTGTCATTTAATTTTTGAATTATTGAAGTGGTGTTTGCATTTAATTGTTGTGCATGATTAATCGCTTTAGCACTACATCACACATGTCCCGTGGTCAGACCTGGGCCACTAGTTTTAGGATGGTATTGTGATTTGGTTCTAGCGTTCGCCGTGAGATCACGTCGAAAGTTAGTCCAGATTCAATCCCGAACTTCTTTTTAAAAATGAGTTTCAAAAGTTATGCCTCATGCTTGGTAAGATTACCAAAGTGGTGGTTTTAATTTTTAGCTCGAGAAGCCGGAGTGGGAAGACTCGGCTAATCCTGATTACGTCGTAGAGGATCATGGCTAATCTTGATTATGTACGCGAGATTGTCGCTTTGCCGTAAGTCTTTCGCTTCAATTTGTGAGCCTTTAGGATAGTTAGAATAAGGTTATCTCACGAGTCATGTGCATGTCTATGTGATTGGTATTTTTCACGGTAAAGTAAGTTCTCTAACTCATCTTGCATTTTATTCTATTTTGGGTCCGTCCATGACATTGTTAGATTGGTCGAATTTTTCAAGGAAATGCAATCCAATGAATTTCTCCCCATGTTCTGATTTACCTTTCCGTGTTGCGCGATTTTTGTAAAATTCTATGGTCAAATTTTGGGCAAACACCCTTAATGAAAGTCGTAGCCAACATAATGATTTTTCAACATATAAAAAAAATCAGAACCAATGGATTTCATTTGCTTGGGACGAAGTTGGGCCAAACTCACGTTTTTGGGTGAAAATTGCAAAGCATTCTGACTGATCGACTCTCCTCCTCGTGAGAATTTTTCGAGCCTCTTCGACTCAATTCTGGATCCCGACCAAAGAATGAAAAATGTCTAATGGACTCTGATCTTGCACGTCAAAAATTTTCAGATAAATCCAATCAGTTTTGTATTTAATACAGAATTTGTGATCCAATGCAAAGCAGTCTGAAATTTTGGCAGTTTTCTGACCTCATCTTGTTTCATTAATAAGCACTGCTAAACAAGCTTTTTTGCTAGAAATCAAAACATGAAAATTGGAGAATGGACTTTAAACTATTGGCCTGGAAAATTTTGGACCTTAACTCACATTTTTTATGGGCCTTTCGTTCATTAGACAGAAACTGGACAAATCAGCTTTCTGAACAAGTTTTCTCCAAAGATGCATTAAACTGTATTGATCTGTATATTTTTTGGATAAAGTCAAAACATGAAAGTTGTGCATAATCATCTTGGCCATGTGTCTGTAAATTTGGGCGTCATTTTGAACACTTGTTGAATTTTCACGAATTTGTTGTCAAAAGTGGACAAACTGAAATCTTCTGAAATGGAATCTTGTCACTGTATGTACACCATCACCTTTGTCCACAAGTTACACTCAGATGGGAAAGATTCTAGGCACCTGTCATGGACCGATCCCTATTGGATCACATACTTATTATTTCCTTTACTTTTGCAGGGAATCGCAGGTACCCCAGGTGGAAGCAAAATTGGATTCAACAATACACCAGGAACAATCTTGAGGAATACGATAGGACGGATAATTACCGATGCCTCAGCTGATAATACTGGGGGCAAGCGAAGGAATCAATCCTTCCGAAGTCAGAAACGTGTCAATCAGTCAACATGTACAAGCTTTGTATTTTGATGGGGCTGCAAATTTATCCAGATCGGGCCTGGGGACATTTTTAATGTATTAGAATGGTTCATGTATTTTTGTTGAAAAAGCCGAGACTGTGTAATCAGAACCCATGGGGCAAGATTATGAACCCGACCCTGCGACGCCTTTCTGATTAAATTGAACAAAGGCTTGCCTTTTTACTTTCCTCGGATTCAAAATACATGGAAGATTTTGGAGGACCAGTATTTTATTACCGAGCATGGCCTGCAATCATTTCTTCCAACGCTACAGGCGACCGACACATTCAAGTGGACGCCGAAAGAGATAGGCAGGAGTAAAGTGGGGCACGTAACGGGCAGCCTGGTTTGTTTATTGGAGTACTGATCGAGTGGTCGATTTGCAATAATTCACACGACTGACTCGCGGCGCTGTGACCGGTGGGGGCCGCCACCGAACCCTTCGTCAATGTCCATGATATTATCGCCGGCAACAGATAACAAGAATACCAAGAAGAGTGTTAAGCCTCAACGTCTTCAGTACCGTAAATCGTCCTATCATGCTATATGGGCGAAGAAATGGCAGGAAAATGAAAAGCACAAACACATGAAACTTTCTCTTTATTCCATTCACCAATAAACCTTACAACAACTCACTGGGGAGGAAAAGTGAAATCAAATTGAGCCATAATAAGCATCACAAAGGAGCTCAGCTGGCTCTCCATGAAGTTGATGCTCTGGGTGCACCGGGCGTTCTCGGGATCAAGCTCCGCGAGCCTAAAGAAGAGGCGATCGCACTTCTCTTTAACCTGGGCAATAGTGGCCTCGTAATGCTCAACGGCAAACTCCAGGTTCGGAATCGCCGCCCTCTCGAAAGCAATGTCTGCCGTAATGTCATCAAGTCTCTCCTGCAGCCAATCGCATTTGCACCTCATCACAATATTGCATGGCTCCTATTCGGCGTAAGTTCGGACCAAGGCCAGACAGTCCACCAGCTTTCCCCTCTCACGAACCAGCCACGAAAGCTGATCGTTGGCAAACTTGAGGGCCTTCTTGTGATTATCAGCCACAAATGTGACTGTTGCCAGACGCTCGTGCCGGTCTCGGTAACGAGCTTTCACGACGGCGGTCACAAGGACCGTCTCATAAGCGCGGTTATAGGCAGTTAGAAAATTGATGAAGAGGGTCGAGAAGTTCCGATACTCCTTTCCCAGTTGGGTACCCTCAACAGAAGCAACGTCCACGGTCCGGAATAAACCGAGGATTTCAGCCTCAATGGTAGAATTTTGGGCTATATGAGCGTAACCTCTACCAAGAAGATTGTAGAGTCTCTCCCACCCAGCCAAGACTTCGGCGGAGAAGGTATGGTTAGGAGAATTGGCCATTTTTTGAAAGCAGAATACGAAGGAAAGGAGGAGAGAGTTAAGGTAGATGATCGGAATGCGAATGCGATAATCCGCTTCAATTTAAATACTAATTTCACAGGGGCAGTCCTTATAGGTTTTCCTATCTACCATTCTCTATCGGCAACACCCCCAGTGGCTCAAATTCCAGTCAAGCGGCAACCTCGAGCCGAACAAACCCGACGTCTCTGTGGAAAAGCTGGACGGGACTCCACCGCTTTGGAAAAAAAGAAAGAACGAAAAGACGAGCTGAGTGGGGGACAAAGAAATTTTCGGCAGAAAGAGAGATATTACTCGTCTTTATTGGAGGACTCGCAAGCAAATTGACGGTGGAGATAACGACAGGGCCCCCCTACCGTGGAAGAAGAAGAAAAAGACGAGCCGAGTGGGAGACAAGTAAATTTTAGCGGAAAAGAAAAATTGTCTCCATTTGTAGACAGAGTGAAGTCTCGTCTGAAAAACATAAATGTCGAGAGGGGCGATACAATTTCTGAACCCGCGCCTAGATTTTAAAAGAGGCGTTCTCCTGGTAATCTTCATCCATACTCAGAAGAGAGTTTTTAAGCATACATGCTTGCTCAGAGAGAGTAAAGATACAAGAGAGAGCTGCAAACGTTGAGGAACTAGTAGCCCATCAAGGATGTCTCAACCCAACATATATGAGGGCTACCGCCACTTGCTGGACATGGGAAATGAAGAATTCGAAGCCATGTCTGGGATTCAGACCATGGAGCCTGGCCCTTCCGCTGACGACGTCCAAGATCTCAATAAAAATAAGGGTAACAACAGTAAAGGCCAAAAGAAGCGTTACCGTCGCCATACTGAGAAGCAAATACAAAGGCTTAAGGATTTCTTCAGAACGTGCCCTATGCCGGACGGCAAACAGAAAATGGAACTGAGTCAAGAGCTAGGGCTGGAGCCTTGGCAGGTCAAGTTCTGGTATCAAAATAAGCGAACCAGAATGAAGGTTCAGTATAAACGCCATGAAAATGCGTTTCTAAAAGCTGAAAATGAAAAGCTCTGGGCAGACGTTCTTGCCACCACCACCTGTCATAACTGTGGTGGCCGTACCGCTTTTACCGAGCTATATTTTGACAATCGATGCTTGAGGGATGAAAATGCTCGTTTGAAGGAGCGGTTAGAAAAGATTTCCGCCATTGCTACGAAGAATGACGAGGAGCCGTTGGTTTCTGACAGTCCCTATATTCCTCCTCCACTACCTTTCCAACCCTCAAATCAATTCCCAACACAATTAGGTTTTGTTCAAGGAGCGCATGGGAGAACCGATATCATTGGATCAACATCGGTATCTCCCGAGGGAAGAGACATGCAACACCACGAGTGGAATGGCCTTGAGGGTGAGCTTGTTGCCATGATGGACCAGTTCGACCCTAGCGAAACTCCGAATCTGTAATGAAGTCCATGGTCCGAAGCCGGTGATTGTGAATCCTCGGTCATCTGTACCAGATCTAATTCGGAGTTGATCTAATTCTGAAATTAGAGAACCCTCAAGGAAAGCAGAACCAATCTCGAATGAATGTATTTCTCATTTCATGCCCAATTCCCCTGCGCGGGATTTTTTTTTTTTTTGCTTTTTCGGTATCTAGGGTTAAGCAATGGGGTAATTCTATTTCCTCCCATCAAATGTACAAATACCGTTTAGAATCGTATACGGGACTCTAACTTCATCGAGCAACCCCAGATGGAAATCGAATCTCGTGCCCCAAGCACGATCACAGTTTGGAGAGAAATGACGTGTAAATCGAGAATCATGGGCTTACTGTTGATCTACAGTCTTGGGTGTCGACAAATCCACAAGAAAAGTTATGAAAGGATTTCGGGGGGGCCCACCACATTAAAAAAAGAAAAAAAAAGAAGAAAAAGAAGAAGAAGAAGACAAACTGAGCGAGAAACAAGGATTTCCCCTTTTGATCAAAAGCTGAATGTCAGATTTTCTCCCTCGGTAAATCCAATAGCGCTGCCCGTGAAGAGGGAAGTCGTTGCTATTGCCAGAGAGAGAACTTGTCCTCATCTGATAATGAGAGCTCATCTGCAAGAACTCGCAGGAGAAAGATAGAGAGGAAGGAGTTCTCGTGGGAGAGGAATTCAAAACCTTCACCATCAAAGCATCGGCTTTCAAAGCCTGTTACGAGAAGCCATCGACGATCCCGTGATCCCTCAAGTCCAAGAAGACATCCTGAGGCGGTCTCGAGTCGGCAGTCATAGATCTAGAAATATGTCGAGCATTAGGGAAACGGGCGCATGTTCAACCCTAGTTGAAGTTGATGAAGTTCTTTACCCTGAGGGTCTACTGGTCATGGCCATTGACAGTAATCCAGTCTCTCTGTCAATCCTTATTACCATATTAAGAAAATGCTGATATAAGGTTTTAGTTCAATCAAAAGCGACAGAGGCCTTAGAAGTATTGAGGAGGAGTAGTGACCAGTTTGATATCATCCTCACCGCCATGGTAGGGATTGACATGGATATTTTCACTCTTTTGGAATTCATTAATTCTGAATTAAACATGCCAGTCGTCGTAATATCAGCAAGCGATGATCAGCAAGCCATAATGAAGGCTGTCTTACACGGGGCCCAAGACATCGTGACGAAGCCAGTTAGGGTTCAGATGCTTCAAAACATATGGCAGCACGTGGTGAGGAAGCAATTGCACAACCAAGAGAATAATCATCAAGCCTTCAATATTGTTCCAAGCAACTGGAAAAAGAAGATGAGTTGGTCTCCCGAGCTGCATCGTATGTTTGTTAATGCAGTTCAGCAGCTAGGAATCGATTCGGCACGGCCGCAACATATACTGGAAATTATGAAGGTAGAGGGACTCACTAAAGCAAATGTTTCGAGTCATCTTCAGAAGTACAGAAAAATGGTGAGAGAACACAATATAGCTCAGAATTAAGAAAACCAAGGCGGGATTGATCCAAGCCTGAACGTCGAGTCTCCTCGCCACCATAAATTCCACAGGTTAGCATGGGGCGAGCCACTTCCCATCATCAACCAAGCCAGTAACCGTGCCATCAATCCCCCAGGCGTTAATCAAAGTATCCCCCAGAATCACCCTAATGCTCTTCAAGAGTATAGACCGCAGGGGCAGTGTGTTCAGATTCCTTGGTCTAAGCACCAACTTGTAGCTAGCATTCATCCCACGATTAACGCGCCTGCGCAGCCAGAGAATCAGACAAGAAGTTATCCTGAGCGCTTCCACTTCTCTAATCCTCGAATAGAAGGAGTTTTTGGCAACAGGACAGTTGGTGATCCCCACACTTTCTCGAGTAATGATGAAGGCTCCAGCTCGAGAAGTCAAATTGCTCGTGGCGAGGACAGAATGAGAAATCTACCACCAGCATTTGCCAGCAATAATGCCCAATTCGAGCATCAGTTGCTGGAAGGTTCAAGAGATTACCCAGATGATGAGCTTACTGCCCTGGTCAACCAATTTAAGGTTGACAGACATCCGAAGCCATGATCGGAAGCCAGTGATTAGGGACTCTCAAACATCGGTCATCCATGTCTGAACCAGCACGAGACTAGCTGATTATCGAAGAGCCGCAGGAGAGGCAGAACTGACCTTGAATAAATGCACATTTCATTTTATGCTTAATTCCTATGCGTGTGGTATTTCCAGCTTTCTAGGTGTCTAGATTTAATTCAGGGGCAAGGGGGTAATTTTTTTATCCCGTCGAATGCGTGAATCCCTTTTTATGCTAGACTCAGGGCGGATCAATTTGTGGCAACATCGCCGACTGCCATAATGAGAAATGTTGAATGGCCTTACGTAGGGAAATTTCAATTTTGGATTCTGCTAAAGCCTGACCTGATTGAGAATGGGATGCCAAGCTAGAAGATATGTCTTTGATTGCTACCACTGAAGCAAATCAAAACACATTTTTCTTGCGTAGGATCCGGTGTGGAAACAAGTCATTTGCCGAAACTCAAAATCAATTTCCCATCAGTGACTACATCTGGGGCAATTCCCAATTTTGGCAAAAGCCATGATCGCATGATGCGATCCATCCTAATGGAAATGAGGCAAACAAGGGCATTTGATCAACCATATTGGTCTTCGCCATATCACAACTAGAGAGAGCATATTTTGGGGTAAACATGAGAATGAGCTCGTCCTCGCCCCCGACTCGTTTGATCCGCTCGCATGTCTTAGGGCAACTTAGATTCCCCTTCATCTGTTTTTGAGAAGCATGGCAATTCTGATTAATTGCTACATCTGCCTGATTGAAAAAAAATGCTTCCAAATTGTCTGATTTATACATGATTGTTCTTCATATTTAATTTACCAATTTTGAATAGGGAGCATAAATTGCATATGATGCATCGAATGTACAGAATGGGGCATGACAGGATGATGAAAGGCAAGCCATTTTCATACACGTCCTGTAATCTAATCCCTAGTGAGATGAGCGGTAGTCAGGATCCGCACTCTTCGAGGCAATGGATTTTCTCGCAAAAAGATACGATAGCTGAAGTGACAGAGGCATTCAGTTCTCTATCCAAACACTACAAGTGTCCATTGCAAACCTCTTTGAGCGGCGGTTTCATTTTCTCAACCCTGTCAAGAACCACCCCACATTGGGCAAGACGAGATAATTCCAGCAGCGGCATGAGGTAAATGGTTAGAAATTCTCTTGCTCAGACTAGCATCAATTTTCGGGTGTTTCTTTACATTGAACTCAAACTTTAATTCAAGTGCCTTAGGATGATGAAGAACATTCATTTCTCTATCCTATACACTACATCCATTATACAGCCCAATTGAGCTTGTATATATTCATTTCTCAAGCCCCATTGGTGATCATTGCTCGTTCCAATTTGAAGATGACGTTATCACCAAGGAATAGAACTGAAGAGACCGGGGCAGTAAAGAATCTCCAAGTGAACTCATCTCGTATGTTAGATTTCTCATGTAGTGTCTAGCATCATTCCTTACAAAGAAAGGGAAAGGAAGAGAGGTGTCAAAAAAATAGCTCTCTCTCAAGAAAGAAAATGAGAATCGGGATTAAGAAAAGCAAAGGTTAGTCCCACAGAATCCCGGACAGTAAAAACCAAAATGCCTATCAAAAGTAAGGCCAATGCCCATTCAAATCCTTGTTCATTTGTTTTAAAAATCCCAAATGACAGACTTGTAAAGAAAAAGCCTCCAAGAGAGTCAAATGGAAATTGCAATCATCAGCGGAAGCTCCATCCTCAAGAAGTGATGGCACATTTTGAAATCAATTTCAGAAGGCCAAGACCGGTGATAAGACAGCAATGATCACTAGCATCAAGCCATTCTCATATATTTTCTGAGCCAAAGCGAGCCTATCTCTCAGTCCCAAATCCTGACCTACGTTACAACCCTTCAAAGTCTCTTCTGATTAGGGCATATGAATTAACGTAGAGTTGAATGATTTTAAGTATCGCTCGAAGAAGTTTGAGCAAGATTATTTTTCTCTCATTTTTGCAGGATTCTTGATTTGTAAACCCGGAGCAGATGATGAAGATCTCTTTCAAAAAGCCTCGACTCCACAGGAGTCCCATTTGGTAAACCATTGACCTAGCCTATATTACGGTCCCAATCAAGACCTCCAGATCGGCTTGGTCGTACCAATTGCGAGATTACTCAGACCCTCGTTAAAAGCGATGATGGTAAGATTGAGTGATTTCTCTTGAATCCTACAGTTATGATGAATAGCTTTTCTCGAAGAGTAGGAGAAAGCCCTTTCGGACTGAAGTCCCCCATTCAAAGTACATTCGAGGTATTCACAATGTAATAACCTCCTTGAACAGAATTGGTGATGCAAACTTGACAGAATAGTTTTGCATAAATCCACTAAGTGAATTTCAGCATACATGCCTGTACATGTTACATCTAACATTGTCTGTGCACATGCATTCTTGATATTCAAGTTACCTCATGAGGTCTTGAAATTCATCCAAGGATGATTGAATGAACAAGCCGTGTTGGCAAGTGTCCACTTGGCAATCTTCCAAGCTCTCAGGTAAGTATGTTTTCAACCTGAGCCTTCCAAAAGAATGAAAATCTGATGATTGTTAAGGCACTCAAGTATTCACCTTCTTCAGTGAAGCGTGATTCTTATCAAATACATGTCACATTAGCATTTGGTTTTGTCTATGCGCATAATTTTACTTCAAGTGAATAAGCAGGTATGATGCAGTCAGCCTGTCTACTCTTTGACCATTCGTTTAGAAGACCCAGGTAAGTTTTCTGAACCCATTTTTGAATATCTTGTGTTTACACTGACATAGCTTGTGTAGCACACCCTCTCGATGTGATTACCGCCCTGTGAGATTGGCGGCAAATCTTTCTTTCAGATCATCAAAGACCAGCTGTTGTGATCTCGGTCCCTTTCAGATCATCAAAGACCAGCTCTAATGATCTTGAAAGAAATCTACCTCTCAACTACCCAGAAAACTCAGGTTAGTTTTCTAACCATTTTCAAAATCGCAAACTTTGAGTTTGCACCAATGAGAAAGCACATTTCTAAATTTCATCCAGTTCATAATCGACATGCTCTTGTGACCTGCATGAAATACTTGTTCGAACCATGATCAATATGCTCTCGTGGTCTCGACAAATTTTATCAAAATCATAATCAACATGCTCTTGTGATTTTGGTACCCTATCAAGTTCATGATCGACATGCTCTTATGTTCTTGATCTTATCCATCCAGTTCATAATCGACATGCTCTTGTGTCTGGATGCTTGTTCGAACCATGATCGACATGCTCTCGTGGTCTCGATAAATTTTATCAAAAACCATAATTGACATGCTCTTATGGTTTTGATACCCTTTCAGATCATCAAGGACCAACTCTAATGACATTGAAAGAAACTATGTGACTCCACTAGAAGAGATGCAGTGGACACATCCCCTTACAGATCTTGCGCTTTCTCGCATCAGGGGGAAACCTCTGGTAACGGATAGGCACCAGTACCTTAAGATCCTAGCAACCACAAGAAGCTTGGAGCTTGAGGGAATTATCAGCATTATGAGGTATTTGGCAAAACGGGTATCTCTGTATGCGACCCACGTGCAGATTTCCTCAATCCATTTCGTGGAGAAAGGAAACCTTGACACATGTTATTTTCAGTCTTGTATATCATGCATCATTTCTCTTGCATAGAAAATGGGATTAAAACTCCCACAAAAATATCAGCATTCATCATTTGCATTGTCAAAATTTAGGTTTCAATTGTCTTTGAGCGAAACCTCTGCGAGCTTCCACTCAAAGAGAGGCAGCTGTTGACACCTAAATTTTGAATTCTGATATTGCACAAAATGAGAATTTGTTCTCACCAAAAATTAATTTTTTCATGCATTGCATATTTAATTTTTTGTCGGTCATGCATTTTATTATGGCTAACGACGAAGGATTTGAGCTTAAATTGACAAACGATTGGATTGAGCGTGAGAGAGGTGTGCCGAAAGGCTTGTGAAGTTTTGAACTTAAAAGAAATTTTTCCACAGGGACTGAATTGCAAATACATAAAACTTCAGGGACTGAATTACAAATACATAAAACTTCAAGGGCTGAATTGCAAATACATAAAATTTTAGGGATAGTGGAGAAATTAGAAAGGAAGATGGAGAAGGGGAGATATAGAAGGGAAGATGGAGAAATTAGAAAGGAAGATGGAGAAGGGGAGAGATAGAAGGGAAGATGGAGAAATTAGAAAGGAAGATGGAGAAGGGGAGAGATAGAAGGGAAGATGGAGAATGGAAGATGGTAGAATTAGAAGGGAAGATGAAGAATTAGAATGGGAGATGGAAAGATTAGAATGGAAGATGGTGAATTAGAAGGGAAGATGAAGATAAAGAATGGAGGATGGTGGAATTAGAAGGGAAGATGGAGATAAAGAAGGGAAGATGGTGGAATTAGAAGGGAAGATGAAGTTAGTGGAAAAATTAGAATGATAGATGACGATAGAAAAAGGAAGATATGGGAGTAGGCTATAAAAGGAGGAAGAATGAGAGCCTTGAAGGGAGGACTTTTGGAGAGATTAGAGAGAAATTAGGAAGACTTTGGAGATTGAAGAAAACTTGAGGAGAGATTTTAAGAGAGAAGAAAATTTAAAGAGAAAAAGAAAACAAAAAAAAAGAGAGAATTCTTTTAGAAGAGAGAATTGAGAGGAACGAGAGTTCGAAACTCGGAGTTACCATCTTCACCGACCAATACAATCTGCGAGTCCATCCCCGTCGTTCGAGCCGCGATCTGCAATCTTGATCCACGAGGAAATCCGAGGTTCGAGTTCGATAATCAAATCCGTCAAGTCAGGTAACGATTCTAATCATTTAGAATATTCGAAATTGTGTTGCCTAAATGGATTGATTTGAATTTCGATTATACATTGTTGGACATATTGCATTTCTTTGGAATAAATTGCATATCCAATTTTTGAGATTTTTATTGCACGTTGTAATATTTTCTTTAAAAAATAAAAAAAAGGAGTTTGCTTTTGTTGCACATTTTCACATCATGTAGATAATTGCACGCATAATTTATCTTGTAAATATTTAGATTAAACCGCATGCATTGCATATAATTTAGTTCCTTACCCCGTCATAAAAAGAAAATAAAAAAAATTGCACCTTTGAATCTCAAGTGAGAATTCATCAAAATTGCCAAGTTGAACATTTTCATGAAATTGGTACCGAAAGGGCGCTAGTAGAAATATTAGTGTAACCAAGTCCCCGAACTCATTAATCTCTAGTTCGTAGGAATAAAGTATTTCTCCCGATGCTTTATTTAGGTATTTAATCAACTTACCTAAAATGATTAGTGGCGACTCCAAGATAAATCCTTTTTTGATGAAATTGAACCTAAGTCATGATTTGGTAGAACTTGGGAGAGTTCGAGCTAGGCTAGTTAATTCAATTTAATTAACCTAGTAATCCATTAACTTTAAAAATTAGGAAACTGATTTTTTTAGGTCGCGACAGATCCGTTTTCAAAATTCATTACTACAGGAACAAAGTTCTTCTTACCGGCACTCCTTCGACAAATCCCACATCGGGCGATCCATTTATAAAACTCCTTCTTACAGGCACTCCTTCAGGCAAATCCCACATCGAGGTGAACCGTTCTCAAAAGTTCTTTCTATAGGCACCAAGTCCTTCTTATAGGCACCAAGTCCTTCTTACAGGCATAAAGTTCTTCTTACAAACACTCTTTCGACAAATCCCACATCGGGTGATCCATTTACAAAAGTCCTTCATACAGGCATAAAGTCCTTCCTACAAGCACAAAGTCCTTCTCACAGGCACTCCTTTGGCAAATCCCATAACGAGGTGAGCCGTTTTTAAAAATCTTTCCTACATGCACCAAGTCCTTTTTACAGGCACAAAAGTTCTTCTTACAAATACTCCTTTGGTAAATCCCACATCGAGTGTACCATGTTTAAAGTTTTTCTTACAGAAACAAAGTCCTTCTTACAAGCATTTTCTTCGGGGAGCTCGACATCGGGTAAACTGCTCAGTAGAATCCTTTCATCAGGATTCTATCATGGTACGACCCACCATATGGGTCAAACTGCAGGAGAATCCCCTAAATAGGACAGATCGCCACTAGAGTCCTTTTATTAGGAACTCTGCCATGAGTTAACCTATCATATGGGTCAAAACTCCACCTCCCCAGAATATCCTCAGAATGAATCTTTGGGTGCCTGTTTAAAGAGCATTCATGTCAAGCAACAGCCATACGACAGGTAGGTAAGTGTCAGGTAAACTCTCTGCTCTATCTCTTCCTCACTTCATGAGAGCTTCCTCAAGCTGGGTCTAGATTAGAACTTACATAGAAAAGTATTGGAGATCAAATGTCACGATTCTTTTTATTTCCATAGATTGAGTCGATTAGGATTCAAGTGTCATATTGTCTTTAAAATGAACCTCTATCGAGCTCCATTTCAAAGAGGAGTAAATATTGATACTTGATTTTTCATCATATTTTCTCTTTCAAATTAATAAAACAAAATCCATAACAATTCATAAAATTGAAAAACCAACTTTGGGAACCTTAGCCAAGCCTAGAGAACCAATTTTGACCAAAAAATAAATTTTCATATTTATAGTATTTTCTTACATTTTATTTTCGAAAATTCATTGAAAATAAGAAAAAATGAGAAAATTAAAAAAATCAACTTTGGAAGCCTTGGCCAAGCTTAGGAAACCATTTTTGCACAAAAATTAATTTTTCATATTTTTCTCATTTTTAATATTTTTCGAAAAATACAAAAATACTTGAAAATTCGGGAAAAATAACATTTGAGACCACAAAAATACACAAAAATAGTCAATATTTCTCTTTTAAATCCCTTTGCATGTTGGCCATTATAAATTCAAAAAGTCTAATTCGGGATCATGTGTTCCTTTACGAGCATAATCTCGAATCGGGCCTAAAAAAATTCAATTTGAGTCAAATTATTTTCATTTTTTACTTTTTATGGATTGCGACATTGTCCTCTAACGCCTCATATTGCATTTCGGTCAAATTAATAATAATGATGATGATGATGATGATGATAAAATATTGGGGCTACATGAGGAGGCCACCGAAAGGAGATGTTGGGGACTCTACTCAGAAGAAAAGAGGGGAGAAAGAATATGACGAAAGAGAGAGGCACGTTGATGGGGGGCGGGGGATAAAAAAAAAGCATGGGAGAGGAGAGCTTCGAGGAGCTCGTCCGAGTGATAGGGGCAAAACCGATGTTCGCTGTCCATTCTAGGAGTTTCTTGAGAGTCTAAGGAGCAACCCCAACCCCACGGTAGAGCTCTATAACCCGTGAATAGGTAAATGCCATTTTCACTCATCCGAAGTTCATTTAATGGCGGATTTTGATCCGACCATTTTTTCTCTGAGATTCTTGATTTATAATACTCCTATGCTCTTATTGCTCTCGTATATATCCTTGTTTTGTGATTTCATTGCATAAAAACCTCCAAATCGGACCTCCCGGCCCCGAACCCATCGCGACCTACCAAGCTCGCTCTAGATGCTCTTGGCTTGATCAGACCTTCAGGTGAGTACCTCTAAACCTCCTAGATGCCAAACATGTGTATCGTGCAGCTCGATTTTAGGTTTAGAGCACATCGAGATCCGCCATGGCTGAGAGCTTTTGAGCTTCCTCCGTGGCAATCCCATCGTTGGATCTTGCTCATTTTTGGATATGTTATAGCCTGTGTCGAGACGATTCCAACGAGCCCAAGATCGCCCAATCGGAGAAAAGTTTGCCGTTGGATGTCGTCAGGAAATTCTCGGCTGTTCGCCGATCTTCTTCAACCTTAGGACGTTGACCGATCAACGTCCATTGACCGATCAACGGCCGAGGTGGCGCTTACATAGCAGCCATGTGTCATGCCACGTCAGCCGGTATTTTCTCAAAATAAAAATTTATTTTTTGAATTTAAAATTGATTTTCAAAAATAAAAAAATATTTTGTGACCGTGTGGTCTAGGTTTAGCCACGCATTACGATCTCGGCCATTCATACGTTTTAAAAAATATATATTTTATTCTGGTGGCTGTGATTATGCCACGTGGTGAAATCTGATGTGTTCGTTTGAAATTCACAATTTTGGGGGAAAATGAATAAAAAATGCGGGAAATCCAAAAAAATTTGAAATTTCAAAAATTCAAAGAAAATATTTCCAAAACTACGTTGTTTTGTAAACCGACCTAGGACCCTTTCGGTTTGGGTCGGGTGCTCGCGAGGCGTGGGCCGAGTTGACTCGAACTGGTTGGAAAATATTTTTTTAAAAAAATTTTGAAATGTTAAAGAAATAAGAAAATATTTTTTTTAATTCCAAAAAATCGAAAATTTTCAAAAAATTATAAAAATTATTGGAAAAAATTCTTAAAAATTTTCAAAAAAATCCAAAAAATCTCAAAAATTAGAAAATGGGTCGTTTTAACTGACCAATCATATTTTCATGATTTTGCTTTCTCAATGCCTTTCAAAATGATGGTTTTATCCCTTATGAGCAAATTATCTCCAAGAAAATTTCGAAAAATTTTAAAAATTAGGAAATGGGCCATTTCGACTGGTCGATCCTATTTTTAATGATTTCCATTTCTAATCTTTTTAAAATGACGATTTTGCATCTTATAAGCAAATTATCTTGAAAAATTTTAGAAAATTCAGAAAAATCTCAAAAATTAAGAAACGGGCCATTTCAACTGCCTAATCCTGTTTTTGATGATTTCCCTTACTGATTTTTTTAAAATGACGATTTTGCCCCTTATAGGTAAATTGTCTCAAAATATTTCGAAAAATTCAAAAATAAGGAAACGCGTTAGTTCGACTGGCCAATCCTATTTTTGATGATTTCCCTTCTTTATCTTTTTAAAATGATGATTTTTCTCCCTTTTGGATAAATTGTCTCGAAATATTACAAAAAAAATTCAAAAAAATATCAAAAATTAGGAAACGGACCATTTCGACTGGCTATTTCTAGTTTTGATGATTTCCTTCCTTGATCTTTTCGAAATGATGATTATGCCCTTTATGAGCAAATCGTCTCGAAAAATTTCAAAAAAATTCTCAATATTTCTAGAAAATAGGAAATAGTCAATTTTGACTAGCTAGACCCATATTTTGAGCCTTTGACTCTCATTTCTTTTGAAAATGACAGTTTTACCCATTATGGATAAATTGTCTACAAAAAATCAGAAAAATAATTTAGAAAAAAATTCTCAGAAATTGTGGGAAATAAGGAATGACTACATTCAACTGGTTTGACATGTTTCCACTTTTCGATCTTTGAAAAATGACTATTTTGTCCTTCTGGTTAGTTTGACCCAAATCTTTTCAAGTCTCCTCAAATGATTTTTCATGAAATAAAATGGTACCAAAAGAGCGTTAGAGTAATCTAGCATAACTAAGTTCCCGAACTCATTTTCTCTAGTTCGCAGAAATAAATTAGTTCTCCCGCTAATTTATTCAGGTTTCTAATCGACCTACCAAGAACGATTAGTAGCGACTCTAAATTTTAAATTCATTTAAACAAAAACCAAAGTTACAATTTGGTAGGGCTTGGAAGGATTCGCATTAGGTTAATTAATCTAATTAACCTGAGGTTGGCACCTGATTTTTAATTATATTTTCTCTTTAAAATTAATAGAAAATCCATAAAAATTCATAAAATTAAAAGTCGACTTTGGGGACCTCGACCAAGCCTAGGGAACCAATTTCGACCAAGAAATAAATTTTCATATTTTCAGTATTTTTTTGAATTTTTATTTTCACAAATTCACTGAAAATCAAGAAAAATGAGAAAATTTTAAAATCCAATTTGGAAGCTTTGGCCAAGCCTAGGCGACCATTTTTGAACAAAAAATGATTTTTTTCATATTTTTTGTATTTTTCGGCATTTTTTCAAAATTCATACAAAATCAAGAAAAAATGTGAAAATTAAAAAAATCAACTTTGGAAGCCTTGGCCAAGTCTAAGAAACCAATTTTGAACAAAAAGTGATTTTTCATATTTTTCGTATTTTTAAATATGTTTTTGAAAAATAAAAAGTACTTAAAAATTCGAGAAAAATAACATTTGAGGCCACACAAATACACAAAAAATGGTCAATATTTTTATTTTAATTCTCTTTTCATGTTGGCCATAACAAATTCAAAAAATACAATTCAGGGTCATATGTTCTTTCACGAGCATAATCTCGAATTGGCCTTAAAAAAATCCAATCCAAGTCATTTTTTTTTTCACTTTTAGAATTTTTGACATTGTCCTTTAATAGTCTAAATTTTCATCTTGGCTTAATGTATGCAGAATGACTCAATTTTGCAAAAGAGCCTTAATTGAATTTTGCATTAAAATCTCAGGGACTAGAGTACAAATACCTAATACTTGAGGGATTATTTTGTAAATAATTAAAAGAAGAGTTAGTGGAGAAATTAGAATAGAGAAGGAATGATGGAGAAACGGAGATGAAGAAGAGGAGATGGAGAAGAGAAGATAGAGAAGAATAGATGGAGAAAATAAGATGAGAATAGAGAAGGGAAGATAGAGATGAAGAAGAATTAGTGGAAAAATTAAATTGTGAGATAGATATGGAGAAAGGAAGATGAAGATGAAGAAGAGGTAGTGGAGAAATTAGAATGTGAGATAGAGATGGAAAAAGGAAGATGAAGATGAAGAAGAGTTAGTGAAGAAATTAAAATGGGAGATAAATGAGTGGACTATAAAAGGAGGAAGAAGAGAGTTTGGAGAGAGGGATATTTTTGGAGAGAAAATTTTGGATGCTTGAGAGAGTTTTGAGAGATTGAAGAAAAATTAGAGAGAAATAAAAAATGAAAAAAAAGAGAGGGAACCCTTTTTTCAAAAGAGAGTCTTCAAGATGGTGGGAATTTAAATCTATGTGTTACCATCACTAATTTCTTTACTCATCAACACAAGTCACGAGTTCATCCCAATCGTTCGAGCTGCAATCTTGATCCATAAGATGACACGAAGTCCAAATTCAGTAATTAAGTTTATCAAATTAGGCAATAGTCCTAACCATTAAAAGTTTCGAGAATTTCGTTTCCCAAATGAATTGATTTAAATTTCAAATATGTTATGTCGTACTCATATGTCTCTATATCCACATGTCGCAGTTGTACTACAATTTTTTGCATTTTTCGCTTAACAAATCCAAACCCCAGATGGGAAGGCTGACCCACCCATTGGAGGTTCTGTATATATTGTCTTTACTTTCTGTAATTTAATTTTTGAATCATCAAACCCAGAATGGGCAGGCGGAGCCAAAGCCGAGCCCCTCGTTGGAGGTTCTGTATATACTACATTTACTTTCTGCAATTTATTTCCTGTACTATCAAACCCCAGAATAGGTAGACTGAGCCAAGGCCGAGCCTCTCGTTGAAGGTTCTGTATATACTGCATTTACTTTCTGCAATTTAGTTCTTGCACCATCAAACCCCATAATAGGTAGGCTGAGCCAAGGCCGAGCCTCTCATTGGAGGTTCTATATATACTACATTTACTTTCTGTAATTTAATTCTTGTACCATCAAACTCCAGAATGGATAGGCCGAGCCCCTCGTTGGAGGTTCTTTATATACTGTTTTTACTTTCTGCAGTTTAATTTCTATATTATCAAACCCTAGAATGAGTATGCCGAGCTACTTGCTGGAGATCGAAACATTGCACAGAAGTCGTTAGCTCACTCCTTCTTCCGGCTTCAGAGAATTTTTAATGCTTATCTTCACATACTGCAGTTTATATCGCATCTTCTAATATTGCGTTTATATTCAGAATATTTTGCATCCTCAGTCTTATTCAATTCAAAAATACCAAAAAATGTCATTCATGAGCATTTCATATAGTATAGCTTATGCATACTTTGTCATGCCGCATACGTATTCGTATTGTCATTGATTCATGCATATTAAAAAAAAATTTCAAAAACTAGGAAACGGGCCATTTCGATTGACCAATCCTATTTTTGATGCCCTCCCTTCATGATATTTTCAAAATGACGATTTTGGCCCCTCACAGGCAAATTATCTTGAAAAATTCTAGAAGATTCAGAAAAATCCCAAAAATTAGGAAACGGGCCATTTTGATTGGCCAATCCTATTTTAGATGATTCATTCGCATGTCGCATCCTCATATCCACATTCGTATGCCGTATTTGCATGTCCACATTCGCATGTAACATATGTTCACATTTGCATGTCATATTTGTATACCTATGCTCGCATGTTTATGATTGCATGTCCACGCTAGCATGTATACATTCACGTGTCTATATTTACATATTCACGTTTTGCTTGTCCATGCACCTATTACCATTCATGCATTCCATCTAAAAAGTGAAAATACAAAAAGAGAACACCTTACTAGAGCCTTAGGAGTAAATCAAGCCTGAGTTGCCAAAATTAGAATATCCATGAAATTAAGGTATCGAAAGGGTATTAATTTTAATTAACTATTATAACAAAGTCCCCGAACTCATTATTTCTAGTTCGTAGAAGTAATTTAGTTTTCCCGCGAATTTACTTATGTTTCTAATCGACCTACCAAAAAAATGATTAGTGGCGACTCCAAATTCTAAAATCATTTGAACAAAAATCAAAGTTGCGATTCGGTAGAGCTTGGGAGAGTTCATATTAGGTTAGTCCATCTAATTAACCTAATCATCCGTTCACCCAATCATACCAAATTGATTTTTTCGAGTCGTGACACTTGATAATCCGTTCACCCGATTGTATCGAAAATTATTTTCTGGTCGTGACATAAATGCCCAAATGTCCACGAAACATCAAATTGACTCAAAAATTAGATTCTATGACGTGAATGACATTTCGGAACCAATATTAGGGGTTCATTTAATTTAAAAATGGTGAAAATTCCCTCAATTAAAGATTGACCCGAAGGACCATTTTGCAAAAACCAAACTCTTGATGACCTTTTTCTGCAAAGATTAATGCTACCAGTGAATTTAGAAGGCCAAAAACTAGAGGGTGACGTCCCCTAATTTTCTATTTAGCCCCTGAAAAATTTTTAATTGGATTTTAAGAGCTCTTAAGGGCTAATTTGCAAAAAACCAAATTGCATTTTGGTCATTTTTTGCGAAATATGACAATTCCATGAACTTTTGGAGTGGAGTGTAATTTTGAAAACTAGAGGGGGATGGCACGACTCCAAAAATGCAAAATAGAAAAAAAGTGTTAAAATGAAATTTCTAGAATTTTTGAAATTAATCTGAAATTGTTATTAACAAAGTGAGCTCCAATTCCAAATTAATTGTTACAAAAATTCTTTTAAAAAATGAATATAAAATTAAAATAAAAATACTGACTATTTTTTGTATTTTTGCAGCCGCAACTGCTTTTTTTTATTATTGATTTTCAAGTATTTTTCTATTTTATGAAAATACTTAAAAATGCAAAACAAAATATAAAAGAAATTATTTTTTGTTCAAAAATAGTTCCCTTGGCTTTGGCAAGGTCTCCAAAGTTGATTTTTCATTTTTCTCATTTTTTCTTGATTTTCTATGAATGTTTGAAAATAAAATGCTGAAAAATACCAAAAATATGAAAAATCATTTTTTGGTAAAGAATGGCTCCTTAGGCTTAGCCAAAAGTTCCCAAAGTTGATTTTTTAATTTTCTGAATTTTTTTGGATTTTCTAAAATTTTCTAAAAATAAAAATAGCTAAAAATCAAGTGTCAACAGTGGATTGAAAATTTTTTTATCACTCACGAACTGAAAAAGCAAATATATCACATACCGACCACAAAGAGGTGGATCTGGTAAAGGATCAAGGCTTCTTATGGATGCTGAGACACAACTTAAGCGATCCCATGCCCAAATCTATAACACATGTAGGGCACCATAGATTTGTTGCGTTGATGGATTGGTGACATTACATAGATCCTGATACAATCACGCAAGCACTACTGAATGCTAACTGTATAGGGTAGGATCCCTGAGGTGCTCTAGTAATGAATGAACAATTAAACTAACTCTAATACCTGATTTATAAAAAAATATGGATCCTTTAGCCAATTGAATAAATGCTCTCGCATATTGTAATACGATAACCTCATTGACGTCGTTAGGAATTTCAATAAAGCGTCCTTTCAGCCAGGTTATCTTTACCATATGAACCACGTATTTGATTGGATAGGGGTCGGTATCTAAGTAGATTCTCACAAATATCGTTCTAGTTTCTATTAGTGGGGTAAGTAACTACATTTCCATTAATAAAAAACTTGATAAGAACTGGGATATGCTACAGTGTAATGATACACTCACCTTTCGAAATATGAAAGGTGTGAGTCTTGGGCCTTCGTCGCTCAACCAAAGCTGTAATCAAATGATGATCAACTTGCCAAAATCTCATTTTCCAAACTCCGTTAAATCCTGAAGCTCGAATGTATGATTCTATGCAATGATCAAGTTTAGGTTGGTGTGCGTCGCTCTATCTCATTAACATTGAAGAGCTTCATTATCATCTATCTGTGTAATGTTACATTAATTGTTAGTAGCAATTTTATTACGATATAACTATTACAAATGACATATCAACTAATAAATTTCTTAATTACTTACCTCAGTCTTCCAAATAGCCTGCGATCTATGTTGAGCCTGCTGTGTAAGTAGTGAATCATCCTCAGGTCTCGGCTAAATGTAATTTCTCTGTACCATATCTACAAATGGAAAAGAGGAACTTCATAAACAACGAAATAGGGACCGCACAACACTAAAACAGCATGTTTTAACAAGGATGTAGACATTATGTTAACCCAAAAAGCGTACGTGTATTGAAATGAGGAAAAAAAATACTTCGTCTCCTCTAACTTCTCTATCGTGTAAAAACTACTAACATTACATGTAACGAAACGAAAAACGCAAAGGACAAAAAAAATAGATCATAAAGTGAATCGTTACCTGGTTCGACTGCGAGAAAATAATGACAGAATCAATGACCGCGGATACAAAGATGCCGGGAATCGACGAGTGAACTCTAAATCTCAATTTTCTCTCTCGATTATCTCTCGGTTCTCTCTTCATTTTCTCTGTGTTTCCTCATCTTTGTAAACTTTGCTCTTCAATTCGCCTTTATTTGAAAGAATTCTACGCAGAAACTTAGGGGAGGTGCAGGATACTTCACGTGAAAGTATGCTGAACTTCTAAGCAAGGGGGACCTTAGCAGAGTGGTGCAGAATGGTTTTCTAAGCGAGGGGAGGGGGCCTGGGTGATGTGCAAGGGAGGGAAGGGGAGGGGGGGCCTAGGCAATGCACAGGGGAGGGGAGGGGAGGTGCGCAGAGTGCTTCGCATGAAGCGCTCTGTGGGGGAGTAGGTCAGTTCAGCAGGAGGACTGCCGAACTGGGCTAGTTTGGCAGCCATGCTACCGAACTCGAGTCTGTCCGACTTCAAGAGTACCAAATAGACCCCAAATTCGCATTTTCCCTCAAATGGGACCTAAATCAGTATTTTTTTTAAACCCCATTTGGTAAAAAGCCCGATTTTAAGAGCCTAAGTGTCGTTATGCCTTATTAGAAAACACGTCAACGCCGGCCAGCTAAAGTTTGTCCGATAGACTGGATTGGAAATGTAAGGAATAGTTTTGAAAATAGTAATTATACAAAGTTTGATTATACTTTCACTATAATTCAATTGATTTTAATATAAGACAATACGAATGTCTTCTAACATTTGCCATTGCGCAACTTTTCTTTCTCGACATAATTCCAGCAGACCCGCCTTTTTTGAAAAATTACTATGTAAAGGTGTTGATCGAGTGAATTCTCCTGATGTCCAAATGCAAGTGTCCAAATATTTCCCAAGTCCAAAGTGAGGTGATGATCCCTTCAACGCATGTTCTTGTTCAAGAATTAAGAGGAAACTCCAGCTCATGTTCATGAGTTCCACATCTAGAGCCATGGCCGCGAGCACGACTGTTCTTGATCTAAAATTTCAGCTGGGCCTAATTCTAAAGGCTACTCTTCTCGTGCCGCTTCCTTTAGACAATGCAACTTGTAATGAAAAAATAGAGAAAATGTAAAAAAAAAAATGTTAATGAATCATGAACCTTTTTATTGGTCTTTGTTGGTATATGAATTTTAGTCACCATTTTTCTGAGTTTGATGATGCGTTGAGTGGAACAATGAAAGAAGCGATCGAATCTAATGGAAGTGTGAAGGGACAGCTCCAAATAAAGGGGAGTAAGGTGAAATTTCTAATTTGATTTTTCATACAAATCCAATGAGAATAATTGGAAAAAATTAACAAGGCAAAGACATTAGCCGCATGATCGATTTTTTCTTGAATTACATGAAATTTTTCACCGATGGCAATAGATGAAAATTGAATAGCCCTTCTGCCCTAGGTGACAAACGTGGTACAATAGTGATTGAAGCTAGACTTAATGGCGGATTTGGTGTGTTGTGGTGTATGTGCAGGTGCATGCGCTCTTTGCAGCTGTTGGCGTTGCCATTGGGATCTGTGGGTTCTAGTTGGTTTGCAGTACCTGCATCAATCCTGAAGTCAGGTAGGTCTCTCCTCTCTCTCGCTCTGTGAGTTCGCATGGTGATTTAGTTCAGTCAATATTTTCAAAAATAGTCCGTTTGAAGTTGACTTCCTGTTGAGTATTACGGTTTGGTGGGGTCTGATTCCATCGAAATTCAGGATCTTCTCAAATCCTCCCCTTGTATCATTGTATTGGGTCATGGATCAGATGGTAGAGAGAGTGGAGGACACTGAAGAGGATGTCAAGCCAATCACCATCAGCGAGCCAATTAGGGTTTACGGTGAGGGGACGTGGCGAAGGTGCCATTACGAGGCATTCGAATCCGAAGGAATTCAATATGCACTCGTGAGCTTTTTTTTTTTTTTTTTGCAAAGTAGGAAGTCTTTACTTTCTTTCTTTCTTCAAACTTGTTATGAACTTTTCTTCTTTTCCCATTGTGACCGTCATTCAGGGGGATATTGTTCTTGTTGTGGTCTCGGTTGAATTATTTCAAAAACCGAATGTGGCTATTACCAAGGTAGCTATTTCCACATTACGGTTGGTGGATTTTTTACTTTTTTGTTACTTGAAGTTTCCTTCTCTCTTTATTACTATATTAAAACTTTGTTTCTTTGATAACTGTCGTATAAAGTTTGTGCCATTTGTTTCTTTCATAACTCTGTTTCTTTGATAATTGTCGTAGAACGTTTGTAACATTTGTTTGTACTCATCATCTTATTATACATAGGATATTGGCCAAACCAATAATGGAAGCATCATGGTCACTCTGAAAATGGTTTTATAGACCTGAAGAGGTAGAGAAAAGGGAAGTGGGAGTTGGCTGTCATGTAACTTTAGAGAGCTCTTTTATAGTTTCCGCGATATGAGATTCGTGCAGAGTTTGTGCTGCACAAGTGCGTCATACACTTTATTCCACTTCACAAGCAACTTCTTGATAAAAAGAGAATCTTGGCTTCATAGTGCAAATGGTATATGACACTATTGAAAAGAAATTATGGAAGTTCACTAACAAGAATTATGAAGGTCACAAACAACTTGAGATCAATATTCTCTTTCAAAAAACCTTGCAACGCTTGGGTGATCTCCCAAATTTCGATACAGAGGATGCTTGTGCTGATCAGGAAGATCATTTGAAGAGAAAAAGGAGCTTTGGAAGTAGTAATGCATAACCTTTAGAATTCTCCAGAGAGGAATATTCAACAGCCAAATTAGATCAAGCACTATGCCATTTTAGTGAGGTATAATGAATTAACTGGAGAAGGCTTCACATTCATATTTTCAGATGAGATCCGCTCGATATCACTTGCTTGCTTGCTATTTTTGACAAGTAGAAATATGGGGAGATTCGCTATGGAGGAAGATTGCTTCTAGTGCTTATCCAATAAATACTTTTACCATTTTAAGAGAGTTTAGGAAATAAACACTCTTCGGCTTTGGGAAAAGCTTTGGCTTCATTAAATTTACTATTAGCATTCTACAAATTTTTGAATTGTTTCTTTTATCTTATGATTCTTATTTCATGAACTATTTACCTACATCATGGTCACAGCTACGGGTGTCAAAGCCAAATCGAAAATCAGAAATAGAAACCTATCAAACTGAACACCTATTCTATTCGATTCGGTTTTCAATTCAGATAATGCAAAGATAACATTTCTCTTTTCTAGTTTGGCTCATTTCAGTTGAACCAAACTAAACTTAAAGTGCCCCTCTTCGTATTATTAACGACATAACCATGTGGGACCTATATTTATGGGACCCACATTGCCAATAATCATCCTTTATATCTACTTTCGATTAAGGGAAAATTGTATAAACGTACTAAATTCTGGAATTAATAAGTATTTTGTCCTAAATTTTCAACCGTCACTCATAAATCTTCACTTGGTTTTGTCGTTATAAGTTTGTCCGCTTTAACTTTATCGCAAATGTGGACTCAAAACATAGTATAAGCAGATTAAAAGTTTGAAATGTAGACGTTTCTTCATGACTCATAAGTCTTCAAAAATTCATGTAGGAAGATTATTTCACGCATCAGTGTGTGAACCCAAATGTTTTTAAATTGCCTCTCTTTGTAGGGCCCACCTTCTTTATATATAGGATCCACCAAGTTCAACTGTAAAGATGAATTCAGGGTTCATGCATCTTTCACCTAACAAGTTTTGCTTTTAGAAAAGAAAAGAAATTTCAGGACTACTCTATCTGAGTTGTTGACCAATGCAAGTTTTGTACATTGCACTTGGTTGGTTATGTTCTGAAATATTATGTGTTAACATATACACCGCATGTATAGGGATTCCCTTTTCTTTTCTTTTTTTGCATTTAGCAGTGAGTATGACTTATTAACTTGTTTTATAGTTCCTCTTCACAAGGATATAGAAAGGTAGAGGTTCATACAAAATGTTAGAAAATACGCTCATAAGAGGAAGAAGTGAATCTAATATCTAGGTTTGTTGAGATTGATCATTGGGCCCAACCTACAATTAAAATGGATTCTCAATTCAAGCCCTCTATATATCTATGATATTATCTATTTGTTATACTCATATAAGTATATTGAAATTTTATCCATAGAAGATCTATAAGTATGGCAAAGGCTATAATTATTATCATTATACATGATTTGTTCCCGATATTGGCCATTAACCGAACAATCAGGCCCCTTGTGTCATTGAGGTGCCTTTGCTCCCAATTTCCTCACTTAACCATCTCCTGCCGCTGCTGACAATGGGTCGTGTCCCACTCCCTTCCCTCTCTCTTCCCTATCACTTCGATTGTCCCTACTTTATTGTGGCTATTTCTTTCCCTGTCTTGTTTTAAGGGCAGTTGAGCTCACCTGAACATCAAGTTTATGCCTTTGGCGAGTCTCAAGACCTCACATCCATCTCCTCTCGTGATCTACAATTAAATTGTCAACAATGATTAGATTAGAAGGCCCTCTCAAGATCTAGGGATGACTCCTCCATCTGGCTTGTCCATTGAGATTTCGGTGAGATCTCAAAGACCATGGCCTTTCCAGGCACGATGCTAGATCTGGTACTAGGGTCAGTTGGGACCAAAATTTTCTTCCTAAGCATGATGGAGGACTTGGGTTTTGAAAGCTATAATTTGTGGAATACTTCCTGTCACTACAAAAAACAGGGCATTTAGCCACGAAAAATTTGCGACGAAATATAATTCATCGTTAATTTGCTATGAAAATAGCAACGAAAATAACTTTCGTCACAAATTCGTCGCAAAATTCGTCACAAAATAAAACAAGGCTTTTAGCCACGGAAAATAGTGACGAATTTAATTTTGTAGCTAATTTCCGACGAAAATAGCGACAAAAATAAATTCGTCGCTAATTTCCGACAAAAATAGTGACGAAAATAAATTCGTCGCTAATTTCCAACGAACATAGCGACGAAAATTTTTTCGTCACAAAATCCATCGCAAAAAACCATAGGCATTTTAGCGACGTAAATTTAGCGATGAAATAAATTTCGTTGCTAATTTGCGACAAAAATAGCAACGAAAAATAGTGACGTAATTATTGATTTAGCGACGAAAACTTATTTTCGTCGCGAATTATTGGTTTAGTGACGAAAAATTATTTTCGTCGCTAATTTTTTGCGACGGAAAAGGGTTTTCGTTGCTAATTTTTGCGACGAAAAATTTATTTCGTCGCTAATTGTTGCAACGAAGAAGGTTTTTGTCGCTAATTTTGGCGACGAAAACGATTTTGTCGCTAATTTTGCGACGACCAAGTATGGTCGTCGTAATTTAGTGACGACGAGAGTCGGCTGTCGCTATAATTTCAGCGACGACTACACGTGGTCGTCGCTAATGAAGGCACTCCACCCGTGACAGTACAGCTGCTAGCCTTTTCAAATTAGTAATATAGCTGCAGCCTGTCAAGTATTTCAAAAAATTCAATGTGAAGGAGACACTTGTAAGCTCCATGACGTACAACTCATCTTCTTTAGACAACCCTGTGAACCTGCACTTCAAATCCCTAAGACTGAATTTGTTTGGACCAGCCAAATAACAACTCGAGTAAGAGAAGGAGATGGACGTCACAATGGGTAAAGATTTAGCGACGACCGGACTTGGTCGTCGCAATTCACTTTCCCTTTTGCGCATTGCGCGATCTGCAAGTTCCCATTTTCTGAAGTGCACTTTCCCTCTTGCTTATTCCTCTGCACTTTCGCTCCCTCGCTCCCTCGCACGCTATCTCTCTCGTGTTTTGCCTAGCCTCATTGGCTCAGTATCTCCATTTTGCACTCCGGATTTCGCGTGTTTTCCAGGTGCGTTCCGTTTCGCTCGCTCGCTCCCTCGCGCGCTATCTCTCTCGTGTTTTGCCTAGCCTCATTGGCTCAGTATCTCCATTTTGCACTCCGGATTTCGCGTGTTTTCCAGGTGCGTTCCGTTCCGAGCTCCTTCTTTTGCTGCCATCGCTCGCGCTCTATCTCTCTCGTGTTGGATGTTTTTTGTGCGTCTTCTTTGGTCCCTTAAAAGGTGTTTGTTTGAGGTGAATCTTGGAGGAGGTTTTGTTGTGAGGGCTTGGTAGGTTTTCATTATATTGCAAGATGTGAGACAGTTCGATAATAGCGGTTCATGCACTGGAATTTTGAGGGGAGGGAATGGAATAACCTCCTTCGACATTGTCCCTACAGATTTCCTTGTGCTATTTTGTATTGGTTAGGATCAATTCTTCAATTCATGTATTAGTGAAGCATGAGTTGAAGTATGGAATTTTTATTGGGCTGGGAGACATAATAGAAAGACCAGAGCGATTGTAGATGTCAAAATGGTGGTTTTTTCCTGCAGATTCTAAGCAGTTCCTTCTTCGCTCGATGTTTGTTCAATATCAAGCGAAATCGAAGAGAAATTGACCCTTTCAGAATTTCAATTCCCAAGCTTGTTCTTCAGCCTCCAGGAGAGGTTAGTCAACATACTAATGACACGAGAATTTGGTCTGCGGTTTTCAAAAATTTCCATCCAAAATGTTAAGAGGATTCTGAATTTTGCCAAGACCCTTTTTTATTTTTTGGTCAGTGTCGAGACCAGGTTATATGGTAGAATAATCTTCAGGATACTGGATAGAAAATTCCTAAAGATTGGTCTTTGTCGAATTGATTTGCAATAAACTTTGTTAATTCATGTGAGATTGTTATTGTTGTAAGTGAAATACAAACTATTGTCATCGACGAGGTCGATGTTGAAGTTGTATGTTGGGACGCGAGACTTTGTTCAATGGTTCGACCATATGTTGATGAACTGCATTATATATGTGAACCCACATGTTAATAATTTTTTTTGCAAAGTTACAATGCTGTCATGGATTTCTATTATAAGTAAATGCAGCGATGGTCTACTTATGAGCGTTAGAATCCTAATTAGAAATCTTGCCTGCAGTTATCATTGACATTGCCTTCACATGAAAAGTGCAGTACACTATGGATTCATCGCAACGAATGAGACATTGCTTGAGCCTGGCACTTTCTTCAATGTGAACGATAATTCTTCCTACATGTTATGCCAATCAAGAAGAAAATATGCTTCTTATCCCATGCAAAGTGGGTGCTAGCTTAAAGAATTGTGCTTTTTGCCATACATGATTGATGTTGGAATATAGATAACGTCTATTGCTGTCCAGATGACATTGCTTCTTTGTTCCTGCTGTTAGCAAGCATATCGAAGTCTCAAACTGCCGTATACACACAATACTATCTGGTGGACATAGGTAGGTCATTAACTTATTAAATGGTTGTCCTTATTGCATTTTCTATTCATGCTTAGGAGTCGTTGCATTTGGATCTAGTCATGTGTTGGATCCTTGTTTCTTTTTTCAATCGGACTAATCCGCACCGCCCATAATGCTTGTACCGAGATGTGATTTTTTGAAATATCGGTAGCTTCCAATAGTGCAAACATCAACATGTTTCTTTTTGTGTGCTTGTAGTTTTGTGCATCCATTGCCCGATTTGCCTTATATTTTCTTTGCTAATGTTGCTTTATTTATTTTTTATGTAGGGAAAGCAAATTGCCGTATCTCCTAATTGATTTCTCAAACTTATTGAAGATAAATGTGTGGGGAAGCTTCTTATGCAAATAGTGCACGAATTTGGTCCTTATGTCTGGTTTATGCTCAATTCTTGTTCCATTTTCTTTTTTTTGGCAGTTACGTGCTAGGTGATGTATTCTTGCAGCTCTGCAGAGTTCTTTGGCTTCATGAACATCCTATCGTACAAAAGCCTCTTGATCCTTCTCTTTTCATTCATAAATATACAGCTAGTAAGTATTTGTCATCAATGCTGATGATTTAATGTCACTATACAATGTAGAAAAGATGCGATTAGATAGCCGCAAGTCTTCTTCTATGTTTGAATAAAGTTAAATAATGTTTTGCTTTTGTAGGTTAGTGGGTTCATTCATGGAGACTTCATTCTGAGTGGACAATTTCCGGAGGATCTGATGCTGCCCTTTCTTTTTCTTTTTTGACAAGCAGATATCATTAGTAGGCACTGCCATCATGGACTGCCCTCACTACTACATTTTTGTTCTTTGTGATAGGCTTATTAGTTGGGTATATTTTGTTTTTTATGGATGTTGCGGTGATTTTTTTTAACAGAATCCTCATTTCGTGATATTGTGGGCAATGGAATTTGCATGTTATATAGTAACTCTTGTCATTTTGCGTTTATATTTTAATGACTAGAAAGTTACTAATGACGAGGAGATTCAAATGGGAGGTCAGGAACATTTTTACTTTGACCCACAGAGCACTGTGATATGTCGTTGCAAATGTCGTTATATATAATTTAGCAACGAAAATTACAATTTTTCTGTTGATAATGAATTACTGGCAAAAATTTTTGTCACAAATGTCGTTGCTAAACTTTGTTAAATTCGAAACAAACTTGCAACGAATTAAAATTTTTGTCGCTAAATTTTGTAGTTCGAGCTAGTGACGAAAGTTAAAAAATTTCGTCGCTAAATATACTGACCAAAGTCGGCCACGTTGCTATTTTTTTCGCAACTTTCGTGGGAAATCCTGTAGCTGGTTCGTTGTTAATTACAGACAAATTTTGCCACGAATAATATTCATCACTAATTTGCCATGAATGTTTCTCGTCGCAAATGAGCGATGTCGCGTTGCAACTTAGCAACGAATTTTGCGACGAATTTTTAGCGACGAGAAATGAATAATTTTCGTCGCAAATTAGCAACGAATTTAGCGACGAATTTTTTTCGTCGCAAAATTTTGCGACGAATATTTCTCGTGGCAAATTAGCGACGAATTTTTTTCGTCGCAAAATTTTGCGACTAATGTTTCTCGTCGGAAATTAGCGACGAGTTTTGCCACGAATATTTTTCGTGGCAAATTAGCGACGAAAGTTCAAATTTTTCGTCGCTAAATTTTGCGACGCCGGATTAGCGACGAAATTTTTTTCGTCGCAACTTACTTTAGCGACGAATTTTGCCAAATTTTTCGTCGCAAATTCCGTTGCTAAAACCTTGTTTTTTTGTAGTGTGTATTCTAAAGTGTGTTTAGAGGCTTCTACTAAAATCCGGTTCTCTTTGAATAGTTGGGATTTTAGGTATCCTTTGAGAAGATTTTGAAAGGTAGTTCATTGATTAAGCCTTTTACAAGATACCAAATTGGTAATGGCCAGTCCACCTATATGTGGCCTGATTATTGGCATCCCTACGGGATCCTTCTCATTGTTGTCTACCCTTGCAGAGTGTTATATGATGATGCATTTTGTATTTCTGCTAGATCGCTGACATAATATCTGATTAGTATTGGTCTTTCCCCAGTGCTAGATCTTATGATATTGTTGCTATCCTAGCCAGTGAAATAGGATTCACTTACACAATATTCTTCTTTGGAAGATAAGAGTTGTTTCCAGTCTTCCGATGGTTCTTTGATCATCTTCTCCACTTGGGATCTGGTTAGGAACAAAGGTCCTCAAGAGTGTTGGCATAGGATCATTAGCTTTGCCCCTAATGCTCCCAAGTTTGCTTTGATCCCTCAGATGGCAATCTTGAATAAGCTCGTGATAGAATTGTGAGTAGGTTTCTCCTTCCACTTATCAAGTGTGCTTTCTCTGTAGGCAATGCAATGATTCTAGAAACCATCTGTTTTTTTGGCCGTTGTTTCTCTTCCCAGCTTTGGTAGAGGGTTTGCATCTTTGTGCTATTGTTAGAGCTCCTGGAGATTGGAATATTAAATTCTATGGCTTCAATAGCAAGTCAAGGGTCCTAGTTCTTCCTCAATCCTCCTCAAGTTGGCTTGGAATGGTTGCATTTACTATGTATGGCAACTTGTCTTCATTTGCCTCGCTATGGTATGTATTCTTGCCCATGCTCTTGCCCCTACTGATTCAAAAGTCATGAGCATAATCTTGGTTGAGCATCCGAATGATAGCGCAAACTGTTCTATCTCAACCCTGAAGTGACTGTAGCGTTCTGCATTGATCTTAAGCTAGCAAACTGACTTTTATCTGGTTTATGTGAAACTTGAAGGCATGTTTTGATTGCGCTAATGCACTTTCCGTGCTACGGTGTTTTCACTCTGGTGATCAAGTTAAAGCACTTTCTCTTGTCGAGATGGTTCCCTCAGTCCTATCAGTGTCCAAAGTGAACATCAAAACGAAGGTGCAAATGCTCACGAAGACCGCCATGTCTAAGGTCCTATATTTTCTTCATTGAAGTTTATACTGTAGAAGGGAACTTCTAGATATCCACAAGAGTTGCAGATTGTTTGTTCAAGGTCCTGACAAAGTTCCACAGTATATATACCACAAAACATACAATTTTTAGGTGTATTTGTTCACAGAAAATTCAATACTGCCACTTCTTAATATGTGGCATACCTGTAAATATTTGTTCACAGAAAATTCATTACTGAAATGTTGATTTTTCTTGGGCTGGTCTAGTTCACATCCTTTCATAACTTCCCCAAGATAATGAGCTCTGTTTTGTCACTTTTACCATGATGACTCTCTTTTAGAAGGAGACAACCATAACTTTGTTCATGGTGATTGTACTTAGAAAAGCATGATCCAAACCTGCAGAACAAGATCAAGGGCCACATTTTCAAACAATCTGCAACAGGTGGAGCATAACTTGTCAGAAAAGGGTCAAAGTTGGCAAAGAATCAGGACATGTGTTCACTTTGCAAACTGCTTGCTGATTCTGGGAGCAAAGAATCATCAAACATCAATATCAACATCAACATCACCTTTATCCCAAACTAGTTGGGGTCGGCGGTCGATGAACCCAAAGTGAAAAGTTTAAAATATGCTAAAATAAAAGTAATAAAAATAAAAATAAAAATAAAAATAAAAAAGTAAAAATATGGCTATCCAAAAATAAATAAATAAATAAACATATAAATAAATAGAAAGTACTAAGCATGGCACTCTGGGACATAGGAAATGTCCCCTTCTACAATGCGGATACCTTTCCTCCACTCCGTTCTAAGGCAGACCATACGCCAATCTATTTCACATTCTATTAAATCTTGTTTCACTACCTTCCCCCAAGTAAATTTCAGCCGACCTCGTCCTTTCTTCAAATCGTTTTCTCGGTAACACACTTCTGTTCTTATCGGAGCATCTAAGGGTCTACGAAGAATATGTCCAAACCATCTCAATCTATGTTCTCTCATCTTCTCTGCCACCGGAGCTATTCCAACTTTTCGTCCAATATCGTTATTTTTTATCTTATCCATCCTTGTATGACCACACATCCACCTTAACATTCTCATTTCCGCTACTCCCATTTTATGCTCATGTTGCTTTTGTACCGGCCAACATTCAGCTCCATATAGCATTGCAGTCCATATAGCATTGCAGGTCTTATTGCTGTTCTATAAAATTTTCCCTTTAACCTAAGAGGGATTTTGCGATCACACAAAAATCCGGATGCACTGCGCCATTTCATCCAACCTGCTTTGATTCTATGGCTAACATCCTCGTCAATCTCTCCCCTCTTTTGCAAAATTGATCCCAAGTATCTGAAAGCATCTTTCTTAGGTACCTCCTGTCCAAGCATATTCACATTTTCTTGATCATCTCCTCTTGTCGTGGCGAACTCACACTTCATGTATTCTGTCTTACTCCGACTTAACGTAAATCCTTTGGACTCTAACGTGTTTCTCCATAATTCTAATTTTGCATTGACTCCAACCTTGGTCTCATCAATAAGGACAATATCATCTGCAAACAGCATACACCACGGCACCTCCTCTTGAATATCTTTTGTTAGTACATTCATAATTAGTGCAAAAAGATAAGGACTCAGAGCGGAACCTTGGTGTAAACCTACTGTGATTGGAAAATGACTTGATGTGCCATCACAACCCTTTACACATGTAGTAACACCATCATACATATCCTTGATTGCCTCTACATACTTTAATGATACTTTTTTCTTCTCAAGAATCCACCACAAAACTTTTCTTGGGACCTTATCGTATGCCTTCTCGAGGTCAATAAATACTGAAATTGGCAAAGAAGAGGGAGAAACCAGAAAGCTGTGTTTGAGAGGATGAGAATAGAGAAACGTCGTATCCCTAGGTTAGGGATACTTCTTGTATTAATAAGAGATAATAGCTTCTTACATTAGATGAGCCAAGCCCAAAATACCAATAAACAACCATAAAGAAATAAATAAAATAAAAGAGAAAAAAAGGGGGGGAAGCCCACGTTACTTAATACTCCCCCTCAAGCTGGAGCATAGATATTCATCATGCCCAGCTTGTTACAAATAAACTCTATTCTCTTTCCGGTAGTAGATTTTGTAAGAATGTCTGCAAGTTGATCACTAGTCCGAATATATCCAAACTCGATGACGTTCCTGAGCAAAGCATCTCTCACAAAGTGACAATCAACTTCGATGTGTTTAGTCCTCTCATGAAAAACTGGATTATCTCTAATATGCAGAGCTGATTGATTATCACACCATAGTCTAGAAAGACAATCAATGGAATAACCTATCTCTGTCAAAAGCTGCTGCAACCACATAATCTCAGCCGTTGTACTTGCCATTGAGCAATACTCTGCTTCGCAACTAGACCGAGCAACCACATCTTGCTTCTTACTCTTCCACGAGACAAGATTACCACCCATAAATATAGTAAAACCAGATGTAGATCGCCTATCAGCAGGAGATCCTGCCCAATCTGCATCACAGAATGCTTCGATGCGAGAATGTCCATGGTTTTGATAGATAACACCCTTCCCGGGGTCCTTCTTCAGATACTTTACAATCCGCAAAGCAGCTTCCCAATGAGGAACACGAGGGTCAGCCATAAATTGACTAACAACACTGACTGGAAAAGCAACATCGGGTCTGGTCATAGTGAGATAATTGAGTTTTCCCACTAATCTACGATACCTCTCAGGCTCTGGAATCGGGGACCCTTCTTGCGGCATGAGCTTATCACCAGGAATCATGGGGGACTCATAATATTTTGCCCCAGAAAGCCCTGTATCCTGCAATAAATCTAACACATATTTTCTCTGAGACAGAAAAACACCATTCTCACATTTAGAAACCTCAATACCAAGAAAGTATCCCAGAGGACCAAGATCCTTGGTCTGAAACTGACTATGCAAGAACTCTTTGAGCCTGGAGATGCCTGCTAAGTCACTGCCAGTGATCACAATATCATCCACATATACAACCATATATATACAGCCTGTAGGAGAAGTATGATAGAAAACAGAACTATCCTTAATACTCTGCTTCATGCCAAAATCCCGTACAACAGCTGTAGTAAACCTACCAAACCACGCACGAGGTGACTGCTTGAGACCATATAATGAGCGACGAAGCCGACAAACCTTAGAAGACTCCCCCTGAGCAACAAACCCGGGAGGTTGCTCCATATACACCTCCTCGTCAAGATAGCCATTCAAGAAAGCATTCTTGACATCAAGCTGATGGAGGATCCAATCATGGGAGGATGCTAGAGAAATAAATAACCGAACGGAGGCCATTTTAGCCACAGGAGAAAAAGTTTCAAAATAATCAACACCATACTGTTGAGCGTATCCCTTAGCAACCAAACGAGTCTTCAAGCGAGCAAGCGAGCCATCTAGATTAACCTTGACACTATAAACCCTTATAAGAGTCATTATAGACAGGTTTATTACGGCAAGCACGAATACCTTTACGGAGAGCAATAGGCTCATCATCTGAGGGGAGATCTGGCACCAATGGCGAAGTATCCAGCGGAGGTGGCGTTGGCAAAGATGCATCCGGAGGAGGATCTGATGAGTCATTGGAAGGCACATTGGACGGGGTCGAAGAAATCATGGGAACCGGCCGCCGATGATACACACGACCATACCACACATCAGTGGATTCGTCTATGGGTATGGATGGTTTCTCAGATGTAGGACTGGGCAAAGGATGATGGACTAGGACATCCTCCAAGAAAGTAGATGGAGAATCATCCTTAGTGCCATAGGATTGAGACTCATGGAAGGTAACATCAGCAGAAACAACATAGCGACCTAAATCAGGAGAAAAACAGCGATAACCTTTTTGATGCCGTGCATAACCAAGAAAAATACAACGAAGAGACTTAGGGTCGAGTTTAGAAACCTGAGGTCGTGTATCACGAACAAAACATACACACCCAAATATCTTGAGAGAGAGAGAGAGAGAGGAAATAGAGATTTAGTAGGGAACAACACACGGAAAGGAATTTCTCCATTGAGAATAACAGAGGGAAGACGATTGATAAGGTAACAAGCTGTCAAAACTGCATCTGTCCAGAATGACTTAGGAACATTGTGCTGGAATAAGAGAGCACGAGCAACCTCTAACAAATGCCTATTCTTGCGTTCTGCTACACCATTTTGTTGAGGTGTATCAGGGCAAGACGTTTGATGGACAACACCATTACGAGAAAGACATGAATTGAGATGATAAATATTCTCGACCATTATCACTGCGCAAACATTTAACTGAAGTAGAGAATTGAGTTCGAACTTCAGCATAAAATTCACAAAAAATTTGGAACACCTCAGAACGATTTTTCATTAAATAGACCTACGTCATTCGTGAATGGTCATCAACAAAGGTTACATAATATTTGAAGCCAAGTTTTGACACGACAGGACAAGGACCCCATATGTCTGAATGAACTAACTCTAACGGAGCTGACACTCTTTTATTGACTCTAGGGAAATAAGGCACACGATGGTGCTTAGCAAACTGACACGACTCACATTCAAAGCAAACATTCTTAAACTGAGGATATAACTTTTGGAGTGTGGTAGGAGCTGGATGGCCAAGGCAACAGTGAATCTCATGTGGACTGGGGGATGTGGCGGAGCAAGTTACTGATGGTGGTGTGGCTTCAATAACATAGACTCCTCCTTCGACCCTTCCTCTACCAATGGCCTTCCTCGTCAAAAGATCCTGAAAAACACAACCATCGGGGAAAAATGAGACTGAACAATTCAATTGTTTTGTGATCTGACTAACTGATAGTAGGTTAAAAGGTGAATTTGGAACATAAAGCACAGAAGATAATGTTAAATCCGATGTAAGACAGGAAGTCCCACTCCCTTTCACAATTGCTGAAGAGCCATCCGCCACAGTAATAGCACTAACATGTGATGAAGAGGAATAAGTTGTGAGATTACCTACTGTCCCTGTCAGGTGATCTGAAGCACCGGAATCAACAACCCATTTGCCACGAGACATGGAAACACATGCTGTATGATTACCTGTTTGTGCATATGTAGCAGTGGAAGTCTGCCCGTCTACCTGAAACTGAGTATATCGTGCAAACTCCTCATCAGTCATCTCAATCATTCTCCTCCCAGAAATAGGAGATGACTCCTGAATATCAGAGGATGTAGGTATTGAGGCATTGGCCACCTTGTTATTACTCGGATAACCGTGCAGCTTATAACAGTTGCTCATTAGATGACCGGGAATACCGCAATGATGACAAACACGCTGGTCCTTACTACCACCACGACCTCCACGGCCACCACGACCACCACGGCCTCCACGTGATCCACCACTCCCAAAAGAAGAGAACAAAGCGGACTTGTCATTAGATTCTGGTTGCCCAGACGGAGTATGGGTTCCAATGGTAATGCTACTCAGCCGATTATAAACCTCAGGAATAGATATGGGAACCCTCTCTGAGAGGATCTGATTTTTAATTGACTCAAGTTCGAGATGAAGACCCGATAAGAAACACATAACACCAAGCTGCTCCCTCTGCGCAATCATCTCAGCAGGACTAGTTGGAATTGGCCACAACAAATCAAGTTCATCAAACAAGGCTTGAAACTCAGTATAAAACTCTTGAATAGACCGCTCCTCTTGATTAAGTTGAAATAATTTCTTCAACACATCACACACACGAGATTTGTTGTTGGTGTTTGAATATAAAATAGTCAAACGATTCCACACATCTCGAACCGTTGGACAATTAGCAATCATAACCTTAACTTTGCGATCCATAGAATTTAAGAGAAGTCCGAAGATACGGTTCTCTTCAATCTCCCAACTCAAATAATTAGGGTCAGTAGATTCAGGAGGCAAATCAGTCAAGTATTTAGCCTTACCCATACCTTTTAAATAGACAAGAATAGTCTTTCGCCAAATCTGAAAATTTAAGGCTCCTTCCAATTTTTTCATCGGATAATCTCGTTGGGAAAGAGACAACACCCTCGGTACTGCTGGAGCCCACAGAACGCGCAGCCTGCACTTCTCCAGAACCATCACCTGTGATCACCCCCTTCTGTGGATCATCTCCTGCCATTGTTGTTGCAAAAAAAGGAGACACTTGCTAGGTCTCTACGCAAAGAAACCGACACCTCTGGACCGGAATAACAAGACAGCACCAGCACCTCTAGGCTGGAAGCAGAAGACGAGCCTACACTGCTGGGTAGGCTGCAGAAGGAGAAAAAATACCAACCTTGGCAAGAAATCTATGGCTTAGAAGCCATGATGTTGTGTGCCCATTATAGAAGGAAAGAGAAAAAAAAAAAGGAAAAGAAGAAGGGGAAGAAGGTGAGGGCCGATCAAAACAAGGGATGGAACAAGCCTTGCTCTGATACCATGAAATTGGCAAAGAAGAGGGAGAAACCAGAAAGCTGTGTTTGAGAGGATGAGAAGAGAGAAACGTCGTATCCCTAGGTTAGGGATACTTCTTGTATTAATAAGAGATAATAGCTTCTTACATTAGATGGGCCAAGCCCAAAATACCAATAAACAACCATAAAGAAATAAATAAAATAAAAGAGAAAAAAAGGGGGGGAAGCCCACGTTACTTAATAAATACCATATGTAGATCCTTCTTCTTTTCTCGATATCTCTCCATCAACTGTCGTATTAAGAAGATAGCCTCCATGGTAGATCTTTATGGCATAAATCCAAATTGATTTACAGAAACCTTGGTTTCTATTCTCAAACGATGCTCAATAACTCTTTCCCACAATTTCATTGTATGGCTCATAAGCTTAATGCCTCTATAGTTGCTACATTTCTGAATATCCCTCTTGTTCTTGTAGATAGGCACAATCATACTCTTCCTCCATTCATTAGGCATCTTATTAGCTTGGAGAATCTTGTTAAACAGTTTAGTCAACCAACTTATTGCCACATTCCCTAAGCATCGCCATACTTCAATCGGGACACCATCTGGTCCTAAGGCTGTACTAATCTTCATCTTCTTTAAAGCATCCTGGACTTCTTGTGCTCTAATTCTACACACAAACCTTCTATTTAACTCATCAGAAGCGTCCACCAGATCCACCTCGTCTCGATCGCCCTCCCCATTATAAAGCGTGTTAAAATAGCTCACCCACCTTTCCTTCACTTCTTCATCTTTTACTAATAGTTTTAATCATCAAACATCAAAAGAAAGAAATAAGAACCCAACACTGCTTTAGGACAACTCCTATTGCTTTTTACCAACATCAGCTACTTCAATCCTTTTCCAAATGTTGGCCAGGACCCCATAAAAAGTAAAGTTGTTCAATTTGCACTTTCCCTTCACCTCATATATCATGCCAAGCAGATCAATGCCGCAATCACAACAGTTCATGGCCAATTTGGACCGGATGAGAGTGAACCGCGAAATAACCATCTCAGGAGGATTCTTAACCATTAAAAAGGAAAAGATAACAAAGAGTCATCCTTGAACGCTACTGGAGCGTTTGCAGTCTTTCCTTCTTTGTTATTAAATTTCAAATATATCTTTGACATATTTCAACCCAGAGAGTATCTAAAGAGAAGCACTCCCCCAATTGAGGGTCCCATTAAATGAATGATCAAGATAAACAGCAAGGAACAAGAAGGATAACCTACCCATCCATTGTTGATCCAGCTAGTTTGCGCTCTGGTCCTTTCACGAGAGGTCCTGCGTTTAAACCTTGAAGCCGGTAATTTAAGCGGAGGGTCGTGGCGATGGAATACTGTGCTAACCCTCTTGGAGGATTAGTCGAGATGTGCGTTCCGTACAGCCGCTGATCCAGATATCTTCATCATCAACATCAACATCACCTTTATCTCAAACTAGTTGGGGTCGGCGGTCGATAAACCTGAAGTGAAAAGCTTAAAATATACTAAAAAAGCAAAAATAGAGGTGCCAAAAAGAAAATAATAATAATAATAGTAATAATGAAAAATAAAATAAAAGAATAAAAAAAATATAAAAAAAAAGAAGGATAACCTGAAAAGATTGCAAAAAAAAAGGACGTATCTATCAATACAATTGATACATTGGTAATTTCACAGCTGATGATTATCGGTTTATGTCACAACTACAATCCCAAAAAGAAAAAAAAAATCAAATCTCCAATTCCCCAACCTAATATGTGGATAATCATTTCCCCTGCTCAAATTATTCAATTCATTCCAAGAGCAGCAAAACAAGATTTTTAAGTCCATCAGGTAAAAAAGGCAAAAAATAGGTTCTGTTAGGTTGCAACATAATAACAGGAATTACAGAGAAGTGCTCGGTTGAGAACCCATTAGAATAACATAGCCTCCTCCTCCTCCTCCTCCTCTATGGTCTTTTGACTTATCAGATTTGGCCTTAGAGAAAAGTCCAGAAAGTAGATCAGAAGTATGTACAGAACCTGATCTACTTCTTGGCAAAACTAGAGCTCCATTCATCTCATCACTAGCATTGTCACTTCTGGTCTTAAAGGATTCTAGAGACTCGTACACCTCCAGTTGTGACCAACATGGGCATGTCCCAAGCTTTTGAAGCATTGCTTGTGGTACAATTGTTCACAAGATTTACACTTTTCAACCTTGTCCTCCTGTTTTGAAAGAGAAAAAATCTTCCTTATTAAGGTCATGGAGAAGTCAGCAAAACATAGCAAACAATGCATCGCTCAATATATGAGAGCATCACTGATAACGCGCGGCATCCTATTAACAGTCCATTGTCAAAACTGAGGATTAGCCAGCTTTTACCAACATATCAGGAAATTTCTGGTAGAGCATTGAATATCTATTTCACTTTCAAAAAATCAATTCTGCCTTTTCTGTGTTTGTATTTTACATGCACAATGTGCATTTCAATCAGCCTGATCAAGATCCATTGATGTCTGCTTATTGACTGACCACACGGTGACGTAAGGCTATGCATATTTTTGGACTTCCGAGGTGAATGTGAAACCGAAGTTTCTCAGTGCCTACGTGGAAAGGACAAATGAGTGAGGAAGGGTCATTGCAGGCTTGTCTGGCACCGCAGGGGAGTCTGACGTCACAACATATGAGGCACTGCTCTGTAATATGCTCCAGGATCTTCCTTGAGACAGTTTCCAGCATCACCGGGAGAGCTGCAATCCGTCAGATTAACCTTATTTATACTTACAACCACGTGGATATAACTTACAGGCCACCAGACATGTTACGCTTACACCATTCAACAGCAACTGACTACGCACAAATTAAAGCCAGTTGACTGTTAAAATGATCAATTGTATGTGACTTGTAATTACAAAATATCCACCGCTTCAACATCAACATCATCAACATCAACATCACCTTTATCACAAACAAAATATCCACCGCTTCATATAGGAAAAATCTAATGTGAAGCATGCAATGCCCAGCAACTGATCCAACATGCAAGATACTACCCCCAAGTGCATGAACTTTCACTTAGTATATAGAAGTATATTGACAGTCATCTTCAGGCATAAACCTTTGTGAGAAACGCAAATCATACGACACTAAACCATCTGAAACAAAAGAAGTTACTGATTAGAAGGTAACCAGCAAATGCCCCTTTAGAAAGATCGATCAGATCTCTTAGGGCAAAAAAATCATTGCTCTCGAGAAGATATCTGCGAGACCCAAGTCCTCTATTGATGGACCTCCGAAATGGGCAGCGAACACAAGGCAGCATAGATCCTATCTTTTCCTAAGACCTATGACATGAAGAAGGGCTGGAACCTTTGAGAAGAGGAGAGGATTTACCGCACTGACACAAAGCATGGGCTGGAAAAGAAAATAAAAGACATTAGTGAAAAAATGGAGGCACCTCTACAAAAGAGGGATGGTATCTATTGACCACAGCATGTATTTCTGTCCTAACACAGAAGAATCTGGTTCACAGAAATGAGGTAGATATTGGTGTCATGCAGCATAAGATGCTGAAGGTTTTAAAAAACAACTTTGCTTACTTGGTCATTGAAGGAGTCCAGATATGACTTGGCCAATTGACAAACTGGATACTCTGCAAAATCCCAATTGTGCAACACTCTTGCAGGTAAGACTGCAGCCTCATTCGTATCGCTGGAAGCACAGTACAACTGACCCATGTATTCACATTGTCAAGGCTTACCCTAGCCTAATGACCGCACAAAGTCTGTCATTAAATTCTTGCTGTCATCAAAATGTCTGTGGCATCTGGTGCAATAATAATGCTGAGCTTCTAGCATCTGTTTTATTGATTTGTGTGGACGAATTTCACGAATGAGTGAAATTGTCTTCCCTAGAGGAGATGCGATTTCTGCATTTGTCCCTCAAGAATCAAATGAAGACTGATGAACCAGTCTATTTGATTCAGGAGACCCTGGATGTGAATCTAAAGGAGACAAAAACCATGTGAGTGCCTTATGGCAGCCAAAGAAATATCAGGAGTGGAGAATTGAGTGCAGACACTCGAATTATAACACTTCACTCTGCAACAACAACAGGAGAGGCACTTCTAAAGAAATTGCTCGATTCTCTGTCTATCGAGGACCAGCAAGAAGGAAGAATCCAGCCTTGATCAGCAAATATGTCTTTCAACCGATGGTAGAGGGTTAAGAAATCATGGTATCACCCTTCAACTTCCCAATAGTCCTTGCCGCCCCACACCTTTATTTGGTAGACCGTATATTCCTTCACGCCAACCACTCTTTCACTGATTGAGACATCACCCTTCTTCTGCCTTGCCCCAATCACTTTTGCCCATTGACTCTCATTACTTTGTGCTTAAATGTGTCAAAATCATCATTGCCAGAGGTGGAAGCAGTCGACCCACCATCTCTTCAGGGTAGAGTCAACTGCTGTGGAGAAGTGTTCTTATCTTGAGTGAGAACTCGAAACTTGGATCCAGGAGACTCGGCAGAATCAAGTAGAATTTCTTCCATATCGTGAATACCATCATCAATGAACTCATGCAGTTCAACTGTCTCTGTCTGAAATTGCAAAATGACATCAATAGAAGAACAAAGACATATAGTCAACAGGAGTTACACTACTATAAACATGGTGCATAAAGAAACAATAAAAAATAAGTAGCTCGATTAGCATCAAACCATGCAGTGCAGTCCACAGACATGCAAGGCATCAACAATTTCAGGGGCATGTAATAGCCAGTGAAACCGTAGCTTCAAATACAAAGAAAAGCTTTTCATTATGCATGGTCAAATGGGGAGCAAATGTTGGAACTTCAAGTGGGGGAGGTCTACCAATATTCTGTTGTCATAAAAAAAAAATTATGTCACTTGCTCACCTCCCATTAAATTAGGAAGGACAGTTGTACAAGAGCTCTGAAGATAAAGAGAAGCTTCTACATCAAAGGACGGTCAACACACTAACTTTGGGGACGCAGAAGCTTCACTACCATTCTGCAGCCTCTTGCAATACCATTTCTTCCTGGCTTAAAATTAGTCTCTTTACAAAACCCGAGAACACTAGTCTCAGCTTGTCTACTCTCCCCAAAATTCCTCTCATGCCTGCCTCCCAAGCTAAAACCCTCCAAACTACCATCATCCCCAACCCCCGAGCTACTGAAAGACCCGAACGCAGACTCCAAAAAATCTGTGTAATTCACCGAGCTGCACAAACTGGGCGTCCCCATTACCGAGTTCGCGCTGCAAGACCGCTCGAACTCAGATTCCCCGCAGGACGAGCACTGGGACTGCCGCGAAGCGTCCTCGCCATCGCCGTCACGATCGTCATCCGCCTTCGAGTTCTGAGCATCGAACGGATCGGGAGAGGCGAATCCGGAGGATTCCTCGCGACCCCTCTCCCCATTTATCATTTGACAGATCCAAGAAATGAAATCTTGAACGTACCGACGCTCCGCCACAGGAAGAAACAAAACAAGAATCAACCCGAACCCGCGAATCCGACCTTCTTTCGCCTGACGTGCGATCTACAACAATCCCATGGACGCTGCCCCACTCCGTAAGAGTTAATCCCGTCAATTAGGGTTTTTGGAAAGCGATTTGGGTAAAGTCGGGATTTTTCTTTCGAGAAGCTGCGATTTGGGGTATGGCTAATCAAGAATGGAGGCAAGGGGTGGCCAACGAGAGACGAGTAGATCCTTTAAAAGCTCATAAGAACCTTGAGAATCACAATCACGTACCAACGAGAACAAGTCAACGTCCCTCTTAAGATTTCAAATAGTTGCTACAGGTCAATCGCTACATCACTCTCTCTCCTCCCCTCTCGCTTATACTCTCCATTTCCATAAGAGGCAATGCTGACAATTTAGCATGGACCAGGTTTGAATTATGTTTTATTACATCATCATTGGAATTCATTTTCTTGCTTTTTAATGTCTTGAGTACTTAGGATAGAAATGTTTCATGGGTTGAATTTTTTTATTTTTTAATCGAAAAACCGAGAATTAATCCAAAAATAAATACGCGCAAAGGGCAAGGAATCCAAGAAGCTTGCTAGAAAATGGAACTGTTACCTTTGATTTGATTGACGCTGGAAGAATACAAAGCACTAAGTGGTAAATAATCGGTAGTTTTACACATTGCTGCAAGAAGAGAGAAGATAGGAAATCAAGAACCACTGCTGAGGCAAGTTTTAACTTGAGCGCTCATCCCCTTGGATGGGAATCTCATGCACATTGGTGCAACTATGTTCTTCATACTGAGTACTGTGCTAGGAAACAACCACAACCCGTCCCCGAACATCAATGCGGACCCGACGAAAGGACCAAACCCCTCGGCTTGGGCCTTGTTCTTCCTCCTCCAGAGATAGAAAATCAAGTACCCGATGGACATGTTGATGCTAAGATATGCTCCCACGATGAACGGCACAGCGAATGCCATGGGTATCGGTATCAAGTTCTTCCACTTCTTCGGCATCGAGTCTCTGAGCATGCTGACGAGAATGGCCGTGACAAAGAACCCCAGAGAAAGACTGAGGCAATGCTTTGGCAGTGTCGAGAACCCGTTTGTTGCGTCCATGGTGGCAGCTCTCTCGCTACTGGCCCAAGAAGCTGAAAACACGGAATCTGGTGTTCCAAACCCAGTTGGGTAGTGGTTCTTGAAGTACAAGAAGACATATGGAGAGACAAAACAGCCCACTAAAGTCCCTATCAGTTGGCTCAAGAATAGGGATTTTGGGGAGGAAAGCGTCTTGTACCCTACTTTGAAGGACTCCATCATATTAGAAGCTACCTCCACGAAATGTAGGAGTATCCCACAAGCGGCGAGCGCGACTAGGATGCTGCCTCTAGACTTTCCAGCCCACGAACCAAAGATTAAGATGACTAGCTTCTTATAAAACATTGATATTGACATGTCAGATAAACCGGTCGCGTAGGCTCTGCAGAATCCTAACAACGGGGATACCAGGTACAGAGTCAACACTTGGTACCATTCGAGACTGGGGTAAATGAATGTGAAAACTGCTATGGATATCATAGTGATTGAGATATAGCCGACATAGCCGAAGCTTGCCACTTTCTTTGGAATTTGGTCCATGAGGAAGGTTTTGGTTCTAATCTCTTCATCATAGGGGACAGGGTTTTTCCCATGGAAGGGGTTCTCCGTAGGCAAAGCAGAAGAATTGTCGTTGTTCTTATGCTTGATCAACCCAATAACAACGATCTTCATAAGAGAATAGACTCCTTCACCAATTATGATGGAAAGGCCAAGGAAGACCTGCGTGACATAATCGAAGTTTAAACCGTCAAATGAGGGAGACAATATCAAGATTTCGCAAATTACTTGGCTATTATGCTTTTGATGCAAATGCGAACAAGCAAGCGACTGGAAATTGAATTATTGGTCGGGGACATTACTTTATAAGCTTGAGTGTTGCTGAGAGCTGTGGGAGCGTCTACAGGATACCAGTCACCACTCTTGGTCTGTATGTAAGGCCACAATACACCCGATGAGAGGATTGCTCCGAGCATTTGTGAATAGGTTATGACGAATGGACACATCATTCCAATGCCAATATATGCTGAATAAAAGTCGAAATAGGAGCTGTTTTGATCATCAGAAACGAGGAAAAGCTCGCAGTTAGGAATTTGCTAGTGCTGCGGGCCTGCAGGCCTATATTAGTCCTCAGTTATCACCTCTCTCGTTTCCACAAGCACTTTCATATCCACGTCTGGTTCGACCGATGTATTTATTTATGTTCAGTAGCAATACTATTTGTTGAAGATACCGTTGCCGCTAATTGATTCTGTCAAATATCATGTCTGGTCTAATTGATCTTATTTGATCAATTAGAGTTTTGTATCTTTTCTTTCCTTCTTTTGTGTATTTGTTTCTCTTTGTTTCCAGACCTCTTGTATTATAAATAGGGCTGTACTTACAATCAATATATAGAGAGAAAACAGTTTTCTCTAATTCTCTGGCATAACTCTCCTAATTCTCTGACATGGTATCAGAGCCTCTATCCTTCATATAGCTTCCAGCTTCCGCTACTTTTCTTCCTTTTTTCGCTTTCCTGTATCAGTTTTTTTTTCCTGGGTTAGCAACATCATTATCGCTAGACCTGTGGAATTTTTAAAGAGTAGTTATGCCAAAGGATCAAGCATCAAAATCTGGAGAATCCCAAGGTCCAGAAAATTTCGACAATCAAAGTTTACCTTCCGAGCAACAACCGAATCTGGAAGACCAGACAGAAGCAGAAAGACAAGCACAGTCCATTGCGGGGCAACAAGGGCACGCTCAGTCTAGTCCAAGGCATCTCCATCCGAGTTCATATGTGCAATGGGTTCCCGTCCAAGTGATGTCGGGTCAGTCGAATCAAGCGTTTCCGGTTCAGAATATGATGGATCCCAACCAGACTGGTTCGGGTTCACCCAATTTTGGGGAAAACCCATACCCAAGATATGGACCCGGATACTTTCCCTTCGGAGGAATCGCCGGAGGACGACCCGAGCCGGGAGACTCACTGTACACGACCGCCGCCGACAGACCTGAGCTTCGCCTCATTTCCCAGCAGCTTTCGGGGCCTGAAAATTACTCACTGTGGTCACGCGAGCTCCGGCGGGCGCTTGTCACAAAGGATAAGGAGGGTTTTATCGACGGCACCATTCCGATCCCATCCGACGAACGACTCGGCCGCCACTGGAGGAAATGTAATCAACTCGTGCGGATGTGGATCGGGAATTGTCTTGCCCCGGAAGTCGCCGCCGGATTACCTCCGACTGAAGACGCGAAAATTTTTTGGGACAGCATACGGGAGATGTATGGAAAGCTTGATCGGGCGAAAATTTTCAGTCTAACACAAGCTTTGACAAAATTAAAACAAGGAAATCTTTCAATTTCCACAGTCTACAACAAATTATCTGCATTATGGAATGAACTTGAGGCAACAGAGGAAAAATTGGAGGGTCCCGAATCAACCCTAGCACAATATCGTGCGATAAAGGAGAGGGAGAAGGTAACTCGGTTCTTATTAATTCTGAATGAGACTTACTCACCTTTTCGCAGCCAAATCCTTGCTATGGAGCCGGTCCCTCCACTCGGCCGAATTTATCAGCTCGCGGTTCAGGAGGAATCGCGGCGCCTGGCTTCCTCGGAGTACCTGAGGGTTGGAGACAGGGTAGTTCTCGCGGCAAAGGCAACGGCGGAGCAGAAATTAGCCGCAGCAAAGTCTGGTCATGGAGACACCAGATTTTCACTCACGTCACTAGGGTTGCAGGAAGAAGCAGACGACCCCTTTTCTTTTCAAATGCACGGCCATGATGCATTCGGCAGATCAGACGGCCCAAGGTCCATACGGGCTTCAAATGCAATGAACAGCCGTGATTTAATCACAGGATCAAATGGCCGAGATATATTCCAACGATCGGAGGGTCCAGGGCTCATTCTTGCAGCTCCTAGATTGGATGGTCCACAGCATGCGACGGCTACACCCGCATGGAGAGGATCCAACGGCCAAAATTCTGGATCAAATAAGACCCATTCTCAAAATTCCAACAAAGGTAAAGGAAAATACTGTGATCACTGCAAACGTCCATATCATACTCGGGAAACTTGTTGGAAATTGCATGGCAAACCCGCAGATAGGGATAAAAGGGAACGGGATATTTCGGTTGCAGCACATGCCAAAGCTCATCAGCCCATTAACAATGATCAATTCCAACAAATCATGAGAGCTCTCAATCAATTGGGAACACAGGATAAGATGGGAAGTTATGCAGGTATTTCTCATTGTTTGAACTCCATTTCTACTAAGGCATGGATTATTGATTCAGGTGCTAGCGACCACATAATCTGCGATGAACGTTTCTTTTGTGATATTTACGAATCATCGCCTCATACTTCAGTACGTCTTCCAAATGGCAATGATATTTTTGTCACAAAAATTGGAAATGTCTCACTCAGTCCATCCATCACCTTAAAAAATGTCTTGCTTATTCCTGATTTCCAATTCAATCTCATTTCGGTTTCCAAACTTTGTGAAGACAATCTCTGTCAAGTCGTCTTCGACTCTGACATATGCTTCTTTCAGGACCTTTCGACTGGGAAACTGATGGGCTTGGGTAAAATTCGAGAGGGACTCTATTTTTGGGCAGCTCTTCCCAAAGATTTCAATGCTTCATTTTTTCCCTTAAATAAGGGCATTTTCTGTAATGCCAACATCAATAATAAAATGTCTTTGTTCCATCAACGTTTAGGCCATAGCGCCTCATTTCCTCATCCAAAATGTCATATATGTCCTCTCGCTAAACAATCACGATTACCTTTTCCACAAAGCACCTCACGTGCTAATAAAGCTTTTTCTCTCCTACACATGGACATCTGGGGACCATATCACACACCGCATCGTGATGGATCTCGATTTTTCTTGACAATTGTGGACGACCACACACGTGCAACTTGGATTTTCCTAATGCAATCCAAGGCCCAAGTTCTTTCTCATATTCGGAATTTCCTTGCTTTGATTAAAACCCAGTTCCATAGAACTGTGCAGCGAGTTCGAACAGATAATGCCCGAGAATTCTTTAATCATGAATGCTCTTCATTATTTATTTCGAAAGGGATCCTTCATGAAAGCTCATGTACTTACACACCTCAACAAAACGGAATTGTTGAGCGAAAACATCGTCATCTTCTTGAAGTTGCTCGTGCCCTTAAATATCAAGCTTCTATTCCAGAAACGTTCTGGGGAGATTGTGTGGTCACGGCAGCATACTTGATCAATCGGATGCCATCTCGAATTCTCAATGGTAAGACTCCTTACGAATTACTATTTGGGAAACGTCCAGATATTCGCCATCTCCGTGTTTTTGGGTGCTTGTGCTACGTTTCCACTGTAGGCCCTCGGGACAAATTAAGTCCTCGTGCTCTCAAGTGCATCTTTATGGGCTATCCTCCTCTGCAAAAAGGATATTTCGTTTATGATCCATCCACTGAAAAAATTTTCGTCAGCAGAGATGTTATTTTCCATGAGGATATATTTCCCTTTCAGGATGAGCTATCTTCACATCCAATTGCTAATCGGCGACCCTTCTTATGTGAAGAAGATTTTCCAGCTCCACAGCCAGTATTGACTACTCGAGATGAATCACCCATGACATCTCATGCAACCGCTGATCCTCAGGAATGTTCTCCTAATGCGAACGAAACAACCCTTGATGATTCACAGGGATATATATCAGAAAATCATATCACTTCGACTTCACCAAATGCTTCAAATGATGTCCCCTCTGCAACGGCTCTTCCTCGACAGTCTCGACGGTCAGGACGTACCATACGACCACCTACATGGACAGCAGATTACATTTGCCCGACATTGGAATCCTCTGGTACACATTATCCTATCTCTTCTTATGTTAGCTTCAATCGCTTGTCACACGAACATAAGTGCTGCATTAGTAGAATCTCTGAGGGACATGAACCTGCGACTTATGACGAAGCCACCAAAGATCCACGTTGGCAACAAGCGATGAAGGATGAATTAGGAGCCTTAATGGAGAACAATACATGGGACCTTGCTCCTCTCCCTCCTGGTCGAAAACCTATTGGCTGCAAATGGGTATATAAGATCAAATATAGGGCGGATGGTTCGATTGAGCGATATAAGGCAAGACTGGTAGCAAAGGGATTTACACAACGAGAAGGATTTGATTATACAGAGACTTTCTCACCAGTGGCAAAAGAAGTCACTATTCGGTCTTTCTTTTCTGTAGCTGCTTTCCGTGATTGGGAACTCCACCAAATGGATGTAAACAATGCATTCCTCCATGGAGACCTCGAAGAGGAAATTTACATGGAACTTCCACCAGGACTTCGCAGACAGGGGGAGAATCGTGTATGTCATCTCCGAAAGTCCCTATATGGGCTCAAACAGGCTTCTCGGCAATGGTATGCTAAGTTCACTCATGCACTTCTAGCTGCAAATTTCCAGCAATCCAAGCATGACTATGCTTTGTTTACATGGAGACAAGGTACTTCGTCAATATACTTGCTCATATATGTTGATGACATACTCATTATGGGGAATGATGCTTCGGCTATTGATAAGTTTAAGAAGTACTTGCACTCTGCTTTTCACATCAAGAATTTGGGAGCCCCGAAATATTTTCTCGGAATAGAAATTGCGCGATCAGATAAAGGGATTTGTCTTAGCCAGCGCAAATTCGTGCTAGAGATCATATCAGAAGCAGGATTATCAGGGTCCAAACCAGCCATTATTCCAATTGAGCAGAATGTCAAGTTGACAACAGCTGAGTACGACAAGGAACTGTCACCCATGAATAAGGATCCTTTGCTTAAAGATCCTTTTATCTACCAAAGACTTGTTGGGAAGCTGATTTATTTGACCATGACTAGACCTGATATATGTTATGCTGTGCAGATTCTCAGCCAATTTATGTACGCCCCAAAACAATCACACATGAATGCAGCATTAAAAGTGGTGAAGTACTTGAAGGGATGTCCCGGATTGGGAATACTGCTTTCTCAGGATAACAACAAGAAGATGACGGCATACTGCGACACAGATTATGCTACTTGCCCTATGAGCAGAAAATCTATTACTGGTTTTTGTGTCAAATTGGGAGACTCGCTACTTTCATGGAAGACCAAGAAACAAACGACTGTTTCTTTATCGTCCGCCGAAGCAGAATATCGAGCAATGGCAAAGTCCACTTGTGAAATAGTTTGGATAAGAGGCCTACTTCAAGATCTCGGTGTGTGGGTAAAGGAACCAACCACCCTATTTTGCGACAATGATGCCGCACTCAAGCTTGCCATGAATCCAGTTTTCCATGAAAGGACGAAACACATAGAAGTTGATTGTCACTTCATCAGAGAAAAAATTCAGAATGGAGTGATTAAAACTAAAGGAATAAGAACAACAGAACAACCAGCGGACATTTTCACTAAAGCATTATGTCATAGGCAACATATGTATCTACTTAGCAAGCTTGGCATTCTTGATGTGTATAGACCGCCAGCTTGAGGGGGAGTGTTGAAGATACCGTTGCCGCTAATTGATTCTGTCAAATATCATGTCTGGTCTAATTGATCTTATTTGATCAATTAGAGTTTTGTATCTTTTCTTTCCTTCTTTTGTGTATTTGTTTCTCTTTGTTTCCAGACCTCTTGTATTATAAATAGGGCTGTACTTACAATCAATATATAGAGAGAAAACAGTTTTCTCTAATTCTCTGGCATAACTCTCCTAATTCTCTGACACTATTGACTCTTTGACGTTTCTGTTTCTATCCCCCTTTACTTTAGAAAGAGAGTGCTCCGCTTAGGTTTTGGTGCAGTGATTGCTCAAATGACGATTACTTATGAACCCATACCTCCTTTCAAATGCTTTGAGTCCAAAAGTGGGGAAATATGTGAATCCATATGAGTCACCTCTACTGTATAGCCATTGAAATATGCTCCAAAGAAAGCTAATTGCAAAGAACCTAGTCAGTTTTTTGATTTGCCTCCTGTTGGGGGATTGAGAAACATTGTGTTAGTAGTTGTTACTCACGCACTCTTTTGGAAAACCACAAGAAAAAATGGGACTTTACTGATGAGGAAGAAGGAAAGGGGAGAAAGAAAGAACCTGCCATTCAATGTGCCACTCCGAGGAGCATGGAAGCTGTTTATGAAATTAGCTGATGCAGATCCGGTTGGGAATGTCAACTTCTTGTCAATGATCATACACTGGGTACCAAAAACTTAAAAAGTAAACAAATTTTCATATTGACATCAAATGGTGAATCATCTAGGACATTGGGATAATAGTTTATCACCTTTTCTAAATGAAAATTCGGAGAGACATCACACACGCAAACACTTCAACTTATTTTCAATGAGTAATCTCAATGTGAGAAGCACCGCCACTCTTTCCCCCCTATTCCCAGATTTTCCTCATTTAGTAGTTTCCATCTTGAGATTTTTCTCAAGAAAAATCAACCAACAAGTTGTCAAGCTAACTTGCCAATTTATGTGAGCATTGTGAGAGAGTAAGTCTCCAACTGTTGAGTAGAGAAGAATCTCCACCATGTGTATACTTAGAAGTCTCCATGTAAACTACTGTTTAGTGTGTAAGTGGTGTTGAGTGTTCATTTGAATGAGGACATCCACTTGATTCTCAATACAAACCGTAAAATGTAGAATGTATGAGCTCAAACTTTGTATTCGATGAAAATGTCTGAAGCATTTTAATCAGCAAAATGAGCATACATGCTCACCTTTTGAAAAGGCAATGTAGTGAGTAGGCCGGCAGAACTGGAGAGCAAAAGAAACATTGTCATCCACCCCAAGCTGGGATTCTTGATGTCATCAGCATTGGACGGTTCAGGCAATTGGTTTGCGACAATGTCACTCATGGCAATAAGATAGCTTGCAAAGCCTCCTGTTCACAGGAGTAAACCACAGTAACTAAACAATCTTCTGATTTCTCAAGGCTGTTAAAAGAAAACATCCAGACAGATTTCTAACGACAGGATTCTTGCTGCTAATAGAGAGCTCACCATTATAAGCCGTGCTGATGACCGCGTTAACGCATATTTGAATGACGGCGTTCTCTTGCCTCGTGAATTGCTGGCCCACGAAGCCAGCTGCGCTCACTAGCTTTGTCCATGTCGTCATGAGGAGGAAACCCAAGAATCCAGCAAAGAGGTTCACTGGCGGGATTACCCCAAGCATCAGGTCCATCTTGATGACGTAAATGGTTAAGAAAGCTCCCATTGCGCAACTCACAACTACAGCTCTCAATGTGAGTTGGCTTCGCCATGGTGGGATCTCCTTGTCTTTGAACAAGAACTCTACGGAATGCAATTCGCGCAGTTTCTCTTCATTCCCCATCTCTTCCTTCAGCTTATTATAATTCAGCGGCCGATCTTTGTGGTTGAGGTCGATCTTTTCACCATCCTCGGTCACCTTCATCATCTAAATTACAGATCAAGGCAAATAATCGCGGAGGCCTTTTGTTCATACAGTGGAAGAGGGAGTTTTCTGAAGGGAACAAAGAACATGGAAATTAAGCATAGTGGTTTTGTGGTTAGGTGATGTTGAGTCTCTCGTGTTCCTTGGACATTGGAAACAGAAGAAAAACTTAATGTTGTTAGAATTTGTTAGAAGCTGTTTCTTTGGTTATGTGAAGACAGCCTGTGCCAGGAAATTGACGCATAGCTCCGAAGCTAGTTATAACATCCAACCGCCCACCCACAATTACAAGGCAAAAAACAAATCTGACATTTTCATACGATTATTGTTTTCCCGTTGGGATTCCTTCTAGTGAAAATTCCACAAGAAATGCCAAAATTCGAGCAAGTGCAGCGCTATAAAAAGAGCTGAACTTGAAATCTGTTGGACACAACTGCGGTTTTGCCTTTGCTGCATTGCATATGCAGTTGACAGATTAACCCATTTTCTTGGTTCAAATCGAGAAATTCCATTCCCCTGACCAATAGCTCTTGAACTGTAGTCCGATCATCTCTTTCGAAAAATGGATTTGTGATGGTTCACTTCACGTCGACGGAATCCAACTTCGATAAAGCCGGGTAATATACTGAAATTGATTCAAGCTGAAGTCGGATAACTTGTCTCAAAATGACGTGAAATCCTGAACCTGCGACAATCCGTTGCTACTGTGTGTGCAGAATTACATGTTTCTAACAAATGAATGCTAAAAAAAAAAAAAAATTACTACGATAATCATTTCAGTTCGGGTTGCAGCCACCGTGACAACTATGTTTCATCAGTTAACGTTAAACGAGACAACCTATTCAATAATCTTGCGCCTTCTCAAAGGAGGGGGATAAAATTACATTTATGCCAACACGTTCACACTAGCTTTACCATTCTATTTGCTTTTTATGGTCTCTTCATCACACCTTTGATTCTTATGCAAATACTTTTTATGCATGTATATAGATTCCTTTTGCTCTGTAATATCTATGTATAATTAGATTAAAAAGGATTTATATTGCATTATTGCACAAACTTCGATAATAAAGGTTTTAAATAATTGCTTATACATATACAAATTCTACTTTCAACAGAAAATTCCAAATAATGATCAGAAGTGCCATCATTTTCTCAAATAAGTGATTGAAGTGCCATTGTTTTCTCAAATAACAGCATGAAGTGGCTCATGTAATCTCGAAAAAAGGGCTTGACCTCAATGGCATTTTTGCCATTTATGTTTTAATTTTTTTCTTTTTTACTTATTTTTTCCTTTTTTCTATTTCTCAAAAAACTAAAAAAGGTTTTTAAAAAAAAGAGTTCAAGCAGGAAGGGCTATTTTTTTAACTTTTATCTTTTTGAATTTTATAAAAATAGAAAAAGGAAAAAATAAAGAATAAATAAATAAATAAAGGACCAAAATGCCCTTGAGATTAGGCCCTTTGTGAGATTACATGACCATTTCATGCCTTTATTTTAAAGTTGAAATTGCTATGCTACTTTAGCCTATTAATTGAAACAATATCCACTTGAGACCCTTATTTAAGAAAATGAAAGCATTCCGCAGCCTTATTTAAAATTTTCCACACTTTCAATTATCTATATAAGAATATGACTGCAAGTTATATTTCGTGATTGTGCATCATGAATAAATATCACTAGGAACACAATTAGTGGGAACCCTTTTGATAAATGAACTATTATAATTAACCTTATGATTTTGCAATTTAGATATTTGTGATAGAGTTGAATTACAAATTGATGTCATAGAGCAAGTGATGTTAAAGACTATTGTAAAAGCAACTATATTTAACGTGATGCTTCATATTGGATGGATAAATTAGATTAGACGATTATTAGAAAAATTGCATGTCATCTTTGATAAGAAATGAACAATAAAAATAAAGTTAACATTAGCAAATATGAACGCCATAATTGCATAATACTAGAGAGAAAACATGTATTCCTAATATATTACACAATATCCTATATTTGGCACTAACTTGTTCATCCATCTCTTCTTGTAAATAGGTAAAAAGGGTCAAATTTTAAAGAAGTGGAGTTCGTTTTCTTTAGAAGCCGGAACGAATTAAATCTCCGTCCAACGTTTTCTACCAAATCTACAAGGACAAGAAGTGTTGTGGATAGGCGAGGACAATAGACGTGTCAAAATTGACCATTCCCCATCTCCAATGACTAAAAGGGAGTGTTGGTTCCAAATCCTTACTCTTCTTGATTATATTGATAGGATTTCGTGCACAAATCACAAACAAAGTAAAGCGTTAAAGCAAGAAAAAGAAATTAACACAAGATTTATCCTAGTTCACTCTTAAACTAGAGTTATGTTTAGGTAGAGGATTCCACTATGTTAGTACCCCGCACCTCGCTATTACATTCCCCAATTACAAGAGGGAGAAATATTAAATAACAGTATATATTCATATGCTTGTTAATACCAAAATTTTGATTTTGATTTTTATTACACAAAATTGAGAATTAATTCTCACAAAAAATATTTCGTCATGCATTACATATTTATTATTTTTTAATTGTATTTTGCATCGATGGTGGGAATTGAGTTTAAAATGATGAGCGGCAAGAAGCGAACAATGACGCCGACATGGGGAAGCAAAATGAATTTCCTTTTGAATTTTGGGCATTAGAAGTTGCATGGGAGGCTATCTGTAGTTTCTTGGATGCGCGCACAAGAGAACTAGAGAGTGCTGCTTATCCAGCTTTAGATGAGTTAACTTCAAAGATTAGCAGTCGCAATTTGGATCAAATGCGGAAATTGAAGAGTGCTATGACTAGATTGACCAATCATGTTCAGAAGGTGAGAGATGAACTGGAAAAACTTTTGGATGATGACGATGACATGGCCGACCTTCATTTGTCAAGGAAACTCGCTGCAGGGTCTTCTCCTATCAGTGGGTTTAGAGCTCCAGATTGTTTCTTTGCCTCTCCTACATCTGGCTCAAAGTTATCCAAAATAATTAGGGACTTACTACAAACTTCTTTAGTGTCATTGGCATTCACCATCCGAGCACACGTTTAACAGATTGAGATATGACTTGGAGCTTCACATAGTTCATTTAAGCTCTCGAGGAGATCATATCAGGAGCTCAGCGTGTCCATGTTCCTGAACTTCTTATCAAGCGTGCTGAGGCAAATGGAATTGATGTGAAGACCATTGAAACATACGAGATGGTGGCCTACCCTGGTCAAAAAGAAAAAATGGTGAGTGAAGATGATCATACACGGTCATTGTCGGCAACGAAAGCAAGGACCTGCTGGCCATTCAAAAGGAGGGCAGTCCACTTGCAGAAAAGGAGACAAAAGGGAATGATTGGAGGACAATGGTGAGTGGGCATTTTCGGTGGAGAAAAGGAAAAAGGTGGAGGCTCTGGGGTCCAACCACGTTCCAACTGGGTCAATTCATCAGTTTCTTATTCGTCCACTGGTTTTCTGCAAGTGGGGGGCGATCTGACCTGCGACAATTCAACATCTCATGTGGCCAAGATCGAGCTCTTGGGGAAGAACATATCTGGCAAGATTGAGGCATCCATCTTTCAAATGGGTTACATACAAGAAATTGATCTCTCCGACAACAAGCTCTCCTGCGAGATCCCCTGCGATGTCTTCTCTTGCTCCTCCCTTAAGTTCCTCAACCTCGGCAACAATAATCTCACTGGCTGACCTTGGACCTATCAAACAACATGTTGTTAGGGAAGATCCCTGAAGATATTGACCTGTTTTTCAGCCTCAAATTCCTTGATCTTGGAGACAATGTCCTGATGGGTCGAATCCCCTCAGTGATATCAAATATCTCGTTCTTGGAGGTCTTGACCTTAGCCTCGAACTTGCTGGCAAGTGAAATCCCAAGAGAGCCAGGACAACTGAAGAGCTTGAAGTGGACATATCTAGGGTATAACAACCTCTCTGCCAAAATCCCGAGTGAGATCGGTGACTTATCCTCTCTGAACCATCTTGACCTTGTCACCAAGAACCTCACTGGTCCAATCCCACCGTCACTAGGAAACCTCAGTGTCCTTGAGTACCTCTTCTTGTACTGGGACAAGCTCACTGATCCAATTCCTAGACCCATCTTTGGCCTCCTGAAGCTAATCTCTCTTGACCTGAGTCAAAACTCTCTCTCCGGTGAAATCCTTGATCTCATAATCCACATGCACAGCCTAGAGATTCTCTATCTTTTCTCAAACAACTTCACAGGGAAGATACCAATGCTTTGTCCTCCTTGCCTAAGCTTCAACTTCTCCAACTCTGGTAAAATGGTTTGTTCGGCCCAATTCCCGAAGGCATTGTGAGCTAGCAAAGCAGCGTTCACCCCTGGATATATGATGGAAGACCTCTCCATTCATTCTCTCTCTCGATCTTCTTGCTTGCTTGGTTGAATAGAGAATCAAAGAATAGGACAGTTGAGATATTATTTGTTGCCAACTACTGTACATCTGCTTGCTAAAACGGACGTGATAAAACATATGTTGTCACGATCCCATCATAAAAGGTCATGTAGCTAAATGGGCATTCATTTTATCCGAATTTGATTTGGGGTTTGTACCATTGAAATCGATGAAAGGGCAAGATATAGCTAATTTCCTTACTGAATATCTATGTTTGCAAATGGAGAAGAGTGAACCGAATGAACAAAGTCTTACCCGCATTGTGCCATGGACTATGTACTTCGATGAATCATGTGCTAACAATGCTTCGAGAGTTGGTTTGGTCATAATATCTCCTAATGGGAAATATACCATGTCCGCCTGTAAGTTGGATTTTGAGTGTTCAAATAATCAAGCCAAATACGAAGCACTGGTAATTAGGTTGAGAATATTAATTGATTTGAATGTTCAGTTTGTTAAAATAATTGGCGATTCCCAATTAGTGATCAAACAGATGAATGGAGAATATCTATGCTTGAATAAAAATTTGATTGGTTATTATTATTTGGCTAAGAAATAATTGTACTAGTTCAAAGATTATGGTGCAATTCATGTCAAAAATGTCAAAAGGAAAATGAATCAAGAAGCCAACGAGTTAGCACAAATGGCTTTAGGATACAACTATCAAAACAACTGGCGAGCATGGTTTCAAGCATTGTGCTATCAGTACCTTCCATTAAACAAAAAAAGATACCAATAGCTATGAATAAAGAAGTTCCAAGAGAAGATTGGAAAAAGCCCATAATGGAGTACCTTAAGGAACCTAATTCGAGAAATCAAAAGTTGAGAAGGCAAGTTTAGAAATACATAGTGATAGAAGAAGAACTGTACTATAGATCTTCCGATGGCTTATTACTGTGTTGCTTGAATGAAGATGATGCCAAATTGATCATGGCAGAAGTACATGAAGGAATATGTGGAGCGCATCAAATTGGCATAAAAATGAGGTGGTTATTGAAGAGACATAAAAACGGTCAATAGTGCTGTAAGCTTACCAAACCTCTAGAAGATCAAGTACATGTGTTAGTCCATATATGCTTATTTATGGACAAGAAGCTATGTTACCGATGGAAATAACAGTGGAGTCCTTGAGGATTCAACTTCAAAGTGAGATACTTCCTGCAGATTATCGAGATTGAATTCATATTAATCTTGATGACTTAGATGAAATCCGAACAATGGCCTTGAACAAGTTATTAGCGCAAAAGAAAAGAATAGCCTGAGCTTATAATAAAAGAGTGAAGGAAAAACGATTCTCCATTAGTGATTTGGCATGGAAAACCATTCTGCCAATTAATCAACAAGGTTCAGAGTTCGACAAATGGGCATTGAACTGGGAATGACCATATTTGGTTACCGAGGTGGTGAATGGGAATGCATACCAATTGATGGATGTTGACGGAAAAGAGCTTCTTCATTCAATTAATGGGAAATATCTAAAGAAATATTATCCTTCGATATGAGAAGCACAACAATAATAAGAGCAACAACACTAGCCCAAGAAAGGAAAGTATGCTCCAATCTTGGCCACTAAAATCCTCAGGTTGATGTTCAAGGTGCGAATCTTGGTGATGAGATGAGAATGATAACTTAAGTCATGTTCAAGATCTGCTCGTCGTAATTCTAAATTAGCCAATTGGTATGTCTTGCTGCGAATGACCCTAGCAAGTTCCTCGACTTCATAAGTTCTAGTGTGAGATAAATGGAATAGCATCTTGACTGATAATTCGGCATGCTTCAACTCATTTTCCAATTCTAAGGATCTTCCTTGATCATAGATGAGTTCTAAAAGAAAAACGCAAGTATCCTCAGCATGGTAGACGTCCAGTTGGAGTTGAGTACTGATATGATTCGCCCAGTGATATTATTTCTTTAACATAAATAGTTGGGAAGATTCTCTTGAGATGCAAATCCCAAGTGCTTCAGCCTCTTAGACTAGAGGTTCCACGTGATGAATCTCTGTGACGAGATGGTAAAATTCGTCTAGGCTAGAGGAAAATAGTGAAAGTAACTCTCACATCAAGTCAAGAAAGTAGAGATCTGCAGATAGAAACAACTTGCGTCGGAGTATGTCCGATAGTTTATCGACTTCTGACCAAAGTTCTGGATTTCAAATTAGATCATAATAGCCACATGAGAGCAGTTTATGCAATTGTTTCCAGAGAGAACGATCATCATGAGGAGTGAGATTTACAAAAGTGGTATGATGAACATGCTGTGAGTAGATTGGAAGAGCAATAGATGATGAAGAATCCTTTGAAGACATGGATAGAGATCGCTCAAGTTCACAAGTGGGTGAAAACGATCAGAGATTTTATAAATCAAAAGATGTGACAGTTATGAAGACGTGGGGAAACTATCCCATTAAAAGCCCTTGCCTTCCATGTCTAAGCATCTTTAAATTGATAAGCACACCACCTATATAAAATTTAGGTAAAAATTTAAATAAGGGACCAAAGTGTTCTCATTTTCTTAAATAATAGCATCAAGTGAATCTCGTTTCAAACAAAGGCCTAAAATGCCATCATCTTTTCAAACAAGTGTCTAAAGTGAATTTTATTTCAAATAAGGGCTTAAAGTGGCTATGAAGGCTCAAAAAAGGCATGATTTCAATGGCATTTTTGTCATTTTCATATATTTTATTTTTTTCTTCTTTATTTATCTTTTCCTTTTTCTGTTTTCTTAAAATTTTTAAAAAACACGTGTAGAGACACATACAATGCTGGAGGGGCATAGCACTGGAGGGGCAACCATCCCACTGCTCGAGCGGGGGGAGGGGGGGGAGCAGGGTCATCAATGCCTTGGCTAAGACCAGCAACCCTTTTGACTAGAGGCGAGAGGCGAGGGCTTGCTCTCAGATTTGGGCAGGGGTCACTGACTCTTATTTTATATCTACTACACTATTTTAGGTTCTTATTTGAAAGAAGGTTTATTTAAGCACCTTATTTGAGAAAATAATAGTACTTCAGATCCTTATTTGGAATTATTCTTAAAATTTATAAATTTAAAAACACAAATTATTTGGTTTTCATGCTTAGACTAATTAAGGAACAAATGGTAGAAAAGTCAAGTGAGACAAAAGGGAAGTGCATGTACTGGCGCCCTATAGCATCAAAGTAATAGTGCTCCTCCACTGTACATAATGAAAGCTTAAAATAAGGAAATGTTGAAGACCCTATGAATGATTTATGAATTTATCTTTTCATGGAAGATTGATTTATTAAGCAATATGCTATAGTTCACTCCAACTATTGGTCGAGGAAGTAAATTTCGTATCCACCCGATGTGTGCCAATTGATAAATTCATCTTAGCCCACAAAATAGGAAAAAAGGCTTGAATGTCATCACTTTTTATGGACACTATTTTTTTAGGGATATGTTCATTAGAAGTCCTAAAATTTTTCATTTAAGTGTAATTGAGTCCTGAAATTTACAAAAAAAAAAAATACAATCAAGTCCTAAAACATTTCAACTTAGTTCAATCGGGTCTTTTCGTTAATTCCGTCTGATGTGGCTAACGGAAAAAATTAGCATGACAGCACCAGCAGTCTCTAAGCATACTATAGAAATATAAGGAGTGAGGAAGAATTAGCTAATAATCTTATGTGCAGTGCAGGAAATCCCCCTAGCAACGTCAATGGACAGGTAGGAGCAGTACGACAAATCCATTTTTATCTCCCACATCAAACCCTAAAGCTCTCCCACATCACTCATACTGTTTCCTTTCTCTGCCAACCATCTCCCCCATACAGAAAGCAATTCATCTCTCTCTTCCTTTTATTTTTCTTCCGCATGCTAAAACAAGAACCTTCAGGAGAAACCCTTAGGTTTTCGAGGAGAACCGTAGATTTTTACCGAATTGTAATGTATCTTATTATTTCAATTTTTCGATTGGTCTGCGAATACATTCAATATCCAATAAAAAAGATGCGCATGCCACCACTCCTTTCTCTGCTAACCGTGCAAGTCATCTGTTCGATACTTTAGCAATTAATCTCTCTCTCTCTCTCTCTCTCTCTATGCGCTAACCATCTTTCTTTATATAAGCCAATTTGTTCCTTAAGGGTCACACACACGTTCAGGAAAGAAGAGGAGAAGAATTTTCCCATGATGCTTTCCGTCACTCATTCCTTTTTTTCTTCTCACTTCTCTAAATGGCCGCTACGAGATCGTGAATCACTTCATTACGGGAAATAAAAGCTACTGCTCTTCTCTTGAGGCCTAGCTTGGAGTAGTGTCATTTCATTCTATTTGTCATGTCGAGCTCTAGATCGCTAGATCATGGCTACAAAATCGAAGTTAAGGTTTTATGGGATTCTTCAATTTCTATTTTCGATTTTTGATCCAATCATCATCGCTCTGATTTTTCTATCTCCTCTTGTACTTCCAGTATTTTTCATGCTTGCTTCGGAAGCTCCTCTTCATCGATCGTGTTACTCAAATAGCACTCGAAGCTATTAGGACCAAGATGGTGACGATTGCTCTGGCGACTCTACCTCCAATCACTGTCGCCTCAAGTTCCTTTTCCGTCGATACCGTTCTTCCATGGTAAGGCTCTCCAGAGATCCGATCCTTGATTTAATCACCAACTACACCTTCAAGTGGAAAATGATTGCCTACCAGGCATTTCACATGGGGAAATGCCTACATAATAGACCTGTCACTTTTTGGCATGGGTAACGAACCATTATTAACCAAAAAATGGGTTGCTTGGGACCTTATGACTAGCTTATCCGGTTCCTGCAACATTGTCTTTTATTTTATATGCAAACTAAGAAATAATGTCAAGAAATTATTGCCCTTTCACATTCCCATTTTTCTTTTTCTCTTTTTCCTTCTTTGATGGCTTTCTACTCCTTCTCTTTTTATCTTTTGCGGGGTCCTCTTCTCTTTTCCGTAACAGCTCCTCATTAGCAGCTCCGTTACCTCTCATATGGCGAAATTCATTTGATTGTTCTCATTTCTTCGATGGCCATTTCGAGATCGCGAATCTGTTCATTACGGCTGTTAACTTTCACCGCTGGTCCAAACATAGAGCCAAATCTCCCTCTACTCTTCTCTTGAGGCCTGGCTTGAAGCAGTATCATTTCATCTTAATTTGTCATGTCGAGCTCTAAATAGCTGGATTATGGCAACAAAAATTTACATGTATTCAAAGTTCAATATATTATTAGCTATTCTAATACAAATTTTAGTGATTAAGTATCATAATCTCCCTATCACGCCTCTCTTTTGGATCATATATGTTGTGATTTTTTTTTTGGTATCTTGCATATCGAAAAATTTACAAGCTTTTACTTCACTTATTTTCGACAATTATAAGAAGCATATACTCCAAAGATGCCTAAATAAGTCTCAAATTGAAATTCACTTGGTCAATTTGAGGGTCCAATTGTGTTAATAAAATTATTTGAACTCCTTGGTTATTTCCTCATTTTGGATGTAAACCAATCATGAAGGAGCAAAAACTTTCTTTTATTTTTATTTTTTATTTTTTTGGGAATGCAAGGTCCCACTTTGTTGTTGAAGAGAAAAACTAATTCCCAAACGATTCTTGCGGAAAAGCATGCCCATAAATATTGAGACACCGATCGAAGGCTACGTCACAAAAACGGAGCGTACCTTAACTTCCACGGACTAAGAGTCGACTTTGCTTCGGGAACGCTTCGTCAGAGAGGCGTCGTCGAGAGAGCGTTGAGGGAGAGCCAAGGCTTCGTTAAGAGAGAGCGTTATAGAAAAAGACGACGTCAATTTTCTTCACACACCCCACAATAACTGACAGTTAGGGGAAAATCACATAACGTGATTTTTTTTTTCTCTCTTTTCAAATAAAAAGATAACTGCTAGGTAGTTATCCTCTGGTGGTAGGGTGTGTTTGCCCGCATGGGCGCACACCCTAACTATTATACACCAACATCTCCCACTCGCCCATGTAGGGCAAACAGTTCCCACAAGTCCACCAAGAACCAACAAATTTCACTTGCCCACTGAGGGCTAATTGTGACTCTCTCTTTTTTGCAAAGTTCATACTGACAAATAGTCTGTGTGACCAGCATACTCCGAGAGCTCGTTGCTATACATCTGTTAGGAGTATATAGCAGCTCAAACTAGGCATGATAATTCAGAGCAGATTTAGTATGCAGTGCCCTAGATCGATCATTCACATTTACTCTCTCTTGATCTCTTTAAAATAATATATGTTGTATTCACAATTATGATTAAGTACAAAACAATCATAATTGACCGGTCTGTGAATACCAACTGTAATGTGAGTCAAAGATATATCGATCTTCCTCTTTCCTTAAACCTCTCGATTTCAGTTCAGCTTGCTTTTCTAGAAATGTCCCATTAGACCGAATCACTCATGATCATTGGCAACACTCTAAGATAGCAAACACCAAAAAAGAATCTTGAGAATAAGTAAGAGTCATGAGGGTACTATTTGAGGAACTTCTATCCTCAAGAGTCTCACACGGCTTAGAAAATTGAGATCAAAAATTTTCGCCAACTCTTATTGGTCAAATAATGCACACGTAGTATGAAATACGTATTACGGTATTTTCTCCTTCCCTATGGAGCGTATGTCTTCAAAAATAATACCGTACAGATGATGGTTCAGACATACCCAATGTCTAACTTGAGTTCACAAATCTACTCCAAAAATAAAATTCTTTCAGAACTCACATCTGGCATTTAAGACAGGTAAGGTGAAATATGTGGGTTACTTCACCTGCGGACATAATAAATATTATGACCTCATCTTAACACTCAGTTAAGGCGGCACTAGTACTTTAAGCTTGAGCTCTCAATTATCACTTAGATAATAAGCTTAAAAATTGCCTCATCTCTATTCATCACACAGTAAATAGAGGCGATTACCCGTGTGAGTGGGCTAATCTCCTATCTGTCCGACATACCTTTTCGATATAATGCACCAAGCATTAACATGCATAAATTTCAAATAGACTTATAAACACTTATACTGATAAACAACATCATCAGTTATGAACATTTAGGGAAAATACAAATATACAATACATCAACCTCTACGCAGTCCTAGAGTTTTCGCATGACCAGTAAAAACATCTCTAGGAATCGGCTTCGTCATAGGATCTGCTAACATTCTATGCGTAGATATATACTGTACGTTCACATCTTTTCGTGCTACCATGTCCTTGACATAGTTATACTTAATGTCTATATGTTTGGTCTTACAATGAAACTTAGGATCCTTAGTGTAAGCTATTGCTGCCTGACTATCACAGTAAATCAACACAGGATTTGCAGCATGTTTAGCAACACCCAAATGATCCAAAAATCTTCTAAGCCAAACACCTTCTTGTGCTGCTGTTGATAATGCTACGAACTCGGCTTCCATGGTAGACAAGGCTATACACTGTTGCTTCTTACTACTCCATGATATAGCGCCATTATTAAGTAAGAATACATTTCCAGAAGTGGATTTCCTCTCATCCAAATCTCCTCCCCAGTCAGCATCAGTGTAGCCCTCAAGGTCCAGATCACTTCCTTGATATGTCAGCGAGTAATCTGCAGTCGCTCTCAGATACCTCAGGATTCTTTTAACGGCAGTCCAATGTGCTGGACCTGGGTTGGATTGGTATCTGCTAACCAATCCAACTGCATAACAAATATCTGGTCTAGTACACAACATAGCGTACATCAGACTTCCAACAGCATTGGCATATGGAACATTTTTCATTTGCTCTTGTTCATGTGGATTTTTAGGACACATTCGACGACTCAATCCTTCACCTTTTGCAATAGGAGTATCAATGGGTTTACTATTTTGCATACAAAATCGTTCAAGGACTTTATTTATGTATGTCTCTTGAGAAAGAGATAACAACCTTTTGGAACGGTCTCTAGAGATCTTAACTCCAAGAATGTATGCAGCTTCACCCATATCCTTCATTTTAAAATTTGAAGACAGCCAACTTTTGACTATCCTGACAAACTCCATATTGCTTCCAGCAATTAGTATATCGTCAACGTATAACGATAGGATCACAAATTGCCCTTTGGATCTTTTGATATACACGCAATTATCTTCATTAATCATCACGAAATCATATGCCACTATGGCATTATGAAAGCGTATATACCATTGTCTTGAAGACTGCTTAAGGCCATATATCGATCTCAAAAGTCGACATACTTTGTGTTCTTGGCCTTTAGTAACAAACCCAACGGGTTGTTCCATATAGATCTCTTCTTCTAATTCTCCATTGAGAAACGCGGTCTTTACATCCATTTGATGCAATTCAAGATCCAAGCTGGCCACTATTGCCAGAATAAGGCGAATAGAGGTAAATCTTACCACAGGAGAAAAAGTATCTTCATAGTCAATTCCTTCCTGTTGGTTATACCCCTTTGCCACAAGACGAGCCTTATATCTCTCAATTGAGCCATCAACATTACGCTTTATTTTGAGAACCCACTTGTTCCCAATGGCTCTACGTCCTTTTGGAAGATCAACCAATTCCCAAACTTGGTTCGATCTCATTGACTCCATTTCTTCTTCCATTGCTTTCATCCACATTTCCTTATCAGGGCAAGATAAAGCCTCATTGACATTCCTTGGCTCATCTTCATCTTGTGGAGCGATCATGAAAACTTCCCTTTCGATCTCAAAGCGTCGACGAGGAATACTTTTGCGACTTGTTCGTCGTGGAGAAGATTGTACCCTAGGTACTTCATTCTCCACTACGCTCCCACTCGGATCAGACAGTGGCATTGACTCATCAAGTGGTTGCAATTGAGACTGATTAGTACTTAACTCCCCACTTCTCACATTGCTCCCACTTGGATCGTTACATCCAACTATCATATTATCTTGATCCAGTGTCTCAAATAGGGAATAGTCTTCACCTATTTCGCCCTTTCTCGGAAAATCATTCTCTAAGAACGTGACATCTCGAGATTCAAATTCAGTTATACTTCCACTTTCTTGTTCGCCTATGAACACATATCCTTTTGAGTGTTCAGAGTATCTTATAAAAATACTCTTTTTGCCTCTTGGACCTAATTTTCCATATATATGAGAGGTCTCATGAGTGAAGGCGGCACAACCCCAAGATTTAAGAAAACTCAAATCAGGTTTTCGACCTGTCCATAACTCATATGGAGTGGAAGTCACCGATTTAGTAGGCACACGATTAAGTACATAGGCAGCAGTCAACAAAGCATCACCCCAAAAGGCGATTGGCAAATTTGCTTGCGCCATCATGGACCTAACCATTTCAAGTAAGGTTCTGTTTCTTCTCTCAGCTACTCCATTCTGTTGAGGAGTATAAGGAATAGATAACTGTCTATCTATCCCATTTTCATGACACAAATGTCTGAACTCATCGGATAGATATTCACGACCTCGATCGGATCTTAATGCTTTTATTTTCTTGTCTAACTGATTTTCCACTAAGGTCATAAATTTCTTGAAACAACTCAATGCTTCTGATTTATGAGAAATCAAATATACATATCCAAATCGAGTATAATCGTCAATGAATGTAATGAAATAAACAGCACCATGCCTAGCTCTCACATTCATCGGCCCACAGATGTCAGTGTGAATTAACTGCAATGGAAAATCAGCCCTTATCCCTTTTCCAAATGGCTTTCGAGTTGTTTTTCCCACTAGGCAATGCTCACAAGTAGGCAATTCAACTTTCTCAATATTGCCCAATAAGCCTTCTTTGGCTAATCTATTCATACGTTGTTGACCAATATGGCCAAGTCTAGCATGCCACACGTTCACATCATTATCACTTGAATGAGTAGATGTAAACAGGGAATAACAAACATTCACATTAATGTTTTCAACATCCAACACAATAAAACCATCCACAAAATAACCAGATCCGTAGAAAGTTGTACCTAACAACAAATCCACACCATTGTCATGGAAATTCATACAGAAACCAAGTTTGACTAAAACTAATACAGAAACAAGATTCCGACGAATCTCTGGAGCGTATAAGACATCATGCAGGAATAAGGTGCGACCACCGCGCATCATCAGTTGGCAGGTGCCAATTCCTTTAACTTCTACTCTGGAGTAATTCCCCACATAAATCCATTTCGCTCCGCGTGGAATTCGTCGAAATTCCACAAAGGTATTTCTGTCTCTGGCTACATGGTCTGTGGCTCCTGAGTCTACAGTCCACAAAGGATGAGATTCAGTTAAAAATACAGAACTTGATACATAAGAAACACTTTTAAGTGCATTGAGGGTTTCTACCTTCTTCGGCTCACCACAGTCGCGAGCGAAGTGACCCTTTTTGCCACAGTTGTAACACTTCATCCTTGAAATGTTTTTCTTAAAGGGACGTTTCCCTTTTCCATGCTTGTTAAACTTTGGTTTCTTTCCAGATGGTTCCGCTCCTTTACCTTTCCATTTCTTGAACCAGCCAGGATGTTTGCGCTTAGAGCCCGAAGCTCCATGTGAGCCAGATCCAATAAAATACACATCTGATTGTGTCTTGGCCGCCAGAAGGCGGTCCTCCTCCAGCTCAAGATGGCGCATAGCATCCTCGAAGGTCTTGACATTCTCATTATGGGTCAGGTTAACTTTCATGTGCTCCCAACTGTGGGGCAAAGAGCGGATCACTGCCTGCACTTGTTGCTCATCAGATAATATGTGACCTGCATCCTTCAGCTCACTAATCATATTCGACATGCGCCTCAAATGCTGCTTCATATTATGCCCATGTGGCATCTTATATGTGTCGAATCTGATAGTTAGCTGCCTAAGCTTGGTGACCGAAGTCTGTCCAAACCTTATCTTTAATGCATCCCACATGTCCTTTGCATTCTCATACTGTCTGAATTCTCGCATGATATCATTATCCATACTGCTCAACAACGTAATGCGAGCAGTGGAATTCTTCTTTTTCCAAGCAGCAAAGGCTTCCTTATCTCTTCTATGCTGTGCAGTGGTTCCATCCTCTGGTTCAGCCATGACCAGGTTAAGAGCTTCCAGAGCCTCTTGCTCTTCCAGTACATACTGGATTTTCATGTTCCAAATCTCATAATTTTCGCCATTCAACTTCTCACCTTTATTCAGCTCTGCCACAATGTTCTTAGATGCAGAAGCCATTGTATCTGAACATTTTAGACATTTAAGCACGATTTATTAAAGCCCATTTGTATGCAACAAATGCACCATATTTATGCATTTAAAATGTATTTATTTTTAATACAATGATTCAAATGTGTTCTTCTTAAAGTTACTAAAAACTTATGAACACTCCCACTCAAAACATATAACAAATATAGTATAAAGTAGCATTAACAACAGAAAAGCTATCATAATTCAAAAATTAGAACATTAAAAAAAATATAAGCAATGGCGATTCGAAACAAATTCAACAATCCCAAATTGAACTATCAAAGTAAAAATTCAAAGGTAATAACGCGTTGTCCTCTTTTCGTTAGTCTTATTATGAACCCACTCAGTTTCCATCGTACAAGGGAGGGAGTCCTTTAAATCCTTAGGGGGATTGCTAATTAAATCAGGAGCCCATAATGGTACACTAGGAAAACCCTTCTTAATACCCGTGTGATGACGCCAACGCGCATTCTGTCTGCGCCAAGACCCATTCATACCAAGCGACGACGTCTTCGTCGCACCAACGCTGATGTACTTGTCTAAGAAAAGCATCACTAAGGCTCTGTAGGTGTTGGTATCAAGCCACACTCGAGTAATCATTCCGTGCCACTCCTCTGGTACGGAGTTCCTCAGGGCATAAAAACCCATTTCAGCATCCATTCGATATCCATCCCAAATGAGTTCTTGGATCATCTTGTTGATCGTTATCGCATGGGATATGATATCACTCTCATTATCCCATCGATAATTATTTAGTGCATCCACCTTCACATTAATGGCTCGAACTTGCTCACTTGTCAATCTTATGTGAGGCGTTTTTGTTCCCTTCCTAGTCCATAAATTCCTAGGCATTGGCCTCGACATTGGTCCTGCAACGAATGCAGAACAAAGTGGATTACAAAAATCCATCAATTACATAAAAAATTACGAACATATCGTAATATGCAATAATAGGCACGGAAGTAAACAAAAATTTGAGCAAGCCCCTAATTATAATCACATTGAAGAAAATTTTGATACGAACGCATCGGTACCAAAATCATCCCAATCGGATATCATATGCCCCCGTAGGAGACCCAATAAAGATTTTAATTTTAATTTTAATTTTTTTTTGGTCAACGGTCAAAGTCAACGGTCAACGGTCAAAGTCAACGGTCAAACTGGTCAACGGGTCAACAGTCAAAGTCGACGGGTCAAAACTGGTCAATGGTCAACTGGGTCATTGGACAAAACGGATCGGGCTGGGCTTATCGTGCACGGGCTAGGCCCACCGGGTGCGGGCTCAAGGCTCATATATTCTTTAAATAAAAAAACTTGTTAACATAAGACACCAAAGTCGAAGTGGCCAAGTGGTCTGGGCCTCTAAAGCCCATGGGGGAGGTTATGGGTTCAAAACCCACGCCCACATCCTGCCCCCCCTTTTTTTTTTATTCTGGTCTTGCGCGAGAATGGGCTTGCGCCCAACGCGGGTTGGGCCCATTTGCCCAGGCCCGCGTCGTAGGCCCTCCCCTAGCGTCGCCGGCGGTCAGCGGCTTCCGATGGCTGCTCCGGCCACGTCCGATCTCCGTTTTTGACCCATAATATATCAAAACGCTCGTATCGACGAGCACTTTCTATATATCCAAACAAAATGCATTTTTGACAGAACCAAATTTCCAGAAAATACATGAACAGTAACTTTCGAAATGTATCCTAGCCCGTTTTTTTTTTAATTCCAAAAAACAACACAAAGTAGATCAAGCAATCGGGAATCAATAACGCTATGGCTCTGATACCAATGAAGAGAAAAACTAATTCCCAAACGATTCTTGCGGAAAAGCATGCCCATAAATATTGAGACACCGATCGAAGGCTACGTCACAAAAACGGAGCGTACCTTAACTTCCACGGACTAAGAGTCGACTTTGCTTCGGGAACGCTTCGTCAGAGAGGCGTCGTCGAGAGAGCGTTGAGGGAGAGCCAAGGCTTCGTTAAGAGAGAGCGTTATAGAAAAAGACGACGTCAGTTTTCTTCACACACCCCACAATAACTGACAGTTAGGGGAAAATCACATAACGTGATTTTTTTTTTCTCTCTTTTCAAATAAAAAGATAACTGCTAGGTAGTTATCCTCTGGTGGTAGGGTGTGTTTGCCCGCATGGGCGCACACCCAAACTATTATACACCAACAGTTGTCAAATCGTTGCGTAGTAGAAAAATCAAACCCTCTCAATAGTTGGTTTCCTTGTTGGAAAATTAGATGCTGATGAGGCACCGTCACCGGCTGGAGTGACGGAGTCCGTCAGCCTAGCAACGCCTTTTGAATAAACTCACCAAAGCTTTTTAAATAAGAGATTTAACTGACACAATATTGAAACTTGAAATTCTTTCTATTACAAAAAAACTAAAAGAGGCACTCACGCAAGCAAAACATGAAATGCTTATTAAGAAAAGAAGGAAAATATATGACAAGATGAGATGTATTTTTGATTTAAGAATTATTTTGACCATTTTAAAGATGGAAATGGGCAGACCTTCATCTCTCTCTCTCTCTTGTTTTTTTTTTTTTGGGTGTTTTTGCATTTCACATGTCGAGATACCTTGGGATTTTCCTAAGCAAGTTCCATTTTCAGAAGAAAGGAAAATTGTAATTCTCAACTTAGCCGCTATTGCATCTGACACTTGACTTAAAATTGAGTTTTTCATGAGGAAAAAAAGAAATGTTCAAACCAAAATTTGCAACCCAAGCTAAAGTTAGTACCCTTAGGGTTAACAATATAACCTAGAACTGTTTTCCATGCTTGCCTCGCAGTGCTAAAAGAGCTTGAAAATTCACGTTAGACCTAGACTAGAGCTTCCTGGAGGGAGGGTAATGTCACATTTCTTCCTCTTCTCCTTGGGAATGTCTCTTCCAATCTCCATGACGTCCTTTCGAACCACAGGTTTCCTAAGCATTTTTTACATAACGCAGCCAGCCTCATTTAAAATTCATGGTCCTCTTCCGTCATGGAAACTATCACTCATTTGCAGTTAAGGGGTTGGGAGGTCAACAGGATATCGATGTGGGTGCTCCTTTATACGTGAGCGGGAGAGTGGGTTTTCAATAGAGAGAAGACCTCATGGACAGTTCCTGAAGACATGGGCAGATGCGAGAGGCTGCTGCCGCGGCTGAGCAGGCATTACGAGGGGGAAATGAGAATGGCGTGGAGATAGGCGAGAATCTGATCACACGGGAACTCAGTGCAGGAATGTGACGGTGGCCTTTAGTCCAAGAGATGCTAAATGGGCCGCGGATTGAGCCCAAGGAAAGAGGCCCATCAGCGTACATAAAAAGAGCCCATTACGACTGGCCCTTTCCGCCCTTCGATTCTATCTCCTGTTGAATCGCGCCTTCTCTCTCTCTCTCCTGTAACCGCTCAACAGAGAGAATCCCATCTGCAGAAATCTCGCCTTCTTCACCAGAAATTCTCTGCTCCTTATCCGATCGTTGCAGCCGAATCAGATTCTCTCTCTCTCTCATCTCTATTTCTGATTTCTCAGTGAGCATAAATTCTGAATTGCAGACGGTTCATCGAGAGTATCTTCGCTTATTTCTCTATTTGCAGAGCCCTCATCGTTGCCAAGCTCTGCCGCCGCCTCCATAGACGACATCAAATCCATCTCCGCTCACCCCTGTTTTTCGGATGCTATTACTGAAGAGCTTGCGTGGAAGTTGCGATTCGCAGGTTTCAGCCTTCGAGATCGTCTCCACTGAATGATTTGTTCAAGTTCAGGCAGGTCATTACTGCACGTGATGGTCCTTTTCCTGATCAAAGCGAGTTCGCTTTGTTTTTAGGTGATTGCGAATGAAAACTGAGTTGAGAAATTTTTGTTGTGGTTTATGTAGAAATCGCTTATAAGTGAGGAGATATTGATGAAATATTGAGGATGAGTATGTTTAGAAGTGAATTGTAATCTGTAGTTGCATCTAGATCTCCGTGGCTAAGTAGCTCGTTACCTATACGATGAAATGTCTCAATTACATTTGCATGGATAAAGCTTCAGGTATGACCAACATTAGCTTGTCCGCTTGATTGATTCGTTGTGCTAGGTATATAAGCCAGATGAATCTGTTTGCTATGAAATGCATGCTATAGGATTTCGAGAGCAGAGAAAGAGACAAGTGTTTGTGGATTTTGAGTGAAGGAACTGAGTTATTGAAATCTTTTGGCTGTGATCTTTTGTGTTTCCATGCATATAAACCGTTTGATGATATGCCTCTTCAACATGGATAGGAAATACGTCATGGTTTTTATTCATTCTTTGGATGTGTTGATACGGATTACATATAATAAGTTGGTCTGCTAGTATTCAGATTTGATTCTTGTTGCATTTCAATGTGGTGAAAACCAAATCTGACTTCATTCTTCCATTCCTTTGTTCCATGCTATATTCTGGTGATCTTTTGTGGCGGTTGGCGATGAGCATGTGGTCTGGAATCAACCTTCATATCTGATGATATCCATCACTGAGCCCTCAATTGAGTTAGTTTTCTATGCTCAGTTTGTTTGCAATTCCATGCATGAGTCATCAGGGGGAATCATAATTGTTAACGGTGGTGGCTGGGAGTGATCAACAGCAAAGTCTATGTGTTTGTGGCTTGAATGTGATTTTAAAGGTATTTTTAGATTTCTAGAAATTCGGAGTTTCTCCAATTTACCTGTTCTTCGATTTTTAAGATTTTTTGTGTTCGGATACTGAATCATTCAATTTCAATACAATTTGCTCGATTAATCACAGAATTAGGATAAACGCTCAGAAGCATGCATAGCTTTATTTACTGAATAACACTTTGATTTTTATTTACTGCTGCGAGAAGCATATGAAATAGATGAGGAACCATTGGTATGCTACTATCTTCCCATTGGAAGTAGTTTTAATGTGGGCTTAATGTGTGCGTACGATGGGGAATGGTTTAGTTTTGTAAAGGTTGGTATGAATCTCGTTCTAATAAACTCCAAAAATAAATAAATATATAAACGTTGAAAATAGAATAATTGGAAAATTGCTTAAAATAATAGGCCTTGATTTGGTTGTTAGATTTTAGTAGTACAATTAACTTAAAATTAGCTTAGTTCCATTTTAGTTTTTTCTTTTAATAAAATTGTGGTCAGTACTTAGTTCCACTGTAGTTAGAAACCTTTAGAAAAGCAGATGACTCAATTTGAACTAAGCTCATGGGGTTGCTGTCCTGAGGCTTAAATATTTTTTGGCCAACTTGTATCGGGTTATTTGACTATATACTTCACCAATTTATTCATTTTTCATTATTGTTCTTGATTTGTTTGTTTGTAGTCGTTGCTTTTAGATCAGTTTGGTATTGTAATTCATTTTCTTAGTTGAGGGACTAAGCTTCATTTTAGAATCATAATAAACATAAAAACATTTCATGGACACTTAGCAGACAAGAACATTATAATTTATAATTGGGCAAAAAGACAATAGTGTAGTAGTTTAATGAGCATTTCAGGATTGGCAGAAAATGTGAAAACACTTGGATAAAAATTGAACTCAAAATTGAGCAAGCTCATAGGGCTTTACAATAGGGTGTCGTGTGTTTTTAGGGACAAATGTTAGGTGGTTCTTTGCGCATTTCCTTTTTTTATTTCACTTGGTTGCGCATTTTCAATCCATTATTTATTCTTTCATTTTTAAATTTTGGGACTCATAATTGGTAAAAAGACGGCCTGAACACTTTAATGGTTTCTATCTAATCCCACTAGGCTAGTGACGACTCTTTGCTTACAATTCTCATAGTTCATTTCGTGGAGCACAAGTTCCTAGAAAATGTTCTTTGGATTTTTTGGCATCCCATTCAGAGAAAATATATAAGTTAAGGAAAAAATTTCTCTTAATGGAAAAAAACACATTCAAAACTAGGAAAATGATTTTCTCTTTTTGAAAAGAGAAAATCATTTTCCGTGGAGACCAATCTCTATTTTCTCTCTCGTAATCTACGTGCTTCAAATTTTTTTATTCTCTTTGTTCTTCTTTTCTTTGTTCTACTTTTTTTCCCTTCCTCTGATGATCGGGTTGACCAACCGCTAGACACGACCCGTCGAGCCTCAAGCTTGCTTGTGGTTGTCACCAACCGATCGTGGCGAAGGAAGAAGGAAACAAAAAAGGAAAGGAAAAAAAAGTTAAAATTTTGCTTTTAAAAATAAAACAAAAAAATAAAAAATTTGTGAAATTCAAAATAAAAGAACAAATAAAAACAAAAATTATTAAAATGAGTGCACAGAAGAAATTTCAATCCTAATTTTTTTTATACAAAATAGTGGAATTTTTTTTTCCAACTTCAGTCAAATACTAAAAAATATTGTTGACTTCATAGAAAACATTTTTTTTTAAGAAACGTAAGATTTTTAGCAAAATGAATGGAGCCTAAAATTAAAAATCCCAACTTCATGTACGAGGTATGAGCTTGGGAGAGCCCATGCTCGAAATTGATGAATTTTTTGGATTACCTACTTGATGATGTATTCGAGCCGTGTTTTGGGCTTCCAATTCAATTCCTCTTTCGAGTAAGTATCTCCAAATGATGTATTCGAGCCGTCTTTGAGGGCTTCCAATTCAATTCCTTCTTCAAGTAAGTATCTATAAATCTATTCTTGAGGGCTCGGCACTTTCACGAATGCTATCTTAGGAGAAGGATTACACTATTTTTCCCAAAAAAAAAAAGAAGGATTACACTATTATGAATAGTATCCAACTTATGTTTCTCTTTGATTTCAGTTAGTCACAGAAATTTTCTAACTACTGAAAACATTTTGAAGATTGGAGTGAGAAACAAAGATACCAAAAGCCAAGAGAAATCAATCCATCCTCTCCTATTAGTCCATCCTCTAGCGATATAGCACCGTGATCATATGTTCTCTGGTATCATAAACTTGTAACTTGCCAAAAAGCCGATAAAATAGTGTTTCTCGAAGACCTAGGCCTTTAGTTGTTCTTATTGCCAAATGACGGATGTCTATATCGACCATGTTAATTGGATATCCCATAAAGCCGGAGCTTCCATTTCTATTTTGGCTTCTTGAAGCTCGGGCTCCATGGGACATTGACATCGATTGATCGTTTAGTAATAAGAACAACTGAAGGCTTGGGTCTTTGAGAAACACTATTTTATCGACTTTTTGGTAAGTTATAGGTTTAGGCTCGTGTCTGCATAGATCATGGTTTTGTATCACTGGATGATAGACTAATACGAGAGGGCGGATTGATTTATCTTGGTTTTTGGTATATTTGTTTCTCACTCTAATCATCCATTTGTTTTAAGTAGTTAGAAAATTTATGTGATCAAGATCTAACCTAAATGAAACCAAAAGAGAAACGGAAGTTGGTTACTGTTGCATGTTAGTGTGTGATCAAGCTAAATATACTTCTTTACATTTTCTTTGACATTGAGAAAGGAATGAGAAACATTTTAGATGCATAAGCTACCATTCTTCAAATTGATCAAGGAAAGTTTTTCTATTCTGTAAAAGATGTTCATAATTAAATTATTTATTTTATCCACAGTCAATAGAAAAATAGCTACCTACCCATTGGTGGCTCAGCTAGTTTGCGCTTTGGTTCTTTTACGAGAGGTCTTGGATTCGAACCTCGCTGGGCACTGGTGATTTAAGCGGAAGGTTGTGATGATGGGATGTTGCGCTAGTCCTCTCGGAGGATTAGTTTAGATGCATGATCCGTACAGACGCTGGTCCGGACATCTTCGATGCAAAAAAAAAAAAGCTTCTATTGTAGCATTATGATATTTATATGTGTATTTTGGCCATTTTATTATGTCAAGGTATTTAAATTTCGGCATAAATGTGTAAGCAAGCAAAATTAACCCATTAATAAGGGGATATTATAAGTGGCATAACTTTTGCATAGTGTTCACTTTAGTGGCATAATTTTTCTTTCAATCGGCGCAATGCCATAACATATGTATAGCACTTTCAATTCACTTGGGTGTCATATAATTTTTTAATCAATCACTAGGTTCCATAACTTTTTAAAAACGTTTAGCACTGGGGTTATTTCTCGTCAGATTTTTAACACTTGGGTAAACATTTTTAAAGTTCTTTTGGCTCTTAAGTGATTAAATGTAAGTTATAACACTTAAGTAAATTTTATTTTAGAAGTTATTGCACTCAAGTGGTCGAATAAAAAGTTATCGTACTTAAGTGAGTATCGGATGAAAGTTATAATACTCGTAGTGTATTTATCCCCATAAATAAGCAAAAAGAAGATCCCCAAGTCCACAAGGAACTTGCTCAAGCTTCATAGTCCTTGGATTAGTTTGAACATTATCAAAGAACACCATCAAGGATTTTGGAGGAGCTTAATAGAAGGGTAGAGAGATGGAAAGACATGAGGAATATGCCTAAATTACTCTATATATGTCCTTGAATAATAGAAAGAAGACTCCACAAGTCACAAATACAAGTTTATCATCTAAATGATATTGGAAATCAGCAATCACTGCCCAAGTACACATGGTCTGCAAGTTCCTAGGACATCCTAAGCATCTTTCAAGTCATAAGAACGTGATGACCTAAGGTTAAATCAATATGAATCCGAAGCAACACTTGGTGACATGGATATACAATCTGAGGAGGCCTAAATAGCGCATAGGTAGCATCGAACAACTGTCAATTTTATTTGAATCAAACCTTGGGCAGCATGAATGTCCAAAGTGACACTTGGTTCGCAATCGCCTCATTTGATTAGCATAACACTAGAATGGGGCCAGGATCAAATATCAGCAGTTTGATGTTAAGTTAACTACTGTCATCTCGATTCTATCAACACAAACTTATACGCCAAGTTTGTGACGTTCTCTTAAGTTTTTACTTTTGTTGAGTTCAATTGATTAATGATAAAATGGAACAACTTGAACCCGTAAACACATCCAGACCCGTTTCAACCATTACCTGTTCAATAGAGCACGTGATATAATTTGGATCGACAATGACTCATGGGTAATTTGTTTCTAGCAATAACGCCCCTGTGAATCAAAGAGCAAGGGATGACAAGCTTCAAGGAGACCGGAGACATACACACAGGGAGCTGTATACAATCAAAAGAAAAAAAAAATACTGGACTTAGCTTTGATTAGAATCAGAATCCCTTGATAAGGCCACCATTGGCCACTAGACAATCGCTTAGACGTAGGTAAAAGAGACGGGAAACACAACTACAGTGAAGATCCCAATTGCAATCATCTATCGCTAGCCATTTTTCATCGGAAGATGGGAGCATTTCAAGTAGTGCAGAGGAGCATGAACAAAATCAATGGATGAGACAACATTCCATGAACAGCGCTAAAGCGCACGGAAGAACGATACAAAATGCCTCATAGTTTGAGAAACAAGCTCAAGCATTTACCCTTAATCTCAATCATCGAAGAAAGCACTCGGAACATTTTCTTCATTTGAATAGAGCATGGGAAAATTAAGAGCATTACCTTGTTATAGAATTCCAGTGGAGTCATGTTTTGGTGAGCAGGAACTTGAGGAAAAGGAAACTTCAGCTACAACGGCTTGATACGAGCAGCACGGCGGTGTTCATCTTTTCCTTGTTGGGGAACACAAAACAGCTTTGCACAAATCAAGGGGAAGAAAGGCGAAATGATCTTCTTCAATAGCAAGAATGGATCATCAGAAGCAAAAATTATAAATCTTCTTCAAAGAAGTCGTGTGTTTTCCATAGTCTGTAGCGTAAAGATTGAGATTTGGAGGTTGGATGCTGTAGATTTTAGATGCGTCGCATTGCAGCCTCGCCGATTTTTTCTCGAATGCAGGAAAAAGGGTTAGTAGCATGTTCACTCTTTAAAAACAAACTGAAAAAGGTTAAACCAATTCACTAACAAGTAACAACAACTTAGATGTCCATATCTATATGTAGATATATATATTGGTCAGAAACAAATTAGCCACATTAGCTTGTGGATTTTGCGACGGAGAACTTGATTATCATTTTGATTAAGTACAAGGATTTGACATTAAATTACTAAATTTATTGGTTTTTATTAGAAAAACAGTGATAATACGGGAACGAAAAGTAGAAATTTTGCTGAAAGTACACAATCAATATATAGCTCTCACAAAAAATCGAATGAAACCAAACAAACTGAATAATGAGACCGGGTCTTTTGGATGTCTACCAAGGCAATATTCATCTGTGGCATATATTACACATCTTCCACTTCTTTTAGGCCATTAGATCCAATTCATCTATTGTCAACACGTGGTGGCGCCGAGTGGTCTCGATTTTCGTCGAACCTTTCAACATGCTTGAGCTTCATTTTCATCACGTGTATCAATGTAGACTGGTTTAAAAACATGTATAAATTGTCGCAAGGGCATAAAGCCATTTACATTGAATATGATGTAGATATTAGTAAAAACTTGTAATAAAAAAGATTTGTCAATGGTAAACTAAAAAAAGCTCATATTGAATATGATCTATCCCTAATCGGACAAAGATGAAAAATAATAGGGGTAACTGTAATAGAAGATATGGATATTAGGTCTCTTGAATTCATGTATATAACTCATGAGCTCACTATGATAAATTTCATTGAGGTGCAATTTCTCCTATCTAAGACCTTAATGTTTTAGTGCCATGTGGGATGGCCAAAGGATGGTGGGAGTCTATATTATCAATTTCCGGCCAAAATTTAGCTACACGAACTCAATTGGCCAAAAAAAAAAAGGGCTAAATTTACATAATTGTAATAGGTTTGATATTTTTTTTTTGATAATTTTCGTTGCCAACACATTTATACATTAACCCGGATAGACTAACATGTCAAAACATTGAGCTATGCATATAAAACATTTATATCTAGTTATGCCTATGCAAAGCATCAATTTTGTAACTTGTAACAAAAGCAATTAAAAATTCTAGTAAAGGGAATAATTTTTGCTTGGAAATAAGAAGTAAATGTTTGGAATTTAATCCTACCTCGATGGGCAACATTGGTCAAATAATCATAATTGGTCTATTTGCAAAAACGTGGCTCATCAGTGACGAGAGCTAGATTGTGACATCTCGACTTTGGCCCCAAATAGATAAGAAGATAAAAAAAATGAACATATCGGGATTTTCTTATCTACATATACCAAACAAAAAAAAATACGATCTTATCAATCATTTTCCATTAAACAATTTCAACTAAACAGATTGAATATAATGCTAAAAATACCAAGGATGAACTTAATGATTATTGATCTTTTAACATGCATGCGTAGTTGCTGAATTGTTAGCGCCAAGATTTGCCAAATGAACAAAAATTACCTTCATCCACTAGAGTTTTTTTGACGTGATCCGAAGTTGAACTCTTTTCCTTTTTCATTCTCCATATGAAAATATCGGATTTGCATATGCTGTCCCAACAGTCATGATTTCCAGAGCTTTCGCAACACTTTCCTAAATTATAGGCTAATCATTTCATCCACCTATGAAAATTCATTTTAGGCGGTTATCCAAGCACACAAATCATCAGGGAAGAGTTTTCCAGCTGTGACGAGTCTATATTATTAAATAACGTTGGTCCAGATCTTAGTGTTTTGCCATGAATGTTTAACTTATTGACTGGAACATATCGTTACATGGTCAAGTCGGCCACTACTATATACTAAAATCGATTGAAAAGAGCTAATAAAATGACTGAAGAGTGAAATTTGTCCTACTGATCATTCTTAGCTCCTCTTTCATAGTGTAATGAGGCTTCAAAGGGATTGTTGGGAGTGCGTAACAGAAGTCTAAAAAGTCCGATAACTTCACCTAATATTGTTAAAAAGGAGTCCAAGTTCGATTTGAGCATGTTAACATATCCAGTTAGACTCGCCTTCACTCAAAAGTTTAAGCCGATAAGTTATGGACCAACTAGCATATATTAATTGCTTAATACCATATCAATTCTCCAATGTGGGACTAATTCTCTAACACAACTCACACGTGTATCCTAACAGTCTCCTCAATACGTGTAAAATCCAAAGTTAGGTTCGCTCCCTCTTAATCCAAATATCCTTCAACACCAACATATCTCAACTTGAATCTCTATCAACATTCATTAAGCCTGATGCTACAACCACAATGTCTACCGGCCCGAAAACCACAATTTTCACTAGGTGTTAGGCATTGTGTGCTTATCCTTTTTGGTAGTGGAGTTGTGATAACCTGATCAACCCCACCCTTTTTTGTACGGGTGGTTTGCTAGGGAGCGGCCTCATGATAGGCGTGTACGAGTGGAACAAACTTCATGAACCTTCGAGAATTTTCATTTTTCCGCTTGTGAACGTGTTCTCTGGCATTTTGTATGAACTTCTACCTTTCTATATCCTTGTGAAGAACAATAAGATAGGTTAACAAGTCATACTTACTCATAAATGCAAATAAAAGGAAAACAACAACAAAAAGAAATCCCTCTACATACAGAGTATATGTAAATGAAATTTTATTTCTCAGAAAATAACCAACCAAGCGCAATATACGAAACCCGCATTGGACGACGACTCAGCTGGAGAAGTGCTGAAGGTGATTTTTTTTTTTCTAAAAGAAGAAATTGTTAGGTGAATAGGATGCATGGACTCCGAATTCATCCTTAGCGTTGAATTCGGTGGATCCTACATATAAAGAAGGTGGGCTTCGCAACATAGAACAATCTAAAAATATTTGGGTTCACACACTCGATGCATGAATCAAACTTCCTTCTCCAGAAGAGAAAATAAATGTCACTCAATATAAACCCTCTCAATGGACGAGACAACCTATTACCTGTTGTCTTTCGCTCTACGCTCTTATGTGGTCTAATGTTTCAACTATGTTGGGTTTGTACTTTGTACTCTCTAGCTTCACACAACGAGAGCTCGACATGAAAATTTAAAGTTTTTGATTACCCTGCCACCATATCTGAAATAGCCAGAAATATTCCTCCACACTCTTCTTTTTATACATTAGTTTATGAAGCGGTTCCCTAAATTTCAAGATACGATGATAGGCAACGATAATGGATTATAAGTTTTAGTTAATTGTGGAAAAATTAACAAGATCATTCCCCCAGTTTCTAGTGAATCGTATTTGTTTTCTCTAGTTCTAAAGCATACCCTTCGTAGCTTTCAATTTTCGAATCCTCGACTCTTTTTATCACTTAAAAAGGTCATTTATCATTATGGTTATCTTAAATTTCAGGTGTAGAGTACAAGGCTTTTTAAGACTTGCCAATCATGAAGAAAAGTCCATAATTTAAAGAAGAAATTACAAGATCCTTTTGAATTTAGGGGATAGTTTTAGCCTCAAACTTTCAATCTGCTTGTACTATATTTTGACTTCTCATTTGTGTTAAAGTTGAAGCGGACGGAATTCTAACCACAGAACAAAGTAAAAAGTTTGACAGATTGAAAGTTCAGAATAAAATGCCCATTACTTCCAAAATTAGAGCGTTTGTACTATTTTCGGCAAGGATGATGCTTGAGGGACGCCCTGCGATTTCCCAAGGAAACCGAATGACTTTTCGTCCGGTTTCCTTGGGAAATCAACTCCCAATAACAAAATTTTGATAAAAGTAAGTTTAAAGAGAAAAATATTTACAATTATTAATAACCAAAAAATAAGAAAATCAAATATAAGAAATGGTGTTTAGTTGATTCAACTCTTCTATTACATTCCGACCAAAAAAAGAAAGAAAGACTCCTCTATTACATTTTAAGGTAATTTTTCTTGTGTTTTGTTTGCATCAATCTTTAATTACATTTTTGTGATTTGCTACCCAATCGGTAGTTGGTTTGTTATGGGGGACTTAAATAAAACACTTTAGTGGTGCATGAGGTTGGTTCCAATCCCAAATTAAATCCCAATTAATTAAATTTTCTAGTCTAAATCCCTTTAAGTGAATTTTCTTGAATATGAAGAAATAAAAAAAAATAAATTAATACCAAAAATTTAGAAAATCACAAGTCGAAAATTTATCACTAACAATGGAAAATCTTTAATGTCATCATTAGGATCTATTATATTTAAAGAGGAAAAATCAATTTAAATGTAGGCTTTTCCATTAATAACAGAATAAATATGTAATGAAATGGCTTATCATTCCTCTCGCTAAAATCAAATTGCTCTAGGATGACTCTACAGTGACCGAAAAGCAAGACCGGTGATATCGATCATGCATAAAAATGAAGTAAAGAAAAGATTAAAATATGAATAATGAATTAGCTCTTTCCCAAAAAAAATATGAATAATGAATTAGTAGACGAAAAAATGTTTGGATGGGGTTGGAACCAACCTCATCTAGATCACATGTGCCGGAGTCCGTATACTAAGCAAGCTCACGGCGAGCGATAGGATGAACCTGACGTTTAATTTCACACAATGATGTTCGCAAGCCGTCACAGTTTCTTATGAGGTCCATAGTTATGTCGAAGTTCAAGTACAGCTTGAACTTGAAAAATGTCTATGGCAGTTGAGTTCATTGGGCCTGTTGAAGAGTGGTAGTGAAGTTCGGATTCTTGCGAAACGATTGTGATTTGGCTTAAACGCCGAGTCAAGATAAAGATTGTTAACAAAACTTGACCCGAGATAAATTAAAGGAAAGTTGAATATTTGTGGAGCTCATCTATGGAAATTATTTTTCTTGAACAGGGGAGTCCATGTTGGATATTCATATTTATTTGTTTTATTTTATTTTTTGATGTAAAATTGGCATGAAGACTTGTGGACCAAGAAAAAAGAAAAAAGAGGAAGAAGAGGAACTTGGAGTTTGACCTATTGACCAAATATTGGCTGTACGTGGACTTCCCATTCCAAGTTGAAGTTGGTTTCCATGGATGAATATTAGATATTCCCTCTTTCGGGCTAGTTCGGTTTGGGTTTTTCACGTGTGAATGTTGTTAACTAATCTAAGTTTATTTTTCAGTAGCAATTAGTCATATCTTATATTAAATTTCTTCACTGATTTTGACAGTTCTAATTTTGTAAAAGAATATTCCTTAAACTGTCGAAAAAATTTAATTTTTCTTCATTATTTTTTTCTAAAATAAGAAAGGAAGTAGGTGACAAATGGAAGGCTTTGCCAAGAATCATTCAACTAAACGAAATATAAAAGGAAAACAAGAGAGGATTAAGTGATTGGCTATACAAGCAAGGAAGGTCATGCACATTCCTTTATTGTTCAAGTTTCACACCGAATACGTGTCAATGTTGTCCGTCAAACGTGACTTTATTTTTGCTTTTGTTCTTTTTTATCTACATTAGAAAGACCAAATTTTTTGTTTCATATCTATACAAGTAAAAGATGAACAAGTGTTGTGGTGTGTTCAAAATATTGAGATAGAAAGAGACGAATATTTGAGGTGTGGTTTGTTTGGCAAAAAATGAATAATCTGAAAAATATTTTCCTAAGATTGATCAAGTATATCGCTTGAACTAATTAGCCAATGCAAAAAAATTTCATGTTGACGACAATTTGAAATAGACAAGCAATCTAAAACTTCTGTATAGCGACAACATGTGAATGGCCAGAATAACCTAGGATTGCGCCAATGCATCATCCCTCCCTATAGCCTCTTCAATTAACGCCACATGGTCCTGCAAATCCTTAGCAGAAGGCCGGACCTCGTAGAACCTATAAAACCAGATTGAGAAAAAGCAAAATCAGAACACGTGAATATGTCAAACACAAAATCAGCACCAGCCGCATCCTCACCGTCCTCCCCATTGCTCCACCTCACCGGCAGGACGGAAAACGAGACTGGCTCGTCATGGTGGTCCTCGAAGTACTACGTGGAGAGACTCTTTCTGGCAAGATGTCGCCTTGTTGGAGGAGGAGGAAAATCCGCAAAAAGGGGGAGGCAATTCCAGAAGGCAGTGACATGACTGACGATGAAGTAGGTTTGTGTTAGTTATGGCGTACGCATAAAGGGGGAGGCAATTCCCGAACTGCACGGATGGGATTATGCCAGAGACCTGAATTGGTCCCGAGTAATAATCGGATCAGGCTTACACAGCCTTGGTGCTAGTTTGTTTTTCGGGCTCTAACCATTAAAAGCCAGGAAACCCCAAACGATGAACCACACATGTTGTAGGAAAATGAGTATATAAATACATATATATAGTAATAACTCTAGAGAAAGCCATATAGTATATCTGTGGTTAATCAACACCCCTTGAAAATAACATGGATAAGGCGGGTTTGAGAGAGGGGGAGAAAGAGATTGGAGGTTAGTGGTCTTACTAGATTGATTAAATCCTATGAAATGAAATTCAACCAATGAAGGAAAAACGAATATCTATTGAGGCAAGAAATCTTATAAGTTGCATCTCTTGTTCTCTTTTCCTTTTTTTTTTTTTCCATCCAGTTATATTGAGTTTACTTAGAAATTCTATACAATTTTTTTCTTTTTAGAGATGTGATAGTACACACTCGTTGTGTTGCGTTTATGACTACTTGAGGCAAATGCAACATTCTTGATCATTTTCCAGACTCATTGTGGGCTGATCGTGCCACCGTCATGACTCATTCATGCCCAATGCGTGGTCTCATCTTAATAGGCACTCATGGATTCGTCAATTCCCAGGGCACTCGACTACTGATTCATCCTCTATAGTTGATGGGGGTGAGTAAGACAAACCGATCGAACTAAAAATTGCTTAGGCCAGATGAAATCGACTGATTGGGTCTAGTTTTTGGAGATTATCAGTCTGGTCCTTGGTTCCTCAAAGTGGAACCGGTATCTAGGCGGTTTAGTTCCTGATTCCGAGAGGGAAACTGAAACGTCCAACCATGCAGATAATTTTCTTTTTTATTTAAAAAAGATAAAATTGTTGAAGAAATAAGAGGATGACTTTACAGCATGTGGGAACCATTTCGCACACGCGCGCGCGCGCACATATATATATATATATATATATTGGTCGCTCCTCTTTGAGCATGAATAGTGATGATTTTAATTCCATTTGAGAGTTGTTACATTTTCTTGATGCGATGTTTATATGATAATGGTTTCCCAAACTCTTTAGCATGGTGAGGCATTGTTTTCACTTGTCATAGACGAAAGGTGGTGGTATGTGTTGTGTGCTTGATTGGTTGGTCATGGCCAAACCTAAAATCCAAAGTGTTATGATGATTACGGGAACTCAATATGTTGTGTTCTTCAAAAGGGTCATTTTTTATTAGTTCCACTAGACCACCTGGGGACTGAGCCAAGTTGAACCGTGCTCAGCCCTAGTGGCCGCTTGGATCAACCATGACCCATGCACTCGGCCATGATGCTTGGGTGAGGGGAGCACGCGAAGCACGAGTCATCTATCCATCCATCTTTGTATGAAGGCGCTCTATTTGTTGCCATTAGTAATCATATCTTGTGAATCCACGGTTTGTTTCATTATGGAGCTTGGAAAAGATTGAGTAATCACAATATGTTGGTTAGCAAATAGCAATTGAAGCCCTGCATTGGGTTTCTCTCCGAGAAACCTAGATAAAGGCAACAGACAAGTTGCATCTAATGTTTTTTTTTTTTTACTCAGTTGTGTCGAACTCCAATTTTGAGGACAAACTCGTTGTCCCTAAGAGACTCCTCAACAGCCATGTTGACAATTTTGACGAGGTTGAGAAATACCCTGAATCAAAAGCCGACTAAAACAAATCGCAGAAAAGAAACTCACTTTGTCTTATGCTGAATACCTCTCTTTTTTCCTTATTTTCCTTTCTTCTTCACACCTTGCTCCAATAGATATTGGACTAGTGGCCTTTTCATCGGTGCAAGGTGTAAAAAAGAAAGGAAAAAAGAAGCCGGTTTGCTTGGGACTGAGTGAATGGGGATTCAATCTATAAGCCTCTCGGTAGATTCTCTAAAGTCATAGAATTTTCTCAATGCCTCATCAAATACTTCCTTATAGTATAAGATTCTCTAAAATTAAAGATAACAATATACAATTTAAGATTACACTCTAATGGATTTCTATTTGTGTTCTAATTAAATATTAAGTGATGATTCAAGAGTCAGTTAGCTAATCAATAGGAGAAGTTACTATATGCAAGTCCCTACAACGGAGTGGATTATTGGTCACATGTACGTGTAAAATAAAGTTAGTTCTGATGGTCAAAACCCCATAAATAGCACGAAACCATTAGAGAGATTATATACTTGCCATTCAACCTATACAAGAAGACAACTAAAAACATCAAAGGCACAAAAAATAATGGTTTTCATGCATCAATACTAATACACCGAAAATATGAAAATTACCCCGATGATGAGTAAAATCTAAATACTCTGAAATTTGTAAATATAAAAAAACATAAACATGAGTCAAATCATCAACCTAATTTTTTCTAAACAGTTTGCAAATCAATGTCAACGAGAGACGGGCTTCCTCTGTTCTTCACGACTTTATGCTCATTTCCTTTCGACAGTGCTATTTAGTCAATCGATTTTAGTTTCACATTCAAGCCGAAATATTTCTCTAGCATAGTCATGAAGTAGGAAATAGTAGGGCTATCATCTTGATTGTGAACCTCCTTGGTTATCTGGAGAGCGGTCTTTCCAACATAAGTATTCTCTCCGCTGTCATGGTCTCTCTCTGTTCATGAGCGTGACCCCAGACTGTGTAGAACGATATTGTTGTTGTCATGCCATGGTGGAGGAGTGGAGTTTCATTGGGAAGATGCATCCAAAATGTAAGTCATTTTGAGACATGATTAACTAAAAGAATCTAACTATGGAGCTATGAAGAATTCTATTTATTTGGTCAGGAGGATTTTATATTCATAATTACGTGATTCAGTCCTAATTGGCAAAGGTTTTCTAATCTAGTGACTCATAGGACAAGTCGTTCATTAAGTGATTGAAGTCCCTATTGGTTTATAAAACTCAATTTGATTATCACCATGTGGATTTCTTTTGGTCATGCTTCTTACATAATTAATCATATCAAAATGGGGCCATAAGGATGCATCAAGTGCCAATATTTATGTATGACGGTCATATTGGTCCCAATATATTATTTGGGATACTTAAATGCTAAATTGAAGAAGAAACGATCACTTTAGTGCTAATGCCAATAAATTCGAATGACCTCATTGGAGTTGGCACTTAAATAATCATTTTTCAAGAAAATTGGCACTTAAGTGATAAAAAAAAAAGATCACTTTAATGCAACAGCAAGAAATTCCGGTGATCTTACGAGAGTTGGCATTTAAATTATCTTTTAAAAAATGGCACTTAAATGATAAAAAAAATCATATATATTTGCACAAAAGTGAGCGTAGTACATAAAGAGTGTCCTTTTGCCTCAAAATGGGACTCTTTCTCACTAAATAAACTAACCAGTGTTTGCAAAATAGCCTCCTGAAATAGATGGGTCCCATGGGGTTGAGGCCTAGTTCAAGCCTAATTCGACTATTAAAATTAGTTCATAAGAAATTTTAATTGATTAACTTTCAATCCCACGCGGGTTAAGGTTTATTTCTTCATATCCCTAATGTTTGGCTATCTTTAAACCAACAATGTATGTATTAATCATTTAAAGTGAATATTACTCACTTGGAGTCGTGTCGCGTGACTCAATTCCATGTGAAGTTATCATTAACTTCATTTCATTGTTTGCTCTACAGTGTGTTCCAGAACATAACTATGTTGATGAACAAAAATTTTCCTGAAAAGTTTAAGAATTTGGATTCCCAAAAGGGAGTAACTATATGGAGATATTACTAATGACTATACAAAGTCGTTTAAAAATGTCTTATTGAGTATTTTACATAGATCATGGAGTTAACCGAAGCATTAAAAATATGGATATATTTTGTGGGGGAAGATAGGAGAACACTTTGCTTCATACATCAATATTTTTGGTAGATACTTGATTTGATTTACCAGATGAAAAACTAAACCAACATTACTGAATGAAGAATGTTATTGCGTAGAATGCAATAAAAAAAAAATTGAACGTTATGGGAGGCAAGCGTAATCTTCGGTGAAAAAGAAGGGGAATTGGTTAGCTGCCCTGCTGACCAAGTCGCTGGTAGGTCACTTGTGGAACATGAGATAATCATCGATGATACTCAAGCGCCCTCAATTCTCAACGATTCACATGAGAAGGAAGCATGTAATGATGCATTGTTTTATGAAATTGATGCATTTAAATTATGATGGGCTAACGTTCTTATCCGAGGGTGTTGACATTTGAATTTTGTCGACAATCCAATCGTCTATTTTTGCAAAGGAGAAAAATAGCAAAAAACACAACAAAAAGGATTTATGGTAGTTAAAAATAGATAAATAAGTGGAACATCAACTTGGGGAAGGGGAGATTCTCAATAACAGATTCAGTTTTGGGGTTCGTGAGTTTTATCTCACCGTATCAAGTGGGGTCAACAGAAAATCCTCTCGGTTTTGGGGAATTTGGGGGGGATTTTGATCTCTCTCCGTCATCTTCGGTGGCCGGATCAGATCACCATCATCTATTCTTGTTTTTTGCATCCATAAATCTCCAAGGGACGAGAGGCGCTCTCAAGACTTGTTTGGTCGGTTGTGATTCTGATCTTCGACGACAATTGGGCTGCCGATTGTAGCCCCATCTTGGCTTGTTGACTAGAGGAGTCGATTCTGGGAAGAAAAAAACACAAGATCGAGATGGATCATCCATTACATAAACATTGATCGAAGTCCGAGGAGCCTGAAGAGCTTGGAAATTCGTGGATGTCGATCATCTGTGACAACCACTCCAAAACCTCGGTCTTCTATTCCATCCCCGTTCATGGCCATCGGAACCAGGTAAACTTTTCCCTTGTACGCACTGTGTTCCTCTGCCTTACATTCAAATCGCATATTGTTGCCGTTGAATCCTAACATATCACGTGTCCGCCAAAATGCTCCATAGAGTCAATTGAGAATATATCTTTGGTTTGGCTTAATTTGATTGTGCTTCGTGTGAAAAAGATCAAGTGACCAGATGTTAAGCATGGAATTTATTCATAGTGGAACTTGCTAAGTGTTTTACTGAACTTGTGTTCTTCATGTTATTGTATACGGTGCCTTCGGTGATACCTGTTGGCGGTCTCAAAACGAGTAAGAACCCTAGATATTGCTCCCTTGTAATGTAGTCGAGTAACCAGATTTTATCTCGTCCATTCTTCATATTCATGTTTGTTATACCATATTGAGATTTTGGTGATCTTGGATGGACGTGGATGGAGATGTTTCTTTCGGACACTGGAAATCGTCGTCCGGTATTGGACGTGACAGCCGGCGGCAAAGATAGGTTGGTGCTGATGACTAGAGGTTTTGTCCAGTAAACGTCGATGGCCGAAGGAAAAGTTGCTTCGGCAATGAAGGATGAAGACCGCTTTGTCGATAGAGCCATCAAGATTAGGGAGAGAAGAAACAGAATACAGAAAAACAAAGAATATAAGAAATACTGGGTTGGATATAATAAGGTGGGGTTCTGTTAATGGGCTAAGAGACCGGATTGGAGAATCTATAGGCTGGGCGGCATTCGGACTCGGACTGGGCTTGGGATTCGGGCCAAATTTAGGACTTTAAGGTCCGGGTCAAACCCATATATTCAGACCGGGTCCGCTAACCCGATCCGATTCGTCATTTTCGGAATTAAAAGATAATAAATTTAAAATTCTTAAAATATTTTAAGAAATAAAAAATCAATTAAAATAATAAAACATTACTAAAATTCCAAAAATTAACAAAATTAGGAGAATGCTTCGAAAATAGATTTTGAGGAGTTTAATAAACATTTTAGGTTTAGGGGAAAAATGTGAAAAGGCATGGATAAAAATTGAACAAGCTCATAGGGCTTTACAATACGGTGTCGTGTGTTTTTAGTGGCACATGTTAGGTGTTTCTTTGTGCATTTCATATTTTATTTCATATGATTCCGCATTTTCAATACATTGATTGTGCTTTCCGTTTTAGAAAGATTAGGATAAATCTTAGGGCTCATCATTAGTAAGAAGACTTGACATTTTAATGATTTCTAGCTAGCCACAATAGGCTAGTGGCGACTTCTTGATTAGAATTCTCATAGTTCATTTCATGGAACACAAATTCCTAGAAAATATTTTTGGATTTTCCAGCATTCGGTTCGTAAAAAATAAATAAGTTAGGAAAACAATTTCCCTCGATGAAAACAACTTATTCAAAAGTGGGGAAATAATTTTCTCCTTTTAAAAAGTGAAAAACATTTGCCTTTGAGACCAATCTCTCTCTCTCTCTCTCTCTCTCTATATACATGCTTCGATTTTTTATTAATTTTTTTTGTTTGAATAGTTTTTTTTCTTTTTTTCTTTCTTTTGCTTTTTTTCCCTTCCTCTGCCAGTCGCTACCAACAACAACCGTGCCCTTTAACTTACGAATGTCCTGTCTTCCCAAAAAGATTGCCGCTTATTCTCTTCAGAAGCTCTTGTAACCTTATGTAAATTACATAGGGTTGCTCTTTACTCTGATATAGCCTACTCAATATGCATCATATGTTGCTTACTCTCCGAAGAAGCATTTACCTAAAATTTTGACGTGACAATAAAAAAGAATATCACTAGCTCCCTAAAGAGGCAAAATGGTAAGAAGGTCACTTGTGGTAGTAATTGGAGATTTCCAGTCCTTCCCTAAACATGATCTAGCAATCAAATCTCAGGAGCCATAATAATCAACAAAGCAGTTAGTATGGTGTGGTGGAACATGTTTAAGCCTGCTGCTTTTACAATAGAGAAAAAACTTCCTCAATCAATTTGAAGAACCATAGACTATACATATAAAATTTCCCTCACTCCAATCTCAAAGGAAGTGTAAAGAAGAATATTTAGGATTCACATTCTATCATGAATAGTATCCAACTTCCATTTATGTTTTCATTTCAGTTAGGTTAAATCTTGGTCATAGAAGTTTTCTAATTAATTAAAACATCTGAAAGATTGGAGGGAGAAATAGAGATATCATAAGCTAAGAGAAATTAATTTGTCCTTTCGTATTAGTCTGTCGTCTAGTAATACAACACTATGATACATGGGCTTTAGTGTCATAAACCTAACTTGCCAAAAATCCAACAAAATAGTGTTTTATGAAGAATTAGGCTTTCAATTGTTCTTATTACTAAATAATCAATGTCTATGTTGATCATTTTAACTGCATATCCCATGAAGTCTAGAGGGATTTCTCTAATAGGTAAGGCAAAGCCAGTTTCCTTTGAGGATCATAGCCTTCAAACTCTCCTTTGTGTAGGCTTTCAAAAGTTAAATTCAAATGAATGAGGAAATGCTTTCGACAACTCAATTAAGTTGGTTAAGATATATGATCTTCCATAACATTAAATATTATAAAATAAAAACACCACTTTTGTACCTTATTTCCTCAAGACATATCATATGGAATTCACCACTAATAGTCTTACCAAGTTCAACTACTTTTGAATAAACAATATTTTGGAGATCAACTTCACCCTTTTTCTCATATGTCTCAAGAGTAAATGCCCTCCCTGAGTTTGTACACATGATCCCAAGCATTTGATCTTCACCCAGATACTTGGCTAAGATCCTTTAAAATGGAAATTGCAGTTTTAAGTATCGATTTGTCTTAAAGGTGGAAAATGCATGTTCAGAACATTGAACAAGTGGGTCAGATAGAAGGGTAAGTGATACTTTACTTGATAAGCTCAATATTGCAAATTGTGCCAAGAAGTGCAACCACACCAATGATGCTATCTCTAGATCTTCTAGGTAGTCTTTCTGAAGAAAACTTCCTAATAAGCTTAAAGAGAACAGAAACTAGCAAGCCATCTCTATTTTCTATTATGTCTATCATTTCCTCTTTGGCGAAAATGTAGTCCATAATATTCACAGAGGAAGTCTTTGGCTAAACTGTAAAAGTTGGTCATCCCCGGAGACCTAACTTAATGATATAGGTCATACTTGTCACAATTGAATTTGCTTGGTAAGATAAACAATAGTGATATAGAAGCTAGACTTTCAAGTTATGATGAAAATTATTGCTCGGTTAATGGTTGACTTTCACTAAAATCATGTGGGGCGCTATTGTTAATTTTACCTAGCAAATTCAGTTATGACAAATAGGACCTATATCACTAAGTTAGGTCTTTAGGGATGACCAACTTTTAAAGTTTATGCAGAGACTTCATCCTTGAACATTATGGACTACTTTTTTGCTAAATAGGAAATGATAGACATATAGAAAATAGAGATGCCTTGTAGCTTTTGTTTTCTATAAATCTATTAGAAAGTTTCCTCCAGAAGGACCACATAAAAGATCTAGAGATGGCGTCATTGGTGTGGTCACACTTCTTGGAACAATCCGCAATAGTGAGCTTAGACGGTAAAATATTACATACCCTTCTATCTAACCCACTTGTTCAATAATCTGAATCCCCTTTTCCACCTTTTAGACAAATCGATACTTGAAAATGCATTTTCCATTTTGAAGGCTCTTAGCCACGTATCTGGGTGAAGATCTAATGCTCGGGATCGTGTGTACAAACCCAAAATGTTGTTTATGCAAAATTAGCTGAACTTGGCAAGACTATTAGTGGTGAATCCCGTGTGATATATCTTGAGAAAAGAAGGTACAGAAGTTGTATTTTTATTTTATAACATATAGTGTTATGGAAGATCATTTACCTTGACCAACTTGATTGAATTGTCAAGAGGATTTCTCATTCATTTGAATTTACGTTTTGGCAGTTTATACTTTGGAGAGTTTGAATCCTTAGAGGGAACTGGCTTTGCCTTAGTCCTACCTTACCCTGGGGAGAAATCCCTTTAGGCTTCATGGATATGCAGTTAACATGGTTGACATAGACATCGATCATTTGGCAATAAGAACAATTGAAGGCTTGGGACTTCAAGAAACATTGTTTTATAGGCTTTTTGGCAAGTTTCAAGTTTATGACACTAGTACCCCATGTCTGCATTGCTCATAGTGCTGTATCACTGGACGATAGATTAGTATGAGAGGACGGAATGATTTCTCTTGGCTTATGGTCTCTCTATTTCTCCCTCCAATCTTCCAGATGATATAAATAATTAAAAAATTTATGTAATCGAGATCTAACAAAATTGAAATGAAAAGAGAAACAGAAGTTGGTTATTAGTCACGATAGTACGTGATCAAGCTAAATATTCTTCTTTACATTTTATTTGAGATTGAGAAAGGAGTAAAGGGACATTTTGGATGCATAGTCTATCATTCTTCAAATTGATCACAGAAGTTTTTTCTTTGATGTAAAAGTTGCTACAACAACAAGAATTCTTGTGGGTTGTTTCCTCCATTCATTTATAATCTTAAACAAGTCAATATTACGGCCCTAGGACCTGATTGCTAGTTCATGTTTAGAGGAAATCTTCATTTATTGCCCCAAGTTACCTTTTGACCATTTTGCCTCTTTAGGAAGCCAAACATATTCTTTCCTGTTGTCACGTTTGAAATTTAGATAAATGCTTCTCTCAAGATGTAGATTGAGGAGGCTATATAAGGACTTTTATAAGCTAAAGGACGTAGCATACTAGGTTGTATGAACACTCTCCAGGAAGCTTCCGTGTCAGTGTCTGAAAAAGCATCCCACATTCTTTGATACATGATAAACTCTCACGACACACTAGTGACATGGGACGTCAGACTCCTGACATGCCATTACGCATGGGACCAATTTAGAAAATTGCAAATATTTTTTTAGTAGTAAAATTAGAAATCTGCCAAAACCTAAATGCCTCCACTTAATCACCCTAATTGCACAAACCCTAATCATCATTTTCTCTCAGATGACGTCTCTTCTTAGCCTCTTGCAATTTTATGTTAAAGCATTTTCGCAAGAAGCTGTAACACATGCATCTTGACAAGAACTATGGCTGGCTTACTATTATGAGAGCGAGGTAACGAGTAAAGTCTACTGCTTAATTTTCACTAGTTTGGCTTAAATGTGCTACATTTCTTTCGTTAAATCTCTAGTGCCAGCGTTGAACCAAACCAATGACAATTATGTAAGAGACTTTGCTCTCTACCTGGTAACAGTGATCTCACATTTAACCCAATGACAATTAAGTAACAGACTTTGCTTATTACCTCATAATAGTAAGCCAGCTCTTGCTCTTGGCATGACGCACATGTTATGGCTTCTTACGATAGTGATTTAATAAATAATGTGTACCCAATTTTGACGCCAAAGTTGCAAGGTCAATAGTTGACGAGATGAACGAATGTAGAGATGCACAATTAATGGCTTCAACAAAAGCTTGACTTCAGCGTCAATTCCAAGCCACTTTATCATATGAAGAGCAGCGATTAATCCGCCAAAGATATAGTATGCACCTATAAGGGCTTCCAAACAATCTAATATGGTTTTTGAGACCATCCATTGATGGCCCTGGTGGCAGCACTTTCCAATGACTATTTTGTGTCTTCGTTAGAAAGTGTCACATTGAGAGGAACTTCTGATGTGCCCACACCACAACTACAAGGACAAGGGAATAGAGTGCGCTATGAAATGGTGAAAGTTGAGTGAAAATTATGGATATTGAGGATTGAGCACACGCAAAGGGAGATGCCGATAACAATCTTTGTCTCTCCCTTTGCATTTGTCTCTCATCTAACTGAATGGATTCGAGTATATAAACATAATTTTGTTCTTTCAAAAGAAGAAGATATTTTTGAGTTCATAAATAAAAATGCATCTCAAGAAACACGTTTTCGAGGAAAAATTGAATTCAAAAAGTTTCTACAAAATTCTTGCTATTTTTCATCATCTTTCCAACTTCATTGATCATCATTGGAGTTGATTTCATCACTTCTCAGGCAAACTCCGTATTGCTATGTTTACTTGATTGAAAGTCTCGAAGCGCTTCATCTTCAATTCAAATGTCATCGTCGGTGCTAATCTTCCCAAGCAAAGCATTATGAGATTTCCTTGTGGTTTCGACTGAAAATCATGGCTAAGAACTCTTCCTTGTGGAGTGCGTCCTTTGTTTGGCTTTGTTTCGTACCAATAAGCACAAGCGTCACGACCTAACTTTGGGTTTCCTCTCTGCCGGGGGGGGGGGGGGGGGGGGGGGGGGTGAACGAGAAGAAGCAGAGTTTAGAGGCAAAGGTGGGCCAACGGCTCTCTCGAGCTCATACTATGCGCGACGTTTTATTTCTCTTTAAGTTTGAATAGCCTCACCACTTCCCTTTTTGGGGTAGGTTAGAAACCAAACTAGGCACGAGAGTTTTACCTCTTTTCTTATGCAATTAGAGATATTCTACATCCTGGGATTTGATTACACTAATTATCTAATTAGTGTCCTTTCGGTACCTATAGCTCAATAGGATTGTTCATCTAAGTAATCATGTGTGTTTTTTTCAATTATGCTACTAAAGATATTGAAGTTGCTATGTTACGCCCCGAACCTTACAGGCACGCAACATCTCGCACAAATACACTGGTTGATAAAGATAATGCGACGTCCCAAGACTGTCGCCAACCCTGAAACCTTAATATCCAAATTAAACGCCAGTGGAAGCGATACCTTACCCCTGACAATGAATGAGCAAGGACTAGCACAACCATAACACCTCAAATTTTACACAATTTCAGCTCCATATTATACATGAGTCTCAGTTTTACAAATATTAACAACAACAACCAACCCAAAATGACCACATCCATCAGCAACCACCGATTCACACAAGGCCATATACAAATATCCACATCAGGATATGTATATAGCTCGAAACACCACGCCCTATTAGACAATACCAAAAGGAGACAATTAACACTCTAGTTTACTCTGACTCAGCTTTGCTCTACTCCGAGGACGTAGCTCCTTCGGGTCGGATTCTTCGGGTATTGATAACATCTGCTCTGGGTCCTCGTCCGGTTGCTCACCCATAAACCAGTCGTCCTCATGACCGTCTATTTCCATCGGCCAATACTCCTCTGACTCAACATCCATTGGCTCTGGATCGATGACCTCACCTCCGTACTTCAAAGCCTCTATGGGTCCATACTGGTCCTCGCTTTGAATCCGCACATCAAAACCAGAAATGGGGTCACCGAACACTAAGCCTCGCCGCTCCAGCCATGCCTCGAACTTAAGGGGCATCAAAAACTCACCTCCCTCGTCTATTCAAACAGAACACTCTACTTTCTTATATGCAGTATTATTCAAACCAGGATATAAAGTCTCCCACCTCTCTATCTCTACTGGGATGCCATAACGCACACCTGAAGTACTCATCTCACAGGCGAGGGTCTGAAAAGTGGGAAAAATAACGACAACTATGAGAACACATCTCGGTAAGTTTGCCTCCTAAACCTCGCTCAGGACAACGCGTAATCAGACAATTAATTCTAGGCATGCAGTTAGGCTAACAACTCAGTCATGACAATAAATGAATTCAACATGCAATTTACCATCCAATAGTGATATGATCATGCATTAGGATGCATAGGCATACGAGGATCTCAAGGTTCTGCCACAATAAGATTTCATTTTCATTTGACCCGCGCTAGTCGCCTCGACCCGCGATACTCGCATCGGGTCGGCATCCTTATCGCTCCATTTTCCCCGTGCCATATCGACATCTTAGGGCCGCCCTCTGCCCCGCGATAACACGCCTCAGGGCTAACATTACTGCTTGACGATCATTTCACACGACAGTCAAAAGCATGCCAAAGCAACACGATGCACCTTATGGAATTTACCCATACACGACAAGTCAAAGACACGCAATTTCAGTCAAGCACTTTAATTCCAAATGAAATCAGTAGGCAACGATTCACATTCGTGTAATTACCCAACGATTTTTATCAATACTGGTCGCATATTGCACCACAGGGTTGGATGTGCATTCCTAGTCCAGCTCATACATTTCAACTCTCAAATTCACATTCTTTTTCTACTCTGTGAACAGTAACTCCCCAGAGTTAATAGTGTTTTCCAGCATGAATAGTATTTTTCTACAGTGATTAGTATTTTCCGGTCGTGAATAGTGAACTCCTGCAGTGAATAGTATTTTTCGGCAGTGGATAGTATTTTTCGGCCGTGAATAGTGAACTCCGTTCCACCTCACAATCGACTCCGATTCGAGCCTCATTTTCGCTCTAGCCTTCGTCTAGCGATTACCTATCATCCTACTCAAGATTTAGGAGGAAAACTCACCAGAAATTCAGCGAAAAAGTCCACGAACAAAGCCGGGACCAAAATAGCAAAAACCGATGGGAGACGACCACGCGCAGAGCTAAACGAGTTGGTTCACAAGCTGAAAATCAATGTTTTCACACGAAATGAGCTCTAGGGGTCACTGGGGTTAACATATATCAATATGAGCCCTATGTGAAATTCGGGTAACAAAGACTGGTTCGTCGACCGAAACGGCGAAGCAAATTTGGAAGGTCAAACAACCTTGAATCGGAGTGATTCAAGTTGAAAAAGAACCATAAGACAATGAACTACGACATACCTGAAAATCACGTTGATCCAATGCTCGGTTTTCCGTCGGTGGCCGATTGAAGTTGAGGCCAGAAACTGGAATTCATCCTATGTAAGGTCCGGTTTTGGCTCTGTTTGAGGGGGTTCCAGGGCTCATCTTGAGCTGATTTTTGGTGAAGAGATTCTAGAGAGATAGGTGAAGATTAGGTTAAAAGGGCGTCTCAAACCGATAACGTTTGGGCAGCGAACAAGCGGCACAACGAGCGGCGGTTTTCTAGTGGCCAAAACCAAGAGAAAAAACCAAGAGAGAGAGAGAGAGAGAGAGCCAAGAAATTTTCTGAGGAGAGAGAGAGTGTGCTGTCAATAATTGAAGAGAGAGAAAGAGAGAAATATCTTCAATTATTGGGGGGATACTATTCATTGGTTAACCGATCAAAAGGTTTGATCGACGGCGACCGATGGTCGATTGATGTGATTAACAATGAATGATGAGGCATTTCTCGAAATTAGTAAAATTTTAGGACCGGCCGAGGCTCAATCAGTGCTGATTTGGCTCAACCGCGATCAGAAAAGACTCAAGATACCGCTGAACAATTTTTCTAGCCTCGCTAAAATTACTAACACTCTTTAGCTATGGATTCTAGCACAAGACGGGGGTGAGATGACAATTTCCAATTTTCCCTTTTCTTTAGGCATTCCAATGCCACGCTGCCAATTCACACCTTTCGAGGCGACATCCGATCTCATCCTCTGTAACACTCATGAGAGTCGATTGTCCTATTTCGGAACTCAATTCGTGGCCTCATTCATAAGACGACAGCTCTAAATAAATTCTCAAACTAACGGACGGCTTTTAGGAGTCACGCGTATCGACCATTTGGTCTATGTGCTTATATTCTTAGCTAGCCTTTCCCTTTTGGTTAGTTATCTCGAAGTGATCAGTTTCGAGTGAGATCCATTTATAACGCCTCTATGAAATAACCATTCTATATTCAAATTCCGAAAAAAGGGTCGAATTTCAGAATGTCACACGTTAGGTGTCCATGCAAATGTTCTTTTGGGATTTATTATGTTCTTGAAGGTAGTCCTAATTGCCATAAAAAGGGAAAAGAAACAACCAATTTATTTAGAGTATGTGAATAAAACATCCAAGTATCAGAAGCTTAAGATAAAAATGCAGAAATGAAAACCCTATACTAGTTGAGCAAAGAATATTACATAGCATCACTATAATCCATATGCTTGACTCGATGCAAAGTCGGGCAAAAAAATATATTGCCTTGTTATAAGGCTTGGGACATGAATCCCTTAAGCTTGAGATTAGAGACTAATTCTAATCCCTTAAGCATGAGATGTACAAGGGAAGGAATGAAATACATCCATCCATGACAGGAAAGCTGATCATGTCTTTCTCAAGGATACGTTAGCTATTGACTTATGAAAGCAAAGCTGTCACGTCCTGAAATTTCGAAATATGAAATTATATTGAAATTTGAATTTTTTTTTTTGGAAAAAAGGATCAATTTTTGGACGCGAATATTAATTTAGTTGGTGTGTCAGTCCGAAGTTTGAATCTCGTTTGATTGCGTCGAAGGAATTTTTCTATTCACGCCATAAAATTTCTCATTCGCGTTGAAACTAATCGTGTTTGAATCCTCGTTGTGCAAACCTGAAAAATATATCCACTTGCTGTGCGAATTTTTCACCCTGACCCAAAATTCCTAAATACACTTTTGCCTCTGAAATTATGTACTACAAGATAAAAAAAAAATTACAATTTGATTTGACTCTTTTGTTTATTATTTCATTCCAATTATCCTATTCTATTTCCCACTTTCGACCGGTCAAATCCCTCTTCCTACACTGTGCTGAATGATGGCTTTTTCCCCCCTAACGTCACTCTTATTTTTCTCTCCCGCTTACTCTCTCAATCTCCATCTTCTGCTCTCTCTCTCTCTCTCTCTCTCTCTCTCTCTCTCTCTCTCTCTCTCTCTCTCTCTCTCTCTCTCTCTCTCTCTCTCTCTCTCTCCTTTCTGCCATGTTCATTCCCAATGCAAGGCTGACTTTCTCAGCCACCGACTTCTGAAATACACTGTTCATGTGAGAAGCCATCACTTCTTCTTCTTCTTCTTCTTCTTCTTCTTCTTCTTCTTCTTTATTCTTCTTTTCTTCTTCTTCCTTGGCTCTTCGGGTTAGTTTGCTGCTCCTGCCGTTTGTTTTCTGTTGCTGTTGCTTCTTCCTCTTCAACGGTTACTGTTGCTTCTTCTTCGGTTAGGCTGTTGTCTTCTTCTGCTTCTCGTCACCTATCCAGCCACTACTCTGCCACCCAGCTCACTCCACCGCTGTCAATGCGCTCTTCCTATGAACCGCCTACTTTCCCGTCAACCCGAGCTCCCCATCGTTGCACCGCTATTGCTGTCACTCATTTTTAGTTGCTGCTGCTTCTTCTTCTTCTGATTTTGGGAGGCTGATGCGTGCACCTCATTCTCTTGGCTGCTTGTGATTCTGCAGCTGTTGTTGCCTCTTCTCCTGTTCTCAGCTGCTCAAGAACCTAGTGCTGCTGCTGCTTCTTTGCTTGCTGCCGCTGCTTATTCCTGTTGCTGCCGGTGACATCTTCTGCTCCAGTTCATCCTCGTCAGCCACCACTAGCCCCTCCGTCTTGCCAAGCACCATCTCGAGCTTACAAGCTTGCCGTTGCTCTATTACCTAATGCGAGTACAACCGAGCCTGCTACTGACCAGCCATGAGCATCGTCATTTTCATCATCGTCGCTTGCAGGAAAGCGCCGTCGCTCACCGAAAATCGTGACTGCTCGTCAGAGTTAGCCGCCGCTAGCCGAACTAGTTAACATTGTGAGTTAACCTCTAATCCTTGGTTAAGGCATTAATTTCGTTCGAAATTAAATTAGTAAATTAATTAGTTAAATTAAACATCAGTGTAGTCTAATTGTGGCTAGTTTAGTTAGGGATCAAGTTTAGGTTAAATAGCCATAATTAAATAAGTTTGACTGAGTATCGAAGTAGTTAATGGCTAGTCAAAAATTTGATTAATTGATTAATTGAATTTGTGGTCACAAGCAAGTGATGGACTAGAGCCGAGCGACTGATGAATTGTTTGACTGACTGACTGGTAGTCTAATAGCCATTGGTGGTTATTTGTTTTAATAATTGAAATTGTTATGATATTTTCGTGATCAATTGCTTGAGGTCGAGACCGATATGGGACTGTTAAATAGTTGGAGCGAATCCTGTTTGACCAATTAATAATCGGCTTATTCGTGCTCAGTTGTAAAAATTGAAAGTTGGCTGATTTTATAACTCATGAAGGTGGTCATGCAAGGGTTTTAAAATTCGTGCCACTCGTACGGTCTGCGCTAGTCGTATGATTTTTTCGTGGTAATTCTGTGTCCTACCAATCGTAGGAATCCTATGAATTACCAAAAGACACTGCCAGCCATAGTGCTTCGTCACACCAATCGTGTGCTTTTTTTCTTGATAGTGCCATGTCATGCGAGTTGTACGAATCTTACGAACTATCAGAAGACACTGCCAGTTATAGTATTCAGTCACACTTGTCGTGTGCAATGAAGCTTGTGACCACCCATAATTTGTCACACCCCGAACCTCCACCAGCGCGCGACATCTGCACAACGACGGTCGATATATGTGACAACCCAGGACTGTCGCCGACCTTGAAACCTTAATATCTAAATAAACGCTAGCGGAAGCGATACCTTATTATTGACAACAAATGAGCAAGGACTAACCAACCATAACACTTCATATATTACACATTCTCAGCTCCATATTATACATGAATATCTGTTTTACAAATATTAACAACAACAACCAATTCAGGGCGACCACGTTCCTTAGCAACCACTGATTCACTATCAATTGTCCTTGCCAACTTGGTACTCCGCCACCTAGATATCAAATCATGTGGTATCCCTGCCATGCTTATATCCTATGGACAGAAAAATGGGAGAAATCACCGCGAGAACACATCTCAGTAAGCTCATCCCTAATCTCGCTTAAGATATTACATACCCTCAGGATTCAACTCTAACATGCTCTTCTAGATGCTCGGGTCACGGTAATAGAAACAAGGGCAAGCGAGAAATAGCTCATCATCAAAATAATCAAGCACCCCAATAATTCGTATCTACATAGATATTAACAATGCAAATGCGTGCACACTCCATGCTCAAATTCCATTTTCAGCTTTCTAGCCGACTCGACCCTCGTTAAATGCATTAGGCCCATGCCCTTTTTGCACTAAAATATGCATCTTAGGCACACGATATCTCAATAATTGACTATAAATACGAAGGGACGGCATATGAACAGTATTCTAGGCTCGTGAACAGTACTCAAGGTGTCGTGATTTGAACACTATTTGGCCCGTTTTTGCACTAAATCTCTCAAAAATTCACTTTTCGGTACTCGAACCTTACGGGACCCACATCATCCATCACCAATAGCTTATATCCAACCAAGACAGCAACATACCCAGCCCAAATAATATATCACAGCCTCGCCACAGAATCGATTTGTTCAAATACGCCAATTCCGGCAATTTTTCTATACCGATCTACCTTGGATCGCACCCTAAAGTCTATCCATGAAACGACGAACGGCCCGGCGGAGGCGTAGAATCCGACAAAGCATAAGGAAACCAAGGCTGTTTAAGGGCTGAACGGAATGGTTCATAAGCTGAAAATCCATATTTTCACATGAAAATGAGCTCTAGGGGTTGCTGGGGTCAACATATATCAATATGAGCCCTATATAGAATTCGGGTAACAAAAGACTAGTTTGTCGACTGAAACGGAGAAGCAGATTTGGAAGGTCAAACGACCTCAGATTGAAGTGATTCAAAGTGCTGTAAACTCATCACGGATAGAAGTACGATATATCCAAAAATCATGAAAATCCAATGGTCGGATTTCTGTCAGTAGCCGATCGAAGTTGGTGGCAGAAAGCTGGAATTCAGCCTGTGTAGGGTCCGGTTTTGGCTCGGTTTGAGGGGGTTCCATGGCTCATCTTGAGCTGATTTTTGGTGGAGAACTTCTAGAGAGATAGGTAAAGATGAGGTTAAAAGGGTGTCTCAAACTAACGACGTTTGGGCAGCAAACGAGCAGCACAACGAGTGGCGGTTTTCCGACCGCAAAAAACCAAGAGAGAGGGAGAGCCACGAAATTTTCTGGTCATAGAGAGAGTGATCTGCTAATAATTGGAGAGAGAGAGAGAGAGAGAGAGAGAGAGAGAGAGAGAGAAATATCTTAAATTATTGGTGGGAACTATTCATCGGTTAATCGGTACTATTCATTAGTTGACCAGTCAAAATGTTTGATTGACGGCGACCGATGGTCGATTGATGTGATTGATGTGATTGACAATGATTGATGAGACATTTCTTGAAATTCGTGACATTTTGGGACTGATCGGGCACAATCGGGACTGATCAAGGTTCAACTGCGATCGAAAAATAACTCGGGATTTCGTCGTAAAATTTTTTAGCCTCTCTAAAATTACTAATACTCTCTAGCCATATATTCTAGATCAAGCTATGGGTAAAATGGTCACTTTCGATATTTTGCCTTTCTTCTAGCTCAAATCAGAGGCAAGATAGAAATTTCTAATTTTGCCTTTTTTCACTGGGCATTCCGACATCCATTTGCCCATTTTTTTGCCTTTCTAGACAATATTCAAATTCACAACTGTGACATTCATGAGAGTTGATTGTCATAATCCGTAACTCAATTCGCGGCCTCATTCATAAGATTGCAACTTTAAACAAATTCTCAGACTAACGGGATGGCTTTTAGGAGCTACGTGTATCGACCTAAAATTAGGTCCACATACTTAAATTCCTATCTAGCCATTCCCATTTGGTTAGTCATCTCAATATGATCAGTTCCGAGTGAGATTTAACTACCGTACATCAATGAAATATATATCCATTCTATTACAAATTCCGAGAGTGGGTCGAATTTCAGGATGTCACATAATTGGGACGACTGAACGAACAATCTTCTTATCTGGGCTTCGGTTGCTAACTCATTAAGATATATTTCTCACTTTGTTGTGGTTATCATTTTTCAAGTCCAAGGTAGTGGAGGAGGACGATGGAGTAGTATCCTTTCTTTTGAGAGTAGATAAGTAGCTAACCCTTCCCGACCCACCTATCTTTTTGCCGGTCTTAGGGAGCCACCTCGAAGAATGGAGTTGTATTTATGCTATATAACTCCATATGGTTAGCGATTCTTTGCTGTTGATGTATTAAAAAAATACCAAGCTAAAATTCATGAAAATAGAATTTCTTATTTTTCTATCCCTAGTTGGTTAATTGTCCGGGAGCATTAGAAATGTTTTCGCATGTATAAAAGTTAGTTTGGTCATTAGTGCGCCTGGGACACTATTCTTTCTGACCTGAGGCGTTTTGGTAGAGATGGCACATGCTCGAGGATAGGGGCGTGACCAAAGCTAGTACAAACAAGACGAGAGTGAAGGCCATATAATCATAAGATACTGTGTGCAAAGAAAAGGGCGTTCGTCATCCATGCTCCAGAGATTGTGAGAAGCACGAGACAAAAGGAGGAGGTACAACAAAAGTTCATAAGCTTTCTCCCTCAATCATTTGTAATAACCTAAACCTTATAACATGTAAGTTTCTTGCCTGCTCTTTGTAATTGTAAATGCTATTTGTTTGCCAATTTACTGAGGGCCATTCCATCTAAGTGTTCAAGTTTCTTGACCTTCGAAAGCCTTGAGGATTGTCCAAGTGCTTCAAATGTTTGAGGATCATTCTATAGGGCGGTTCACCGCATGCATCCCATTCTGCAAACAACACCGTGATCCACTACGACTCCGATTCGAGGCCTTCATTTGATGCCAAAACACCAAGCACCCCGCGAAGACCGAAGCCAATTCGAGCCACTAGAACACTAGAACACGCCAAGGCAAGATTGAGACAAGAACTCGAGAATTTAGTCATCACTCAGTGGTGAAGTGCTCTGATTGATTAATTCTTTTTACAGATACAATCTTGGCGAAATCTTTTTGCGGTGGAGGTTTTCTTGATTAAGTCTCACTCTTGCGTTCCCTTTGCAGGGTTCTTCACGATGGCCCCTCCTCTTGGCCTTGCTATTAAGGGCGTGTTCCAGCATTTTTTTTTTGTTTTGGTGTCCATCAATTTGCGGCCACATCATCCAACGGAGGTTCTCTATTCGAGCGTCCTGGTGTCCTTTGATAATCAGTGGCAACCCTTCCAATTTTTGCAGGAACACCCACTCCGGAAATAATATATATGTGTATGAGTCTATGATCCAGCTCCATCTAGCGTCCAAATCATAAAACTTACCTTAATCATCTCATGTCGTGCATTCATGCATCAATGAAAGAAAGCATTAGAATGTTCACATAGAAGAATTGACCAACAAGGAACTTAGCCAAATCAAGGAATCGTTCCTTTTGGAAAGATTGATTCATATCATCGGTAAAGTCGATTAACCTCCTAATCGCAACCACTATAACATATTATTTTATTATTTTTATTTTTTTTGGCATTTTCTATATTTCAATATTCCATATTTTTTACTAAGGAAAATAAAGTTACAAATCAAATTGTCCTAAAACAAGAACTGGAATTCCTAAACTATGTAAACCTAAACTAATTGATATTCTATTAAAATTATTGCAAAGATTCTACGACCTACCTAAGACTTGAACTTACATATCATTTTTTATTTTTAATTAATTTGTTATATTTTTCGTTTCTATATTTTGTGTTACTTTTATTTCCTCGATTCCTTTTTCAGTCCGTTTCTCAGGCCGTCATATCCAAAACATGGATTCATGCTTTCGCTAGTTATCCCTTTGCCTCTTTCATTTACCCTTTCTTTCCAACATTCTGCGATTACTACTATAGAGACATGATGAACTCTTTACTATGTTCATCAGTCAATTAGCTTTTTCATCGTTGTTCTAGATTGAAAAAATCAACACCATCAAACATCTCATCAACCAAGGAACTCATTAATTCCGAGGTAAATTGTCAAATGAGTCCTAATCCTTTCACAATTTGCCAATTCTGTTACGCTCCAAACCCATGAGCCACGCGACATCCTTGTCATACTTGTACGGTCGAATGGTTCATGAAAACGACGGCTCGGGAAACTCGTTGTAACCAAACGACCTCAGAGTTCCTTAGGCAACGGAAACAAGTTCCTTCAATCTACTATATATAAAAATGAGATAGATAGAGAGAGACATTAAATCTTTACAGCAAGCCAAGCCTTATACCACATCTCATGTACAATGTTCGCATACAACCAAAAGGAGGACATCATCTATACACCAAAACTTCAGTTAACCTACTCTATACATCCATGCTATATACATGTGGAGTTACCACTGCCATCTTTCCACCTCTATTCATACGATACTCTTGTATCTTATGTACGTCATTCCCTCTGGTTCCAAAAATGACTGAGTTGCAGTCTCGATTTCCTTCTGGGTCTCCTGCCTTGTCAGTATTGCACTCATTGCGGGGGTCGGGGGTCCGAAAGCAGGGAAATCACCTATGAGAACAAATCTCAGCAAGCTAACCCCTAATCCCCTCCTCAAGATACCAAACAAACCCAGACCAAACTCTTAGGTCCCAACTCAAGCACTCAAAATCACTAGGCCAAATTTCATTACCAAAATTCGTTCAATTTAGAAAAGTCGCCACAGAGTGGCAAAGCATATAAAGCATTTATAACAGGTCCAATCCAGGACTACACAAAACCCAGATAACACAATCAGTTAAGAGCTTAATAACAGCAATTAAACTTTCAATTTGAAACCACGTCCCATCTAGGACAATTATAGCAATCACTCATGCATGCATGCTCAATCATGAGCCTCGGATTAGTAGCCAATTTGACCCGCGTCATAGAGGCGCATCAGGTTTGACCTGCGTCGTGGACGCCTCAGGTCCGTGCCTCAACCCGCATATGGGACACCTCAGGTTGACACCTTATTGCTCCAGCTACCCCGCGTTAAACGCTTTAAGGCGCACTGTGCCTCGACTTGGGTCATATGGGCGCCTCAGGTCGGCACACTTATCTTTCTAATTCCTCATGTCATATAGGCACTTCAGGTCGGCACACTTGTCCCTCCAATTTCCCGTGTCATATAGGCACCTCAGGGCCATCCTCCATGGCTACGTTTCACACGTGAAATCCATCGCTTTAGCCCTTCAGGCTAATAAAATCTGTTAAATTCATTTGGACAAAAATCACCGGCCAAGTACGTTAGGCTATATTTCAAATACGAGTCTAAATATTTAATTCACATGGCCGACACAATGGCCAAACCAATCCATTCGTTTCACGTGCATAATTTTATTGAAAATGTCTAATTTCTCATGTGGAACCCAAAATGACCCAAATAATTATTTTCAAGCATTCATGGAATAACTTCAAATATTATTTTGAACACGAACACGGGCCCTAAATATTTGAAATAGTAAGATAAAATATTACTCGAACCCGGTTTTGCATAAAATGCTCCATAAACCCATTTTTCGGTATTCGAACCACACGGAACCCACAAAAACTTGTCATTTTCAAACTAAAATCAAATTGGGCAGCACGTGAACAGTGTTCGTGGGTCGTGAACAGTAATTTCATAACTCTATTTGGCCCATTTTCGCTCTAAATATCCCGAAAATCCATTTTTCGGTACTTGAACCTCGCGGGAACCACACCAACCATCACCAACAGCATTATTCAAGCATGGACAGCAACATTTCATCAATCCACAGCCCATTCAAAGTCCACAGAAATTGATTTCCATCAAATACGCCGATTACGGTAAATTTTCCTAAACCGATTTACCACGAATCGGTCCCTAAAGCTAATCCATGGCAAGTCTAACATCATGAGCGAAGTCTAGAGGTTTAACTTACCTAAACGAAGTCAAAACAGGGCTGAGGATGCAGCGATAACCGGTGGTAATGATGACGACGGCGGATTTCGGTGGATTTAGGTTGAACCGGGGATGTTCAAAGGCTTAATGGGATGGTTGACAAGCTGAAAATCAATATTTCCACATGAATATAAGCTCTAGAGGTCGCTGGGGTCAACATATTTCAATATGAACCCTATATAAAATTCGGGTAACAAAAGATTAGTTCGTCGACCGAAATGACACAGCAAATTTGGAAGGACAAACGACCTCCGATCGAATTGATTCAAATTGGAATAGAACCATAAGAGATTGAACTACAACATATCCGAAAAGCACGATGATCCAACGGTCGGATTTCTGTCGACGGCCGATTGAAGTCGGCAGCAGAAATTTGGAACCCAGCAGAGAGAAAAATCCGAAATTAAGAGAGAGAGAGAGGAGAGAGAATGTTCTGGTGATAAGAGAGAGAAAAAGAGAAGAGAGAGAGTAGATATTATCTCTAAGGGCAAATAGTTGAGTTTACTATTTATCGAAAGCGACTTAAAGCTGAACGAATTGACTGATTTTTAGACTATCAGTAAAGTTTTGGATTGATAGAGCTTGGGCATCAATAATTTCGGTCAAAGCTGGTCAAATTGGTCAAAAATATGACCGACGAGATATTTCTCGAAATTCGTGAAATTTCAGGACCGGGTGGGACTCGATCGGAGAATGACTCCAGATTTCATCATAAAATTTTTCTAGCTTCTCTAAAAATATTCTTACCCATATGCCATATAATCTAGGTCAAGCCGTGTAACATCCCGAATTTCAATTGTCTGTAAGATAAATAATATTAGATTTTCGAGGATTGAGAGACAAAAATTGGACATCGCCTTGAAAGGTTCGAAAATTAGCTAATTGATTTCGGAGTGCCGAGAAGGAAGGCAAAAAAATTAAAAATTTCTGTCGAGTCCCTGATTTGCTTTGGATTCAGTGGCTAGGGTGTGAGATGAATTTTAGCGAAGTCAGAAAAATTTTCCGAGATCATCTCGAGTCATTTTCCCTTCGCGATTGAGCCAAAATAACACCGATTCAGTCCCAATCAGTCCCGTTTTGGCACGAATTTTGAGGATTGACTAGTCAAACTTGCTCTCCAAGTTTTGACCAGATTGGATAAGCTTTGACCAACTTTTGGTCAAATCGATGAATAGTAAGTAGATATTTTGATTATTTAATTAATATTTTGAGATATTTTAAATAAAAAAAAATATTATTTTGGGAAGACCATTTGACTTTTCTCTCTTCTTCTTCCCTCTTACGGCAGATCACCATCCCTCTTTCTTTTTCTCTCACGGTGGAAAAGTTTCCTTCTTTTCTCCCTCCCTCTCATTTGGCTCCAAATTCTGGCTGCAGACTTCAACCGGCCGCTGACAAAAATATGTAAGTTGGATTCTCGCAATTTTTGGATATGTTGTAGTTCAATGTCTTATGGTTCTAACCCAACTTGAATCGCCTCAATCGGAGGTCGTTTGACCCTTCAAATGTATTTTCTCGTATCAGTCGACGAAACTGTTTTCTGGGTGCCGAATTTCTGTTTTAGCTCTAATTGATTTATATCGACCCCGGCTGCCCCTAGATCTCATTTCCATGTCAAATATATGATTTCTAGTTCGTTTTGATGTCGGTTCAGCCCCTGAACAGCCTCGGTTTGGATTAAATCCACCGGAATCCGTCGTCGTTGTTGTGCTCCGCCGTGCGTCGCTAATCATCGCTGCTTCCAGCCGCTTTCTCAGCCCTGTTTCAGCTTCGTTTAGGTGAGTTTTACTTCTAAATCTTGAGTAGGGCACTGGATTATTCATGGATTATTTCTAGGATGCGATTAGAGGTAGTTCGGTTTAGAAATTTGTCTGATTTAGAGATATTTGTGAAAATCGATTCTGTGGGTGTGCTGGATGCACTGTGTAGCCTCGAGAAATTACTGCTCTTGATAGTTAGACCGACATTTGGTAGGCTCGGGTGGCGTGTGTCGAAGTCGAGATAAGTTAGAATGCCAATTGGAGCAATTCCGACGGAATCGGAACGGATTAGGCAAAGTGATTGGCTTATATATTATAATAAGACGTGACGATTGTGTTTTGAGCATGCATTCGTATGCACTTTATTTATTTGCTATGATATGATAGAATTGCATGCTTAGGGTTCGATCTGAGAGTATCTGGTATCCTGAGCGAGATTTAGAGGGCGAACTTGCTGAGCTATTAGCTTACCCTTGTTTGGGGATCATCTTTTCAGATGTGTAGGTTTGGCATTGGATCGAACGATGGAGACGATGAAGACAATAGGTGGTGCAAGTAAGAAGGGAGCGAGTATTGAGTAAGCCTTGAGATAGCGTTCTGGGGTGCTAGAGTAAGTTTTGGTATCAGAGCGGGTCAGTGGAGTGATAAGGAGTGACGAGTTAGAGCAAAGATAGCTCGACCAGAAGTGTATTTGAGGTTTGGAGCAATAAAGATGTTGATTTATGGGATAGTCAAGTAAATAGACAATATGCCTATAATTTCTAGGCTTGAATCGTTTGATACTGAGTGATTTACAGTGATTCTGCTAAGTTGCAGGTGCAACTGGACTTGAGGTGAGAATCTAGACCCTAATTGTTATGAACTAGCGATAGTTGCCTTATGGCCGCTTGTTGGACGAGAATTTTATCGATCAATGTATAGACTTGATGATCTTTGTGCTTGGTGGGGGCAGTATAGTGATCGATAATGTTAAGCTTAAGATAGGGCTTGATGTGAAGTGAATAGTATGTGAGAAGCAGTGAGAACAATCATGCATTGCATGTGTTGATTGCATCAAAATTTGAAGTTTGAGAAACGTACATGCATAGTTCATGACATTATTTTGTTGGACTTGATAAACCGTCGCTTGGTATGGGACAAGCTGTACGGGATGCCTAAAAACCGTAGTGAGACATGGTATGGGACGTGTTGAGCGGGATCTTCTTAGTAGGTGCCTGACTTGGAGACGAACCAGGCGAAAGCTGGTGGGCCTGTAACGACCCGGTCTGACGAGGGCGGGGAGTGATCGCCGGAGCTAGAGAGAGCTCGGACAAGGTGCGGCTCCTGGCAGGCTTCTAAGATGGCGATGGGGGCAGGAATGAACCAAGTTAAGCATTGAAAAGTGGGTCTAGGCGTTGTGCGAAGTCTGACTTATTTTGAAAAATACATTGCATTAAAGTTGATTTTAGAAAAAAAAAATAGAAAAATGCATAGCATTGCACATGAGGAATCGGAATGATGGATGAAAGTTAAAGTGGATTGAGATGCCTTGATTGAGGAATGCCTGAATGCCTTGTGGATGTTGGTGAAAGTCGAACAGTTGTTGTGTGCCTCCGTTGTGACCGGAGAGAGCCCCTACTGTATGATCAGGGTAGCCTTAAGATATGATGAGACCCACATGAGCGAGTCGACGAGTGATCCGATCGCGTCATGATGGGGTGTGAATTATGTGAAATGTGTTTGAATGACCGTAACCAACAGAATCCTGGCATGGCATGTGGTTCTGGCATAAAAAAAAATTGGCAAAATGACATATGTACAATCTGAGTGATAATGGATGATTTGCCTGAATGTATACTGGACGTGATAAGTCCATTGAGTAGTGTCATGTGAATTGACGAGTATGAGAAGGGAACTTGAGACGTTTATGGAGTGATCATAAGCGAGTGGCCTAGTAATATCGCCAAATAGATTTATGATCAATCAGGGGGTAACGACCCTAAGAATGATTAAGATTGCGAGATGTGGCAACTAAAGAGGACAAGTGATCAGAGTGCGCAGCGAAAGCGTAATAGGCTACATAGTTGAGTGAGATAATGACTGTAAGGGTTTTGCTTTTGCTAAGGAGGAAGTAAATGACAAGTTTCGAGGACGAAACTTCTTAAGGAGGGAAGATTTGTAACATCCCGAATTTCAATTGTCTGTAAGATAAATAATATTAGATTTTCGAGGATTGAGAGACAAAAATTGGACATCGCCTTGAAAGGTTCGAAAATTAGCTGATTGATTTCGGAGTGCCGAGAAGGAAGGCAAAAAAATTAAAAATTTCTGTCGAGTCCGTGATTTGCTTTGGATTCAGTGGCTAGGGTGTGAGATGAATTTTAGCGAAGTCAGAAAAATTTTCCGAAATCATCTCGAGTCATTTTCCCTTCGCGATTGAGCCAAAATAACACCGATTCAGTCCCAATCAGTCCCGTTTTGGCACGAATTTTGAGGATTGACTAGTCAAACTTGCTCTCCAAGTTTTGACCAGATTGGATAAGCTTTGACCAACTTTTGGTCAAATCGATGAATAGTAAGTAGATATTTTGATTATTTAATTAATATTTTGAGATATTTTAAATAAAAAAAATATTATTTTGGGAAGACCATTTGACTTTTTCTCTCTTCTTCTTCCCTCTTACGGCAGATCACCATCCCTCTTTCTTTTTCTCTCACGGTGGAAAAGTTTCCTTCTTTTCTCCCTCCCTCTCATTTGGCTCCAAATTCTGGCTGCAGAATTCAACCGGCCGCTGACAAAAATATGTAAGTTGGATTCTCACAATTTTTGGATATGTTGTAGTTCAATGTCTTATGGTTCTAACCCAACTTGAATCGCCTCAATCGGAGGTCGTTTGACCCTTCAAATGTATTTTCTCGTATCAGTCGACGAAACTGTTTTCTGGGTGCCGAATTTCTGTTTTAGCTCTAATTGATTTATATCGACCCCGGCTGCCCCTAGATCTCATTTTCATGTCAAATATATGATTTCTAGTTCGTTTTGATGTCGGTTCAGCCCCTGAACAGCCTCGGTTTGGATTAAATCCACCGGAATCCGTCGTCGTTGTTGTGCTCCGCCGTGCGTCGCTAATCATCGCTGCTTCCAGCCGCTTTCTCAGCCCTGTTTCAGCTTCGTTTATGTGAGTTTTACTTCTAAATCTTGAGTAGGGCACTGGATTATTCATGGATTGTTTCTAGGATGCGATTAGAGGTAGTTCGGTTTAGAAATTTGTCTGATTTAGAGATATTTGTGAAAATCAATTCTGTGGGTGTGCTGGATGCACTGTGTAGCCTCCAGAAATTACTGCTCTTGATAGTTAGACCGACGTTTGGTAGGCTCGGGTGGCGTGTGTCGAAGTCGAGATAAGTTAGAATGCCAATTGGAGCAATTCCGACGGAATCGGAACGGATTAGGCAAAGTGATTGGCTTATATATTATAATAAGACATGACGATTGTGTTTTGAGCATGCATTCGTATGCACTTTATTTATTTGCTATGATATGATAGAATTGCATGCTTAGGGTTCGATCTGAGAGTATCTGGTATCCTGAGCGAGATTTAGAGGGCGAACTTGCTGAGCTGTTAGCTTACCCTTGTTTGGGGATCATCTTTTCAGATGTGTAGGTTTGGCATTGGATCGAACGATGGAGACGATGAAGACAATAGGTGGTGCAAGTAAGAAGGGAGCGAGTATTGAGTAAGCCTTGAGGTAGCGTTCTAGGGCGCTACAAGCCGGGGGCAAAATGGTTGCTTTCAATATTTTGTCTTTCTTCTCGGCACTCCGAAACCAATCAGCTAATTTTCGAGCCTTTGAGGGCGATGTCCAATTTCAATTGCAATATTCCTAAAAACTTGATTATTCAAGTTGGGAATCTGATTTGTGGCCACATTCATATGATAGCGACTCTAGTAAATACTCAGTCTAACGGGCGGCTTTTAGGAGCTACGTGTATCGACCTGCAATTAGGTCCACGTACTGAAATTCCTAGCTAGCCATTTCCCTTTGGTTAATCATCTCTAAATGATTAGTTCCGAGTGAAATTTAACTACAGTGCATCAATGAAATATATATCTATTCTATTACAAATTTCGAGAGTGGGTTCAATTTCAAGATGTCACAAATTCAGTCCCAAACTTTTAAGTTTTTTCATTCAGTCCTAAATAATATCACATCTTTGTAATTCAATCATATTTGCCAGAAAATCGTTGACGTAGAAACCGGATGTCCTACGTGGTATCGCCGGCGCCGACATGGATAATTTTTACAAAATTTTTTAAAAATTTTGAATTAATTTTAAATTTTTTCTTTCCATTTATTTTCTATATTTTTTTCTTCCATTTCTAGGATAAAGGCTGTCAGCCACTAGTTAAACATCGACGTGGGTCATTGGCCCTCGTTGGCTCTTGCCCAAGGACCGACTGGCCAGTGGCCAAAGGGCTGCTGGCCCTTGAATCCAAAATGGGAGAAAAAAACTAAAAAAGGAAAAAAAGAAAAAAGAAAAAAATGTTAAATTTTTTAAAAAAATTGTCGACGTGACCGCTAACGGTGCCATGTACAATAGTCAGCATCCACTTCAGCAATTTGACCAAAAGTATTGAATTGGAAGAACATGAAAAGATTTAGCACTAAATCGACAAGCTTAAAAACTTTAAAACTAAATTGGCAAAAGTGCAAAAAGTTCGTAACTTTTTTGACAATTTCCTCAATTAATTCCAGTCACCTAACACAGATTTGTTTTTTCGTTTTTACCTAGAACTATAGCAATCCTGAGCAAACAAGTTCATGCGAGGGTTCATTAACTTCTAAGTCCACAGCCAGGTCAGGAAGTGATTTGATATCAATCGAAAAGCATCATCAGTTGAACAAAGAAAAGGTATGGCCGACGACCAAGAAATTCAGTCTAGTGAAATGAGGTTCATGACATACTCGGTCACGTGATAAAACTAAATGGCAGAGGTTCAAATGCTTTGTTCACCAATGAAATTTACTAACTTGAATCTACATGTGGCGGAGAGTAACAAGAGCAGACTTGAACAATATGCATAGATAGGTCTCAGCCATTGGGGAACTTTCCAACAACAATCACGCAAACATGCCTAAAGTCTTCTCGATTACAGCCAAACACGAAAGTACTTCAACAAGAGAGGAAGCATAAATAAAAATGGTTGTGAAGTTCCTTTAATCACAATAATCATGCCTACTGATCTATTTCATTAATTTCATCAGACACGTTGTTGACATCTCGGCCAAAGAACTCTGTTGAACGTGTAAATCCATAGTTCATATTATAGTCATCACATGCGCAGCGAAACATATAAGTAGCATGAACTCAATGGCAGAAGATCTTCAGCGAATCAGTAGCAAAAGATTTTGTGGTACCTGTTCAGCATGTGAAAGGACCGAAATAGAGAATATGTTCTTACCTTAGTGAGACTTACTTTTTAGCTTCAACTAGCGAGTGTTAGAGAGCAAAGGTGCTAGACGCGTCGGTGATGAAGCGCTTGCGATGGTGGATGGAGCTGCAATCCAGTTCTTCGAGCACTTGGATAAGGAAATAGAGTTAAACAGATGAGTCTCTGGAAACTGGAGAATGAGGGAGAACCTAAGCTTCAATGTGGTTGCAGTAATGAAATGATGAAAAGGTTGAAGTGGGGAAACCATTTCACTCTCATCGCTGACAACAATAATGCACTATTGTAGAACAATGACCACAAACACGGACTAAGGGCCACTTTGATAAGGCTCTTGTTTCTCTTACTCTTTCTTTTGTTTTCGAGAATAGAAAAAGAACATAAATTTATTTAATAATGTCAATTGATTTTTCTATTCTTGTCAACGGCCAGGGCACAAATTTGCAACAAAAATAGGAAGTAAAAAAAAGCTACTTTTCTGTTCTTGGGAAACGAATTAGAAAAAATATTTATGCTTAGAAGTTTTCCAAAAAAAAAAGTTGTTACCAAATAGGTACCATGAACTTTTTTTTGTTCCTCTTATAGCGAAATAATTGGGGTATGACATAAATCTACATGGTGTAATTTTCAGCAAAACTTTCATCTCGATTTATTAGTTTGCTCATAAAATACTCGTTTTGCTGTAAAACAATTTATACATTCATAAGACATACATTATATTTTACTCTGATAAGTGTACTTGCATTTGTGATGTATATCTCATAACTAATATTCGATCTTACATTGAACTTGTCATTTATTAATCTTGTATGAAGTATTTGATGATATTGCACCACGTTCGTACAAATGAACACATTAAACATTTGATTTCTCTGATACGAATAGAATTGTATTCCATGAACAAAAATGATTTATTGAACGTCTAAATTTACATTTTTCCTATTTTAATATGCATGCTTTTCTCAATTATAGAATAGTTAAGATAAACTCCGCATAACAATGTATTCCAGATCTCTCTTTTTATATATTTTTTGTTTGAAACAGAGCTGATAGCCGTGCGAGCAGGTGGTGATCGAGAGTAGTGCTCTCATCTAATTGACGGAGATTCTCTTGTTAAGGAGATTTTTGGGGGATATAAAGATGTTTGGAAGAGAGTCTTATCCCACGTTTATCTCATCTATTCTACAATTGAGAAGAACATGCATATTAAATTGGGATAATGTATATTTAAAATTGAACTCGATCATTTTCGTATTGGAGATTTCCAAGGAACAATATGTTTATTTGTATGAACATCAAATGTTTCATATTAGAGTGATAAATGACAAGTTACATCTTACATCATCGAATATAAGGAATAAAATATGTTGCAAATATATATACATTTATCTAAATGAAATATAGTGTATGTCTCATGTGCGTACAAATTGTTTACAGGAAAACGAGTCCTTTCTGTAAGTAACGAAAAAAGAAAAAAACTACCACGTAAGTTTACTCAAAATTACGGGTGTAGATTTATGACATAACACAATTATTCGCTACAAGTGCAATAGAAGAACCTCTTGGTCTGTGTTCGTCATCATTGTCCAGCAATAGTGCATTATTTCATGAGTATGGAGAAATGGGGCCATGAGACTTATCAGTGGTAGCCTCCCCAATGCTTAAAGCAAGGAACTTTGAATTACTTACATGATCCCATCAACCCATTATAGATTTGCAAGTAGAAACGCTGGGCACTGGGAAATTTTAACCTAATGCTACAATTTATTAGATATTTCCCACATATTTTCTACTCCCTCTAAAAACTACCTAAACTTCCATTTGGTTGCAGTAATCGAATGATGAAAAGCTTGAAGAATCCGATTTCGATCGAGTTTAAAAAATGAGTGTGATAGACGTTGCGTCACAAAGAGCGATAGAAACCATTTCCCTCTTCACCGTTGGCACCAACAGTGAGTGCACTGTTGTTGGACAATGATGACAAAGGAAGACTTCGGGCCTCTTCGGTAGACTCGTGTTTCTCTGATTCCTACTCTTTTATTTTGGGAAGCAGAAAAATAACAGGAATATATTTTGTAACATCAGTTAATTTTTCTGTTTCACTCTCTCCCTTCGGCATTTAACCCAGAAGAAAAAGAGGGAAAAAGAAATGAAATCTTTTGAGACGGGAGTCGCACTAAACTTTTGGGGCTAGCTAGAAACTAAACGAGTGATAGGTCACGTCCTAAGCAATTAGAGTTTTCAAGGTTCGGAGACTTGATTACGTCAAATAAATAATAAATGCCCTTTTGATACCCCTAACTTAGTTAGGGCGATCATCTAAGTGACCAAACAGATTTCTTTACCAATTATGGACCCTATAGATCATTTGAATGCAAGCAATATTTTATTTATGGGTATTCCTTATGATCCTAGGTATATCCTAACAATTCTAGAAAGAAAAAGAACAACAATTCATGGTTAACCTATGCATTAACACTAACCATTTGCGATCCATCGATCATTTGATTATTTTCAGCATTAAAAATGTGACCTCATTGTGAATATAAAGCAACCTTCTTGGTTTTTATTCATTTGAGATACGAACATCCACATGCTTCATTTGTCGCCAAGCATTAACCAAGAGACCAAACTAGTAATCATGGAGATAATTCCGCATCGGTAAAAAAATTAGAGGGAAAAATCAGATTGAATGCACAATATCGATAAGGAAAAGAAAAAGAAAACGGAAAGAACCAAGAACAGCTCACATTTCATTTCACTAAACACGATGATCATATTTGTACAAATAACTATCCACTAGAAGCTGAGAGATTGTCGATTTATGTTGAGACGTAGAGCCAAACCCTAAAAAAATCACAATTATTGTTGGTTTGTTTCGTGAAGATGAAGATCGTATACTACTTGTTGGTTCCTCAAGGTGAAATCAGTATCTGAGTGATCCGGTTCCCAGTTTCGAGGAGAAACTAGACTGCCCAACTGGATAGATAATTTTCTTTTTTATTTAAAGAAAGATAAAAAAAATGTTGAAGAAATAAGAGGAGCCATTTCATATGATGAAAATTATGACTTTACAGCATGTGGGAGCCATTTCATGTATATATTGGTCGCTCCTCTGTGGGCATGAATAGTGATGATTTTAATTCCAATTGAGAATTGTTACATTTTCGTTGATGAGATGTTTATATGATAGTGGTTTCCCAAACTTTTTAGCATGGCAAGGAATTGTTTTCACTTGTCATAGACGAAAGGCTGCTGTATGTGTTGTGTGCTTGATTGGTTGGTCATGGCCAAACATGAAATCCAAAGTGTTATGATGATTACGGGAACTCAATATGTTGTTTTCTTCAAAAGGGCCATTGTTTATTAGTTCCACTAGACCGCCCCGGAAGCAAACCAACTTGGACCATGCTCAGACCTAATGGCCGCTTGGATCAACCACGATCCATGCACTCGGCCACGCACTCGCAGAAAAGAAACTCACTTTGGCTTATGTTGAATACCACTCTTTTTTCTTCTTCTTTTCCTTGCTTCTTCACACCTTGCTCCGATAGATATTGGACTAGTGGCATTTTCATCGGTGCAAGGTGTGAAAAAGAAAGGAAAACAGAAGCCCGTTTGCTTGGGGCTGAGTGAATGGGGATTCAATCTATAAGTGTCTCCGTAGATTCTCTAAAGCCATCGAATTTTCTCAATGCTTCATCAAACACTTCCTTATATGATAAGATTCTCTAAAATTAAGGATAACAATTTACAATTTAAGATTACCCTCAAAGATATGGACTTATTCGCACAATTAATTTGGATGGCTACAATGAATCTCCCTTTGCTCCTGCTTGTTTAAATATTAAAAAAAAAACATTGGTCCATGTAAAAATTTCAAAGATAATCCATAAAATTATATTTCTTAATATCCTCAGAGCTTGGCGTCAATGTTGAATAGAAATATTTTAAACTCAAAATTTGATTATATTTATTTTGTTATATCCTGCCGTAAAAAGGAACATCATCTTTTGAATTATGATCTAATGGATTTCTATTTGTGTTCTAATTAAATATTAAGTGGTGATTCAAGAATCAGTTAGCTAATCAATAGGAGAAGTCACTATACGCAAGTCCCTACAACGGAGTGGATTATTGGTCACATGTACGTGTAAAATAAAGTTAGTTCTGATAGTCAGTACCTCTTAAATATCGATCACGAAACCATTAGAGAGATTATATACTTGCCATTCAACCTATACAAGAAGACAACTAAAAACATCAAAGGCACGAACAATAATGGTTTTCATGCATCAAAGCTAATACACCGAAAATATGAAAATTACCCCGATGCTGTGTAAAATCTAAATACTCCAAAATTTATAAATAAAAAAAAATAAACACGAGTCAAATCATCAACCTAATTATGTCTAAACAGTTTGCAAATCAATGACAACAAGAGATGGGTTTCCTCCGTTCCTCTCGACTTTATGCTCATTTCCTTTCGATGGTGCCGTTCTGTAAGTCGATTTTGGTTTCACGATGAAGCCAAAATATTTCTCTAGCATAGGCATGAAGTAGGGAATAGTAGGGCTATCATCTTGATTGTGAACCTCCTTGATTATCTGGAGAGCAGTTTTTCCACCATAAGTATTCTCTCCGATGCCATCGTCTCTTAGTCTGTTCATGAGCGTGACCGAAGACTGTAGAACGATATTGTTGTTGTCATGTCATGGTGGAGGAGTAGAGTTTCATTGGGAAGATGCATCCAGAATGCTAGTCGTTTTGAGACATGATTAACTAAAAGAATCTAACTATGGAGCTATGAAGAATTCCATTTATCTGGTCAAGAGGATTTCATACTCATAATTACGTGATTCAATCCTAATAGGTAAAGGTTTTCAAATCTAGTGACTCATAGCATAAGTCGTTCTTTAAATGATTGAAGTCCCTATTGGTTTAAAAAACTAAATTTGATTATCACCATGTGGATTTCTTTTGGTCATGCTTCTTACATACTTTATCATATCAAAATGGGGGCATAAGGACATTTCAAGTGTCAATATTTGTGTACGACGGTCACATTGGTGCTAATGTATTTTTTGGGATCACTTAAGTATCAAATCGGAGAAGAAATGATCACTTTCGTGCTAATGCGGAGAAATTCCGATGACCTCACCGGAGTTGGAACTTAAATAATTATTTTTCCAAAAAAAAATAACATTTAAGTGATCCAAAAAACAATCACTTTAGTGCCAAATCAAAGAAAAAACGATCACTTTATTGCTAATGGCCAGAAATTTCGGTTTCTTTACTAAAGTTAGCACTTAGATAATCATTTTTTTAAAAAAAAATTGGCACTTAATTGATCAAAACAATATATTGGCACTAAAGTAAGTATTGTTGTACATAAATATTGACACTTAAAGTATCCTTTTGCCTCAAAATAGGACTCTCTCTCACTAAATAAACTAATCAATGTTTGCAAATAGGCCTCCTCTAATAGATGGGTCCCATGGGGTTGAGGCCTAGTTCAATCCTAATTCAACTATTAAAATTTGCTCATAAAAGAATTTAATTGATTAATTTTCAATCCCACACGGCTTAAGGTTTCTTTCTTCATATCCCTAATGTTTGGCTATCTTTAAACCAACAATGTATATATTAATCAATTAAAGTGAATATTACTCGCTTGGAGTCGTGTCAGGTGACTCAATTCCATGTGAAGTTATCATTAACTTCCTTTCATTGTTCACTCTACCGTGTGCTCTAGAACATAACTATGTTGATGAAAAAAATATTTTCCTGAATAGTTTAAGGATTTATATTCCAAAAGAGAGTAACTATATGGAGATATTGCGAATGACTAGACAAAGTCGTTTAAAAATGTTTATTGAGTATGTTATATAGATCATGGAGTTGACCGAGGCATTAAAAATATGGATATATTTTGTGGGGGAAGATAGGAGAACACTTTGCTTCGTACATCAATATTTTTGGTAGATACTTGATTTGATTTACCAGATGAAAAACTAAACCAACATTACTGAATGAAGAATGCTATTGCGTACAATGCAATAAAAAAAAAAGAAAATTGAACGTTATGGGAGGCGAGCGTAATCTTCGGTGAGGAAGAAGGGGAATTGGTTAGCTGCCCTGCTGACCAAGTCGCTGATAGGTCACTTGTGGAACATGAGATAATCATCGATGATACTCAAGCCTCCCTCAATTCTCATCATGCTAGCATGATCTTTATGAAACTGAAGCATTTAAAATATCATCGGCTAACGGTCTTATCTGAGTGTTGGCACCTGAATTTTGTCGACTATCCAATCGTTTATTTTTGCAAAACAGCAAAAAAACAACAAAAGGATTTATGGTAGTTAAAAATAGATAAATAAGTGGAACATCAACTTGGGGAAGGGAGATTCTCAATAACATATTTAGTTTTGGGTTCGTGAGTTTTATCTCACCGTATCAAGTGGGGTCAAAAGAAAATCCTCTCGGTTTTTGGGAATTTGGGGGGATTTTGATCGCTCTCCGTCATCTTCGGTGGCCAGATAAGATCACCTTCATCTATTCTTGTTTTTGCAACCATAAATCTCCAAGAGACGAGAGGCGCTCTCAAGACTTGTTCTCAAGACTTGTTGACTAGAGGAGTCGATTTTGGGAGGGGAGAAAAAACCCAAGATCGAGATGGATCATCCATTACATAAACATTGGATCGAAGTCCGAGAAGTATGAAGAGCTTGGAAATTCGTATGGAGCTTCTTCCTGGATGTCGATCATCTGCGACAACCACTCCAAAACCTCGGTGTTCTATTCCATCCCCGTTCATGGCCATTGGAACCAGGTAAACTTTTCCCTTGTGCGCATTGTGTTCCTCTACTTTATATTTGAATCAAGTATTGTTGTGTGTTGAATCCTAACACATATCACGTATCCGCCAGAATGCTCCATTAGAGTCGATTGAAAATATATCTTCAGTTTGGCTTAATTTGATTGTCATTCGTGATCAAGAATGAAATTGATTCATAGCGGAACTTGCCAAGTGTTTTGCTGAACTTGCTCTCTTCATGTTATTATATAAACGGTGCCTTTGGTGATATCCTGTTCACGGCCTCAAAAGGAGAAAGAGTCCTATATATTTCTTCCTTGTAACGTAGTCAAGTCACCGGGTTTATCTCGTCCATTCTTCATATTTAATGTCTGTTATGCCATATTGAGATTTTGGTGATTTTGGATGGACGTGGATGGAGATGTTTGTTTCGGATATCGGAAATCATCTTTTGGTAATGGACGTGAAAGCCGGTGGGAAAGGCAGGTTAGTGCTGATGACTAGTGCTGATGACTAGAGGTTTCGGCCACCAAACGTCGATGGCCGAAGGAAAAGTTGCTTTGGCAATGGAGGATGAAGGTCGCGTTGTCGATAGGGCCATCAAGATTAGGGGAGAAGAAACAGAATACAGAAAAACAAAGAAACACAAAGAACATAAGAAATACTGGGTCGGATCTAATAAGGTGGGGTTTAGTTAATGGGCTAAGACGCCGGATCGGAGAATCTATGGGCTGGGCGGCATTCGGACTGGGACTGGGCTTGGGATTAGGTTCAAATTTAAGACTTGAAGGTCCGGGTCAAACGCATATATTAGGATCAGGTCCGCTAACCCGATCCGAGTCGTCATTTTCAGAATTAAAAGATAATAAAAGTAAAAATCTTAAAATATTTTTAAAAAAATAATAAAAACACTACGAAAATTCGGAAAATTAAAAAATTTAGGAAAATGCTTAGAAAATAGATTTTGAGGACTTCAATAAACATTTTAGATTTAGCGGAAAAAAGTGAAAAAGGCTTGGATTAAAATTGAACACGCTCATAGGGCATTACAATAGGGTGTCGTGTGTTTTTAGTGACAAGCTGTCGGTGATTCTTTGCGCATTTCATTTTTGATTTCACATGATTCCGCATTTCCAATTCATTGATTGTGCTTTCCTTTTTAGAAAGATTAGGATCAATCCTAGGGTCCATAATTAGTAAAAAGACTGGACACTTTAATGATTTCTAGCTAACCATGATAGGCTTGTGGTGATAGCTTGATTAGAATTCTCATAGTTCCGATGTTCGGTTCATAAAAAATAAATAAGTTAAGGAAAACATTTCCCTCGATGGAAACAACACATTCAAAAGTGAGAAAATAATTTTCCCTTTCTGAAAAGTGAAAATCATTTACCTTTGAGACCAACCTCTATCCCCTCTCTCTCTCCACATGCTTTGAATTTTTTTATAGTTTTTTTTGTTTGAATATTTTTTATTTTTTTATTTTATTTCTTTTGCTTTCTTTCCCTTCCTCCACCGGTCACTGCCAACAACAGCTGTGTCCTTTAACTTACGAAAGTCCTTAGTCTTCCCAAAGAGATTGCCGCTTATTTTCTTTAGAAGCTCTTGTAGCCTTATGTAAATTGCAAAGGGGTGCTCTTAACTCTGATATAGCCTACTCAATGTGCATCATGTGTTGCTTACTCTCTGAAGAAGCATTTACCTAATTTTTTGACGTGACAATAGGAAAGAAGATGACTAGCTCCCTAAAGAGACAAAATGGTGAAAAGGGCACTTGTCGTAGTAAATGGACCTTCCACTCCTTCCCTAAACATGAACTAGCAATCAAATCTCAAGAGTCGTAATAATCGGCAAAGCAATTAGTATGGTGTGGTGAAACTTGTTTAAGATTATAAACGAATAGAAGATATAACCCATAGGAATTCTTGCCGCTGCTGCTTTTACAGTAGAGAAAAAACTTCCTCAATCAATTTGAAGAATGATAGACTATGCATATAAAATGTCCCTCACTCCTTTCTTAATCTCAAAGGAAGTGTAAAGAAGAATAGGAAGTGTAAAGAAGAATATTTAGCTTCACATTCTGTCGTGAATAGTATCCAACTTCCACTTATGTTTTCATTTCAGTTAGGTCAAATCTTGGTCATAGGATTTTTCTAATTACTAAAAACATCTGGAAGATTGGAGGGAGAAATAGAGATATCATAAGCCAAGAGAAATTAATTTGTGCTCTCGTATCAGTTTGTCATCTAGTGATACGGCACTGTGATTAATACAAACATAGGCTCTAGTGTCATAAACTTATAACGCCAACAAAATAGTGTTTATTGAAAACCTAGGCCTTCGATTGTTCTTATTACTAAATAATCGATATCTATGTTGACCATTTTAATTGCATATCCCATGGAGCCTAGAGCGATTTCTCTAATAGGTAAGGTAGGATAAGGCAAAGCCAATTCCCGTTGTGTGGGCTGTCAAAAGTTAAATTTAGATGAATGAGGAAATGCTTTCAACAACTCAATTAAGTTGGTCAAGGTATGATCTTCCGTAACATTGAATATTATCAAATAAAAATACCACTTTTGTACCTTATTTCCTCAAGACATATGATATGGAATTCACCACTAATAGTCTTACCAAGTTTAGCTGCTTTTGAATAAACAACATATCATTTTGGAGATCAACTTTGCCCTTTTTGTCATATGTCTCAAGACTAGATGCCCTCTCAGAGTTTGTACACATGATCCCAAGCATTTGATCTTCACCCAGATACTTGGCTAAGATCCCTCTAAAATGGAAAATGCAGTTTTAAGTATCTGTTTGTCTAAAAGGTGAAAAATGGGGATTCAAAACATCGAACAAGTGGGTTAGATAGAAGGGTAAGTGATACTTTACTTGCTAATCTCAATATTGCAAATTGTTCCAAGAAGTGCGACCACACCAATAATGCCATCTTTAGATCTTTTAAAGAGAATCAATCCATGGAAGATCAAAGATTAACACATTCGTCATATTGAAACATGGATTGATGCTCATTAGACTTTTCAATTTATCAACAAGATCACAAGGACAAAGATCTAGAGATGGCATCATTGGTGTGGTTGCGCTTCTTGGAACAATTTGCAATAGTGAGCTTAGCAGGTAAAGTATCGCTTACCCTTCTATCTAACCCACTTGTTCGATGTTTTGAATCCCCATTTTCCACCTTTTAGACAAATAGATACTTAAAACTGCATTTTCCATTTTAGAGGATCTTAGCCAAGTATCTGGGTGAAGATCAAATGCTTGGGATAATGTGTACAAACTCTGAGAGGGCATTTAGTCTCGGGACATATGACAAAAAAGGAGAAATTGATCTCCAAAATGTTGTTTATGCAAAATTAGCTGAACTTGGCAAGACTATTAGTATAGAAGTGGTATTTTTATTTTATAACATATAGTGTTGTGGAAGATCATTTTCCTTGATCAACTTGTGTAACATTCTGAATTTCGACCCCTGTTTGGGACTTGAATATAGAATGGATATGTCATGGATGCACTATTAATGAATTCCACTCGAAACTGATCACTTCGAGATAACTGACCAAAAGGGAAGGGCTATCTAGGAAAATAAGTACGTGGACCAATTGGTCGATACGCGTAACTCCTAACAGCCACCCGCTAGTTTGAGAATTTCATTGTAGCTGCTATCTTATTGATTTGGCCACGAATTGAGTTCCGAATAGGATAATCGATTTTCAAGAGCGTTGCAGTTGCTAAATTTGGATATTGACGAGAAAGGTTCGGAAATTTATAGTTTGGACTCGGAGTGCCGAGAAGGAAGGCAAAAATTAGAAATTTCTGTCGAGTCCCCAATTTGCTCTAGATTCAGTGGCTAAGGTGTGAGATGAATTTTAGTGAAGTCAGAAAAATTTTCCGAGACCATCTCGAGTCATTTTCCCTTCGCGATTGAGCCAAAATAACACCGATTCAGTCCCAATCAGTCCCGTTTTGGTACGAATTTTGAGGATTGACTAGTCAAACTTGCTCTCCAAGTTTTGACCAGATTGGATAAGCTTTGACCAACTTTTGGTCAAATCGATGAATAGTAACCGAGATATTTTATTATTTTATTATTATTATTTTATTTTATTATTTTCTTTTCTCAAATAATGGGTTCTTTCTCTCTCTTCGTCTCCTCTTTTACGGCAGAAACCCCCACCCCCTCACTATTCCACCATAGAAACCACTTTCTCTCTCTTTTTCTCCCCTCTCATTTGGCTCCAAATTCTGGATCCAAAAATTCGTAAGTTGGATTCTCGTAATTTTTGGATATGTTGTAGTTCAATGTCTTACGGTTCTAACCCAACTTGAATCGCCTCAATCCGAGGTCGTTTGACCCTTCAAATGTATTTTCTCGTATCAGTCGACGAAACAGTTTTCTGGGTGCCGAATTTCTATTTTAGCTCAAATTGATATATGTCGACCTCGGCTGCCCTTAGATCTCATTTCCATGTCAAATATGTGATTTCTAGTTCGTTTTGGTGCCTAAACAGCCCCCTCACAGCCCCGGTTCCTCTTGATTTAGCCGTTCTCTTCCCTTGTCGTCGTGCGCCGCCGCCGGTCTCGGTTGTCGCCGGTTGTCCTTCGCCGTTTCAGCTTGTTTCCACAGCTTTTCAAGCTTCGTTTGGTAAGTTAAACCTCTATTCCTTGATTAGGATATTGAACTTGCCATGGATTAGCTCTAGGGTCCGATTCGGGGTAAATCGATTTAGAAAAATTGCCGGAAACGGCGTTATTGGTGGAAATCAATTCTGTGGAATGCTGTGATATGCAGTTTGGATGTGAATTGTTGTTGTATTGGTTGAATATAGGCTGGTGGTGTTGATTGGAGTGGGTCCCGTGAGGTTCGGGCCTTGAAAAATGAATTTTTGGGACATTTTCGACAAAAACGGGCCAAATAGTACTCTGGAATCACTGTTCACGACATTCTATGTACTGTTCACGTGCTGCCCAATTTGATTTTGAATCGAGAATGACAATTCATGTGGGTCCCGTATGGCTTGAGTATTTAAAAGTGAGAAAATGAGGCATTTTTATCATAAACGGGCTCAGAAAATATTCCACGTGACTATTCCCAATGCCCGAGAGCTATGGCTGAGTCCAAATAATATTTGTGGATTATCCACGTATGTCCACGTGCGATGATTTTGTGATTTTGGGTCCGACGTGGAATTTTTGGCAATAAAAATGAATATAATTGGGCATTTTTAAAATAATTGGGCACGTGAAATAAATTGATTGGTTTGTCCATGGTGTTGGCCATGTGAATTGATATTCTTGGGCACATGTTTTGAGTTATGGCCTAACGTACTTGGCCGATGATTTCTGTCCAAATGAATTTAAAGGATTTTACTGCCTGAAAGGCGAATGCGACGGTTTTCGCATGTTTAATTGCATATCATTGTGACATGGCGTAAAATGTAGCCATGAAGTCACCTGGCGTAAAATGTAGCCGTTGGCGTAAAATGTAGCCATAGAGGCGTAAAATGTAGCCTCGGAGGCGGAAAATGTAGCCTCGTGCGCCCTGATGTGTTTGACGTGGGGTAGCTGGAGTGATAAGCGTGCCAACCTGAGGCGGTTCTTCTACGCGGGTTGGAGCACGGACCTGATGCGCCTAAATGACGCGGGTCGGACCTAGCGCCTATACGACGCGGGTCAAATTGGCTGTTAAGCCGAGGCTCAAGATTGAGCGTGCATGCATATGCGATTGCTGTGATTGTCCTGCTTGGACGTGTTTGGTTTAAATACCTAATGATTTTATATTGAGCCATTGATTGGCGATGATTTCGATATCCTGATTTTGTGTGGTCCCGGATTGGACCTAAGATTCGAACTGTATTGATGTTTGGCCATTTATGGCGAGCTTTATATTGAACTGTGCTTGGTATTTTTCTGGCCCTATGATTTTGAGTTCCTGGATGAGGCTTGAGAGTTTAGTCTGGAGTTGTTTGGTGTCCTGAGAAGGGGATTAGGGGTTAGATTGCTGAGATTCGTTCTCATGGGTGATTTCCCCATTTTTCAGACCCCAGGCCGCCGCAGTGAATGCGATCCTAGTAAGGCAGGGGATCGAGTTGGATATTGAGTCGGAAACTCAGCTTTTTCTTGGATCGGATGGTGGGGCGGATGTCGATGAGCACAGTTGGAGTTGAAGCCCTTTTTGTAGAAATTTGTATGGTTTACTTGTAATCGAAGATAGAAATTGCCGACCTAAGCCCTTTTTGTTAAAGGTCGAGCTATAAGATGTCAAAGGGCGACATAAGTTTTGATTTGTGCATATTAAATGTCGCCAAACCGATGTATACAAATATGATGTAATATAAGGAGTGGTTTGATGTAAATTAGATTGGTTGGTCTCTCAATCTATCCCTTTCCATGCATCAAGTTGAAGGAGCTCATTTCCTGGGCCGTCATGTTTGTGAACCATTCGATCGTACAGGTACGACAGGGATGTCGCGAGGCTCGTGGGTTCGGGGCGTGACAACTTGATTGAGTTGTCAAAAGCATTTTCTCATTCATTTGAATTTAAGTTTTGGCAATCCATACTTTGGACAGTTTGAAGGCTGTGATCCTTAGAGGGTTGGCTTTGCCTTATCCTACCTTACCTTGGGGACAAATCCCTTTAGGCTTCATGGGATATGTAGTTAACATGGTCGACATAGACATCGATCATTTGGCAATAAGAACAACTAAAGGCTTGGGACTTCAAGAAACATTGTTTTATTGGCTTTTTGGCAAGTTACAAGTTTATAACACCAGAGCCCTATGTCTGCATTGCTCATAGTGCTATATCACTAGACGATAGACTAGTACGAGTGCACAGATTGATTTCTTGGCTTCTGGTCTCTCTATTTCTCCCTCCAAATTTCCAGATGTTTTGAGTAATTAAAGAATTTTTGTAATCGAGATCTAACCTAATTGAAATGAAAAGACAGACGGTGGTTGGTTATTATTCATGATAGTAAGTGATCAAACTAAATGTTCTTCTTTACATTTTCTTCAATATTGAGAAAGGAGTAAAGGGACATCTTAGATGCATAGCCTACCATTATTGAGAAAGGAGTAAAGGGACATTTTAGATGCATAGCCTACCATTCTTCAAATTGATCACAAAAGCTTTTTCTTTGTTGTAAAAGCTACTACAGCAGCAAGAATTCTTGTAGGTTGTTTCCTCCATTCGTTTATAATCTTAAACAAGTGAATTGTTTCCTCCATTCTTTTATAATCTTAAACAAGTGAATATTATGGCCCCTGGGACCGATTGCTGGTCCATGTTTAGAGGAAATTCCATTTACTACAAGTTACCTTTTGACCATTTTGCCTATTTAGGAAGCCAAACATATTCTTTCTTGTTGTCGCATCTGAAATTTAGATAAATGCTTCTCTCAGGATGTAGATTGAGGACGCTATATCAGGACTTTCGTAAGCTAAAAGACACAGCATACTATGATGTATGAGCACTCTCTAGGAAGCTCCTGTGCTGGTGTCTGATAAGCGTCCCACATTCTCCAATACATGATAAACTCTTGCGACACGCCAGTGACATGAGCGGTCAGAATCCTAACACATCGTTACACATGGGATCAATTTTGAAAATTATCAATATTTTAGTAGTAAAATTAAAAATCTATCAAAATCGAAAAGCCTCCACCTGATCACCCTAATTACACAAATCCTAATCATAGTTTTCTCTCAGATGACGTCTCTCCTTGGCCTCTTGCAATTTTATGTTAAAGCACTGTTGCAAGAAGCTGTAACACATGCATATTGCCAAGAACTAGGGTTGATTTACTATTATGAGGTAACGAGCAAAGTCTATTGCTTAATTTTCACTAGTTTGGCTTAAATGGGCTACATTTCTTTGGTTTAAATCTTTAATGCCAGCTTTCAACCAAACCAGTGACAATTAAGTAAGAAACTTTACTCTTTAGCTGATAACAGTGATCTCACATTTAAACCAATGACAATTAAGCAATAGACTTTGCTTGTTACCTCATAACTGTAAGCCAGCTCTTGTTCTTGGCAAAACACATGTGTTATTGCTTCTTGCAATAGTGCCTTAACACATGCCGTGTACCCAATCTTGACTCCAAAGTTGCAAGGTCGATAGTTGACAAGATGAATGAATCTAGAGATGAGCCATTAATGGCTTTCACAATAGATGAAAGCTCGACTTCAGTGTCGATTCCAAGCCACTTTATCATATGAAGAGCAGCAATTAATCCGCCAAAGACATCCAAGCCACTTTATCATATGAAGAGCAGCAATTAATCCGCCAAAGACATATTATGCACCTATTAGGGCTTCCAAACAATCTAATATGGTTTTTGAGACCATCCGTTGATGGCCCCGGTTGAAGAACTTTCCAACCACTACTTTGTGTCTTCGATAGAAAGTTTCACATTAAGAGGAACTTCTGATGTGCCCACACCACAACTACAAGGAAAGGGAATAGAGTGTGTTGTGAAAAGGTGAAAGTTGAGCGAAGATTATGAATATCGAGGATTGAGCGCATGCAAAGGGAGACGTTGATAACGATCTTTGTCTCTCCCTTTACATTTCTCTCTCATCTAACTGAATGGATTCGAGTATATAAATGTAATTTTGTTCTTTCAAGGGAAGAAGATATTTTTGAGTTCATAAATAGGAAAGCATCTCAAGAAACTTGTTTTTGAGGAAAAATGGAATTCGAGAAGTTTCTACAAAATTCTTGCTCCTTTTCATCATCTTTCCAACATCATTGATCATAATTGGAGGTCATTTCACCACTTCTCAAGCATACTCTGTATTGCTATGTTTTCTTGATCGAAACTTTTCCTTGTTGAGCGCGTCCTCATTGAAGTCGCTAGGGGTCCATGCAAATGCTCTTTTGGGATTTGTTATGTTCTTGAAGGTGGTCCTAATTGCCCTACAAAGGGAAAAGAAACAACCAATTTATTTAGAGTATGTGAATAGAACATCCAAGTATCAAAAGCTTAAAATAAAAATGCAGAAATGAAAACCCTATACTAGTTGAGCAAAGAATATTTCATAGCATTGTTATAAGCCATAAGCTTGACCCAATATTAAGTTAGGCAAAAAAAAACATTGCCTTGTTATAAGGCTTGGGATATGAATCCCTTAAACTTGATATTAGAGACTAATTTTAATCCCTTAAGCTTGAGATGTACAAGGAAATGAATGAAATATATCCATCCATGATAGGAAAGCTGATCACGTCTTTCTCAAGGATACTCTAGCCAATGACTTCTGAAAGCAAAGCTATTACAGGCAAGACGAGGGGGGACGCCATACAATCATAACATACTGCATATAGATAAAAGGATGTTCTTCATCCGTGCTCTAGACTGCGAGAAGCACGAGACAAAAGGAGGAGACGCAACAAAAGTTCATAAGTTTTCTCCCTCAATCATTTGTAATAACCTAAACCTTATAGCAGGTAATTTTCTTGCCTACTCTTTGTAATTGTAAATTCTATTTGTTTGCCAATTTACTGAGGCCCATTCCATCCAGGTGTTCAAGTTTCTTGACCTTCGAAAGCCTTGAGATTGTCCAATTGCTTCAAATGTTTGAGGATCATTCCATAGGGCGGCTCACCGCACGCATCCCCTTCTACAAGCAACACTGTGATCCACTGCAGCTCCGATTCTGGGTCTTCATCTGACGCTAAAAAGCCAAGCACCACGCCAAGACTGAATCAAGCTAGAGATCCAAGCTAGTTCCAGCCACTAGAAAACACCTAGGCACTACTAAGACAAGAACTCGAGAATTCACTCATCATTCACTGACAAAGTGCTCTTATTGATTAATTCTTTTTACGAATACGGTCTTGGCGAAATCTTTTTGCGGTTCTCTCTAGTGAAATCTTTTTGCGGCGGAGGCTTTCTTGATTAAGTCTCACTCCTGCGTTCCCTTTACAGGGTTCTTCACGGTGGCCCCTCCTCTTGGCCTTGCTATTAAGGGCATGTTCCAGCGTTTTTTATTTTGGCGTCCATCAATTTGTGGCCACATCATCCAATGGAAGTTCTCTATTCGAGCGTCCTGGTGTCCTTTGATAATTAGTGGCAAACCTTCCAATTTTTGCAGGAACACTCACCTAGGAAATAATATATATATCTACACACACACAAAAGAGTCTATGATCAAGCTCCATATATCGTCCAAATCATAAAACTTACCTTAATCATCTCATGTCGTTCATTCATGCATCACAATGAAAGAAAGCATTAGAATGTTCATGTAAAAGAATTGACCAACAAGGAACTTAGACAAATCGAGGAATCGGTACTTTTGGAAAGATTGATTCATATCATCGGCAAAGCCGATCAACCTCGTAATCGCAACCACTATAACATATTATTTTAATATTTTCCTTTTTTTGGCATTTTCTATATTTCAATATTCCATATTTTTTTATGGAAAATAAAGCTACAAAACAAATTATACTCAAACAAGAACAGGAATTTCCTAAACTATGTAAACCTAAACTAATTGGAATTCTATTAAAATTATTGCAAAGATTCTACTACCTACCTAAGACTAGAACTTACATATCATTTTTTATTTTTAATTAATTTGTTATATTTTCGTTTCTATATTTTGTATTACTTTTATTTCCTCTATTTCTTTTCAGTCCATTTCTCAATCTGTCATATCCAAAACACGGATTCATGCTTCACTAAGTATCCCTTTGCCTTTGCCATTTATACTTTCTTTCCATCATTCTGCAATCACTCCTACATAAACATGATGAACTCTTTGCTATGTTCATCATTCAATTAGCTTTTTTCATCATTGTTCTTCCTTCAAAAAATCAACACCATCAAACTTCTCATCAACCAAAGAACTCATTAATTCTGGGAAAATTGTCCAATGAGTCCTAAACCTTTCGCATTTTTGCAAATCCAGTTCCCAATCTTTAAGTTTTTTGATTCAGTTCTAAACGATTTCACATTTTTGCAATTTAGTCATATATTCTAGAAATCTCTGACGTAGACACCGGCTATCCTATATGGCATTGCCGGCGCTGATGTGTGACATCCTGAGTTTCGATCCCTTTTTTCCGGAATTTGAATATATAATGGTTATTTCATGGAGGCGCTATAAATGAATCTCACTTAAAGCTGGCTACTCTGAGATGACTAACCAAAGGGGAAAGGCTAGTGAGGAATATAAGCACGTGGATCAAATAGTCGATACGCCTGGCTCCTAAAACCCACCCGTTAGTTTGAGAATTTATTTAAAACTTTCATCTTATGAATGAGGTCGCGAATTGAGCTTTAAAATAGGAAAATCGACTCTCAAGAGTGTTGCGAAGGTTGAAATTAGATGTCGCATCAAAAGATGTGAATTGATAGCATGACATTAGAATCCCTAGAGAAAAGGGCAAAATTGAAAATTTCCATCTCGCCCATATCTTGTGTTTGAATCCATCGCTAGAGAGTGTTAGTAATTTTAGCGAGACTAGAAAATTTGTTTGGTGGCATTTCAAGTTATTTTCCGATCGCGATTGAGCCAAATCAGCACCGATTAAGCCCTTACCAGTCCTGAAATTTCATGAATTTCGAGAAATGCCTTGTCGGTCACATTGTTTATAATTTTGGCCAGCTTTGACTAAAAATCATTGATGCCTAAGCTTTATCAGTCAGAAAATTTACTAATAGCTCAAAAATTAGTCAATTTGTTCAACTTTATATCATTTTCGATGAATAGACTCAAATAATTGAGCCCAAAGTCATAAATCTGCTCTCTCTCTCTCTCCTCCATAATTATAACCACACTCTCTCTCTCTCTCTCTCTCTCTCTCTCTCTCTCTCTCTCTCTCTCTCTCTCTCTCTCTCTCTTTATTGGTTCTAGTTTTCTGCCGCCAACTTCAATTGGCCGCCGATGAAAATATGACCATTGGAATTTTGTGATTTTTGGATATATCGTAGTCCTATCCGAGTTGGGTTCACGAAACTTTGAATCACTTCTGTCCAAGGTCGTTTGACCTTCCAAATTTGCTTCGCCATTTCGGTCGACGAACCAATTTTCTATTATTCGAATTTCACATATAGCCCATGTTGATATATGTTGACCACAGCGACCCCTAGAGCTTATTTTCATGTGAAAATATTGATTTTCAGCTTGAGAACCACTCCGTTCAGCCCTTGATTAGCCCCGATTTGGACTAAATCCATTAGAATCTATCGTGCTTTTTTCGCCATGCACCGCCCCTTCCATCGCTTTCTCAACTCCATTTCAGCCTCGATTAGGTAAGTTAAACCTCTATTTCTCAATTAGAATATTGTACATGCCATAGACTAGCTCTAGGGTCTGATTCGAGATAAATCGATTTAGGACAAATTGCCGAAATTGGCGTATTTGAGCAAATCGATTCTGTGGCAAGGCTATGGTACATTATTTGAGCTTGGTATGTTACTGTCTTAGTTGAATATGTGCTATTGGTAGTGGCTGATGTGGGTTCCGTGAGGTTCGGGTACCAAAAAATGAAATTTTTGGGAGATTTAGAGCAAAAACGGGCCAATAGTATTTTGAAATCACTATTCATGAACCTCCGAACACTGTTCATGTGATGTCCAATTTAATTTTGATTTGAAAATGGCAAGTTTTATGGATCCCGTGTGGTTCGATTACCGAAAAATATATTTTGGAGCATTTTATGTAAAACCGGGCCCTAACAATATTTTATGTTACTATTTCAAATATTTGAGGCTCATGTTCATATGAGGATTACCCACATATACTTGAAATTAATTATTTGCTTATTGTGGGTCCCACATGAGAAATTTGGCATTTTTAATAAAATGGAGCACGTGAAAGAGATTGATCGATTTGGCCATTGTGCCGACCATGTGAATTGAAATACTTGGGCACATGTTTTGAGTTGTGGCCTAACGTACTTGGCCAAGGTTTTTGCCCAATTGAAATTGGCATTGTTTCGTATGCTTGATTGAATATTTGGACTTGTATTTGAAAAGTGGCCTAACGTACTTGGCCGATGATTTCTTTCCAAATGAATTTAAAGGATTTTATTGCCTGAAAGGCGAGTGTGACAATTTAGGTTCGCAAAATGAGTTGATTGATTTGGCCATTTGGCCAGAAATGTGGATTGAATATTTGGACTCGTATTTGAAATGTGGGCTAACGTACTTGGCTGATGACTTCTGTTCAAATGAATTTAAAGGATTTTACTGCCTGAAAGACGAATACAATAGTTTTCGCATGTTTGATTGCATATCATTGTGACTTGGCGTAAAATGTAGCCAAAGAGGCGTAAAATGTAGCCTCAGAGGTAGAAAACATAGCCTCGTGCGCCTTGATAAGTTTGACGCGGGGTAGTTGAAGTGATAAGCTGTCAACCTAAGGCATCCACGATGCGGGTCGGACCTGATGCGCCTATATGACGCGAGTTAAATTAGAGACGGAAAACATAGCCTCGTGCGCCCTGATGCGTTTGACGTAGGAAAGCTAGAGCGATAAGGTGTCAACTTGAGGCGTCCTATACGCGGGTTCAGGCACAGGCCTGATGCGTACAATACGCAGGTCGGACCTAATACGCCTATATGATGCTGGTCAAATTGGCTGTTAAACCGAGGTTCAAGATTGAGGGTGAATGCATATGTATTTGCATTGATTGTACTGGATTGGACTTGTTTATTTTATAACTTGGCCATTTGTGGCGAACCATTAATTGACTGTTTTATGTGATATTCTGATTTTATGTTTTTGGATTAGACTTGAGCTGTCTCTTTTTATAAATGACAATTTATGGCATGTTTTCATTTGGGTGTTGCCCTTAATTTTTGGCCCGACAATTTAAAAATTTAACTCTATGGTTTGAGTGTGTGGATAAGGTATGGAGTTAGGTCTGAGGGTGTTTGGTGTTCTAAGAAGAGATCTAGAGGTTAGCTTGTTGAGATTTGTTCTCATAGGTGATTACCTTTATTTTTCAGACCCCCATCCGTAGCAATGAATGTAATACGGGTAAGACAGATCCCGAAGGAAATTGATCCAGAGACTAGTGTTTCACTAGACCAAATGGTGGGATGGATAATGATGAGTTGGGTGAAGACAGAAGCCTCTTGGTAGAAATTTGTATAGTTTGCTCACTATTGGAGTTAAGAAACTTGCCGACTTAAGTTCTTTTGTTGTAAAGGTCCAGCAATGAGTTGTAATGAGGTGAAGAAAACTTTGAACTATGTATATGACGTTATCTTGAAAGTTATATAGAAAGGACATGTAATATAAAGTGTAATTTGGTGAATTGATTGGTCTGTCTCTCTCTCTCTACCCTTATTCTATGTATGAGATTGAAGGAGCTCATTTCCATTGTCTAAGGAACTCTGAAGTCGTTTGGTTACGATGAGTTTCCTGAGCCATCGTGATTGTCGACCATTCAACTGTATAAGTATGACAGGGATGTTGCGTGACTCGTGGGTTCGGGGCGTGACATGATATGGATAATTTTTACTAACTTTTTAAAAAAATTTGAATTAATTTTTTTTTTCTATTTCTTTTCTATTTTTTTTTCCATTTCTAGGATAAAGGTTGTCGGCCACTAGCTAAACACCGACGTGGGTTGCTGGCCTTCACTAGCTCTTACCAAGGATTGACTAGCTAGTGGCTAGAGGGGTTGTTGGCCCCTAAACCCAGAATGGGAGAAAAAAAGGAAAAAAAAAAGGGAAAAAATAAAAAAATATATATATAAGAAAATTGTTAAAAATTTATTAAAAATTATCCACGTGACTATTGATAGTGTCATGTAAGACAGTTAACATCCACTTCAGGAAATTCTGGCCAATAGTACTAAATTAGAAGAAGATGAAAAGATTTAGCACTAAATCAACAAACTTAAAATGTTTAAAACTAAATTGGCAAAAGTACAAAAAGTTCAATACTTTTTTGACAATTTCCTCAATTAATTTCAGTCACCTAACACAGATTTATTGCAATCCTGAGCAAACAAGTTCATGCGAGGGTTCATTAACTTCTAAGTCAACAGCCAGGTCAGGAAGTGATTTGATATCAATCGAAAAGCATCATCAGTTGAACAAGAAAAAGGTGTGGCCGGCGAGCAAGAAATTCAGTCTAGTGAAATGAGGTTCATCACATACTCGGTCACGAGATGTGGCGGAGAGTAACAAGAACAGACTTGGATCAAAGCGAGCAAGTGTCCATACAGATAGGCACGGATCAAGTTGAACAATATGCATAGATAGGTCTTAGCCATTGGGGAACTTTCCAACAACAATCACGCAAAAATGCATAAAGTCTTCTCGATTACGGTCAAACACGAAAGTACTTCAACACGAGAGGAAGCATAAATAAAAATGGTTATGAAGTTCCTTTAATCACAATGATCATGCCTACTGATCGGTTTCATTAATTTCATCAAACACGTTATTGACTTCTCGGCCAAAGAACTCGGTTGAACGTGTAAATCCATAATTCATATTATAGTCATCACATGCGCAGCGAAACATATAACTAACATGAACGCGATGGCAGAAGATCTTCAGCGAATCAGTAGCAAAAGATTTTGTGGTCCCTGTTCAGCATGTGAAAGGGCCGAAATAGAGAATATGTTCTTACCTTAGCGAAACTGACTTTTTAGCTTCAACTAGCGAGTGTTAGAGAGCAAAGGTGGTAGACGCGTTAGTGATGAAGCGCTTGCGAAGGTGGATGGAGCTGCAATCGAGTTCTTCGAGCACTTGGATAAGGAATTAGAGTTAAATAGATGAGCCTCTGGAGAATGAGGGAGAACCTAAGCTTCAATGTGGTTACAGTAATGAAATGATGAAAAGGTTGAAGTGGAGAAACCATTTCTCTCTCATCGCCGACGACAATAATGCACTATTGCAGAACAATGACGACAAACACGGACTCAGGGCCACTTTGATAAGGCTCTTGTTTCTCTTACTCTTTCTTTTGTTTTCGAGAATAGGAAAAGAACATAAATTTATTTAATAATGTCAATTGATTTTTCTATTCTTGTCAATGACCAGGGTACAGATTTGCAACAAAAATAAGAAGTAAAAAAAAAAAGCTACTTTTCTGTTCCTAGGAAAAGAATTAGAAAAAATATTTATGCCCAGAAGTTATTCCCAAAAAGAAGGTTGTTACCAAATAGGTCCCAAGAGGTTTTTTTGTTCCTCTTATAGCGAAATAATTGTGGTATGACATAAACCTACATGGTGTAATTTTCAGCAAAACTTTCATCTCGATTTATTAGTTTGTTCATAAAATACTCGTTTTGCTGTAAAACAATTTATACATGCATAAGAAATACATTATATTTTACTCTGATAAGTGTACTTGCATTTGTGACATATCTCATAACTAATATTCGATCTTACATATAACTTGTCATTTATTAATCTTGTATGAAGTATTTGATGATATTGCACCATGTTCGTACAAATGAACACATTAAACATTTGATTTCTCTAATACGAATAGAATCGTATTCCATGAACAAAAATGATTTATTGAACTTATAAATTTACATTTTCCTATTTTAATATGCAGGCTTTTCTCAATTATAGAATAGTTAAGATAAACTCGGCATAACAATGTCTTCCAGATCTCTCTTTTTATATATTTTTTGTTTGAAACAGAGCTGATAGCCGTGCGAGCAAGTGGTGACCAAGAGTAGTTCTCTCATCTAATTGACGGAGATTCACTTATTAAGGAGATTTTTGGGGGACATTCGTAAGGGGCATATAATTCACAATCTGAGAACACCAGAGCAAAATAACTATAAAAAGTTCTCTCTCGAAATAACCATGACTCTGTCCATCGCCGGCCCCAAGTGACACCCACACCTGCTTTTTAACTAGGGGTGTCAACGGTACGGTTCGGTTCGGTTTTTTTAAATAACCGAACCGAACCGAACTACTATGGTGAATGAATAAACCGATCCGAACCCCGACCCGAACCGAATACGTACCGTACCGAACCGAACCGAATTTTCGGTTCGGTTCGGTTCAGTTTTTCGGTTTTCCTCTTTTTGCAGCCAAATTACTTATATTAATTGAAGCTCATGTTTCCTCACCTTTCTCCAATATCATCCCTCTTTGGCAAATCATCACCACCCGATATGACCTTGCAGGAGCAAGATGAAAAGCTTCCCATTCATTATATTCATTCCAGCATTAAATAAACATCTTAAATTAATACAAAGAGCAGTTGCGGGAAACTAGAGCAGTACCCCTTCACTGGTTTCAAATGTTTTTGGTTTTTCTCCCTTTTTGAAACAATTGAATTGAAAACATTCCTGTGCCTCAATTTTTTCCAGGAAGGACACTCCTGTGCCTCAATGTTTCTGGGTAGTTTTAATCAGATGAGAATGAGATTCATGTGAGAAAGGACATTCCAGGAAGAAATGAGATTCTTGGGCTATATTGATGAAGACAGCAAAGTCTGCCCCATTTCGCATCATATTAGCATTGCATATGTGATGTTTAGGCATCCCTCCTCCCAGGATTATCATTCCAGTTCTTTAGGGGCAGCATGGACTGCTTCACCATTCATGGCCCTAATATCTGCAAAGAAGTTGGAGTAGAAATTATTCTTCATGTTTCAAGTGCAATGAGTATTTGAACAGAAGTGCCTAACCTCGGACTACGTTAATGACTAGACCAGGACTACGGAAGGAGTGGAAGTATAACATGTCCCCCAATGAGCCATCCGTTAACTCAGGACAGAAGACAGGAATGTTATTCTATAAAATGTGCACTTAAGTTACTCGACTATCTTTAGACAGAAGTGAGATACTGACAACTTTCTCACACATGTAAGGCAAATCTATGGGCTTATACCGAATGAGCTAAAATTGCGATTGTTAGATCTAAACACTGAATGTGTAGAAAAAAGCCCAGTGACAAAAAGAATTGAACCTTCCCTAAAATACTCCTAACAGGGGAACCGTGTTAAGAAATAAGAGATTTTCCTTTCCCTACTTCACATACCCATCCTAGAAACAAGCTTCTCCCAGTGCCCCAAGCCAATAAAGAAGCAATTAAATCAGAGATGTGCAGTAGATAATTGTAACCTTATGCAACAGGATTACCTCGATCGACTCACCTTGTATGCCCAATAAAGGTAGAAATTAGAAATTGCACCTCTGGCCCTTCACACAAGGCCTGCAAAGGCCATTATCAAGCCAAACCCAACAATATATTTGGGAAACATGGACGAAAGAACCAACTTAGCACCATATCAGCAGGGTAATGACTGTACTACTATGATCCAGAATAAGTCGCAGAGCTTGTTCCCGATATGCCATCAAGTCCAGAAGGAGCTAACCCACAAAAATTGCTAGGTAAGCCATCTATACGTCATAGTATAATAACAAAGTAACAGATCTTTCAAAAGTGTGTTGGTAGCAATTCCACAACAATCAATAGTAGAGCTCGAGCTCTTCATAGAAAAATGTACAGTGGCAAGACCTTGCATCATGGTTCAGTGGAGAGATCGGGGAAACAAGCTTAACAAACTCAGTGCAGAGAAGGGTTGATTGTTAGACATCACAGACAAAATGGATAAAGCATAAGGCATAGCGGGTATAAAAGCTATCTTAGTTGCAATAAGAAAAACATCTTTATCTTCCCAATATCAGTTCTTGAATCCAAACATGAAATGAAGTATGTAGTGTTCGACCTGAATCCATGGTTCCAAATTTTGCAGATGAACTTCGGCATCATCATGCAAGGCATCCAAGGCAACTTTGTCAACGTGCATTCATGTTCTCCAATCATTTGCTAAACTTTTTGGTTTGAATGGACTGACCTGCAGCATTTAGGGAAAGTTAAAAAGAAAGAAACCAGATCTTACACGCTCAAGCTGTAATTTGCTGAAATGTTCTGGAAATTTCTTCGAGAGCAACAAACATATTCTTGGATGATTGGGGAACAAGCCTACTTTCCAGAATGATTCCGAGTACAAATGATTAAAAGTATCCGGGTAGTCAAGAATCTAGTTTAGTCAAGAATGATTCAGAGCCAAGATACTCAATCCATCTTGCAGGGCCTTCCCATTCTCTTGACCTAGAGGAAGTGGATGATATTGATATATCTTAGCTGGGAAGATGTTGTCACGATTTTGCCATAGTAGACACACTAAAGACTGCAACCACACATTTAAATTAGTGGCACTTGTGGGCAATTCAATCATTTTGCCAAGAAAAGGTTAAATGAATAAACATAAGGAATCCACCACTAACCTGAAGAACAACTGCATCAGTGACTAGATCACCATCATTCACAACATCAACTATAGGATATCGAGCAGCGTCTTCGACAATTTCCTTGCCAATGCGAGACATATTGAAGCTGTAGACATCTTCCCAAAATGGAATACTCGTCACACCTTTCCCAAATCCTGCAATAAACTGGAAAGAAACGGGAGACAACTTCATTACCCCATTTTTTATTTAAACATTGATTTGAAGGCTATCGAGTTTCAAGAGGATACATTGTAAATTGCAGGGATATTGATATTAAAAACAAATAAAGACAAAAATCAAAATCCCTCGTGTTCAATTGTCTTAGACGTGCTTGTGGCTCAGCTTGGACTACATTTCAACTCAAACCAAACATTTTTTTAATTTAAAAAAGAATTCGTTCCAACCGCAAATTACTAATGACAAATTGCAGTACTATAATTTTTCATGGTTCTTTCAGTCCCCTTTGGCAGCATTTTCGTGTTCTTCCCCTGTTCTCCCCTCCACTAGGTAAGTAGCCAACTTAGTGTTCTCATTTACTCCTAGTCTAACATGGTACCAAACATTCTAGACGATTAATCAATAGACGCTATCTGAAAAAGCAAAATAGCAGAGAATAGAACGAGTTACTATCACAATCAGTTAATCATTTGCTAATACAAAGAAAAATGAAGTAGTCGCAGAGTCGAGACTCACGGTGTCGTCTGTTTGGGTCCCAACTTTTGAAGGAGCCGAAGTAGCCGAAGAGTCGTCCATTGAGCGGATCGTAAGGCGATTGAGCAGTCGCACGCAATAGAGACGGTTGACCTCCCCCTCACCCTCAAGCACGCCCTCCTCGTCTTCTTCGAGCTCAGTTCGCGGACACCCTCTTCGGCCCCGTCTCTCGGCTGCAGCAGCTCCTAGGTCGCCTCTTGGAGTCCCTCCGCTTTGTCGTCCAGTCACCGCCCAATCTGGGCTTCGCCACGTACGCGCTCAAGGAGCAGATGATGGCGTTCACCCCTTCGATCTTCGTTTCTGTTGTGGGGAGTCTCCTTCTCAGCCGTGGAAAATCTAGGGTTTCTTTTGGAGATATGGAGATGGCTTTGACAAAAGAAAAAGAAGATGGGCCATTTGCAGTTCGGTTATCCGAAGACCGAATGAAACTGAGCCCAAACGTCCCGAACCAAAAAAAGAGAATGATTGTTGTTTTATTATCCGAACCGAAAACCGAATCGAATCAAATGGATGGAATTTTCGGATCGGTTCGGTTCGGTTAATGGTTCGGTTCGGTTTTTCGGTTTGGTTTTGACACCCCTAGTCGCCGGTGCTCGGACAGTCGCCGGCGGCTCTGCCGATTTAGGACCAAAAATGGAAAAATAAAGAAAAGGAAGGAAAAATCTGAAAACAGAATTGAACCGAACAAAACTAAACCAAGTTGGATTTTTTGTTCAGTTCAGGGCGAAATTTGGTTCAATTAAGGCTTACATCCTAAAGGTTCAGTTTGGTTTCCCTAGGCTATTATACTTGACCCAAATTGGCCTTTTATTTGTTATTTATGTAATATATATTTTCCCTATTCTTTTCTATTATCTATTCTTCATTTCTTTTCTTGCTTTGGCAATTTTTTCGGTTGAAAACAATCAACTGGTGTATCAAACACGTCCTAGCCAACTCTGACCGCACCATCGCATGCTTCAGAGTTTTCCTATTCGTCATTGCTTATGCATTTAATTTGAGTGGATTTGGCCGTTGAAACCCAATCAATGTGTTGGTTGTCCTTGACGTATAATAGATCTTCTTTTTTCTTTACATTAGTTGTTGATTTATTAAGGTTAAAACCTTGCTTAACAACCCGTTCGATTCATTTTACATGCAAGCGTGGAATTGAAAAAGAACATATCTTGCTATTCAATAATGTAAGTGAGCGTGGAATTGAAAAAGAAAAGAAAAGAAAAGAAAAGAGTGATTTTTTTTTTTGGGGGGGGGGGGGGGGGGGGGGGGGAGGGGGAGTGTATGTGTATTGGGTTGGATTGGGTTTTGTCTTTGTTCAAACATAAGAACTACTGAAGTTTGATTTTCTTGACCGAAACCCATATGATCAACCCATGTGATCACCTAACTCTAAGTTCCTAAGTTGCCAAACATTTGTAATAGTACATGATACTGCTAAACAAGTTGCGACCAATTGATATTGATAATTCCTCTTGGATATGACTAAATAGTAGCTTATATTTGAAACTCAAATTGTTTTCACCCTTCTCCAGGCACCTCAAAAAAATCTAAGTGATTGAAACATTTCCATCAGTTAGATCTACATTTCAAGAATCATGCCAAGGAGCGGCAGTTGCCAAATTACGTGCTGATCTAGCAAAGGTGCTTCGAGCTTTCATGATCTCATTTGCCCGGCAACGATGACCAAGCTTCTTACGGCATCTCCGAGGGACGGAAGTTCGTGAAAGAAGTGTATGAAGGCATTGAGATTGAGCCCCCAATTGAACGAAATCATATTCAAGATTGTTGACAATGAGCACAGCGATTTCTACGATCGTGTCCTGGGGCAGGTGGAGGGTGTCTTGACTCTAGATGGCATCATCAAGCCCCATAGTACAGCTTGCAAAGAATAATGGCCTCAACACATTCTGTTGTGGCTTCTCAGGCCAATGTTAAACTCATAAACTTGCTATATCAGACCCAGCATCAAGCAGCTGCAGCAAAAGGCAGAAGAAAAGCTTGAGAAAGTAGGCTAGTAAGGGAACCCTGCAATCTTATAAAGCAAACTAATGGGTAAACTTACAATTACATTCAAGCCAATAAGCTCTCCGAAGGGAGGTCTGTACACGAATCCCCAGTGAACCTGGAGATGAAGCACTGCCTTCTTCTTAACTTTCAAGCAAAAGTGGGTGTATCATATCCACAACTTCAGGCTTGCTAATAGCAACATTCAAATCTGCTAGCGAATTATGTTCTGATCTAGCAAGGGTGCTTCGAGCTTTCATGATCTCATTTGCCCAGCAACGACGACCAAGCTTCTCACGACATCTCTGAGGGACAGAAGTTCACGAAAGAAGTGTACGAAGGCATTGAAATTGAGCCCCCAATAGAACGAAATGATAGCCGAGATTGTTTACAATGACCAGAGCGATTTCTACGATCATACCCTGGTACAGATGGAGGGTGTCTCGAGTCCACATGGCATCATCAAACCCCAGCCCTACAACTTTAAGTAGGTAAAATTAACAAAAAAAAAATTTCATAAACCTATTGTCTTTATGTCAATTCAGTACTAAACTTTTCGATCGTGCTAATTTAATTCTACACAATTCAGTGCTAAACTATTTAATTTTCCCAATTGAGTCCATTAGACCAATTTTATCTAGAAATCGCTGACATGGATACTGGCAGTGCCTTGTAAGACGGCTAGCATTGCTCTGAACAATTTTTTATAATTTTTTTAAAAAATTCTATTTTTTTTTTCTTTTACTTAGTTCTTTTCTTTTCCTCCTACCAAGTTTGGCAACGATCACTGGCTGACTCTTACCAACCACAGGGGAGAGCCAACGACCCTCGCAGGCCACTAAGTAAGCGTCGCCGAGCCGAGCCTGTAGTTGGCATACACGTTAGTGAGCGTCATCGGCCCTCGCCAAGCATGGAAGAAAATGAAAGGAAAAACGAAAGCAAAAAAAAAAAAGAAAAAATAGAAGAAAGAATAATATATATTGAGAAAATATAAAATAATTATAGAAATAATTCACGCAAACGCTAACACTGCCAAGTAGAATGGCCAACTTCATAAAACTCCTACTAGACTTATACCATCTTTCATGCAAATTGAGTAACTTTACTAGATCTAGTGAAGCCCAAAGAATGAGGGCCCAAGGAGACAGGGCAACTTAATGACTCACTAAATTGGCCCCGATATTGAATGGTGACCACAAGAACGTGACGATGCTTGACGTTGTGAAGTATGTTGAATTTGCATTCAAAACATTATGCAGTAAATCTGAGGGACCATCCGAAAATAGCGTAAACAATGCATATATGGTAGGTCAAGTGGTGGGTCTACTCGGACGATACCGAGGAGTTTCATTCATCCAATAGTTGTTTTCTTGCATAATTTGTGATCATCGACACTCATAGTCTATATTCTTCAAGTGGCGTAGACAACCTATTTATTGTGGTTAAATTCAGTGTTTTGTTTCATCATCATTCAAATTCGTTTTTGTGGGAAAAAATGATCTAATGATTTATAAACCTACCAGCTCTTAAGATTAAGGGTAGATTCTGATCGCAGCAATACCCAATATGATTTTGTAATTCACCTTCCAGCATGGTGTCTCTCTCTACAAATCTGGTCATTGAACTCAATTTCAGCCTCATATTCACATAAGATTATGCTCTTAACCTTAACACAGGCCTTGACCATTTTCATGCTCTTAAAGCATTTGTAGCCTTTCGATTTTTTTTTCAATCAAAGAACTCAAGACAACCTCAAACTCATGGGAAAATAGACTAATTGCTAGTATGTCTCTACCTTGTTTGGATTCATATTAGACAAGTCTCAGCTTTAATAGCGTAGTTCTTTGGAAATATAATTAATTGCGATGTATTGGAGATGTACTACTCCAAAAGATCAAAGCTAATTAAGATTTTACTAGGGCCCATGTGCACCAAATGTACAATAACCGATATGAAACTTTACTATATTTTGAAATATTTTACAATAGTAGCGGAAATGCCACCGATAACGCGAAGCCTCATTTACGGAAGAGAAAGTTAATAGGTGGCCATGAAAACAAATGTCTGTTGCATGGAGGGAGCAAGGGCCAAAAATGGATGGAAGAGGAAAGAGGATATATTTTTTGTCCTACCATCTACACTCTCAGCCTTCGGACCTAGTCGAAAGCCATCTCAATTTCATTCATTTGTTTCTCTAGTCTTAGGCATAAGAAAATGAAAAATCACAAATCCAGAAAAGGAATCGGAACTATAATAATCATTAAACCTTGCGAAAAAATGAAAATGTAGATGGCAAAATTAAGACGCATCCCTTGCTATTTGATAATTACCAAATCAGATGCCTAACGTAGTTAGAACGAGTCACCTATTTTAATCTTGAGCTGAGATGTTAAAGGTGTTATAATACTCATCAACTTTCAACACTTCTCTATTTATGTTTCTTTCTTCATTTGTAAAATCATTCATCTTGATTGCTCAAGCTGTATTGTGTTGGCATTGGCGATTGCTGTATTTTAAAATTTATCAACACCAACAACATTACGTCTTTGGCTAAAGGAAACAATTCAATTGTGGACAACGATTAACTTTGTTCTTTTGATACTTGACAAGTATTGGTAACATTTCCCTATCATAGATGGAAAATGTGAGTGAAAATTGATAAAACTCTGATTCCACCTGTCACATTATGAATAACTATGACAATCTTACATTTACTATAAGTTGCAGCCATGTCTTCCCATCATTGGTTCTCAGATTTCCTTTAATTTTCTATGGCTTACAAATTCTTGGTGAAGATCAAAACTAGAGGTCGACAGAGCTAAAGCATCCAATACTAGGGCAAAGTGTACGGATAAATGGGAAAATGGTATTGAAGTTGTGTAGAATTAGCTATGGAAGACATGCCACAGTAAAGAAAGTGGATAGAGAATACCTAAGCTGATCCCCATATCTAAAAAGTTATGCAATTTTGTGGTAGCATAGAAATGGGGTCGAGGTAGAGACGACAATTGGTACCTTAGAGCCCAATAAAAGAACCAAGAGGAAACCAAAGAATCAAGCAACTCCACAAGCCAACATTAAAACAAGCAACTTTATAGTCCAAGAGATCCTTTGCCCAAACTCACCCAATATGGATTATTAAGAGCTGCACTCATTGAGTATAACCAGTGTCTCATCTAATTTTATTCTGAACTAGCGGAAAGGAACATTAAGCAAGAATAGTTTTTGGACTCCATATAGTGCCTATCCAAAAACCCTACTCCTAAAATAATATATATATGAATAAGACCAAGAATTAAGACAGACATATTTTAGCAAGAGGTTCTTACACTTATGCCCCCAAATGTTCGCTAAACATTATACCTACATAGTGGAACCATGAAATCAATTCATTTTTATCTCAGATCCCTAAAATATATTCCAATTAGCACAATGCATAATGTATCCAATGAATGTCAACATGTGTGTCAAATTTCAAGATATTACAATTCTAGCCTACAAATATATAGTAAGTCAGCAAATCCCCGACTAAGGAAATAATTGACCACCTGTTGACACTTGATTTTTGGCCAATTTTATTTTCAGAAATTTTTAGAAAACCCATAAAAATTCATAAAATTGAAAAAATCAACGTTGGGGACCTTCTTTTGGCCCAGGGAACCAATTTTCGACAAAAAATAATTTTCCTTATTTTTTGTATTTTTCAGCATTTTATTTTCAAAAATTCATAAAAAAAAAATCAATAATAAAATAATAAAATTGCAAAATCAACATTTAGGACCTCAACCTAGCCTAAGGAACCAATTTTGAGCATAAAATAATTTTCCTTATTTTTTGTATTTTCTGCATTTTATTTTCAAAAATTCATAAAAAAAAATCAATAAAAAATAAGAAAATTGTAAAAACAACTTTTGGGACCTCAGCCTAGCCTAGGAAACCAATTTTGAGCAAAAAATAAGTTTCCTTATTTTTCGTATTTTTCTGCATTTTTCAAAAATTCATAAAAAAAATGAATAAAAAGTGAGCAAATTACAAAATCAACTTTGGGGACCTCAGCCTAGCCTAGGGAACCAATTTTGAGCAAAAAATAATTTTTCTTATTTTTTTGTATTTTTCTGCATTTTATTTTCAAAAATTCATAAAAACAAATTCATAAAAAATGAGAAAATTGCAAAATCAACTTTGGGGGACCTTCTTTTGGCCTAGGGAATCAATTTTGAATAAAAAAATAATTTTCCTTATTTTTTACATTTTTAATATTTTCAGAAATTAGAAAAATATTTAAAAAAATTAATAAAACAAAATAGCATTTGAAGTCAGAAAATTACCAAAAAATAGTTAAAATCTTCTAGAGTTTCTTTGTTAATTTCATTTTTCAGAATATTTAAATAATTCTAGAAATTCCATTTTAGCTTTTTAATTTTCCATTTTTTTCATTTTTAGAATCGTGTCATCCTCTTCTATTTTTCAAAATTAAAATCCAGTCTAAAAGCCCTCAGAATTGCCCAATTTCGCTAAAAAGGACCAAAATGTAATTTCTGATTTTTTTTAAATTAGTCTCTAAAATCACTAAAAATGAAATTAAAAATTTTCCAGGGACTAAATTGAAAATAGGGCAACATCACCCCCTAGTTTTTGACCCTCTGAATCCAATGGTGGCAACAATATTTGCAAAAAAGGCCCCTATGACTTTGGATTTTGCAAAATAGGCCATCGAGTCAATTTTGAAAATTGGGTTTTTATGCCAATTCTTAGGAAAATCAGCATGAAAATTCACTTTTCTAATAGATTTCATGTCATGGAATTCAATTTTGGGAGTTAATTCGAAAACTTATGGGTATAGGCGTGTTAATTTGAAAAAAATAAGCAATTCCGGTCAGTCGGGTCGAATTAGATCCGACCCAACGCGACCCGATTGCCATCGTCTTCCTCGGACGCTCCCACGTGTGCACAGGCTTTCAAAAAGAAGAGATTTGTTGAAAACAAGGAGATTTGCCAAGATTTTTAGCACATATCAAAGGGGAAATTTGCATTCGGTTAATGGGGGTTTTCAGGGATAGATTTTAGGGCGATCGAGGTACGCAAACAGGGCATAAAAAGGAGAAAGGATGCTCAGTATTTGGGGATTTTTGGACGGAAGCAAAAAATGACTGTAATCGGGAAATTAGAGCAAATTGAAGGGGATCAAGGCGTGAAACCAGTTCAAGGAAGTTGCTAGAGTCCAAGGGAATTGGCCCATACTATTTTCAGATGTCGCCGATTGCAAAAAAAGGTAAGTCGCAAGTCTGATCTTTAACCTTGACCTCCAATGGCGGATCCACGATTCGTCCATATTTCCTCTTCTTTTCGTGTGCATTTTGTTCCCCTTTCACTTCTGACAACATTCGTATCTTCATTTTGTATCGATTCTGCGCATAAACCCTGAGTTGAGACTTCAAACACTAGTTCACCCTGTCTCGACTTAGTTAGGCTAATCTGGCGATTTAGAGCCTAATCGGAGCCCCAGGTAAGTCTTATGATCTCCTCGTGATGCTCCCTGTAGAGTTAATTAAATAGTTATGCTCTGGTTTGAACGATTGAATCACCATGTCTAAACTCTGTGAGTGCTTTGATTGTCGCGGTTGAAGCGATAGATCTGGTTAGGTTTTGGATATGTCGATCTAGAATCAAATGCAAATCGATCGGCGGCGAAATCAGCTTGATCGGAGCTGTTTCCATCGTCGGATCGTCGCTGTCGAACCATGACCATCCGTCCAGAAATGACTAGAGGAAGAAGGCAAAGTCCAGTCAGCCTTTGACTCAGTCAAAAAGCTGACGTGGAGATGACGACGTGGATGTCTCGTCAGCATTGTTTATTATAATAGCAATCCTGATCGGACGGTTAGGATTAGTCTTGGATTCAATCTTGACCGTAGATTTCAGTAATCGGAACAGACGGCCTAGATCTGATCTCAGGTAGATTCGACGGTAAAGGTTGGTCTGACGATCCAAGAGTCGTGGCGTAGCCACGTGGCGAGTTAGGGGGCGTAGGATTTGAAATAGGTAGAAAATAAAGGAAATAAAAATAAAATAAGAATCTGACAAAAAAAATCACAAAAATTCAAATAAAATTCCTTAAACTACGTCGTTTTAGTAGCGGGTTAGGTTAATGGGCTCTGGGCCGAACCTAGGAAGTGGGCCAGGTCCATTTGACCTGGTCCGTATAACCCAATTTTTAAAAAAATAATAATAAATCCAGAAAATCAAATAAAAATCAAATAAAAGAATAATAAAAATAATGAAAATAAAAAAATAGAAAATTAATAAACGGCATCATTTTAGGTTTAGGGCTTTAGTTTTCAATTCGGGTCATTGGGCCGGGTTGACCCGACCTCGCCCAAAGAATTAAAATAAACAAAATCAAAATCAAAATAAAAAAAACATAGAAAATATAAAAATAATAAAAATAATAAAAAATAGTAATAATGAAAACTACGCTGTTTCGGTCCAAAAAATTAAATAAAATAGGGAAAATAGTTTTTAAAAAAATTCTGTAAAAATCAAAAGATATTCTTAAAAAATTCAAAAAAATATAAAATGTCATAATAAAGGGCAATAAAATCCAAAAAAATGAAAAATTCAAAAAAAATCCTAAAAAATATACCAAAATCCTTTAGAAGAATCTCGGGAAAATATAAAACTTTAGAAAATTTTAGAAAAGTCAAAATTAAGAAATTATGAAAATGAAAAATCATAGAAATTCGTGGAAAAAAAATTAAAAAAATTAAAAAAACTAATGGAAATTTCAGAAAAATTAGAGAATTCGTTAGAAAATGTAAAAAAAATGTTTGGAAAAATCGGAAAAATTTTAGAATCAAAATAAAATTCCAAAAAATATAGAAAATATCTAAAAATAGGAAAAATCCCTAAAAATCTCAAAACAATTCTCAAAAAAATTCTAAAAAATAATAGATGTCGAAAAATAAGAAAAATTAAAGAAATTACAAAAAAATTCCAAAAAATGTCCAAAAATAGGGAAGTCCTTTAGAAAATCATAAAAAGACTCAAAAACGTTTTCAAAAAAATTCGGAAAAATTCAAAAAAAATTTGAAAATACCCAAAAATTCCCAAAAATTCTGAAAACTAAGGAAAAATCACATCCAATCAGTTTAACCCATTTCTGACCTCCCGGGTCTTGAGAAATTACCATTTCACCCTTCTGACCAATCTGACCCAATTTTTTTTAAAATCATTCCAAGGCTCAGCTGGCATTTCCTCTAGGTTTCTGAGACTCCTCTAGGATGCTACTTGATTGATTCTACCTTAATGTGATTCTTTCATTCGTTGATTGTGCAATTATTTCTTATGGTTGTGATTGATAGGATAGATTCCCCATTCGCATGAACCCATTAGACTTTCAAGACTTACCTTACCCAAAAAAAATACCTTCACGAACCTCTTGGACTAAGAAATCACTCAACTTAGGTACCGAAAGGGCGTCGATAGCAATATCGACGTAACCAAATCCCCGAATCTAGATCTCTGATTTTCGTAGGATCGAACGATCTCTCCCAATAGTTCAATAGAGTTTCCAGTCATACCCTCCAATAAATGACTAGTTGCGACTCCATTGGCATGTGCACTATTCACATGGCACCTAACCGCACTAAGGTCGACCTCGATTTAAATTTTCCTGACGCGATTTGGTATGGGCCTGAGAGGGCCCGAGCTGAGCTCAGATATCTAATGGACCTAGCAATCCATTAACTTCCTTGAGATCCGGAAATCTCGAGAGGGTCGCGACACCACCTTTTTTGGTAATCAACACGGATGACACCTTAACCCATTCCACTCTTTTTTTTCTCTCTAATTTCTCTCTCTGCTATCCGTCTCACACATATAAGCAATTTTTTCATTCCGTTCAATTAAGGGACAACAGAAAGAAAAGGGAAAAAAAAAGGGTTCACTTCAATTCAAGGACTACAGAATAATTTCTTTCTATGAATGGGAATGTAATCTAAGATCTTCCGAGAAATCAATGGGCTAGTGCTTCATAGAGGTTCTAAGTTGTGTAGTTTCCTAGAGTGTTGAGGTTTAATGATTGTCTACAAAAGGTACTGCTAGAAAGTTAATTTGGCTCATTTTGTGACTCTTTGTCATCTTTGATCAAGTTCATCACAATCATGTTGTGCAAATATGCAAATCTCCTTTATTGCATGTTCATTGATCTAGACAATAATGACCTAGAAGCTCTCAAAGTAATTGATCACTATGTGTGGCGGTCTAAATTCCTCACATAGTGATCAAGTACTTGGATATCTTCTAATTCATTATCATCAGGACAAATGCAAATGCAATAAAAAAATATTTGTGTATTTGCACAATGGGATTAGGACGAACTTGGTCAAAGGTGACAAAGCGCCACAGAATGAGCCAAATTAACTTTCTTGTGATACCTTTTGTAGATGACCGTTAGAACTCCCCACTCCAGGAAACAGCGCAGCTGAAGACCTCTATGAAGCACTAGCCCACTAATTTCTTGGATGACCTCAGAATACATTCCCAATCAAAGAAAGACGGTAGTCTTTATACTATCAAAACTAGGTGCAAGTGACTAATGGTCTTCTTTACTTGGTTGATTCACAATAAAGCTATCTTTAGATGTTTTACACATGAGTTTTCACAATGACATGAACTCACGATGACGTGAACTCACCATATCTAGTAGTTTGGCTTACATGAAACACTTTCACCATCTCCTTATTGTTCGCATGTTGATTGAGATTGTTTTGTTACAGTTTGATGTTGATTTGGCCTTAACTTGATATCATCTTCTAATCACATGATGTTATGTCTTGCGTCGTATGTTTTGACGCCTCTTTCTCACGACACAATTTCCTCTTTCCCTTATTAATTGTTTTAGCCAAAAAAAAAAAGAAAATCCATATGTTTCTATATGAACGAATGATAGTAGCATGTCCTAATCGCACTTGAAATTAAGACATCATAAATTTAATCAATGCATGAAAGCATCTTTTGTCAAAACTCATGAATCTCTGCCAATAAATGGTTGCTATGAGTAATTTCAAGAAAAAAGTGAGACCTACTCTGCCATCCACAATTCCAAACTTCAATAGCAAAGACATCTTTTGGCGGCAATTTCTTATACACATGCCCTCAAATGTTCGCTAAACATCATATCTATGTACTGCAGCCACGAAATCAATTCACTTTATCTCAAAGCATAATGCATCAAATGGACTTGGACATATCACTAGGTGTCAAATTCCAAGAAGTTTACATTACCTGGAGTGTAACATTCTGAATTTCGACCCTTGTTTGGAACTTGAATATAGAATGGATATGTCATGGATGCACTATTAATGAATTCCACTCGAAACTGATCACTTCGAGATAACTGACCAAAAGGGAAGGGTTATCTAGGAAAATAAGTACGTGGACCAATTGATCGATACGCGTAACTCCTAACAGCCACCCGTTAGTTTGAGAATTTTATTATAGCTGCTATCTTATGAATTTGGCCACAAATTGAGTTCCGAATAGGACAATCGATTTTCAAGAGCGTTGCAGTTGCTAAATTTAGATATTGACGATAAAGGTTCGAAAATTGATAGTTTGGACTCAAAGTGCCGAGAAGGAAGGCAAAAATTAGAAATTTCTGTCGAGTCCCCGATTTGCTCTAGATTCAGTGGTTGGGGTGTGAGATGAATTTTAACGAAGTCAGAAAAATTTTTCGAGATCATCTCGAGTCATTTTCCCTTCGCTATTGAGCCAAAATAACATCGATTCAGTCCCAATCAGTCCCGTTTTGGTACGAATTTTGAGGATTGACTAGTCAAACTTGCTCTCCAAGTTTTGACCAGATTAGATAAGCTTTGACCAACTTTTGGTCAAATCGATGAATAGTAAGTAGATATTTTGATTATTTAATTAATATTTTGAGATATTTTAAATAAAAAAATATTATTTTGGGAAGACATTTTGACCTTTCTCTCTTCTTCTTCCCTCTTACGGCAGATCACCATCCCTCTTTCTTTTTCTCTCACGGTGGAAAGCTTTTCTTCTTTTCTCCCTCCCTCTCATTTGGCTCCAAATTCTGGCTGCAAACTTCAACCGACCGCTGACAAAAATCTGTAAGTTGGATTCTCGCAATTTTTGGATATGTTGTAGTTCAATGTCTTACGGTTCTAACCCAACTTGAATAGCCTCAATCCGAGGTCGTTTGACCCTTCAAATGTATTTTCTCGTATCAGTCGACGAAATTGTTTTCTAGGTGCCGAATTTCTGTTTTAGCTCTAATTGATATATGTCGACCTCGGCTGCCCTTTGATCTCATTTCCATGTCAAATATGTGATTTCTAGTTCATTTTGGTGCCTAAACAGCCCCCTCACAGCCCCGGTTCCTCTTGGTTTAGCCGTTCTCTTCCCTTGTCGTCGTGCGCAGCCATCGGTCTCGGTTGTCGCCGGTTGTCCTTCGCCATTTCAGCTTGTTTCCACAGCTTGTCAAGCTTTCTTTTGGTAAGTTGCATCCTTAATCTTGTGTAGGATGACAGATATTTCCTGGATTAGCTCTAGGACGCGATACGGGGTAGATCGGTTGAGAAAATTTGACTGACTTTGAGATATTTGTGTATATAGTGGCTGTTGAGACTTATAGTGCGCTGGACGCACTTGAATTATGGCTGTTTCTAAGTAAATAATTCTGTCCTTAAGTGCGATTGTGGGCCTCGTGGTGTCTGGAGCTTGAGAAGTGAGAAATTTGACCAATCGGGGATCAAATGGACCCAATTCGGAAGTGAGGGTGTTAACTGCGACACTTTAAAAGTTTTGAACGATACTGGTGATGAGATTTGAGGACCATCCTAGTGAGCTTAGAAAGGGTTCACGTGATGTCGTGGGCCCAATTTGACGGCTCAAAGTGAGAAAGGACAAGATAGCTAATCTCTGATGCAATTGCGTTTGCTAGCCAAGAATGATCGACTTAGATGCTTTATTGAGTCGAGATTATATATTCGAATTGCTTGGCTTGAATTGTGTATGAGTCATTTGATGACATTACATTTGAATTATCTGCTTGATTATGCCGTTTGATTTATCGAACGCCATTGGAATTGCTTGATGAGAATGGTGTCTCATAATGATGGCACGGCAGATAATGTTGTGAGAAATGAAACCCTGAGGCGGTACCATTACGCGGGGTAATTGATGAAGAAATGAGGGTGCCGACCTGAGGCGGTACTATTACGCGGGTCGAGGCACGGGTGCCAGTCTGAGGCGGTACTATTACGCGGGCTGAGGCACGGGTACCAACCTGTGGCGGTATTATTACGCGGGTTGAGTACGGACCTAAGGCGGTTTCATTACGCGGGTCCTGAGGATTAATGGGTCAAGAGTTGAGACTAAAAAATAGTATACATATGCATTTGAACTTGCTATCTGAAATTGAGACTATTTTATTTGTATTCTTGGCCCATGAGGGCAAGTAATCTATTGACTGCTATCCTCTGCATGTGATATTGTTTGGGTACACGTGTTTGTGATTGCTTACTGGAGTTGGGTCTAGGGATATTTGGTATCCTGAGAGGAATTTAGGATGAACTTGCTGAGATTAGTTCTCATGGGTGATTTCCCCATTTTTTAGACCCCAGACCGCCGCAGTGAATGCGATCCTAGTAAGGCAGGGGATCGAGTTGGATATTAAGTCGGAAACTCAGCTTTTCTTAGATCGGATGGTGGGGTGGATGTCGATGAGCACAGTTGGAGTTGAAGCCCTTTTTGATCAAAGGTCGAGCTATAAGATGTCACGATGGATGGAGAAATTTTGAAGTGTGAATATCTGTCCACCTAGGGGAGTTTGATATCTCCTTTTGTAAATACATTTGAGTGACATCTTAGGGAGGGCAGTGAAGTTTGGTTTGTACAGGAACACTGTCTTTATATGAGAAAGTAAAATGGAAAAGCAAGTTTGCTATTTTGCACTGTCTCTCTATCCATTGATTTTTGTGCATGTATGTTTGGTAGAGTTTCGTTTCTGTTGCCGCAGGAACTCTGAGATCGTTTGGACAATGACGAGTATCCTGGGCCGTCGTTCTTATTGTCCAATCGATCGTACGGGTAATAGGGATGTCGCGTGGCTCGCCAGGTTCGGGGCGTGACATAGAGCTCACTAACTGAAAAGGGGTGGCTAGAGCATATCCGACAACTACCAAAGTAACTTGCAATAGAAATAGTTGATGGAGAGAGGGGTAAGGATTCGAAGAAGGAATAGATAAACATTGCCAAATTTGAGAATTCTTTCTCCATACTCCCCTCTCTATCCACCGAGTCTTGCTAGCATGACAGTGTTGTTAGACTGAGTTTCTATTGGTGCTATGCTAGCCAAACTTTTCATCCCAAGAAAGAAATGGTTACTGGAACTTCATAGGTTAGTTTGATTCTTTACATTAAAGTTAAAACAATTTCCTAAGAAAAAGATGAAAAAGAAAAACCATTATTTGTTCTTCCCAACTATTTCACTAGAAACTCAATTTTCATCACATCTTTCATCTATGAACAACTTTGCAGTATGATCTTCTTTTATTAGATTTTTTTACACTCATTTTGTGAAAATACACGTCGTTACACTAATAAAATAAAGATTTTTGACATTGTACGAATTTTAGTCTTTGTAATTGTCGCAATATCTATATCTCATAAAATAAAATAAGAAACAGATGACATTCACTTGGTTACAATAAAACTAAGTAATGATATAAATAAGAAAACAAATCTTGTTCTATAAAGTTATCCACTTGTGATAAGAAATTCTATACATGATATCATAATCATAATATTAGAAAAAGTGAATTCTCTCATCCACAATATGATACACTCGGCTTAAAAAAATGTCAAAATACATTTTTTTGATATCATGTGTAGTTCATTAAGATCAAACTTAATAAATCTCTAGAGAATAGGCTAAAAATATAAGGATGATTAGTACTTCATAACTTATTCACATCATAAATTTGTAAAATTTGATTTTTTATTTCATTTTACAAGCTACTTTAATCGACTTTAAGTGGAAAATGTCCTAATAATTTCTTTTGGTTGGTGCACAGATTACCAACAAAAATCACCATATCTCAACTGGAATAAGAGACTCTGCTACGTAAAAGAGAAGAGGACACTAGTAGCGAGGGAAAAAGAAAAATAGAAATGTAAAAGGCAATAATTTCTTCACATTGTTTCTTAGTTTACATATAAAATTAAATGGCAATGTTGTAGGAACTAGATAAGATAGTCATAAGGTTCCAAGCAACACAAGTTTTGGTGAATAATGATCCGTAACCCACATAAAAAGCGACGGATTATTATGTAGGCAGTTCCCAATGCAAAATGTTTGGTCTACGATCATTTCAACTTGAAGGTGCAACCGTCACCCAGGGGACAGTGATTAAATCAAGGAGTGGATGTCCTGAGAGCGTTACGACCGAAGATCATTATCAATGGAAGAGGAACTTGAAGCAACGGTGATTAGCGGTAGAGCCACTAGAGCAATCGTCACCATCTTGACCCTAATAGATTTAAGTGCTATTTGAATAACATGGTCGTTGAGGAGGAGCTTCAGAAGCACGCATGAAAATACTGGAAGTATAGGAGAAGACGGAGAGATCATAGTGCTGATTGAATCAAAAATCGAAAACAGAAATGGGACAATCCAAGGAGCAAATGCGGTTTTGTTGCTATATTCCAATCATCTAGAGCTTGACATGACAAATCGAATGAAATAGTACCACCCCAAACTAGGCCTCAAGAGGAGCAAAGGGAGATTCAGCTTTGCTCGTTTCCTTCGAAGTAGTGAAAACTTCCGGTAATGAAGTGATTTCCGATCTCAAAGCTGCCATAGGAGAAAGGAGAAGTAAGAAGAAAGAAAGGAATGAGTGATGAAATGAGGTCGAAGAGGAGCTTCCGATGGTGGCAAGAGAAGGAAGAAGGGCAGAGAACCATCAAGAGAGGATAATCCTCCTCCGCTTTTTGAACTGGCTATCTCTACGCTAACCGTCTCCTTCATATCAGCAATTTGTTTGTTCAGTTCAGTTGAGGGATAACGAAAAAAGAAATGACAGATGAGACACTCAACAGAGGGGTTGAAACTGCGTGTTCTCAAATCCTCCATCTTCGCTCTTGTTGAAACAACCTCACACAATTGTACCTCCATCAAAAGCTAGCAAGTCTCCAAGCAAAGCTCCATGGGCATGGAGCTTCATTCTTGTTGACTATTGTACCTCCATCAAAAGCTAGCAAGTCTCCAGGCAAAGCCCAATGGGCATGGAGCTTCATCCTTGTTGAGCGCTTTTGTGAAGACAAATTAGAATCTTAAAGTATTGATAATCGACCATATATTACACGCTTCTAAATGATCTTGTGATTTCACCAGGTACTTAATATTTGATACTCTTCTGTGGAGGCTGATCAAACAAGTTGATCTATTGCCTCCAAGCTTCAAGGATATGCAGTTGTATGAGTTCATAAAAAAAGGTCATTGAATATTCCATTAAAGACTGGAGTATTCACTGACCTTTCTTTATGAACTCACGAAAATGCATATCCTGCTCGGAGGTAACAAATTAGCTAGTTTGATGTGCCTCCATAGAAGACTACCAAATATTAGGTAGCTGGTGAAACCACAAGATCATTTAGAAGCGTAATACATGGCGGATTATCAATATTTTAAGACATTATGACAACTCTAGGTAGATCTGTTTATAACGTTGCACAACAATAATGCCATCCTAGTCATTCATTGGCTGCAGTGGTGAACACATTAAAGACAAATAATTCTCATGATCACAAGAAAACATATCCATGTGAGCCAACAAAAAAAATTTATACCATTCTCTTCTTCACTTCCCTCGCACTTATACTACCCAATAAGGAAAGAAAAAGTCTATTGGCTTATGGAAGTTCATAGGTTAGTTTGATTCATTACGTAAAATTTAAAACAATTTCCTAAGAAAAAAACGAAAATGACAAACCATTATTTGTTCTTCCTAACTTCTGTTGAAGTTCAATTTTCATCGCATCTTTCATATATGAACAACTTTGCAGTATGATCTTCTTTTATTTTTGTTATTTTCACTCATTTTGTTAAAATGACACATCATTATACTAATAAAATAAGAATATTGACATTGTACGATGTTTTATTCTTTGTAATTATTGCAATAACTATTTCTCATAACAACAAAATAAGAAACATAACACATTCACTTGGCTACAAAAAAAAAGCTAAGTAATGATCTAAATAAGAAAAGAAATCTTGTTCTATAAAGTTATCCACTTATGATCGGAAATTCTACATATGATATGATAATCTTGATATTAGAAAAATTATATCCTCTCATATGTACTATATTGCACTCGGTTTGAAAAAACGTCCTCAATGGTGGTGCAGCGTTGGAAAATTAAAACAAAATACATATATGATATCATGTGTACTTGATTAAGATCGAACTTAATTAATCTCAAGGGAATAGGCTAAAAATATTATGATGCTTTGTACTTGATAACTTGTTCAAATCATAAATTCGTAAATTTTGTTTTTTATTTTATTTTATGAGCTACTTTATTGGAATTTAAGCATAAAATGTCCTGATAGTTTCTCTTGGTCGGTGCACAAATTACCAACTGTAATCACCATATCTCAACCCAAAGAACAGATTGCTACGAAAAAGAGAAGAGGACCACACAAAAAATAAAAAGAGGAGCAGAAAGCCACCACAAAAGGGAAAAAGAAAAATAGGAATGTAAAAAGGCAATAATTTCTTGACATTGTTTCTTAGTTTGCATCTAAAATTAAAAGGCAATGTTGCAAGAACTGGAGAAGCTAGTCATAAGGTTCCAAACAACACATTTTTTCGGTTAATAATGGTCCATTACTCATGCAAAAAGAGATGGATTGTTATGCAGCACATAGGGTGTGGACATCGTTTGTCGTCACATATGTAAATCTTCACATTTACATATCCAAGCTTAATACTAATGTTACGGTCCAGCTCATTCTTAAAACCAATGAGAAGTTGTATTAGAAATTGAGATAGAATAACAATAATAATAACGTTTAATCACAGCAAATTCATGCATGACAACATGATTATCTCCCTCGAAAATTAGCATGGACCCCTCATCTCAAGTACAAGTTCAACAAACAGCGCATTCCGAAATGAATACTGTGCAAGCTAATAGTGAATTTCCAGATAAACCCAAAACAGGGCAGCAACAGGTTGTATGAAGAAGAAAAGCTACAAATGTTAGTTTAGAGCACAATTCACTCACACAACGAAAGCAGATTTAACCATTGATAACTAAGTAAACCGAAGCACTAAAGTTCTAGGCCTCAGTCCTGCATACAAAGCAACAGAGTAGAAACGATGTATATGTAATAGATTGAAGAAAAACAACAAAGGACCTTCATGATCGAATCGGAAGGAGAGGTTGTCCGAAACAATGATTGTCTTTTGAACAACAAATGGATATGGAGATCAGGCATAAGCATGAATCCGGCAAATCTAACTGACAGACAGCACTTATAACTATAAGTACTGCATTTTATGAACATACGCAGTATACATTACCTCGAGCTCAACAACTGAAAGAAGGGGGCGGCCAAAGCATCTCCGATAACTCTGAAGGGGTAACCTGTAGCAGAAATAGATGATGGAGAGAGAGATAAGGATTCAAAGAAGAAATAGATAGATTTATCGCTGCTAAATTTGAGAATTTCTTTCTCTATACTCCCGGCTCTATCCACTGAGTTAAATGCAAAATGTCTGGTCGGCGATCATTTCAACTTGAAGGTGCAGTCGTTCGTCACGTAACGGTGATTAAATCAAGGAACGGAAGTCCTGAGAGCGTCAGTATCGAAGATCGGTATCCATGTAAGAGCAACTTGAAGCAACCCATGTTGGAGGTAGAGCGGCCAGAGCAATCAAATCCGTGTGGATCCTAATAAAAGACCGAGAAATCAGAGCGATGAGGACTGAATCAAAAACCGAAAATAGAAATCGAAGGATCCCAGAAAACTCAGCTTCGGCTTTGTAGCCATGATCCAGCGGTCTAGAGCTCGACGTGACAAATCGGATGAAACGACACCGCCCTAAGCTAGGCCTCAGTTGGACTTGCTCTTCAAGACAGACTAAGGCATCCCAAGATGCAGTCGAGAAGTTCCCTGTTTTGCTTAAACGGGGCGTCACCAAAGAAGAGGCAAGTGACATGATACAGAAAATAAAGGCCTCTGGAGGAGTTGCGGTGGCGGAAGGAGAGCTCCAACCCGGAATAGCTATCGAGAGCTATGTGACCTTGAAGGAACATAAGTATTGGCTTATACAAAGAAGACACAGTTAGCGCAGAGAGAGATTCATTGCTAAAGTATCGCACAGGTGATTCGCACGGTTAGCAGAGAAAGCGGAGTCGGTTGTTGTGGCACGCTGAAGAAAAATCAAAGGAAGGGAGAGAGAGAGGGGGGAATTGCGTAATATATGGGAGACGTTAGCAGAAAGATACGATCTGTTCATCATTGCTTATCCCTTTAATTTGAGGGAATTTGATCATTGAAACCCAATCAAGGATTGGCTAATCTTATGCGAAAAGGTTGGAACGTTAAGTCACAAATTTTTATTCAGAAAGCGGTGGAGACAGGTTCCACCGGTTTCAATTTTCATTTTACTTCTCATGTCTTCCCATTTTCCTGGCTTAACTTAGCATTAGATTGGAGAATTTAAAAAAGAAAATCTTTAGCTAACAATACCGAATAAACAAATACAAAAATCCCAGTAAGTGCATATTTTCCCATCAAAGAAAAGATGGACTAGACTTAAATCTTTTGGGAAAATTGTCAAAAAAATTCCAAAATCGATTGCAGTTTTATCAATTCAGCCCTAAACATTTTTAATTTATAAATTAAGTCCTAAATATTTTCACTTTTTGCTAATTGAATCCCATTAGCTAAAATCACTAACGACGGCTGCCGGCTATCCTACATGGCAAAGCCAATGTTGAAGTGGACAATCTTAAATAATATTTAAAATATTTTCAAATTTTTTTCCTTTAATTTCTTCTTCAACGATAGACGAGGGACGCCTAGCCCTCATCGGCTACGGGCAAGGGCCACAACAACCTTGCCGATCACTAGCGAAGACCGTAACACCTCATTAAATGTTAGTGAGGCTCGCTGATCTCCCCAGATCTCGATAAAGCCGAGCAATGGCCGCAACCCTAGTCTACAATTGACAGGCATTAGAGCCCTCACCTGTAGATGAAGAAGAAAACCAAAGTATAAAAAAATTTAAATTCAAAAAGTGTAATATTATTTAAAATTATCTACTTACATGCCAGTTGTGCTGCATTGGATTATTAGCATCCACATCATCGATTTTTAGTCAATATGACTCAATTAGCACAAAAATAAAAATGTTTATGACTTAAGTAGCAAACTTAAATGGTTCATGATTTAATTAATTAATAAAAGTGCAATAGATTTATGAATTTTTTGACAATTTCCCCAAAACATATTAATTGAAACTTTTAAAGGAGTCAATATCGTTCTATACCAAAGAAAAGATTTGGGAGATACGGTTGGCAAATGTTGGTGATGATAAATTTTTACTTGTGATTATCTTGTATTTTGGTATTTAAATTGCTTTTCCCTTCTTCATTTTCAAAATGTTCCACCTACTCGGATTTTTCCAATTGTGATTCGGTTTATTTTAGCTAGTAATTATCCTTTCCAAATTCTCTAATCTAATCCTAAATTAAGTGGAGAAAAAGGGGGTTAAAAGAAAAACCAATTAACTCTTTATCCTCTCTTAGCTGATGATGTGATGCCGCCATGCACCAACTAACTCCCTCAACCAGACTGAGTCACTTCGGTGGGGTCACCGGGGAGAGTCGTGTTCGCCATCCTCCGCCACTACCGAGCCGCCCTCAAATGCCTATCCACTACCACCACCTCCATTGCCAGACCTTCCTTCCCCGCTGATTTCCCCTGTGACCGGCACCTCCTCATCCCGCCGCGACCAGTGGCGCCACGAGCGGGATGGGGCTGAGTTCGACCACATCAGGGCAAACGTGAACTGTCCTCGGTGCTCGAAGGAAATGCCCCTCCTCTTCTCCGACCACCCCTCCTCAATGCATATTATGTGTATTGAGTTCATAATACTTTGGCCCAACATCTTATATGCGTACCCAGTGCCATACATGAATGGAGGGTTTTGAGAAAACACATGTCACTTCCTCCCTTCTTTCCTTTTCCTTTTCCTTTTCTATTTTTCTATTTCTATTTTGCTAAAAGAATCTCTTCATTATCCATGTCGCTCCCTCCCCTTTTCTATTCTTTTTATTTTATTTTATTTTGAGTTTAAGGCTCCGTTCTTTTCGTGGGTAATAACTTTCAAGAAAATATTTTTCGAATTTTTCGATATTCAGTTCACGTAAAATAAACTAGCCAAGGAAAATAGTTTATAATCACAAAAAAAAAGAACATCTTCAAAAGTGGGGGAAATGATTTCTTTGAAAAGAGGAAATCATTTTCCCTTATCTTTCCTCCCTCCACTCCTTTACGTTTATTTTATTTTTAATTATTTTAAAAAAAATCCACATTTATTAATATTGTATTATTTCAATATTTTTTTCTTTTTTTTTTTTGCTTTTTTTTGCAAGGCCGCGATTGCCCACCTTGCCAAACGTGAAGCTCACCAACCTCTCCAAATCTCATTTTCCATGCCGAATGATGGAAAAAAATTTCTAGTTCATTTTAGGTTTTAGCCAAATACCAGAAAATATTATTATTTTCCTAAAAAAATGACTTCTTGAAAAATATTTTGCAAAAACAACTCATTTTTCACGAAATAAACGAAGCCTAAATGAATCAATCACGTTCCTTCCATTCTTTTGCGCTTTGTGGGTTAATGTCAAATTTTATCGAAAGTACAATGAATCATTACAGTTAGACTACATTTATTTTATTTTATTCATCGCAATCTAATATATTTCTCTTTACTGTATTAAACTACACTTCATATATTTAGAGAAATTTTCAAATAAGATCCCTATGTGAGGCTGTAATCTCAAGAGAGGACTGAAAATTGATATTCTATCAAATAATTGTCCTTATTTTTTTTCCTTTATAATTACAGGTGTCAAATGGGTGAGTCGGATCGGGTTTGGATCGAGTTAAATATAATCTAACCCATATTGACCCTCTAACCTGTTTTGACCTATATTCAATTACCCATACCTGACCCGACCCACAATCAACCCATACCTCCACCCGACCCATTTTGATCTATATTGTCAAATTACACTAATATTCTAAAAAAAATTATATAATGTTATAAAATACATAAATGAATATTCATTATATTCATCCTACTTAATATACACATTATGGTCATACATCCCTTGTTATAAAATACATAAATGAATATTCATTATATTCATCCTACTTAATATACACATTATGGTCATACATTCCTTCATCTTCTTAACCGTTTGCATCCATTCATCTTCCTAACCGTTCCTCCATTCATTGTATGATGTACCCCTATTCTCCTATAAATAGGAGAGTATATTTGATCATTGCAATTGTACACAAGAGTTTAAAATAAAATTCTCTCCTTTTGGTCTTGTTTGGTATTCATTCGCTCTCTCTTCTTAATCTCTCTATTCTCTCCGTTACGTACTTGGCCCGTTTGCAATTTGCAGGAGTTATGAGTCGAAAATAGGTCCAACATAGATCAAAAATGGGTTTCATGTATAGCTCAGTTTTAACCTATTTAATTTCACTTCAAACTTTTAGACTCATTTTTATTGAGTCTTTTATAAGTTAATGACCCATATAAGACTTATTTTACGTGAAATATGAGTAAAATATGGATCATTGGTGCCGCAGAAGCTTCTGTCCATAGCCAGTAGACTTATAGCCGAATCGAGCATTGAATGCAACAAATCACAAAATGCGCGTTATTAAGGCATCTGAATATTATTGTACTTCCATAACCGCAAAATGTCAAAGATTCGTAGACACAAAATGCGCGTTATTAAGGCATCTGAATATCATTTGTGCTCCACTTCCTGCGCTAATCTCTCTCTCTCTCTCTCTCTCTCTCTCTCTCTCTCTCTCTCTCTCTCTCTCTCTCTCTCTCTCTCTCTCTCCCCTTACTTTCAACTAGTAAAAGAACTATGAATTCTCTTTCCCGTCTTTCTTCCTTGGTTTCTTCTGCTACCGACTAAAAAAGATTGCATGCTGGCACAGAATTCCATACTCGAATAGAGGGCACATGCTGCGGATGTGGATCTAATTACATCGGATATAAAACGGCAGGTAGCAGTAGCATGTCAAATGAAAAATATAGAACGGATAACGATATCAATGAATCCATCTGTCGATAATTGTACGTAGATTATAAAAAGTTTCAGGTGTTTCGGATTAAAGCACTGTTAAAGTAAGCAAACCGCAACTTTCAAATTGAGCAAAATGGAAAAGGTGAAAATCTTGGTCGGGGGTGTTGTTGACGTGGAAATTACAAGCAAATTAATCTATACTTCCTCCATTTTCACATGAAACCACCCAAAAGTGATGGGATGAGATGAAAATTGAAACTCCTGCACCAAAAAAGAATGAGGAGAAAAGGAAACAAATGGATTTTTTTTTTTTTTTTTGTCTTTCGATCTGGCTCTATCCTACCATATTCTACTACACAAACCACTATGTTCAATATGTGCAGGTGGCGGAAACCCTGCACGCTACTCACGTGTCGCCACCCCCACTTCCCCCGAAAGTGGAGATTCGAAGCAAATGGAGTTGGAAGGACTGCTATTTGTACACATATTGCTGCGGTTTACAATTGCTTCCAGAGATTGGCGCTCTGGTGGCACGGATAGGCATTGATTCCGTCCGGAATTGAAAGACTCGCATTTCTTCAATTCACCACGGCTTGAATTTAGATGCCATTCTGACAATTTTAGATGAGTTTGCCTTATCTGGAAGATCTTGGAGACGCTTCAAAACTTTAACAACGTCACTCATCTGGGGACGGAGTCCGGCATCGTGTCTAAGGCAGCGAGCAACCAACCGCGAAGCAATGAGGGCATTTTCCAATGGGTATTGAACTTCAAGCCTTGGATCTATCAATCTATACAACTCCCGTTTCTTGGTTAGATATGGACGAGCCCATTCAACAAGGTCACGCTGAACAGAAGGCCGACTTTGGTCTATGGCTCGCAATCCGGTCAAAATTTCCAAAAGAACCACACCAAAACTATAGACATCGCTCTTTGCCGTGAGGCGCGCTGCAACAGAATATGGGCAATCACTAGACAGGAACACATAAAATAAGTACCAAATGATCCTATTTTAGATATTAGTACAATCCATGAGGTATCCGCCAAATATCTCAACAACCTCTAGCAATCAAAAACAGGTACTTGACCTAAAAGGCTGAAACAATAACTTAGTTCTCTGTCCTTCCATTACTTCTTTTTCGTATGATAATACTAAGCACCCTGCACGCTGTTGCGGATAGAAAGCGGTATTTGTCATGAAACTATCAAAATAATTGGGAAAAGTATCAAAAGAGTTTTAAACCTATTGCATTAGTGCCAATTTGGTCCTAAACCTTTTAATGGTGCCAATTCAGTCCTAAATATTTTGCATTGGTGTCAATTTAGTTCTAAACCTTTTGCATTTATATTAATTGAGTCAATTCAGCCAATTTTGACTGAAAATTTGCTGACATGGACGTTGGTTGTTATACGTGGCATGACTAGCGCTAATATGAATAATTTTTTTTATATTTTTAATAATTTTTTAATAAATATTTTGGATTTCTCTTCTTTTTCTTTTCTCAATCTTTAAAAAAAAATTAAAAACCCTTAAAATAATATTCATAAATATCTAAATCAGTGCCAGCCGTGCCACATAGGACAACCGATGTCCACGTCAACGAATTTCTGGCCAAAATTGGCTGGATTGACTCAATTAACAGAAATACAAAAGGTTTAGGACTCAATTGGCACCAATGCAAAAGGTTTAGGAATGAATTAACACCAATACAATAGATTTATGATTTTTTCTAACACTTTTCCCTCAATTAGTGGCATGAAAGTGTACTATAAGCCAAATTATCATATTATAGAAGATGGCAATTCTGAAGCACAATATTATATCTCGTCATCATAATATGCTTTAAAGCACGAAGACACTCCATCATGAATTTAAAAGAATAATATCAACCAAAAACAAAACAAAAAGAAAAAAATGAAGAAGAAGAGAGAAAGTAACATCACTATAGAAAAACATTATAGGATTGGGGCAGTTCTCTTCTTTACTATATTATAGGATTTGACATGTCAAAAACATTACTCAACCACGTTTATACAGGTGACTTGAACATTTCTCATCCTCAAATTGCTCATACTAACATATACGTACCAGTCACCAGGTATTCTGGGTCCACATAGCCCACTGTTCCAAGGACGCTGGAGAAGCGAGAGCTATCTCCCTCACTAACTTTTTTTGCAACTCCTAAACCAGAAAGCTTGACATTGTAGTCCTAAGAAAAAAAAAACAAGTTATGAAAACATCAAACAACATGATTAAAAGGGAAAAAGGAACTTCACCACAACTTTTGCTACATACGGCGTCCAATAGGATCTTGGAAGTTTTAAAATTTCGGAATATCACTTTCAGTTCTGCTTCCTCGTGAAGAAAAGCAAGACCCTTAGCAGCATCCAGTGCTATTTTCATCCTGGTAGACCAAGGAAGAGGCGGAGTCGCTCCTGCGCAGACCACAAAAAGAACACAAGAATTAACTAATAAAATGTCTGTCCTCACATATATCAATATCCCCTTTCAGAAGCCACAATAGTCAAAGATAATTTAGTAAAACTGATACTAACTTTTGGAAAATAACTGTAATAAATTACTAGGGCAAGAATGTAGAAACCACAGCAGGATTCCCTTCTTCTTTTTTCTCATAGAATTGAAAATTTACACTTGGGGGAAGGAAAGCTCAGCGAAATCTGCTGAAACAAATCCTTATGCCCTTCTATAAGAAACATTTAGTATCTTTCCAGAGTCATTCCATTGGCAAGCATGTACCTTCCATTAGATATCATTACTAGCATACTTGCAAGCTTCGTACTAGGTTTCATCCCCAATAAGGTACAACTGTGGTGTTCTCGTGCATAAATGACCAAGTTAATGAGAATTACATCTCAGAATTTCCAGAAATGTAGTACTGAGTGACAAAGAGAAAACGATTCTACAATCATCACACAGATGAAGCTGCTAGAAAGTGACATGTCAAGACCATTTCACAAGATCTCCGACATTTCTTTCCTTTTACAACTATAATGTCTACTGAGCATGATAACTTTGAACGTCTCTGCTATTACATCCTTTTGGTTCCCAGTGGCACCAACATCAAACAAGCAATTTATGTTAAAAAAATTTCAAGCAGAAGAAATTCACAGAGGATGAGCATTGTGAACATCACAACTTGTATGCGAATTCCTTCGAATGGTTCCAAGCCCTACAATCTTTGGAAAGATGTCCATAATAAGGACAAGTAAGATTCTTTCTACTTAACATTATTATCCAGATGCTAGTAGCAATCTAATAGTTTTCTTGGGAGACAGACTTCCGTATCCAGCTACAGGTGGACTGTTTTACCCTGAGCACAAACATAGTGTAAGACATGTCATTAAGAGCACCAATCACATAGTAATAGACAACTGCTCATACTTATAAAGAGGTGAGATCGCAAGTTCCCTCGCCCCATATACTCATATACTAGCAGCCTTTTGTTGACTTCCTCGCAATATCCAATTAACTTTACCAAATTTGGATGCACTAGATGGCCACGAATACTCATTGCAGCCTGGCATGTGGAAAGTGCAACACATCAAAAGTCATACTAACTGTCAAACATGCATCAACCCAGAAATAAAAGATCATTAGATGATATATTACCAGCCATTCTTTGTCGCCCATTGGCCCATTGCGCTCCAAAATCTTAACAGCAACAAGCAGCCCAGTGCCACGCCGTGCAGGAGCAATCCCATTTTCTTCAATCCAACCCCTAAAGACACGGCCAGAACTTCCTTCACCAACCAGAGTCTCATGCCTAAAGTTTCTTGTAGCTAACTTAAGATCAGTAAATGAAAATTTCCGCAGCAGAGGAGGAGCTTTAATTTCCTCTTTGAGTTTAGAAGCCAAAGAGTTGATTGCGATGTTACTATCGGTCTTAGATGAAGTTGAAAAGGTATCTGCTGCATTACTATCAGTCTTAGATGAAACTGAGGAGTTAATTGCTGTATTACTAGTGGTTGTAGATGAAATGCCAGGAGGAACAGGCTGCTCTCCGCCTGGATCATTTGTAAAACCACGCGCACAGCCAGAACCACCTTCACCAAGAAGACTTGCATCACTAAAGTTTCTTGCGGATAAAAATTTCCACAGCCGAGGAGCAACTCTAGGCTCCCTTTTGAGTTTAGAAGCTGAAGGGTTAACTGCTGCATTACCAGTGGTTGTAGATGAAACCACAGGAGGAGCAGGCTGCTCTATGCTTGCATCATTTGGAATACTTTGTGCTGCTCAAATACAAAATCAACATATTAGATGACATGAGTTACCACCGCTTTGGGTCACTTAAAGATGAATTCAAAGATGAATTTGCTAATCTGCCAGTTGGCATGGCATGTGTTACTATTCCAACTCAAGAAAACATCCACTCCCAAATAGAAGAGGGCATGTAGCAACAGGTGGATGTGTGAGGTTTACAATGGATAACTGTGGGAAACATATTTCAACTTGCAATCAAAGCGATGGAAAAGATGAGCAGCAATGAATCTATTAATCTCTTGATATAGGCTAAAATGATTCGATGCAATCATTACAAGCTCATTATACTGGATACAATCAACTCCTCAACAAGCTTCACCAATTTCAGCTTCAGTTCATCACATAACCCCACTAAATGCTTAATGAAACACTAAAGCTTTCTTCACAAGCAACTCAGAATGCTAAGTTCCCCTTCTACCTGATATACAACTTTCTCAATCTCTGAAGCACTCTCAATCTGTCACAAACTTATGTCTTCATATGAGATACATCCTTGTCATTACCCATTACTAGACGATCTACAACACACAACAGTTGTTAAATCACCTCCCGAAACAACACTGTCAAATAAAACAGTGGGACCAAAGAGCAATACTAAGGACACTGACAGTCAAATAGAGCCTCAGAGTCCAACTTGGCAAGTTCTAATTTGGCAACAGCATTAGTCAATAAAGTGTGAAACTACATCCGACAAGAAATACGACAAAAGAATTACATAAACTAAGAGAGCAAAGAACTCCAACTTGACAAGTGTTAGTGGGGCAAATTTGTAAGTAATCAAAGCACAAAGCTGGAATTAGACTATAAATCCGCGCGCGCGCGCTCGCACAAAAAAAAAAACTACATAGGATGTTAAAATATCCCACTTTGCTTCTTTTGGTGTTGTTAGTAGCATAAAGGGCAAAGTTGTATTTTGTCTTTGTGTCTCTTAGGGTTTGGGTTACTAATGTAAAGTGCATTATTATTGAATAAGATTGTTGAACTTTCTCTTATATTCACACCTTTGACATGGTATCAGAGCCAACCCCTAAACCCTAGATCTGAACTCCGGCAACCACCAAATCCTAACCCACCTAGATCTAAACTCCGGCGACCACCAAACCCTAAGATCCAGGCCCGGCGAACTCAACCCCAACTCCGGCGAGCTCAAATCCAGGCCGTCAAACCCAGATCCAGGCCCGGCGACATCCGGCGACCCCTTGTCAGGCGTCGCCTGACGTCACCCAGGCCCGGCGACCACCCCTCAGGTGTCGCCTGAGGCCGACGACGCCCGTGCTGAGGCCGGCGACCATTTCCAGCACTTTTCCAAGGCCGGCGACCCATTTTCGACATCCCCCGAGGCCGGCAACCTATTTCCGACCATCCTCTGAGGCTGGCGACCCTGTTCCAAGCATCCCCTGAGGCCGGCGACCCTGTTCCGAGCATCCCCTAGGCTGGTGATTGAGCAGCGACCATCTCTGGGTAGTTGCATTCCTTTGTGTTGATTGATGGTTGCTGTTTGAAGATTAATAGGCTGATATGTCTGAGTATGGTAGAGTAACTTTGAGTTGGTACTGATCTGTGGTTGAGAACGTGATAATTTATGGTTGTGGAGGTGATTGTTTGGAGATTTTGGTGAATTATTGACCGTTAAATATGGGTGATCCTAGTAAAATTGAGGGTGGTTCTGGGAAGAACAATACTGTGATGACTAATGTAATTTCTTCCTCATCAAATCGAATTACTGATAAGAAGCTTGAAGGTGGAACTAACTTCCATCAATGGAAGAAAATTGTGAAACTTACTTTGACAAGCAGGAATAAGCATAGACACTTAACTGAGCCTAAGCCCAGTGATGATGAGAATTGGGATGTTACTGATGCGCGTATTCTAGGCCAGATGTTGAACTCTATGGAGAGTAATATAGTTGATATGGTAACTCATGTTGACACAGTTAGAGAATTGTGGGAGTATTTAAATGTATTGTATTCGGGCCAAAATAACTTATCACGGATATATGAGTTATCACAGGAATTTTACCGATTTAAGAAGAAGGGGCGCTCTATTACACAGTATTTTGCTGATTTTAAGAGAATGTATGAGGAATTGAATGCTATTCTCCCTATTTCGACCAATGTTCAGCAGATGCAACTTCAGAGAGAACAATTGGTTGTAATGGGTTTTTTAGGTGGTCTTCCTCCTGAATATGAAACTGTTAGGTCTCAAATTCTTGGAGGAGAGACTATTGCGTCACTCACAAATACGTTTGCTCGGGTTCTTCGAGTATCTCGTGAGTCTTCTCAGGATTTCATTTCCGTGGCAGATAATTCAACTCTTATATCACAGTCTAGAGCCGGTAGTGGGAATAGAAGTAATGGAGAAAACTGTGGAGGTTATAATGGACGTGGTAGCCGAGGAAGAGGTCGAGTCACAGGAATAGGAAGAACCAAGGACCAGCAGTATCTTTATGGGCAATCTCAACCGTCTACTGATAGCTCAGGGCTAGCACGGACCTGTCATTACTGTGCCAAACCAGGTCATATTCAGAGGTTTTGCTACAAGTTACACGGGAGACCAGGGAATCAACAACAGTTTGCCAACACTGCATCTATTACTGACTCTTTTTCACAGTCTTCTAAGAGCAAGGTAGTGATTATGTCTGAAGAGGAATTTGCTCGGTATAATCAGTCTCAGAATTCACAGCCTACTTCTTCCACTGCTACTTTAGTACAGACAGGTAATGCCACTGCATGTGTTTCAGCTACTTCTCGTCCATGGGTTATTGACTCAAGGGCTTCTGATCACATGTCAGGTCTTTCAGGTATATTTTCCTCTCTCGCTCCATCTTCGTCCATAGTTACGTTAGCTAATGGATCATCCACACGAGTTAAGGGAGTTGACACAGCTTGTCCAACTCCTTCATTGCCGTTATCCTCAGTGCTTTTTCTTCCAAAATTTCACTTCAATCTCTTGTCAGTCAGTAAATTAACTAAAACCTTTCAATGTTCAGTAATATTTTATCCCGATTCTTGTATCTTCCAGGATCTGGCTATGAAGAGGACGATTGGTAAAGGACGTGAGGAAGGGTGCTGTATGTGCTTGAAGACTCAACTTCGGTTGCATGTTCTAGTGTTACTTCTCTACATCAAATCCATTGTCGACTTGATCATCCTTCTCTACAGAGTCTTCAGAAATTAGATTCCAGTTTCAAATCTCTTTCTATTTTGGAGTGTGAGTCATGCCAACTGGGCAAATTACATCGTGTTAGTTATCCACCATGAGTCATTGAACGAAGCGAGTCTCCTTTTGTGTTAGTGCATTCAGATGTTTGGGGTCCATGTCATGTGACTTCCAATTTGGGTTTTAGATATTTTGTTAGTTTTGTTGATGACTATTCCAGAGTTACTTGGTTATATTTAATGAAAAATCGTTCAGAGTTGTTTTCTATTTTTTGTGCGTTTATATCTGAAATTTATATTCAGTTTGGTATGCATGTTAAGGTTCTGCGTTCTGATAATGCAAAGGAGTACTTTTCTGCACCTTTCTCTGATCTTATGACACAACATGGTATGATTCACGAATCTTCCTGTCCTGATACACCACAACAAAATGGTGTTACTTAAAGAAAAAATCGACATTTGTTGGAAGTTACCAGATCTATGTTGTTTGAGATGAAGGTTCCTAAAACCTTTTGGTCTGATGCTGTCTTGACTGCCTGCTATCTTATTAATCGCATGCCTTCTTCAGTTTTGCAAGGTGGTATTCCATTTTCTACTTTGTTTCCAAACCACTCACTATTTGAATTACCACCTCGTATATTTGGTTGTGTGTTTTATTCGTGATCATCGACCAAGATTATCAAAACTTGATCCCAGGGCTATCAAGTGTGTGTTTCTTGGTTATTCTCGTACTCAAAAGGGATATCGTTGCTTTTCTCCATCATTGAAAAAGTATTTCATAACGGATGATGTTTCATTTTTTGAATCCACTTCTTATCATGATATCCCCATTTCTTTGTCTGAGTTGGATGACGACTTCCATGTTACTACTATTAAGTCAACTGTTTCTGCTACTGCATCTGTATCACAGGCACCACTTCCATTGTAAGTTTATACTCGCCGTCCTCAGGTATATACTTCCTCCCCTCCTACAGTCACTACTATGTCATCTTCCATCCTAAATCCTCCTCCTCCTGAGTCTGATCTTGATCTTCCTATTGCTCATCGCAAAGGTACACATGTTTGCACTCAACATTCAAGATGAGGTGCCATGGTGTATGCTGTTCACAAATGATATTGTACTTGTTGATGAGACCAAGGCTGGGGTCAGTGCTAAATTAGAATTATGGAGAAACACGTTAGAGTCCAAAGTATTTACGTTAAATCGAAATAAGACGGAATACATGAAATGTGAGTTCGCCACGACAAGAGGAGATGATCAAGAATCTGTGGATATGCTTGGACAGGAGGTACCTAAGAAGGATGCTTTCAGATATTTGGGATCAATTTTGCAAAAGAGGGGAGAGATTGACGAGAATGTTAGCCATAGAATCAAAGCAGGTTGGACGAAATGGCGCAGTGCATCAGGATTTTTGTGTGATCGCAAAATCCCTCTTAGGTTAAAGGGAAAATTTTATAGAACGGCAATAAGACCTGCAATGCTATACGGAGCTGAATGTTGGCCGGCACAAAAGCAACATAAACATAAAATTGGAGTAGCGGAAATGAGAATGTTAAGGTGGATGTGTGGTCATACAAGGATGGATAAGATAAGAAATGACGATATTCGACGAAAAGCTGGAATAGCAACGGTGGTAGAGAAGATGAGAGAACATAGATTGAGATGGTTTAGACATATTCTTCGTAGACCCTTAGATACTCCGATAAGAACAGAAGTGTGTTACTGAGAAAAAGATATGAAGAAAGGACGAGGTCGGCCGAAACTTACTTGAGGGAAGGTAGTAAAACAAGATTTAATAGAGTGGGAAATAGATTGGCATATGGTCCGCCTTAGGGCGGAGTGGAGGAAAGCTATCCGCGTTGTAGAGGGGGAGATTTCCTATGTTCCAGAGTGCCCTGTTTAGCCCTTTCTATTTATTTATATGTTTATTTATTTATTTTGAGGCATCTATATTTTTACTTTTATTTTAGTATATTTTAAGCTTTTCGCTTCGGGTTCATCTACTGCCGACCCCAACTAGTTTGGGATAAAGGTGATGTTAATGTTGATGTTGACTCTTCTGTGTCTACTTCCTTTCGATCCTTTCTATCTACTGTTGAGCAATATCCTGTTCCTAAGTCAATATCTGAGGCATTACAATGCTCTGGCTGGAGGATAGCTATGGAAGAAGAATTACAGGCTTTACGAAATAATCAAACTTGGGACTTGGTATCTCTTCCTACAGGCAAAACTGCAATTGGTTGTAGATGGGTATATGCTGTAAAAGTCAATCCCGATGGTTCCCTTGCTCGCTTAAAAGCACGACTTGTTGCGAAAGGGTATGCTTAAATATATGGTGTTAATTATCTGGATATCTTCTCTCCCGTTGCCAAGCTTACTTCTGTTCGTATTTTGATCTCTCTTGCTGCTACATGTAACTGGCCATTTTTTCAGCTTGATGTCAAGAATGCATTTTTACACGGCACTCTTCATGAAGAAGTGTATATGGAGCAACCTTTTGGATTTGTTGCTCAAGGGGAGTCTGGAGGACTAGTTTGCAAATTAAAAAAATCTTTGTATAAGTTGAAGCAATCTCCACGGGCATGGTTTGGAAGACTTTCTGAGGCTGTACATTCTTTTGGGCTGTCTAGATGTGGCAATGATCATTCTTTATTTTACAGATAGACAAGTGAAAGTAAGTTATTCTTGATTGTATATGTGGATGATATTATTATCACGGGAGATGATTTGGTTGGTATATCTGAACTGAAAGTGTATCTCCAGAAACAATTTCAGACAAAGGATTTAAGAAAGTTGAAGTACTTCTTAGGAATTGAAGTGGTACAGTCACAGAAAGGAATCGTTCTGTCACAAAGAAAATATGTCCTGGATTTACTTACTGAGACAGGTATGTTGGGATCAAAACCTTTTGATTCACCTATGGAACAAGGAGTTAAGCTAGTTGCTAAGGGAGGGGAACTTCTTGATAATCCTGAAAGATATAAAAGATTGGTATGGAAACTGAATTATCTCACAGTTACTCGACCAGATATTGCCTTTCCAGTTAGTGTGGTGAGTCAGTTTTTGTCTTCCCCTCGTACATCTCATTGGGATGCAGTAATTCGAATTTTGATATACTTAAAGAAGACTCTAAGAAAAGGAATTGTTTATCAAAACCATGGTCATAGTAGAATTGAAGGGTTTTCTGATGTTGATTGGGCAAGGTCTCCAGATGATAGAAGATCAACTACTAACTATTATACATTGGTTGGAGGAAATCTGGTGTCATAGAAGAGTAAGAAGCAGAGTGTTGTTGCTCGCTCCAGTGCTGAGTCAGAGTATAGAGCTATGGCACAAGTAACATGTGAATTAGTGTGGATTAAGCAGTTATTGACTGAACTAGGCTTGAAAGCTTCAATTCCTATGTCTTTGTGGTGTGATAATAAGGCTGCAGTACATATAGCTTCCAATCCCGTGTTTCATGAGAGAACAAAACACATTGAGATTGATTGTCATTTTATTCGAGAAAAACTGCAAAGTGGAATGATTGTCTCCAGTTATGTTAGAACTGGTAAACAACTTGCGGACATTTTTACTAAACCTTTGGGTTGTGGTTGGATAGAACATATTTGTAACAAGCTAGGCATGATTGATATCTATGCTCCAGCTTGAGGGGGAGTGTTAGTAGCATAAAGGGCAAAGTTGTATTTTGTCTTTATGTCTCTTAGGGTTTGGGTTACTAATGTATAAGTGCATTATTATTGAATAAGATTGTTGAACTTTCTCTTATATTCACACCTTTGACAGGTGTTTATGATGGCCCTATACTCTGCATCAACTTAATGGCTTAAATATTCAAATTGGACTTTTTAACATGGTATCAGAGTCACTTTTCAATTTTCAATGACCCATTTAATATTTCATTTCAAGTGCGGTATTCTCTATCTTACTTCCTACGTGCATTCATCATACAGTTCTTTTTTAGGTGTGCATGGCAGAAGGGACGTTAAAGTATTAAGCATCACTTCTCTACAGAGCTTAGATAAACATTATTTTACGCAGCATCCAATAGCAATCGGCAAGAATGAAATCACACCAATAGCAGCCACAATCGGCCTTATTGTGGGGATAACACCTCCAATGGGCATCACCATCATTATCTTTCCGGCTAAGAAAAACACTGTAATATTCACACAGATAAAATTACATATGAGTTGCTAAGGTTAATTTATCACTGTGCCATGTTGATGGAATGTATTAAAATCTCATGCTCCTCTATGACTACTATCCAATATTTGAGGCTGATATGCCCGCATTTTCCATTATTCTAATGCAATAATTGACGAAATTTGAAAGCTTGATAATGAACATTTATATTATCTTTCTCGCCTAATAGCTTAAGCCTTTGGTAGAACATTGTGACTTAAACCAAACATCAACTTCAAGCTCATTCTTTCACCAGGCAAAAACTAAATAAAAAGTATGTTCCTTTCTTTTTCCCCACGTAGTATCTCCAACAAACATGCAGAATATTGCAAAGTTAGATCTTCAATCACCAAGAAAAAAGTACTGTATTTGTACAGAATCTAATTAGGTATCCCAATCACCTAACCAAACTTGACATTGACAATAACTCCCTAAGCCAGCTAATGAAGAAACTCTCCCACCAAAAAACAGTAACAAAGCCAACTATTGTTAAGACCAGCTTGAAGCACGTTTACAGTTGCAAAAATAAACTAGCAATCTAAATCACTGCACACGAATGCTGTGCCAATATGCATCAGAAGAAGTCATAGTTCTCAAGATACAGTAGAACGGCCAGAGTTTTGTATGTTAGCTGTCACCGCCTCATTCATAAACAGTTCAAGGGTAATAGATCAGATAAATGATTTGAAAGAAGATAAGAGTTCATTCAGATGAGTGTTTACTCTTCAACTTCTCTTCATCAAAGCTGGGCCTGCAGCGTTTAACTTTTTCAATCAAATGTATAAAACAAAAGTGAAAGAAAAAGACATGCATCATTGCAACAGAACAATGCTCTCTGCTGATTATTACCCTTACCTTTAGTCCCTGTCAGATAATTGCAACAGATTCCATCAAATGAAGCACTCGTAAGATTCGGACAATCAGAAATGATCATTTCCAGCTTTGGTGCAATGCATAAGCCATTGGAAATGCTAATGAGTTCAGGCAATGAGAATAGGGATATCTTTTTCAACTTGGGGAGGAAGTTAGTACTCTCATAAATAGCAGTATCTTCACATCTCACTAAACTTTTGACAAGGGGGCAGTCTTCGACTTTGAGCTCTTCTAAGCTATCAAGGTTTTCCAGTAGGCCAGGTGTGAATATAGTAGTCAACCCAGGACATGTGAGTAAGGCCAAGGATTTAAGATGAGAAAAGCATCCTCGATGCATTGGCCCCTCATAAATGCCCCTCAAATTCTTCATATGATATACATAGAGATACTCGAGTGATCCGAGAAACCTCTTGTCATCCTCCCATCTTTCCAAGACAATTTCACTTCTATCAGCTTCATCACACACATCAATTCCATCAATAATAATCTGAATCTCATTACACTCCCCAATTATGCAACATTTCAATTGCTCCATGTTCTCAATCCCAAAATCAGATAGCTTAGTAACATCCGTATGGCGGTCTAAGAAAAATGCACTAGTATGCTGAAGTATCTTTTGGATATCTATGGGCACACCCACACCATTTACATACTTCAGGGATCTATCCCAGTGTTCTAACTCAAATTTAAGATCCACTGGGAGACGAGACATTATGCGTTCATCATGATTGCCAACAATGAATTTGAAATGTGACAATGATCTAGACACCTCTGATGTACCAAACCATTTGAATTTCCTCAGATGGTCCACTTGAGGAAAGTACAATTTTAGTGTATCTAGATGCATCAAGCCACAAACATCATCAACAATAGCTTCCACAACACCGGCCCACCGCTCATCCCCCGGATTCACATCAATAATTAGCTCTTCTAATAGAGAGAGCGCAGAGATAGTCCCTTGAGGAATCAATGCATTCGCTCTCCCAGATTTTCTACCACAATTTGTGCATTGACAAAAAGATACTCCTAAGCAAGTGAGCTTTGTTAGCTTTGCAACCTCTTTTGGCAGATCCATGATTTCAGTCCCTTCAAGATCAAGTACCTCAAGCTGCTGAAGTTCTCCAATTTTTGGAGGTAACACCATCAATAGCTCACAGTGATTTAAGAATAGTCTTTTTAGGCGGCTTAACCTGAACAGAGATTCCGGCAAGGACTTGATCCGAGTTCGGGATAGATTTAGGATTTCCAGAGAAGGCATGTAATCAAAGAAAGAGGGACTAATCGTTCTCAGTTTGTAATTTCTATTGAGAAACAACACCAAGAGTACAGGACACCGAGGATCCTCGAGTAACTCAGTCAACTGATTTTCCATCAAATAAATCTCTGTGAAACTCTGCCATTGCGTGACCTCCAGAGGCTCCGTCAGTCCTAAGCCCCCGCACATAAGGACCGTTCTGCCATATTCGGGTGTACTAGATTCGATGTCGTCAGAACATATCTCAAGTTCCTCTACCTGTTGCGGTGCACCTGAGCCAAACAACACATGAAGATTCCAGCCAAAAACCAAATATGGATGAAAAATTCGACGAAATGAAGGAACCGCGAGAGATGTTGGAAGCGGATGCTTGAACGGACGAACCTGAAAGCAAAGCAGGACCTGAATCGTAGGCCTGCCGCGGAAAACTTGCTCTCGCCCTCCTTCTATGGTGTCTCCCCTGCTCAATCGCCTCTGGCTTGCTTCTGATGTTCCCCATGATCTCACCTCAAAGAAGGAAGGAGCAAACGAAGCACGCAGTGTCCCCGAATCAGAAGAAGGAAAAGGTGGGGTTGTTGTTGTGGTGTGGAGGGCAAACGAACTGATCAACTGAGTCCGGATGAGACCGGTCGGCCCAGTTGAAATTCTTCTTGTTGGTGCGGTAAACCAAATGTACAAAGGTTAATGGCGCGCATGATAACGCAAACGGTTCGTCTCCCATTTGCTAACGTAAATTTATTTTTTATTTATAAAATAAATTTTTAGTTCAAAATTAAATTTGAAATAAAAGTGAGAAGCAAAATTTTATATTTCTTTATTTCTAAAGTAGAAATAAAAATAAGAAGTCTTCTCATTACTCACTCATTTCTTGCATGGGATCTCTCTCGTGTCCCCCTCGCCAATTGCCACCTGCCATTCGCCGGCCGATCTAAGGCTCGGCAATCGGATAGAATTTTTTTTTTTTTGTTGTCTAACACGTTTCTTTATTCAGAAACTCATCCAAAAATAAAAATAGGAAAATCTATTTTTGTGTAGAAATTGTTGTCAAAAACAGAGTGGTTATCATTCGTGGCCTAAGTAATCAAAACCCGTTTTGGATCGTCTCTATCATTCGCCTTGTGTTAATCCTGCGCAAACCCCTGCGCTTTCAAATAGTAAAACTTGACCCCGAGCAGGGACATACAAGCTCCGCAACTAAACACAAGATATTCACATACATGGAGTCGTTTTTTGTGTAAGGTTAGGCAAAGCCTCAATGTGGAGAAGGATAACCACATATTGGATAGATAAAGGTTTCATGTATATACTCTATCAAACTATATGAATTTTAATTACTTACATCCATAGAAAAGGTTGACATAATTGAAAAGTTAGTAGCAATATTCTTTTTTTTTTAAACCTAAGATTAGCAGTGACCGCCTCACTGTTAAATATGCACCGTTAGATAAGATTAGTCCCAAGAGGGGGGCCCTTCTCGTCAAATGATTCGTCTGAACCGGCCATAGGTGTATTAGTTATATCCAAGAATTTTTCGGTGGGAGAGTAGATATTGCATGCACTATCCCTCTAATGGTCAACAATTCCAACAAAATTGACCGACTTAAAGTTAGAAATTTAATGTGTATTTATTTCGCGAAAAATGAATAATATAAAAAATAATTTTTTAAAAAATGATTACTTTTATCTCTTACAAAAATGAATAAATAAAAATTATTTTCATTACTCCCGAAAATAATAAGATATAAATTTTTGGAAAAAATAAAAAAATAATTAACTAATTATTTCAAGTAATAAAAGAGATTTTTTTTCAAATTATTTATTTTTAATGAAACCTTATAAATGGCTTATTTGTTCAGCCAAAAAGAGGGGGAGGGGGGATATAGTTATTTCATGCTATTTGTTTTTAGTCATGAAAATTATTTATCGAATTTTTCTCTCTCGAATCACTGGCCTCAACGTCCAATATTTCCACTTGAAAAGAGAGAGGTCCCCACTTTTTCAGGGGTTGGAGTGGCGATTCGTGAGTGAGGGAGCCAGATTTCATAATATGCACACGATATATAGTGCATACAATATAATTTTTATAATAAAATAGGATATGATAGAGTAAAAGAATAATCCAAAGGACTTGGTCTCTCTCGGCAAAAGAAGACGACACGCAGTAAGTAAGTGGACAGTATTCAAACACCTAATTCAAGAGCGGTGCATGAGAGAATTTATGCAATTGTGTAGGTGCAATTTGGTCTCTCTGACAAGTCAACGTCAATGGATCAACACTGATTGAGCCTCTCCTTCTCCCTTGAGCAGCTTCATCCGTGTGTGACTTTTCTAAAATGTGATTCTCGTCTTGCCAATCTCGATCTCTGCAGAACCAGGTACGCCAAACGTTTCTTCACTCTCTATAACTCTAATATATGTTGCTTATGGGATTGTATTTTTATTTTTCATTTTTCCTTTCTTTCCTTTCTGTTGCCTGCGCTTGTTCTTGAAAAGATCGAATCTCTACTGCAAGATTGATCCTCTGCTGTGTGATAAAACGATGGTGCCATCAGAAAAAACGCAACTTTTGCAGATTGCACGCACTCCTGCCATCTTTTGAATCAGTGGGTCTCTCGAATTTAACTCAGTGGGTGTCCATGTAGATCCTAACATTTCTTCCTGTGTGTGGCTAAGACAGCAACTTCCGTTAAGCACCCGATTGTAAGATAAAGCTCTTCTTTTCATTTGGTCTACTTTTTTAAGTGCCCATTCTTGTGGAAGGTGGCATTCAGATTCAGTGTGTACTTTGAGCTGAACCAAGAACTGCAAGTTGTGGCTGCTGAGACTTCTCTTATTACTTGGACTTAACAGTAGCATATAATATAATCATGTTCTAGTTTAGGTCCTGATCTTTCCCAACAACATAGGTTTAAACACGTGGGTCATATTCGGTAAGACACTAATTGAGCCAAATGCAGAAGTTCTTTATTGTTGAGACATCCCTGTTGGAAGTCTCTGAATCATTGCAAAAGTTAATCTCATCGACAAATGTAAAGTCGAATTTTCTCTTTCCTTTTGTCTACATATACATCTCATGACAAAACTGAATATCTTGCTCTTTTCTACTCAATTAATCTGCATTTTGTTGGAGTGCTTTTTCAAATTGATTTTGTTCTTGTGATAGTCATGGTTGAAGCGGCAACTTCTGCATTAGCTGTCGAAGCCTACAAGGATGGACGTAGCATTTTTGGCTACGTCACTCAAAAATTCGCCTATGCTTCTGATTTCAAGGCCAATTTTGAGAAAATGACCAAACAGGCAAGAATGCTTTATGCAAGAAGGGATGATGTAGAGGCAGAACTAAACAGAAACAGGATGAAGATTGTTACCAAGGAATGTGAAGGCTGGATTTGCAGGGTCAAGGTGGCCGAACAAGAAGTGCTCAAATTGGAAAGCAAGTACATGAACGAGATCAGGCATGCTTGGAGATGCCCTCGGTTTTGGCGACGTGCAAATGTCAGCATGCATATGGCCAAGAAGCGTGAGGAACTAAAAGCCTTGCTAGAAGAAGGAAAGCTCGATAATGGCGTGGCAGCTGAAAGACCTCCGGAGCCTGTGAGAATCATGTACGCTCCTAGCACCGAGAATAAGCCTTCACTACACTGGGCTGTCGAAGAGATTTTGGGTAATCTAAGGGAGAGAAATGTCAAAAGGATCGGACTCTGGGGAATGGTTGGTACCGGGAAAACTACGGTGATGCAGAATCTGAATAATAATGAAGAGGTTAAGAAAATGTTTGATATTGTCATTTGGGTATCGGTGTCAAAGGCCTGGAGCATTGAGAAGGTGCAAGATGCAATAATGCAGCGTCTGAAGCTAAAAGTGGAGGGTGGAGTGAGCGCAATTGAGACTGCTCAACTTATATCAAACGAGTTGGGAGACATGAGGTACTTACTTCTCCTTGATGAAGTTTGGGATCCTTTTGATCTACATCAGATAATTACTCCCAACAATGACAAGGACAGCAAGGTGGTATTTGCTAGTAGATTCCGTGATTTGTGCCACGACATGGATGCGGATGAGCTTGTCAATATGAAGCGTTTGTCTGACAGTGATGCATATAAAATGTTCGAAGAAAAAGTAGGACGAAGTATGAAAGATCCAAGCATTAAAGCAATAGCACAACTCGTGATTAAAGAGTGTGCTGGTTTGCCACTGTTAATCGATAAAGTGGCTAAGGTCTTTAGGAAGAAGGACAATTTTCACCTTTGGAGAGATGGATTAAGGAGTTTGCAGAGATGGCCCAGTATCAAAATACAAGGCATGGATGAAGTGCTCGAATTTCTGAAATTTTGTTATGATGATTTGGATGGGGAGGATAAAAAGGTATGCTTTCTTTATGGAGCATTGTTTCCCGAAGACTGTGACATATTTGTGGACTATTTGATGGAATGTTGGAAGGCAGAGGGATTTCTTCAAAGCATTGATGAATTTCGAGGGGCACGCGATAGTGGGCACAACATACTGCATGATTTGATCAATGTATCTCTGTTAGAAAGAAGTGCCACGAAGAGGCATGTCCGAATGAACAAAGTACTTCGCAATATGGCCCTCAAAATTTCATCAGGAGGCCCAGACTACAAGATGTTGGCAAGAACATGTGAGGGGCTAAAGGAGTGCCCAGAGGAAGAAGAATGGGCATCTGCAAATCGAATTTCTTTGATGGATAATGACTTGAGCAATCTGCCGGCAACACCAAATTGCAGAAATCTTTCTACTTTGCTCCTGCAAAGGAATTACAATTTAATGGTGATCCCAGATAGCTTCTTCTTGTCTATGCAAAGACTTCGACTCTTGGACTTGCACGGTACTGCAATTGCATCTCTTCCGCCTTCTTTGTCTTGCTTGACTGATCTTAGGGCGCTCTACTTGAATTCTTGCACGCGTTTAACAGAACTACCTTCCAGCTTAGAGGCGCTTGTGCATCTGGAGGTGCTTGACATTCGACGGACCGGAATCCTTTGCTTGCCTGTTCAAGTTGGATGTTTAACGCAAATGAGATGTTTACGAATGTCATGGTCAAATTTCGGCACTGGAATGCCAATCTTGATTTCAAGCATTTCATTATTGGAAGAGCTCATCATTGACGTAGACCCAAACACTTTGTGGTCCGACCAGGTCGTTAAGACCATCACGGAAGAGGTTTCTACCCTGACGCGATTGACTTCACTGACATTTTCCTTTCCTAAGGTGGAATGCCTTGAAATCTTCGTCAGATCAAGCCCTCTGTGGAAAGACTTGCTCTTCACATATCAGTTTTCGGTCGGTATCTCAAATTCGGTCAAGTATAATCTTCTTGATTATTTTGAATATCAGATGTGCAAGTGCCTGAAGTACGCAAACAATGAAGGCGTACATCCTGTGATCTCGGAAGTACTCGCCGAGACCGATATATTTGAATTGATTGATCACAAGAATATATCAAGCTTATCAGATTTTGGGACTGAGAACATGAGTAAACTCAGAGCTTGTTCAGTTGAGGGATGTGAAGATATCGTATGCATCATTGACGGTGTTGCAGCAACACCTCCTGCATTCGAATGGCTCGAGAGAATGGTTATAAAGAATGCCCCAAGTTTGCATTGCATTTGGCAGGGTCCTGTGCCTGTGGGAAGCTTGGGTCAAATGACTAGTTTAAGCTTTTACAAATGTCCCAAGCTCAAGAAGATATTCTCGAACGGATTGATCGAGCAAATGGCCGAACTTAAGCATTTGAGTGTCAAAAAGTGCTACGAAATTGAGGAGATCATCATTGAAACCGAGAATCCTTGCTTGGACCCGAGAACCCTTCCGAGTCTTGAAATCTTGGTACTTCATGATCTTCCGAAATTGAGGAGCATTACACCTGACGACACATTGATTTGGCCTTCTCTGGAGAGTGTGGACATAGCTTCGTGTCCATCACTGTTGAAACTTCCCTTCAGCGGGGAAAACGCTATCAATCTGAGATCCATCGACGCCGAGCGATCATGGTGGTCTACACTGGTGTGGCAAGACGATGCCATCGAGCAAAGATTACGGCCTCTTTGCAACTTCACCTAGCCTTTCTCTGTAATTCTTTGCTTCTTGTTCATCTTGTTTGTTGTGATTGGGATAATTTTATTAAATCAGGATTCCCCTTTCGTTTCTTTGCATGTGCAGGCTTTTATTATGGTTATTGGTCGGGGTACGAGGTGATGAGAATAATGACAGTTCTGGTTTTGTTCTTCTAAGATCAGTATTTTACCTGTTGGTTGCAATATCGAACTTTTTTAGTATTCCAACACTGGAGTTAGTTCTCCATAGGATAGACTGCATTAAATTTAGTTTCTTCTCAATATCACGATGTAGGTTTTTTTTTTTTTTTCTTTTGATAAGGTAAGATGTATATTCACTTAACCAAAAGCGGAATAGAAAATGAGGCCAAAAGACACAAGGACAAACCTTGCACTCGTAATGACACCATGGAATGTCATTATGAGTGCAGGGGTGTCGCGAGTGTGCAAGAGCAGCGAACGGGAGAGGGGAATGTCCGAACGGGAGAATACAAAGGGGAGCACGGAGGCCAAACAGAGGGCTGAAAATTATAAAAGGACCGCACCGAATATAGCAACCGAAGCTTAATCGAAAACTGACTGAGACATACCTCAACATCCTTTGGGGTCTACGGTTCCTAGGGGTATTAGCCACATGTTTGAACGCCGATGCCTTGTCTCTGACCACTTTCTCGAGATGCTTTTTCATTGTCGGCACAAAAAATGTGTGGTTACGAAATGGGACGTGGTTCCTTTCTGTCCAAACAATACGGCATAGGGTTACAAAGGTATCACAATGTATGTTTTGTTTTTAATCTTTAGGATATGAATGGAAAAATTATCAAAAAAATCTTAAATCTATTATAATTGTGTCAATTCAATCCTAAAATATATATATACATATATATATTTCTTTCTATTGGTTCAATCCTAAACATTTTACAATTGTGCAAATTCAATCCATTCACATTAGCACCGGCCGGTCAAAATTGGCACAATTGGAAAAGCTAGTTCTTTCCTGAATTGGCTGGCTAGCATCCACGTCAGTACCAGAGGGTCAAAATTGCCCGGGTGGACTGAATTAAATAAATTACAAAAGGTTTATGATTGAATTAGAAAAAAAAATTAGGATTGAATTGGCACAATTACAATAAGTTTATGACTTTTTTGGTAAATCTTCTGTACAAAAATTTACAGCAACTTTTGAGCGTTTAATAGGTTTCATTAATATCAGGGAAGAACAGTTGCGTAGGGCATGCATATTATGCCAATTGCGTTCATAATAATTAGCCCAGCCTCTAATATCTGTGCTCCATACCATATGTGAAACGAGGGTTTCCCCACTTTTTGTCTTCGGCTTTTTTCTTTTCCCTTTATACAACATAATTTTTTTTTATTTTCTATTTAGATTTTTTTGGTTGAAATTATTTTTATTCAGTTTAAAGGTGCCAATTAAATGTTTTATTTTATGGAAACCGCAGATAATCGTTAATGTATTCAACACAATCGTTTCATCTATTCATAATTTCTTGTGCTTTTCTATCATTTGCTGTTCAAAAATTCTTTGTTGTCTTGATTCTTTTTCTCTTATATTAATGAGTATGACCACATCCTACCTTCAAAATATAGGCTTCAATTTTGTCTTTAATACTACTTATTGAATTATGATGGGATACCGTCAATACTCTTCCGAAATTTCATATAATAACCGAAGTTAGACGCCGGCGAGGGATTGAGGGCGCCTCAACTCGATCAATGGACCAAAACCTACATCAATGGGTTTCGAATTAATAAAGCATAGCATAAAAGCCCAAGAAATGCACGTGGTACATCCGTATAATTGTTTTTGGTCGAAATATGTTCATATAATAAAAAAAAGTCTATAATTATAGACTCATTAATTATAGATATGTACATTCATATAATTGAAAAATCTATAATGATGACGGGAAAATATCAATTGGTTTCTGATTATGTACCATGTCCCATGATTCTATGGATTAATATTATAATGAGAATGACCATTGAAGTACTTCTTGTAGTGTATTTAGGAAAATTTACCAAAAAAGTTCTAAACATATTATAATTGTGTCGATTAATCCTAACTTTTTCCATTTGTGTCAGTTCAATCATTCGGCCAACTTCGGCCGGCTAGTACTAACGTGGCAATTTTTATAATAATATTTTAATATTTTTTCGATTTTTTTCTCTTCTTTTTCCTCCAGCCAAGGAAGAAGAAGAGAGGGCTGATGAGGGTTCAAACCTCGCCTGGGGCAGGGTTGGCCCTTTCCTTTGGCCAATGACCAGAAAAGGGAAGAAGAAGACAAAAAAAAATAAAAATTTTGAAAATTATTAAAATGTGGTTAAAAATTATCACATCAATGCTAGCAATATCAACCAGTATTCACGTTAGCGTTGGCCGGTCAAACTTGATCGGATAAACTATATTTAGCATATATATAAAATATTTAGAATAGAATTGACATAATTACAATAAATTTATAATTTTTTTTTATAATTTTCTCATGTATCTACCTTCTCGAGAAATCTTGACAAGAATGCCGGTCGTTATGAATACGAACCCCTAACGAGAATAAAGGGATTTGCCAGAACAAAAGAGAAACCAAGTTACTTGCAATGGGTTAAGGGAACAGTACATGCATGCTTTTGAGAGAGAGAGAGAGAGATATGAAAGGCTAATAATTTCACATTTTCTTCTTAAGCTCCGTTTCACTCTGTCGCTTTCAAGAAAAAGGACACAGAACGACATAACGTCCTTTTCTTTTTAAGCTCCGTTTATTTCACAAAAAATAATTTATTTAAAAAAAAATTGAAAAGTGATTGCTTAAATCGTTTAGAGAAATTAATCAACAAAAAATATTTTCATCATCGATAACAATCTATGCCTAATTATTTTCGTAGGTGATAAAAAAAATTCCATTTATTCATTTTTTTAGGAATTACTTTTTGAAAAATATTTTTCAAAAAAAATAATATAGCTTTATTCTCTCTTCAACGCATGGCCAAAGCAAGGATTCTTGAGACTGGAAGGCGACATCTAATCCGTGGCAATTACGGTATGTCTCCGTAATGCACCGATCAATGGTGCAAATTAGGTTATGGCATGTTTCCGCACGTGCGTACTGTCTAGAATCGAGGATTTTTAGTATCCTTCAGTTTTAATAATTAAAGTCCTATCGAAATTGATCGAGGGTCGATTAGAGTACTAAATCCGAAATCAAAATCAAACGCGAATGGCTTTTAAATATGCCCTGATGTCTCGGGAGTCTTTGAAAAACCTGACATCCCCAGGCGGCACGCAGGCAGACGATTGAAATGAACAAGGGAATCGCATGAAATCTTTATTCAACTAGGAAGGACAGCTTTTATCTTTTTGGATGCCACGCTTGCTCAGTGATTGAAATTGAACATAGACTTCTTAATGAAGACGACAGAAGGACGCGAAAAAGCTTATTCGTCCTGATTTTGTCCCGCAAAAATCTCTGATCGCCTCTTGACTTGCGCTCTAGGATGATTTGTAACTGCTCACAATCCTTTGCCACTAATATTCGATTATTATTATTATTATTATTATTATTATATGTTAAAGAGCTTTTTTGACAGTTAATGATGTGTAGTAGATATAGTTTGGATATTCTCTTGAGTGAATCTTACTGATCTTTCGAAATGATTCTTTAGTTTAACAAGGAAAAAAAAAAATAAGAGATTGTGATGTTTCTTGCTTACAAACTAGATCCAATATGTGTCCTCTTTCAGCTCTTTATCTCTTCGTTTTCTTCTAATTAATCATATTGATATATTACTAGTTGCTAATTCATACATGCTCACTTTAGTAATATGAAGAGTTTTTGTTTTAGTAATATGAAGAGTTAAGTCAGCGTAATTGTTGATATATGGGGACTAGGAATTAAGTATATATCTATTCCTGACTAGTGATCAAATCCAACCTTATCTAATTAATCATACTAAACATACTTTTTAAGATGCACATGTGAGTTATATTAAAGAAATTTTACATTGGAGAATTCGTGTATTGTAGAGCAGTTAATATATCTCAGTTAGCCAATAACTCATTAACTTAAGTTTTTGAGTGAAAATAAGTTCAATTATATCTATTAACAGACTTAGACTTGAGCTTTATCTTACTAATCTTCCTAGGGAGCTAAATTCCCATTCTAGTGGAACTATCTCAACCTAAGGTAACATAGATTTTAGAAAATTTAACGTGTTTAAGCGATGAGAATAATCTTTCTTTTTTAAGGAAAAGTTCAAAAGTTTCTCTAAGTAGTAAAATAGATCTTAGAAAATTTTGCACTCTAAACTTTATTGAGATGAATCTTTCTTTAGAGTGATTTTCAAAAATTTTTTTTTTGACATTAAACATCTTGCAAGAAACAAGAATGTCCTTGCAGATTTCTTATCTAAGCCTAAGCAATCAGTTGCTTCAATCAATATGTATGTACGTAAGGACTCTAATTTATTTAAAAATATCTTATTTCATAATGAATTTTAATACTCCAAATTGAACCATGAATAAAAGTTATAGACTAGAAAAATTATTTCAATATATATATAAACTTGTTATGTTTCGCAATTCGCAATAAATGTCAATGAAGTTAATTAGGCGATACACAACACTACGCATATTACTATCATTCAATTTGAATGTGTGCGAGTACGCAATAGAAATTTTTTTTCCCCCTTGAATAGAGTGATATAAAATAACGGGTCAGCTGTTAAAATGGATTGTAGTAATTAAAATTCATATAATACGATAAAAAAAAAAGTACATGCATGTCACGTCCTACCTTTATCTTTCCAGTCGGCCTGTTTGGGATATCATGTTTGGCTGCGGCGATTGTATATCCCTGCTCCGGGTCGAGCAGATCTGTTTGGGAGCAAGGGCCGAGTGAGAGCAGCACAAGGCGCACAATAGCGACGATCCGAAACGGATCCGCGTCACTTACCTGCGCAGATTAGGGTTCCTCCCTCAACAAGGAGGATTTCAACTTTTCCCCTGCACCTGCAACGCCCAAAAAATTCAACGGTAACCTCCCCTCCTTTCTCCGTCTCTTATCGGCGTTTTATGATCGTCCCGTACTTTACTTCTTCGGAAAATCTACCTGTAGCGAATTGCAGACGAGGAAATTCTTGTTTAGGATCGCGAGTTCCTTGAGAGCGACCGTGTTCAGGATTGTGTCGGGTGGGGGGAGGAGTTCACGATTCGGATTTGAAGTGAGGTGGGCAAATGTGGGTTCAATGTGCAAACCGCGTGTAATGCAGATGAACGCGGAAGCCGTTCACGTTTTTGTTTTTTCTTTTGGTTCAAGATTGAAAAATGATGAGGCAATGCGTTTGCAATTTGGTTTCTTTTGATCTAGTGTTGAAGAAAGGAGGTTCATGAACTGGATGTGCCCTGTGATGTCTCTGTCTGTTCTTTGACTTGAAAATCTGTAGAGGGCTTATCATTTGGGAACAGGTGAAGGGCTTATTCCATTTGATTATGTTTCGGAACCATATCTCAATCTCAGTGCACCAACCAGTAGCTATTTCTCTTTTCAGGGTATTTGTTGCTTGTCATCAGAGTTAGTCGACCTGTGTTGTCCTGAAAGGGACGATATGATCGGACTTGGAATCTGATCCTCAGATACACTTTCCTGGAAGAGAGGAGTATGTCGATAGGGACTGGACAGATGTTAGTGGCTTACCATGATCCGTCTGACCAGCATTCTTTCTCTTTAGATGACAACAGCAGTGCTGAAGAGTCTCTCGACGAAACAAGGCTCTCCCTGGAAAGCGCTAACGAGACTGTCCCGTACATTGGGCAGAGATTTGATACTCATGATGCTGCCTATGAGTTTTACAGTGAATTTGCTAAACGGTGTGGCTTTTCGATCCGTCGTCACCGTACCGAAGGAAAAGAAGGAGTCGGTAAAGGGCTCACTAGGCGTTACTTTGTTTGCCACCGTGCTGGAAACACGCCTGTCAAAACAACTAAGGAAAGTAAACCTCAAAGAAACAGAAAATCCTCTCGGTGTGGATGCCAGGCATATATGCGAATAAGGAAGTCAACGGATTTAGGTGCTCCGGAATGGCGCGTCACTGGTTTTGGAAACCATCATAATCACGAACTACTAGGACCAAACCAAGTTCGTTTCCTACCTGCGTTCCGAACAATATCTGACACGGACAAGAGCAGGATTCTTATGTTTGCCAAGACAGGTATCTCAGTCCAGCAGATGATGCGGCTGATGGAACTTGAGAAGTGTGTGGAACCAGGATACTTGCCTTTCACTGAGAAGGACATTAGGAACTTACTCCAATCATTTCGGAAAATAGACCCTGAAGATGAAAGTATAGATTTATTAAGAATGTGTAGAAATATAAAGGAAAAGGACCCTAATTTCAGGTTTGAGTACACACTTGATTTGAACAGCAGACTGGAAAATATCGCGTGGTCATATGCGTCGTCCATACAATCATATGAAATTTTTGGTGATGCTGTCGTATTTGACACGACACACCGGCTGACCGCATTTGATATGCCGCTTGGTTTGTGGGTTGGGATCAACAATTATGGCATGCCCTGTTTCTTTGGTTGTGTACTTATGAGGGAGGAGAATTTGAGGTCTTATTCGTGGGCATTAAAGGTAATTAAACAATCAACTAATAGTTCTCTCTGTAGAAGAAATACTGTTGCTCCATAATTGACATTTTAAATGTCGGGGGTAAGCTGATTGGAAGCACATTTCTTGTGCTGGTGTAGATGTGCGAGTTATTACCTATCCTGTTTTTTCATTTCTTCTTTCCATTCTTTCTGGAATTGGAGTATATGTCCTATTTTGAGCTCCGATTCCTCCAATAAATAGTTCGATGTTTTAATTTCTCTATCTTGCTTGTGAAGGTCTTTTTGGGGTTTATGAATGGAAAACCACCCCAAACAATTCTTACTGACCAGAATATGTGCCTGAAAGAAGCGATATCTATGGAAATGGAAACAACTAAACATGCACTTTGCATCTGGATGATCGTGTCGAAGTTCCCCTCTTGGTTCAATGCTGTTCTGGGAGAGCGTTATAACGAGTGGAAGTCTGAGTTTTATCGACTCTATAATGTGGAATCAATAGAGGAATTTGAAATAGGGTGGAAGGAGATGCAAATTTTTTTTGGACTGCACTCAAACAGGCACATTATTAATCTGTTTGCAATGAGATCACATTGGGCATTACCATACTTGAGAAGCTACTTTTTTGCTGGAATGACTTCCGCTGGCCAGTCAAAGTCCATTAATTCCTTTATCCAACGTTTTCTGAGTGCGCAAACCCGTCTTGCACATTTTGTTGAGCAGGTGCGTCATAGTTTGTTTACATTATTTAATTATTGTGGCTTTAACTGTTAGATTTCTGTTTTATGTATTCTAGCTGTTTGGTCTTAAATTCTGCATTGCCAATGCTGGTTACCTTTTGGAAGAGAACTGAGAAAACATTTCTGGGTTGCTTTTCTTTTGCTCTCATTCAGGATACCATGGGCCTTAATCATCACTTTTAATTTAAGTTTATAATCAGGTCCCTACATCAATTAGGTTAAGCATTATGTAGATATTGAACATGTAGTGTTGTCTCAGTCTTGATTTCGCTTGGTGAGTAGGGCTAATCAGATTATAGACACTACAAAAGGCTGGGCAGCTTAGTGGGAATTTTTGGTAGTTATGTGCGAGATGATAGAGCCGAAAGCGTTATAATTTTGGGCTCTGTGTGTCTGAGCGTGTTGCAATTTCATCTCTTGGTTCTGTGTTAACTTCTAAGTTTGTGAGAGCGTATTGCTGTATTTGCTGATTATTTCAGGGACCTCATATTGGAAAAGAAAGGCATTGTGCATTATTGCAGAGAATTGAAGTTCTTTCAGTCCCAAATTTAGTTCTCTCCTTGAGCCAAACAGGCTCAAAATGAGAACTTGTTCTCACCTGTTGATACTTTCATCCATACCTCCACATTCATGTACAAGCAATCTTTTGCTAGTTGGATTGCGTGTAGTTCATCCTCAGTGTTGACTGATGACCTGTTTTATCTTTGCTAAGACAGGGTTGGTGGCATTAATCTGCTTTCTCTCTATCGACTGAACCTTGGAGTTTGTTGATATGTAGGTGGCCGTTGCAGTCGATTTTAAAGATCAAGCAGGAGAGCAGCAAACAATGCAACAAAATCTCCAAAACATCTCCTTAAAGACGGGAGCTCCCATGGAATCCCATGCCGCGACGGTCCTCACTCCGTTTGCTTTCTCTAAGCTCCAAGAGCAACTTGTCTTGGCAGCCCACTATGCATCCTTCCAAATGGAAGATGGTTTTCTGGTGAGGCACCACACGAAACTCGAGGGAGGGCGTAGGGTTTATTGGATCCCTCGGGATGGCATCATAAGTTGCAGTTGCCATCTATTCGAGTTTTCTGGAATTCTGTGCCGCCATGCGCTTCGAGTCCTCTCCACTGGGAATTGTTTCCAAATACCCGATAAATATCTCCCCCTCCGATGGCGGAAGATCAGTACGTCTTCATCAAAGCTCCTTCATAATGCTTCAAGCGATCACTCAGAAAGAATACAGTTACTCCAGAGTATGGTATCAAATCTCATATCGGAGTCAGCCAAGTCCAAGGAGAGGCTAGAGATTGCAACTGAGCAAGTTTCCATCCTCTTATCGCGTATCAAAGAGCAGCCGGTGTCTTCTCCGATTGTAAGAGATGCTTCTTCCATTCATAGGAGCTTTTGACCCGGCTATTCTGATCATCTGATGGTACGCATATCCTCCATGCTGTTCCTAGGCTGGGTGAATGCATAATGCCGAGCAGATTACCGAGCAGATTATGGACGTTGGGGTTAAATTCGGGGATCGAATATATTGAAGAGAAATTTTGTAGGCTGATGACTGAATTGTAGAAAATGTGTTTCTATCTCCGATAGCACCAAGAATCCTGCTTTTACCGTGACATAGATCGCCAGAATAGTGATGTAGAGTGAAATACTTCTTTAGATTTTAACTGAAAGGGGCATAATTTCCTTCGATGAGGCTTTTGATTGATGATGATATACTCTTTTTTTTTTTTTTGGGTCAAAGATGATGATATACTTCCTACATGTGACATTAACTTGTGTGATATTTAAGAGAAGCTACAATTGATTCACGATTGCATAAGGAGAGGTTGAGCTTTCAATACTAACATAGAATGAAATCGCGAATACGGCTAAACTATACTGATCTTAAATGGGAATCAGGATTATCCTCATTTACAATAATAAGTAGTCATTTTATACATCGCAAAGAGTTACAAAAATGGAGAAGTTGTAAATAGATAGTAATTTTGGCTTGATGGTCCATGCATTATGTCGACCGCCATGATTGTTCGCTGTCATGGATGTCGAATTGATACGCCATGCAGTAGGCATACCGCTGTCATGGATGTCGAATTGATACGCCATGCAGTAGGCATACCACCATAATTGTTTGATGGATATTGAATTGATTCTATATATAATAAGATCATAGAGTGCGAGAAACATATATTTTACTCAGCAATCACACTGTCGAAGAACTAATTTGTAACTAATTTTACCTAATATCCTTGATTATCAGACAATGTGCGGTGGAGCAACACGTTAGGTTGACGATTTTATTAGTAACATCAAAATTTATAACTAAAATAACTTCTCCCAATTTTCAAAATGTTTCTTGGATTTTCTTGAACATGGGGTGACTTCCTTTTCTTTTTTCTTTTTTCTTTTTTCTTTTTTTAACTTATTCTTATGGTTTGTTATGGCTTGTGCTTACCGCGGTATCTTCACTTCAGAGACCAAACGCCTTCTGGTTCTCGAACTAGGACATGTTATTGTCCGCCTGCAAACCAAAACTCCAACCCCTCCATTTCCCTCCCCTCAAGCACGTCCACAGCGCATCCCAGTCTCGCCCACCGCCGCTCTCTCTCCTCTCCCTCCCACCACGCCCTTCCCTCGCCCAGATCAAGCAAGCCCATGCTCGGATCATCGTCCTCTCCGGCCACGCCGCCGCCGTCAAGAGCAAGAACCACCTCTTGGGCCACCTCCTCCTCCACCTCTCCCTTGCTCCGCCGACCCATCTTCACTATCCCCTCTCCCTCTACCGCAGCATCGAGCCCCCATCTGTTTTCGCCTCCAATAACATGATCCGATGCCTCGCCCGGAGCGACCTGCCTTTCGAGTCGGTAGGTGTCTACACGTCGATGCGGAGGCGTGGGGTGAGCCCCAACGAGCATACCTTCACTTTCGTGCTGCAGGCTTGTGGGAAGGGCATGGGTTTGTTTGAAGGGAGGCAAGTCCACGCTCATGCCGTGAAGCTCTGTTTTTGTGGGGATCTGTACGTTAGGAACGCTTTGATTCACCTGTATTGCGCTTGCTCTGAAATGGGCGCTGCGAGGAGGTTGTTCAACGAGCTCCCTGGTTGCAGAGACGTCATCACGTGGAATTCGATGGTGGCGGGATTCGCCAGAGATGGGCAGATTGACGTTGCTAAGCAACTTTTTGATGAAATGCCTAAGAGAGATGTTATTTCTTGGACTGCTTTGATTTCTGGCTATGTTCAAAATGGTCAGCTAGAAAGGGGCTTGGAGTGTTTTAAGGAGATGAGAGAGTGTGATCTGATGCCTAATGAGGCCATCTTGGTGACAGTGCTCTGGGCTTCGGCTCAACTGGGCTTGCTTGAGCACGGTCTGTTCATACATTCAGTCATAAGCTCGTTAAATCTCCCAATTACAGTCTCTCTTGGGACCACTCTGGTCGATATGTATGCAAAGTGCGGAAGTATTGAACTGTCTAGACTCGTATTTGATGAAATGACACGAAAAAACATTTGGTCGTGGAATGCCATGATTTGTGGATTGGCCTCCCATGGCCTTGGAAAGGAAGCTCTCACACTCTTCGAAGGATTCTTATCTGTAGGTCTCCAACCAGCGAGTGTGACTTTTGTGGGGGTCCTAAACGCTTGTAGCCGATCTGGTCTGGTTAATGAAGGTAGGCAATATTTCAAGTTGATGACAGAGAAATACGGAATTGAACCTGAGATGGAACATTATGGATGCATGGTCGATCTCCTAGGTCGTGCAGGTCACATTTATGAAGCTTTTGATTTGATTGAAAACATGAAAGTTTCAGCAGATCCAGTCTTATGGGGGACATTGCTCGGCGCCTGTAAAGTCCATGGCTTAGTAGAGCTAGGTGAAAAGATAGGGAGCAAACTTGTAAACTTGGATCCCACCCATGAGGGGCATTATGTGCAACTATCAAATATATATGCCAAGGCAAGCAAGTGGGAAGATGTAATTAGAGTCCGAAGACTAATGGCCGAGCGAAATGCCAATAAAGTTGCTGGTTGGAGCTTGATTGAAGCGCAGGGGAGAGTACATAGATTTGTTGCTGGGGATAGACAGCACGAACTTTCATCAGAGATTTACAGGATGCTTGAAATTATGGAAGCTCGGGTCACAGAAGCTGGGTATTCACCAGATGTTTCGTCGGTTTTGCATGACATTGGAGAGGAAGAGAAGGAAAATGCAATCAAGGTGCATAGCGAGAGGTTGGCAATTGCTTTTGGATTGTTAGTTGCAAAAGACGGTGATTGCATTCGGATTGTGAAGAACTTGAGGGTTTGTGTGGATTGCCATGAGGTGACCAAGGTGATCTCGCAGGTCTTTGAGAAGGAAATAGTTGTGAGAGATGGGAGTAGATTCCACCGGTTTAAAGACGGCACATGTTCTTGCCTAGATTATTGGTAGAATATTACTTTCTCTTCTTCCTACTTCTAGGGAGACCATATTCTTCCGCCATTTGTGCCAGTTTGTGGTTGGAACTTACCTAGTGAAGGGAAATGGCTTATATCGTACAACTTAAAAGCCTCATGGGTTCCCCCAAGTAATGGAGCAAATCTAGGCACCTTCTCATGGTTTCGTTCACCAGCTCAGTTGAAAGCGTGTAGCCTAATTCCACTAGAAATGATAGAAGTAGAGAGTGTCCAAGAACTGATAAGTATCATTCATAGTGAGTTATAAACTTCCTTAGTACTGATAAAGAAAGTATGTCCCGGGAAATGATAGAAAATTGAGGGACAGTTCTGTACCCATTCTTTGATTTTTGCGAGTAGAACAATGCCTGTAGTCAATTTGATATGAGCTATTTATTCGACGATTGTATGTTGTTAGACCTTACACCTGATTCTTCCACCATCTGGATCAGACAAACGCATTGGAGTTTTTCGTCATTGCCGGGCCACAAGGAGAAGGCCGGCTAGTAATTAGTCAATACGGGTGAGCAGGCACTACAATGTACCTAAAACAATGTCTAAAACTAGACAGCAGAAATAATCCTTTTCCTCAATCCACAAAATCAGATGTTTTATAGAGATAAATCCAGAGTATTGCGATTGTTGATTTGTGACTTGCTTGCCAAAACCAAATAAGATTTTACATCCAGGATTGAATTGACATTAAGAGGAAAGGATCTCACTACCAGCTGGTAATTAGCCGATACCAGTGTGTAGGCACTACAATGCACCTAAAACAGTGTCTAAAACTAGACAGCAGAAATAATCCTTTCCTCAATCCACAAAATCAGATGTTTTATCTGGATTTAGGATTTATCTATGGATACCATATTCTTCCACCATTTGTGCCAGTTCTTGCCTATATTATTGGTAGAATATTAGTTTCTCTTCTTGCTTCTATGGAGACCATATTCTTCCACCATTTGTGCCAGTTAATGTTTTTAACCTAAGATAGTGAAGGAAAATGGCTTCTACCCTACAACTTAAAAGCCTCATGGGTTCCCCCAAGTAATGGAGCAAACATAGGCACCTTCTTGTGGTTTCGTGCACCCGGTCAGTTGAAAGCGCGCGGCCTAGTTCCAATAGAAAGGATAGAAGTAGAGAGTGTCCAATAAGTCATAAGCATGGTTCATAACGACCAGCAAACTGTCCATAGTGTCCATCTGCTTCTGGTCATATTAACACCGGGTTGAGAAAAGAGAATATGTCTCTGTCAGGCAATTTTGGGTCTCCAATATAAAGTTGGCCATACAGTTTACTGCAGTTACCAAATGCTCATCAAACCTTCAATTAAGTTGGAAACTTAACCTTGCACCCTTAGTCTGAGCTTTTCTATCTTTTGGAAGAAAAACATCAACTTCTCCCTCTCTCCAAGCCTGTGGATGCACACCATTTCACCAACATTGAGATGCAAACAGATTCGCCGGGTCCTGCAGACTGCTAGAGAATTGGGACAGTTTTGTACCCATCCTTTGATTTTTGCGTGAAGAGCAATACCTGTAGTCAATTTGATATGAGCTATTTACTCGATGATTTTATTTTGTTAGACCTTACACGTTTCTTCCGCCATCTGGGTCCGACAAACGCATTGGAGTTTTTCGTCATTGCCGGTCCACAAGGAGAAGGCTCATTCCGTCAACTTGCGCCTCTGGCAATTAGTCGATATGGGTCAGCAGGCACTACAATGGACCTAAAACAGTGTCTAAAACTAGACGGCAGAAATAATCCTTTCCTCAACCCACAAAATCAGATGTTTTATAGAGATTAATCCAGAGGATTGCGATTGTCGATTTTGTGACTTGCTTGCTGAAACCAAATAAGATTTTACATCCAAGATTGAATGACATTAAGAAGAAAGGATCTCACTACAAATGTGGAAGCATTTCTCGGTACATACTTTGGCACTGAGAATTGAAAAATCTCGATCCTTGTTCAAGGGTTGGACAAGCATTAAACCAGATGATACAGCCATCAGTCAACACTTAATGAACTTAGAACTGCAACCCAGAGAAGCTCGCTAAAATGGAGTCCTTTTTGAGCAACTCATTTCATGATCCTTCTCCGGTGGTTGGTGAAAGCACTAACAGATCAATCCTAGGCACAAGCAACTGAATAACTTTGCTACTTTGCTCGTATGTTCATGAATCATGAATATTGCCACAAACGAGTGACTGCCATCAGGAATGGAGGATTGACTGCAAATCACATCCGAAATTGACAATTAAAAGACCTGGCAATATCTTGGACATCTGAAAGCATTCATCCATGAGTCGGCGCCTACTCCACTGGCTGAGAGGCGTCCCTTCCGACGCTTAATGGCAATGAGCTTCTCAGGTTTTATGTTGAAGTTGCGCTTGTCTGTGACGATGGCTAGATCAACTTAATTGAAAGCCCGCCCAATGGTTGAGCCATGATTGCACCTCTGGTACCATATGCGCCAACAGAGATCCCGTCAATGCGCCACTGGTGCTATATGTGCCAACTAGCGCTTCAACATCAGTTGTCACGAATTAACAATCTGTTAGAATTATCTCCTGAAACAGTTTCAGTCTTGTGGATTCAGAAGCCACTACAACGTGCCTGTAAAAAGAAACGGGAATCTCATTCAATGTCTGCGAGACCAAATAAAATCCAAAATTTTTGGCCGAGACTGCCTGAATTCGGAAAAGCTACTAGGGGGTCCTAATACATATGCAGTCTTCAAAGAATCAAGATATAGTCTCTTCACTATACTGACACAGCTAAAACTCCATCACCGCGGAACTGAGGTTGAGCAACGGCGCCAGTGCGCTCTGATCAAACTTCCGTGCAAAGAGGTAACAAAGAGATGTCTTTCCTGAATTGTAGGAGCAGTGCGTAGCATTATTTCTGATAGAACGAATAAAATCTTCCGTTATGTTAGATTCCCTGAAAGTAGCAGGGTGCGGCCCACCCAGAGACCAATCGACCCAAGTGACGCTCCTGTTCGAGTTTTTGGATCCGTGGAACATGTTCAGATAAGTCGGGATGTAATGCTCATCCGGGTAACAGGCAGGCTTGCAGTACTTCTTGAAGAGGGAGTAGTACTTGGTGTCGGATACTATATAAGCTGCCAAGTTGCGAGTCATCTCGAACCACTGAGACCCTTTCCTCCACTGGTGGAGCCTAATGTAAGGAAGCATGCTGCGGCTGTAACGACCACGTCCATAACGAGTTGGGTCATCATACGACTCCACGAAGCTGTGGTCTGAACCAGTGAGATACTTGTACACCGTGGGGAAGTTGTAGACCGGAATGCAGCTCTCAGAAAGCAGAACAAACCGCTCATTAGAGAAGTCAAGCAGGGCATTTGCTAGAAGTCGCCTCTCAGCATCAACGAGTTGTACCGTTCCCCACCCAACTTTCTGGAAAAAAGGATTAGTGATAAAGAGCTCAACAGATGAATTAGTCAAGAACATCGCTAGAAACCACAAAATACTTCATGTTGTCATGTTTATCTTTGCTTGTATAGAATCATCAATCAACTTTTGAGATCAATACAAAGACCATAAACACTTGAAAATCTGTTGTGCAGTTACCTGACTCGGGATCTGCCGTCCATAGAAAGGAGACGTGCTCGACACATTGAGCTCGTACCCGGGAAGCGCGTGCACATAGATTGTATAGAGATGGCTCTCATGGCCATCGAAGAATTTCTCCCACAATGGCAGCATCGGCAACGGCCCTCTTGTCAGAAACATGAAAGCCACCTTAGGCACTCTAGCGAAAGGGTAGTCCCGCTTTCTCGGGACCATTGATGCTCTCCACAAGAGCTCGATGTCTGACATGGCATGAGTCAAGTTCCTAGGATACAAGAAAGTGTCCATACTTAAACAATCCACCTTCTGACACGGGGTACAATTCTTCTCACGACTGGTCATTGAGGTCGAGACATGGTTAGTAGAGAAAAACAGTTCTGTCTGAGAAGCGAAATAGTTATTCATGTGTGAGCTCGTCGTAAGGCCGATTATAATGCCCGCGACAAAAATGACCAGAGACGATAGGATCTGCACGAGTTTTAGCAATCCCGTGTGCTTTTCGGCATCTTCTTTCTCTCCCCTGCTTCTAGCCATAATCTCTCTATTCATTCCAGATTCCAAGATACACCAAGATGATTTAAATCACCCCAATTCTATCAAGCGCTTCGTTCAATCTGACAACAAGAGCCTCAATTGCCTAATGAAGTGACCCGATTCATCGCCAACACTTGAGGTATCTGATTAGCATTCCCCACGATACCAGATGACTCTGCGATCATGAATCCAAGATTTGCGCATACATCAAGCGCCGATCTTCAAATATATCAGCTTAAGGAGCCGACAGGGTCATGCAAAAAGCCATTATCAGAACACGCTCCTCACTCAAACAAAGCCTACTGTTATGAGAGATGATCAAACAGTTGATCTTCAAAAGAAAAAAATAAGAAGGATGCATGGAGACTAGACCTTCCGTTCCTCTGTCCAAGATTCAGTCGACTCAAGAGACTTATAGAGGACACTGGCGAGAGATCGCCGAGACCAGTTACCACGACCCGGCAATGGCGATGAAGCCGAAGAAGACGGTAGAGAGATCTCGAGGCTCGTTGATGGCGCACGTACAGCTCCTGAAGAGGGTATCTTGTGCAAGGGGCAATAGCGCGAGCAATGAATCCACGAGAGAGAGGGAGAGGGGCTGTTTTGGTTAAGATTTGAACGTGGTTTGGAGTGCAATGAATTGGAATGCAAGATCGTGAGAGTCACGTCGCCGCGTTTACACTCGTGAATGCATGAGCGGAGAGTGAGAGCGAGCGCGAGAAGTTGGTGGGTCAGATTGAACGTGGACGATGAATAGTTGGAGCGCAACGCATCTCCTGCGGTTTCCTTGGGATTTGGCCTCTCTCTCTCCCCCTTGCTCTCTCTTGTCCTCTTGATTGAGAGTTCATTAATTACATCAATAAATTGTGGGGTGATTTATTGCGAGATGGTCCATGCAAAAACAAATAATTAAAGTTGGGTCATAAAACTTTTATGTTTTTACATATAATTCAAGTGTCTCAGTTCAAACTTAAATGGGTTGACAAAAATATCTTCGAATGATTACACAGGAGATGTCATTTATATCTTCAAATACAACCTTTTTCTTCACATCTATCTCGCTTAACTGAAAAAAAAAAACCATTTTGCTTAGTATCGAATGTAGCATATTCGTTTACATCTCTCTCACTTATAACATTTAAATCCCGCTCTAAATATACATGCCATTCAGATAAATTTTATTGATTTTCCACGAGTAATTTGATTTATTCCTATGGAAAAATTGCCCTTAATAAAATAGTTACATAGTTGGAGATATAAAATAATTTTATTTTTTGCCTTTTTTGTACAGATATTTTTTTTTTCGAATTTTGCTTTCTTACTATGGAAAATCATCATTTGTTTTTATATTTGTGCTCATGAAACTCGAACATCGTGCTCATGAAAATTATATTTGTACTAAGGCCTTCATAAAGTATGGTACTTCTACAAATCCGTAAAATAAATTATATGAAATTTTATCTTTTCTTCTTACATCGCGTTCCATATTAATGGATTATTAATGATTCGAAAAGATGCATATAGACATGACCATGTCTATATGCATCTTTAAGAAGACCGTATCCTCATCATTTAGTAATGCTGTTGAAGCCAATTTAAGAAGACCGTATCCTCATCATTTAGTACCATATAATTTCGTCCTGCACATTACTAGTACATACTCTGTTTGGGACACTAATTATCCATGTGCTCGGGAGAGATGGGGCATGGAACATTGGGATTTTTTTTATTTTTGAATTTTTTATGAGAAGGAAAAGGTAGAAAATTTTAAAATAGGAGGCATTTTCTACTCATTTTCTTTTTTCCCATGTGGCTAGCATGCATAAAATAAAAATAGGATAAAGAAAGGGGAGGAACGAAAAATAGGAGATAATATTTTTAAAAAAAAATTTCCTTTGCTTTGAAAAAAATGCAAAATTTCTCAATCTTCGCTCCTAGTTTCCTCCGGTCCCCTCCCTCTCCTTTTTCCCAAACCGAGGAATTGTTTGAAAACGAAAAAATAGAGAAGTGTGCGGCCACTCGCGTAACTTATATGAAACTACGGGGACGCAGTTGCAAAACCTCCAAAATCTTTTAATTTCGTCAGATCACGAGTGCGCGTGTACGTCTGAGAGAGAGAGAGAGAGAGAGATTGCATTGCGCGTTTCTGTTCTTCCGCATTTGAGTTTGAAATTTCTGATCTCCGAATCCATTCCGTCGGGTCGCGGTCTCCGATTCTCTCTCAATCCCCGATCGCGAACGCGACGACGAGATCCTTTCAATCTGCCCGCTCCGGCATCTCGCCGGAACCCTACGGCCACCTCCGTAGATCTTCGCTTCAGATTCAGATCGATCGGCCGGCTTTCGTAGTCTCATGATCTGATCGCCTTCTCTGGCGAAGAATCTCGCTCGATCCTGCTTCGTCGCGCGCGTACTGCCCGATCGAGTTGAACATGGAGGCGATCGATGAGTTGGTTCAGCTCTCGGACTCGATTCGGCAAGCATCCGCGCTTCTCGCCGATGAAGACATTGACGAGAGCTCCTCGTCGTCTTCGTCGTCTAAGCGCACCGTCACTTTTCTCAATGTCGTTGCTCTTGGCAACATCGTAAGTCCATGGTTACTTGAGAATGGAAATGTGGAATGTACATGCTGTTTGGGATATTGATATCTGAATCTCTGCGATTGTCTGTGGATGCGACACATGAAGTGTCGTTTTGGTTTTTCCTACCCTCTCTTTTCCCCTTTCGTGAGAAACGTGAGATTTGACTGTGTTTTCAGCTTGTGAGGAATAAGATTGTGGGAAACCTCTGCGATTGGTAAAAAACGCTCCGGCTGATTAGGCTTCGGGGACACTGATCTGAGCTGAATTGTTATCTATTCTGCTGAAAAATGGTGGAGTGAGTGTGCATTGGCACTTTTTTAGTTGGCAACGTTAGGACTAATAGTTCTTTCTCACTGTACGAGGAAGATGTACTTCCCGTGTTCTTTCTCAAGGAATTGGAATCACAGGCGGAAGCAAACTATTGGTTAGAGTGACAAAAAAATTTAGAAGATGCTGTTAGCGCACGAGTTCAAGAGTATCTAGGTTTGAATTATGGGCGTACATTTTGAAAGACTTGCAAAATTGGATTCGAAAGTTTTAATATATCCTTTCTGCCCTAGGGCTGAAGAATCAGCAGATGATTGCATTATGGTCAATTGAACACTAGTTTAGGGGTATTGTTGGCCTTCTTTACCACGTATGGTGGGTCTTGATCATTTTAATGTGCCCCATATCTCCTCAAAGGATTGAACAGGTTTTCCAATTTCAACTAGACTTATCCAAAGAACATGCTTTTATACCATTCTCTGGATGCCGACGCATTGTTTCTTAATACATTCGTTTTCTTGGTTCCTTCTTTTAGGAGGCTAGTCAATAAGACTACTCGAGATCTAACTCCATGGTTAAAAGATTCCAAGCCAGGTGGAAATAAAATGGATATGACTAATGTCAAATTGAGATTTTAAATATCTTTTTACCACAGATACGGAGAGTTATGGACACCTTTGTTATAGCTTCCTACATAGAATGGATACTTAGTTTAAGATATACGGCAAAACGTATGGGTTTTCTTTTCTTGTCTCTTAATAGAGATATATTCTTATGCAACTTCCTTTTCGTTAACCTCTAATCAGGGTGCTGGAAAATCTGCTGTCTTAAATAGTCTCATTGGCCACGCTGTCCTGGTGAGTGGTTGTCTGTTTAATCTTTTGCCTCATATGGGTGCTTTGCTTTTGCTTTATGATTTGCTTCCCAAATCTTGTTAATGTTTAATCATCTTTGGATAGCCAACTGGTGAAGGTGGAGCTACTCGGGCTCCAATAAGCATTGACTTGAATAGGGACGGTTCGTTAAGTAGCAAGTCGATTGTTTTGCAAATTGACAACAAATCACAACAAGTATCTGCAAGTAAGGTCCTTACTAGGAAGCGCCATTCGATTACTTTGTATTTCCCTAGTATAGATGCTTGTTAGTAATGCTATCAATGCATAAAACTATAGTTTCTTGTGCATGTGACTCATGTTATATGTGAATTTGATCATGCTCCTTGTGTTTGGGACATCATAGGTGCTCTTCGGCACTCTCTACAAGATAGACTAAGCAAGGTGTCATCAGGAAGAAGTCGGGATCAAATATCCTTGAAACTCCGCACTAGCACAGGTAATTTCTTGTTGTTTCTGCGTGATGGTTAAATTGACCTTTCGGGTCATGTCGCTTCATCATGAAGAAAATCATAACCAGGTTGACTCATATTATCCTATATTTGGATATGTTTATTCTGTTCTGAAGTACCTGTCAGGTTTTAATAGCTAGGTCTTGCACATCCTACACCCACTCATTGATTTGTCATCACATAGAATGCGTAGCTAGGAGTTGACATGTGCATCAACTTCAGAAACCACCATGTGGCTGACTTCCCAAGTTTTAAACTCTATGGTTCAGATTCATGGTGAAATGTCTGTGTTAGGGTCAATTTTTATTTTCTTCGATATATGGTATTAGGTGGAGGGGCCGATCCGAAAACCTATCTTTTTCTTTTATTGGCTGTTAATGTTTTTGGGACTTAACCCAAAAAATAAGCACTAACAAATCGAATCTCATGACTAGCCGAGCAATTATCACTAGATGAGATTTCTCATGCAGCTATGATGATTTGCATCCTTTTGTAACATCCCTTTCCATTCTTTCTCATTTTTTGCAGCTCCACCGTTAAAGCTCATTGATTTACCTGGATTGGATCAAAGAGTCATGGATGATTCAGTGGTGAGGAATGAAAATGTTTCTTTAACATGGCTTAATTAAAAGTTACTCGTGTGCTGCTCCATGCTTTTAACGGTCGTTCTTGGTTTATTGTTTAGGTGCATACGTCTTTCTTGAAGGAAAGCTTACTCTTTGGCTGTTTATCTTGACTCCTAGCTTTCTAATTCCACTTTTCTTGCTTTTCCAGATCAGCGAGTATGTTCAGCATAATGACGCTATTTTACTGGTTATAGTACCTGCTACTCAGGCGCTGGAAATTTCATCATCGCGAGCCCTTAAAGCTGCAAAAGAATATGATTCAGAAAGTGGGTTATTCCAAAGCTTTACCTATTAGGATTACTTTTTGCAATGGGTAGTTAGCAGTAGCTTCTTGTAAATTGTTGTCTTTCTATGAATGAATTAATGTGATTCTATTTTATCTATGCTGCATTTACCCCCATGATAGTTATGGTTTTACGAAGCTTTGCTTCTCCTGCAGGTACTAGGACCATAGGTGTCATTAGCAAAATTGATCAAGCAGCTTCTGATTCAAGAGCTCTTGCAGCTGTTCAGGCTCTCCTCTTGAATAAGGGACCCCCGAGGACAGCCGACATTCCCTGGGTTGCTTTAATAGGCCAATCAGTTTCCATTGCTTCTGCTCAATCTGGAGGGGTGGGTTCTGAGAATTCACTGGAAACTGCTTGGAGAGCTGAGAGTGAAAGTCTTAAATCCATTTTAACTGGAGCTCCCCAGAGCAAACTCGGTAGAGTAGCTTTGGTTGATGCTCTTGCTGGTCAGATTCGTAATCGTATGAAGCTCAGGGTTCCAAATCTACTATCTGGGTAACTTTATTTGCATCACATCTTTTCTTCTGCAAAGCTTTTTATTTTTTAATAATGCAAAATGCATGGTTGGTTATTTGACTTCCAGTTGAAAATTATTATACCGTGACAATATAGATTGAGGTCTGCATACTCTGTTTGGTGACATTATGCTTGATGAGGGATCATGCAGATTCTGAAATTTTTAAATATTGTTCTACTAGTTGCTGAAAGCCAATAATTTGTTTTTTCAGTCTTTTCCGAGTAGACTATGAATTTCTGTCACAAGCAAATATTATCAACATCAACATCACATTTATCCCAAACCAGTTGGGGTCGGCGGTCGATGAACCCAAAGCGAAAAACTTACAATATACTAAAATAAAAGTAAAAATAAGGCTACCCAAAAATAAATAAATAAATAAATAAATAGAAAGCACTAAACAGGGCACTCTGGAACATAGGAAATCCCCCCTTCTACAATGCGGATAGTTTTTCTCCACTCCGTCCTAAGGCAGACCATACGTCAATCTATTTCCCATTCTATTAAATCTTGTTTTACTATCTTCCCCCAAGTAAGTTTCGGCCAACCTCGTCCTTTCTTCATATCGTTTTCTCGGTAACACACTTCTGTTCTTATCGGAGCATCTAAGGGTCTACGAAGAATATGTCCAAACCATCTCAATCTATGTTCTCTCATCTTCTCTGCCACCGGTGCTATTCCAACTTTTCATCGAATATCGTCATTTTTTATCTTATCCATCATTTTATGACCACACATCCACCTTAACACAAGCAAATATTATGCGCCCAGAAATAAGGATCACCATAATGAATGTCCAATTGTTGTGGGAAATTTATGGCTTTTTCTCCTAGGGTAGGCTCTTGACTCTATTTCTGAACCTACTGCATCTTATTACAATTTAGTGGTGAATATGGGAATTGTTTCACATACTTCCCTTGATGCCAGCTCAATGTATGTGCTACACTTAATTTCTGATTGGCCTAGAAGACAATATATTACATAATAGAACGTTCTCTTTGTATGCAATTCTGGCTTACAAGTTCCTTAGTCTTTGCCTCCAGTTGTTTTTACAAGTTTAGACATGAGGCTGTGTGTTTTGATAGTAATTATGATTATCCACATAACCATTGTTTGTTTCCCAATTCATTCACCATCAATTTGATCATTTACAAAATTGTACCATGACCGACATGTTGCAGGCTTCAAGGTAAGTCTCAGATTGTCAAGGACGAGTTGGTGAGGCTGGGTGAGCAGATGGTTAATAGTCCTGAAGGCACAAGAGCCTTAGCTTTGGAGCTGTGCCGTGAATTTGAGGACAAGTTTCTCCAGCACATTACGAGTGGTGAAGTAAGCAACTGTATTTTGGTAATTTTAGAGGGTTTTTTTACGTTGTCTCTCTTAGCGCCTGGAAAAAAAGAGTCATATAGACTTTTTCTGAAAATGGGCATGAAGAACTAAAATGAGGTGAAAATGTTGTGGACAGAGGAAGGAGTGGAATAAAATGGGTGTTTAAATTCCACCTTTGCCTTGTGAAAAAAAAAATTCCACTTTTGCTTGTGATAGAGGAATATTATGTGGAAATTTATAAGATTGACGAATGTGTAATGTGTTTTCTTTTAAAAAAAAAAAGGTTGGAAAGCAAGAAAGGTAATGCTAGATTAGGAAATAAAAATACCTATATAAGTGGAGGAAATGGCATTCTTCCTTTTTGCTCTCATGAGCTTCTATCAACCACAAGTAGAAGAATGAGAGTTGAAATTGTTACTTTATTTTGCCTCCATTGCCATGCATGAGCTTTGGAAAAATATCCCACATAGCTTACCTATGGGGTTTTAATTGGCGTTATATCTATGCTGTCTCCTTCCACGTATTAGTTTAAAATTTTGAATAGGCTACTCTAACTTGATATTAAAGCCAAGTTTCGCCCCACTTGTTCTCTCCAGTGGGGCTCTCCATTAGTCAATTCCACTTGACATGCTCTGTCCCCATTACTTGCGAGAGGGGATGTTAAAATATCCACAACACTTGCCTATGGGTCTTCAATGGGCCTTAAATTCATATGATTTCCCTTTCCCTATTAGTTTAAGCTTTTGGTTGGACATTTTAACAAGCTAGAACCAATAAGAGAGAGTAGAATGAGAACCAAAATTATGATTCCCTTCTAGCTGTATGTTAGCTTGCTTCTCATGTTACTTACATATCTTGGATTTACACTGATAATCTGTCTGTGAGATGATTATGAAAATTGGAGGGAGTGCTGACTAAGATGCCATTGGTTATTTCACCCATTCCACATTTCGGGACACACTTTTCCCAACTTACAATCAATTAATAATTTTTTATGTGCTGTTAAAAATTTTGGGGATAAACAGATTATAGTTCATTTTAATGTGGTTGATTTCAATGTAACTTGCACACTCATTGTCAGCTAAACTTCAATTGATGATCGAGATTTTAAATTTTGTTGAATCATCAATGAAGAGTACATGAACTTCTTAGATGGATTCTAGCATGTGGATTTGGTTGCTAGCCTACCAAAATAGAAAAGAAATTTGGGCAGCCATACATGACATACAACCTACATTGGCAAATGTAATGTCTTAAGTAGTTTGGGAGTGATTAGATGCATCTAAGTTCCGTCATATTTTTTCTTTTATAGGTAAGAAAGAATTTTATATGAGAAATGTACCAGGAAAGAAAGAAAGAAAAGCAAAAAGCAAAGCGAAAACACGAGACTATGCGAAGTCAGAACAAGATGTGCAAAGCTGAATAAAAGAGCACAACACAGAAGCAGCCAAAGATTCTATACCCTCAAACAATCTTTTATTGTGTTCCTTGCAATTGCACCACATGAGACAAAGGGGTGCCACATTCCAAGACTTCTTAGAAATAAAGCCTCCTCCATAAGTATTCCAACTGTTAAAGAGCTGGATGGGATGACTTGGCATGACCCATGCCACCTTAGATGAGCTAAGGATATGATCCCAATTTGTAAGAACAAAGTCATAATATTAGATCCATTCACTTCTTAAAAAAAAAAATTCATTTAAGAAGAATTGGACACAATTAATTTCTCATCCAATTTCCAAGGCCGATATATCAAGCCGCACTGTTTACATTATTTGTCATGAAATGTATTACAAAGTGAAATATAATTGACTAATGTTTTTGTGAATGCAAAATATCATTTACAAGTATTAATATGATGGAGCAGAATATTTTTATCAATAAAGTTGTCTTAAATGTTTTGGTGCTGTAAAACATATTAGCTTCTCCAAATTCAGTTTTCTGCAAATGTTTTGGTGCCTATTGACGGTCAGATATGGTCTATACTAGTATCATTGGGCCTAGGGACTTGTGGTATCTGATGAAAAGTAATCAATGTGGGTACCTGAGTGACTAACTCTTGTTTGTCTCCCATGTACTCTCCTCAAATCCTGGTTTTTGGGTTGAGATAGAAGAAGAAACAGTTTGAAATAAGATTCCTTCCCTCTTTTGGGTTCTAGAGATAACAGTAGCATATGGGATTCAGGGCATGAGAACAACTCCAGCATTATTTCTTCAACTTGATGTCATGAATTTTACAAGCATTCTTTTAACTATAATGGGAATTAACTTTGCAGGGTAGTGGCTGGAAGATTGTTGCAAGCTTTGAGGGAAATTTTCCTAACCGCATCAAGCAACTTCCCTTGGATCGGCACTTTGACATCAATAATGTCAAAAGGGTATATTGGTTTTGATATTTCCTCTCATGATCTCCATACTTCTCTGATTATTCTGCTGGAACATTTATATCTGGGCCTTGTGACCATACCAGATTGTGCTAGAGGCAGATGGTTATCAACCTTATCTTATCTCTCCAGAGAAAGGACTTAGATCTCTGATAAAAAGCGTCTTGGAGATGGCAAAAGAGCCATCACGGCTCTGTGTCGATGAGGTAACTGATTTTAGTGGCATTAATTGCCCTGTCATTGTTTGCATGCATTGAACCTTCTTTACTACCTCAATAAGTTGCTCTGCTTGCTACTGCTTTATTAAGTTTTGAAGATTCCTTTCAGATGCAATGCACTGATTTTCCTTTCCTACACCTTGTCATACCTTCTGTCAACATTTGGCTGAACAGGTGCATCGTGTCCTGATGGACATTGTTTCTGCTGCCGCAACTGCTACACCAGGTCTTGGAAGATATCCTCCTTTTAAAAGAGAGGTACTAGTTTTTAGTACTCATGGTCACTACAGTTTGGACAGTATCATATTTTTTTTTTCAAATCATTCGTTAGGTTGTAGCCATCGCAACTGCCGCGCTTGATACATTTAAGAGTGAGGCCAAGAAGATGGTGGTTGCACTCGTTGACATGGAACGTGCATTTGTCCCTCCTCAACACTTTATTAGATTGGTGCAGAGGAGGTAAGCTTACTAAGAATGTGATAATAGATAGTGTCATCTTTTATTGCAGCAAATATAAGGTGGATGAATTGAATTTGATGATCTTGGATATTCAACACTGTTTTCCTGAGGAAAATTGACCCTTTCACTTGCTTGTCTATATAGACTTTTACTTCTTGCTTAATCTAAATCTCGTGGCATTTTGTCAAATTTTTAACCCGAAATACTTGAAATTTACAGAACACACAAATGTTGACTTGTAGATTCACATATATCTTTTTCATAATTTTTTTTAAATGAATAAGTTGCTTTTTCGTTTCTGAAAAGCACAAACAAACAGGCACTTCGTGTTTGCATTATGCAGCTTTAGCTGCCATAGGGTTCATGTTGGTATTATATAAAATTGTCAAATGCAAAGTTATTGTATTGTAACTCTGTCTACTTGAGTTCTCTGTTGTTATGATCATAACTGTAGCATTGCTTGATCGTGCTTTTAACTAAAACTTGCTTTAGGCTGTATCTTTCTTCTTTATCAGTGACAGCGTGCATGTTTGCCACTACTTGTAAAGTTCATACCTTTGCCTGCTGAATCTGGACTTATTGCTAGATAGGATGAAGAAAGCATAGATTTCTGGTGACCTATAATTGTATCTTGATGCTTTATTGGTTGTATTATGTGTAGTAGGGTATTGATGTACTCCCAAGACCTTCATGATGTATGTATAATCCCTCAAATTGTCTGAACAGGATGGAGAGGCAGCGTCGTGAAGAAGAGCTGAAGAATCGATCCTCCAAAAGATCTGCTGATCCAGAGCAATCCACACTGAACAGGGTGTGAACTCTTTTTTCCTTTTCATGAATTTGTGTTTCAATTTATAAAGAAGTTGTTGTTCATCACTACTATTTTGTATTCTTATTTTCAGGCAACTAGTCCCCAAACAGGGGGTCAACAAATTGGAGGAAGCTTGAAATCCATGAAAGAGAAAACCAATCAGCAAGACAAGGATGGGCAGGAGGGATCTGTACTAAAGACTGCAGGGCCAGAAGGAGAAATGACGGCAGGTCTGTGCTGAGTCAGACTAGTTGAGATAACATTTTTAGAATACAGTTTTCGCTGAACAACAAACAATTTAATTGCATGAGGCCGTGATGCCTTTTGGCTCATTTTAAATGTCTCTATTTTGTAGAATGTTGCTATTGGTTCATCTACCTGTTTTTTGCTGATTGCCTGCTGTATTTAGCAGTTCACATGGGCACTTATCTATTTCAATATGTGAAAGAGCCATAAAATTCTTTTTGATTTTACACTTACCATAACTGGAAATTTTCTTCTCTTGTACATGTCACCTTTTTAGGAAATGAGAAGGATGTGCTTGTTTAATGGAGCAAATGATCGGCCATGTTTTGCATTTAGTGCATATTTGAACTTTTTCAAAAATCATGGCCATAGTCATCTACCTTTGTCCTCAGACTTTCATAGGCTCATGATGGCCATGGTTATTATCTGCAGGCTTTTTGTTGAAGAAAAGTGCAAAAACTGGCGGATGGAGCAGGAGATGGTTTGTTCTAAATGAGAAAACTGGCAAGGTTAGTAGTGCATGTACGAAATTTATGCCATAGTCAATTAATAGCCATGTGACATTGTTGAGACACTTGCCTCAATAATTAACCTGTAGTGATTAGTTTATTTGACAGATGGTGTAGGCACAAAATACTAATGTTACTGGACCATATTGCAAATTCTGCTTTAGAAATCTCTGTTTGATATTACTCCTTTTCCGGTGGTTGAAGACAGCACTTTTTTGCTAACAAATTTTTTGTTATTACCGGAATCTATTATGACTAGATGACCAATGTGTTTCAATGCTGTATTACTTTGCAGTTTTCATATACCAGGAAACCAGAAGAACGACTTTTCCGTGGTACCATAATTTTGCAGGTGAGGAACGTTTCAGGTTCTTCAACTGGATTATTTTAGAACGAAATTCCTTGATTACTAGCTTATTTTCAATCTGACCAATTGTGTGAATCTTGTGAGCAATTTTATGGGGTTCATCTGTGGGTGTGCATGCATGCTCATGTTTGACATAACTAAACAGGCCACCAATAGTGGTAAGTAAAATTCCTAAGAATTTAATCACGGGTGCATTGAGAAAAGAGGGAAAGCAGCTGCTAAGCCCAAGATTTATTTTGCTTCCATGTTCAAGGAATTGGAGGGAAGCAGGACAACAAATTTGAAATATGTTAGCTTTTGATTTGGCTAATAATGACAAGAACAATATGGGTGGGACCAAAAGGAAACAGTTCTTTTCTGGCCAAAAGATTGGTTCAACTAAAGCATTTTTCCTTACCTTCACCTCTATTCAAAGTGTAAATAAGACAAGTGTAAGTCTTTTTTCAGTTAAAAGACGAGTGTACTTTGGTTGATCGACTAACTCTATTTTACCTCCACATCATTTCCCGTTGGGTGCATCTAAAAGAGGTTCATTTCCTTTTTCTGTCATCAAGAGGATATGTTGGAAAAAATGACAGCACGTATCTGCTGTTTTCTTTTTTTACCTAGGTATAACAGCATGTATCTCTTAGACTAGTTATCAAAGACAGCGTGTATCTGTTAGCCTGTGCTTATTCTTTCCAGTCATCTCTTCAAATTGCCAAATCCTCTGCAACACCATCTTTTTCCCTAATCTTGTTAGGTATAGGTGCTTTTCTTCTAATATTCAAGGCTCTTTATTTTGGAGGCATATATGATACCTGGGCTCGGGGAGGGGATGTGCTAAGTGGCCATCCTTTATTCCTCTGTTTACTTCTTGTCATTTACTGCTGTCCATTGGATTTGCATTATGACAGTATAAAAGTTCACATTTGTAGTACAGTTGACCCCAGTCATGCTACTGGAAGTTCTACTTAGCTTTTTGTTTGTTTCTGCATGCTGGTTGTGCAACTGTCGGATGAATTCATCAGGAGTGTAATGTTGAAGAAATCTCTGATGATGATGAACCCGCACCAAAAAGTTCCAAGGATAAAAAATCGAATGGTCCAGATTCTGGAAAAGGATCTGCTCTTGTCTTCAAGATAACTAGCAAGGTTCCTTACAAGACAGTACTGAAAGGTACTTATTCTTTTGTACGTAATGTCTTCTATCTTAAGGATTTTGACTATCCTTTTAAACTTCCAATTGGATGTCCTGCTTCCATGTTGTAGCTCACAGTGCGGTGATATTGAAGGCTGAGACTACGGCAGAGAAGATTGAGTGGTTGAACAAATTGAGAAATGTTATCCAGCCTTCCACTGGAGGTCAAGTGAAGGGAGAATCTGGGCTCCCTCTCCGTCAAAGCCTCTCCGATGGTTCTCTGGTGAGTATCTAATGGTATTGTTTGGTAACGAATTACCTCCCTTTCCCTTCTCTGACAACGGGGAAAAAGAAACGACCATTGACCCCTAAAAGCAGAGAGAAAATCAGTGGGTTTGTTTGATCCTTCGGCGACTGCAAGCAAGATCCATTTCTTTCATTTTTGACTCTTCCAACCGTCCAGTGTTCCACCAGTAGGAGTTCTATGACGATGAGATATCCGAAAGGCTCAAAAGACATTGAAAATTCTAATTTTCTTTGTTAGGCCTATTCCTAACTTAACTAGCAATCTGTATTTGGTGGTGTCTATATTTCAGGATACCATGACAAGAAAACCCGCAGATCCAGAGGAAGAACTTCGATGGATGTCCCAAGAAGTTCGTGGTTATGTCGAAGCAGTTCTCAACAGCCTTGGTGCTAATGTTCCAAAAGTCGGTTTTCTTGACGCGGTGCTGTCATTCTTCTGTTTGCTGAGACAGTGCCACTGCTTTTCATTTGACTATCTTCTTATGTTGCTGAGCAGGCGGTTGTACTTTGCCAAGTAGAGAAAGCCAAAGAGGACATGCTCAATCAATTATACAGTTCAGTCAGGTTAGCTTGAGCACCACATTGATTATTTCTGTTTCTGTTGAATCATTTTTTTTTCCTTTTGAATATTTCATAGTATACTCATGTTTGGTGCAAATGGAAGGTACTCTAAGCAATCCTTTTCGGAGTGGTGGTTTGGCAAACCACTGCAAGTAGCATCTATTGCGTCTGACCATATATTGTTGGAGTCGGTTTCCTATTTGAATAATGCATGACCACATAGTTCTCGTGTACTGTTTTGTAGCCCTGCAGTTTCCAATTCTACAGCACTAATACGCGTCAAATGTAGCCTTTTTATGAAATTCTATATCATTAATGAAATGTTTTTGCTGAATGAGTAGTCATCCTTTCTTGTTGACATTGGATTGTAGTGCTCAAAGCACGGCAAGAATTGAAGAACTGCTCCTAGAGGATCAGAATGTAAAACGTAAGAGGGAGAAATACCAGAAACAGGCCTCCCTTCTGTCAAAACTTACAAGACAACTCAGCATTCATGATAATCGAGCAGCTGCTTCTGCCAGCTGGTCTGATAGTAGCAGTGCTGCAGGTAATAGCCAGTGCAGTTTCTAGTTAAATGTGCAGTGCTTCTTTAAAATCTGAACAGCTTACGGAGTAGGACATTTGTGCCATGGCAGTATAATTCTTGTAAGTTGTGTCTGAAGGGTTAAGAAAACTATTTTCTTGAAGTACTTTTTGCTTCCAATTGATTTCCTCACTGCCAGTATTTTTTTGGGCTGTTGCTGATGCTGTAAAATTTATAGGAGTTCACCTGTGGGAGATTCTTTTTTTTGGTCAAAATTTAAATTGCTAACTGGCGATCTCAAGTGGTTTTAAATGCTGAAAGTTTCTCAAATCGTATATTTCTGGAAATGTGGAATCGTGATGTTAGAAATTATTAACTGGTAAAGGCCCATATTTTATATTCTGCAGAAAGCAGCCCGAGAAGTAATGGACCCTCATCTGGTGATGACTGGAGGAGTGCTTTTGATGCGGCCGCCAATGGACCCACTGATTCGTCTAGGTTTGGGGCGAGCCACAGTCGGCGGAACAGTGACCCTGCTCAAAACGGTGATGCCAGCTCGGCATCTAATCCTGGTGGCCGGCGTACGCCAAATCGATTACCACCCGCACCCCCCCAGTCAGGTTCGACTTACAGATACTAGATGATTGAAGATCGTGAGGGATTTAGAACTCTCAAGGCATTCTTGTCGGTTGGGTATCTTGCTCCTGGTGGTTTGAGTATTTAAATGGAATGGCATGTCTCTGCATATGCTTCATAGAGGTGAGAATGAGTATTAGGTGGCCATGTATAAAAATTACGCGATTAATATCGGAGCCTGCCCATCGGACTGGTTGTCATCCCCAAGCTTCATTAGTTCCTATCATTGGAAGGGTTTGGTTTTTTCAATTTTTTTTTTCTTTTTGGTTGGGTTGTGGGTGGGCCGGGGGGGGGGGGGGGGGATAGGTTACAATTTTTGCTCTCAGTGACACACTTTCGACGGATTGTATACCATGTTTACTTGGTGAAGTGCATTTCTTCGCTTCTGGAGTACAGACCTCAAATTCAGTTTCGATCAAGTGATGGAAATGCAAATCGAACTCATGACCGAACTTGTAAATTTCTCTACACACCATCTTCGAAGGCGCTCCGTGATGGAGTTCTATCTCCTAACGTGCAATTGCTGCAACTCTGGACTTTGGAGCCTGCTTCGTGTTGTTTTCCACGTCTTTATCTTAGTCAAGATTACGAATAGGAAGTAATATTATCGTTTATAAAAGGGTTCCATTGTGCCGTGATGTGCTCATATCGGCGCATGGGCCAGTAATTGCTATCGTACATTTTACCTGTTTCTACAATACAAACTGACTACTTTTTTGTCACTTGCTCTGTCGGGAAAACTGCAAAAGATAATATACACGAGGCGTGCTAGAATCTCCCGCCCCACTTTTTCCATTTGATTGCAAGTTTCTACATCGACTCTTTATCGGGACGAAATGGTCAACTAATTGATCTGTACATTAGAAACGATATCGAGCGTTTATGAAGTGATAGATTCTTCATGGGGATGTACATATGCCATAATCACACGTGGGACTTTCTACCACATGTTTCTACTGTATGCCTTCTTTGAAGGGTCCGGAATCCTGGATCAGCTTCATCACAAGTTTGACCTGCAGATGAGGAAACATTCTGATTACTTATTTAGGAAAAGCCAACTGAGGTTCTAAAACATGGTGTCCAACTTCACTGCTGGGACCTTCTGTAATATGGTGACATTACACAGACTTCGTTTTATCTCAGCTTTGCTAGACGCCTTGGAGAATGAAGTCCAATGGTACAGATGGACAAAATGAAGAGGCCAGTGTTCAGCATCAATGATGACGATCATCTATTATAATGCGGACAGTTCAGTTAAGTACCATGTCTACCTGCCACCTTTGTGACCGCATTACTAGTCGAACCATCACAAGAGACATTGGACATGAAAAACCTTCTTGCGCTATCACACAGCATATGAGAAGGATCAAATATTAACCGCAACACGATCATAATGCAATTTATAAAGGAGTTGTTCCATCTCGAAAGCTCTTTAGTAATATACCTGAGTTGCCTCGCGCACTACAAATTCCTCTATGGCCTTGCTGAAATCTTCATCCAACAGGTAGTGGCAGCTGTAAGTGGGTACAGGCATATAACCTCGCTGAATTTTGTGCTCACCCTGAGCCCCTGCCTCCACTGATCTCAAATTAAGCTCTATGGCAGCTTCTATTGCCTGTTACGTAAATAAAGAGAACAATTACATTGTTCCAAAAATGATAAGCGCATGCTTCCACATCACACAACTATTATCCTCCCATAGCAAATCTGTGCTTTAAGCTAAAATTAATGGATCTACCATTTCCTCTATCCTATTCATTTGTTTATGTAACTCCACTGCAAATTCCTTGACGGGAAATCTTTCATTAGCATATAAGGACTATTACAATGTAGAGAAAAGCTTTGTCAGCTTCTGGAATGACATTTCTAGATATGCCCACGCCTTTACAGCAGCACTCATGCATAAAGTCCTCAGTAAGAGCAGAAGAAGATAATCATTCATGATAGTAGGCCCGAATGATGACATTATCTTAGCTGCTGTATCTGTCATATAGACCCGCCCATGATCATCGTATAAAACAAAATAGGTCTTCAATTCTTCAAAGAACAAAATTATACAGAAGCAGATTCAAAAACCGAATGAATGATATGTACTTCTTGATTTAAAATTGAAGACCTAGCCCTTGTGCAAAGCATATTCACACATTCTAGTATCCTCCTTAGGGAAACTTTACATAATTCTAGAGAATCGGCAGCCATTTCAAATTGACAATCTCTTCCTCCATTTAGCTTGCACTCATATTTGGTTATCTCGTTCATGCTTTTGCTATATTAAAGTCTCAAGGTACACATGGGTTAGCAAATCCATATCATGCAATTAAGTCATTAGTTCATCCTTGTCCACTTAGGTTAAATTGAACAACTAAGGTTAAATGAATCTCACTTTTCTTAATAGGGCAATAAAGCACCCAAGAAAGTATTTTCATATCAAGTGTATACCACACTCACAGGAGTTTTGCATGTCAAATAGAGCCAAACCTGGTAATAACAAGCTTCAAAATGTAAGCTGGGATAATAAGCTCGGGAATGACAGCCCCAGAGTCGTCCATATATAGCATCTCCACCTATAAGATTAAGGGCACCTGCAACAAGTTCATCCCCTTCTTCTGCTACAACCAGTAACACTTGATCTCCCATTTTTGATCCCAAGTTATGAAAAAACTCTCTCGTCAAATAAGGGCTGCCCCACCTAAATAAACATAAGCAACAAGACAATCTACTTAAGCTTCCTATATAATACACAGAAGTAGCAGGCAAAACAATTGGCAAAACTAAATTTTCGATGAAGGAAAGAAAAAAGCAGTCACTCGACCCATACTTGTTATCAGTGGTGTTCCTGTAGAATGTATAGAAAGAATCCCAGTGCTTAGCCTGCACGCACAATCAAAACCAAGAAGCTCAAGTCCTCCATATTTCACAAAGTGAAGGTATTAATTCAGGGGAAGCCGTAACAGAAGAGAAGTCACATATGGATAATCACATCTAAGAACTACTCATCTAAAAGGTCAGATCAGTGGACAGAAAGCTGCTACTACCATCTAAACTCAAACTAGTACTATTACTTGCGACATAGTATAGTTATTTATACTTCTCTGAAGACACAAAGTAGCCAATCTTTCCCTTAACTGGTTAATCAAACAGTCTCCATTCACACTGATATCAAATTGAACCAGCTGGTTTACATATCCAGTATGGAAACTCCTTGAACATCACATAATTTGGGCAGGATGGGCTTAAAATCTTCCTTGAGACACTTCTGCTATGATACTTGTACTCATTACCTTTATTTCATTCCCTCGAAGCCGTTTCATTGTCAAGTTTTGGGCAGAAATCTGCAGAAAACGCTAATCCAATGAGCAAAAGCTTCTGTGCCCAAAAAGAAGAAAACAATATCAAATTTGGCACTACAAGATGCAATAGATAAAAATGCAAACTGACTTCTGATAAAATACAATAGTTCGCCAGCAATGAATTCTGATAACTTAATGGGGAATCTGATTTTCTGTCTGTGCTATTGACAAAATTGATTTCAACAGGCATATAAAGAAGTTGGTACAACATGATGTTCATGTGTGTATTGATTTCAATAGGCATAAGAAGAAGTTGGTACAACATGAAAGTTCGTGTGGGTTTTCTTTTCCTAATTAGTATAGGTACAAATACAGTTGATACACAACCAGGATATATTGCATAAAACATTTGTAGAAAGTAACAGTGCTGGGCATTAGAAATGATCAGTTCATATAATACTTTCCCACAACTTATGCCATAGAAAAGAATGACCACTTGTTACTCAACTGTTTATATTTTACTGCCTCGACGCATCTTCAGCAATTAGTCAGTTTTCCAGTTGTCCTAGAAGCTTAAGTTCCAGTATAACACTTTACTTCAGCAGAGTGAATTTCAGCAAATGCATAAAGTCAGTCAGCATTATATCCGAAATTGGGAATGCAATCCTCATTAAGCATCAGTCTGGGAGTGAAATAAAATTTCTGCGGACATTTAGAGAAGATTGCAGCAACATATGTAGTTCCATAATAACTACTTTCTGTGACAAACATAAATATAAACACAGTTTCCTGAAAATTTCATCCAATTTTCAAGCATGTATTTAAGGAATAAAGAACTAAGAGCAACATTGACAACAATTTCTAGGGTGGAGTATCTTCCTAAAAAAAAAAGAAATTCCCAAATAAAATAACATATGGAGAAACTAACCTTCTTGCGCTCCTGACGTATATTTTTCCTTTTGTTCTGCTTCATGTCCATCAAAAAGTCATCAAAACTGTGGCACAGACAGTGAAACTTCAAGCATGTACCTTATGCATGCAAGATAAACAAAGAAACGTAAAAGGATCAAAAGTTGGCAATCCAAGTAAATTTAAGACACGACTCATTCGGAGAAGTAATGCCACAATCATATGCTAATTGGGAGGACATTCCTAAGGGAAATTGATTCACGCACAATATCGAATGGAGAAAGTTGACAGCAGCATCACATCCAAGTAATTCTTTAAATGAAAGCTGCATTTGACCTAGATGACTTTGGTGAAACATTTATGGATAATGACTCCCCTTGACATGCTATCTAGATCAAACAGAGATAACTCCATCCAACTGCCAAATACTTTTGACCCACACTGACAGTCAAAAAAAGGGGTCAAAGGTGTATGATAGCTATGAGTGTACTTGAGTGAACTACTGCAGGCTTATGATGAGATTTAATCATGCTTCTTTCTAAACTGCTAGTTTCGCTAATTCTGAATAAGTATTTTAAGCTATATGCCACTTTAAAATAATGATACTGCAAGAAAAGTCTTATGAAATTTCAAATATTTAGTCAAATAATTACTTAAAAAGGTACTTTGACTGGGAAACTAGAAATATTACAGACGAACCAATTTTTATTAGCATTGAGTCTAATGTTGCAGCACTTGTATGCTTAGTGTTTTGCTTGTATAAATATAGATAAAAGAAGTGTATTTCTTATGCTACTCCTACTATCAGGACCATTAAGAGAACATGCACATAGCTGGAGGTTTGTCCCCACGTTATACGAATTCTACTTCAAATGGCTTTGGCTGGAGCTCTCAAGGAGCTCAACCTTAACAGTCTACAAATATATTCATTGTGTTAAACAGAACAGATAGTGCTCCCAAGGTTTTGTGAAATCCTGAAATCGCCCTTCAGAACCTTTTCTGCATGTACTAATACACTTCAGATGAAGATGAGTCTCCTGGGTTGTTTTACTACCGAAGGTGAAGAGGGAAAAACCAAGAGTCAACATTAATGAATCCAGCAAGTGAAACATCAGGCCTAACTGTAATTTGAACAATCATTTTGCCACTCACCATGTATAATTTCGATTTCTCCAATGGTACTGCATTCCTATCCTCTGTAGAAAACCCTTTTCCTTGAGGTTGTGCCATTCATTCTCAGAAGAAAATGTGATGTGGACTGACGAAACCTGGGACTGTTGTCACAGATATACAGCAAATTCAGAACTACCGCAAATTGAAATATCAGATTGATAGTTCAGGAATTTCCACTTTAAAGTAAGCCACAGCTAGCCAAAACTTCCCCACTTGTTTGGCAAATGACTAAGTTATTTCTCATTTCGATAGGACCATACATATAGAGATGAGACCTCAAACCATTTTTACTCTAGTGCAACTCCAGCTAAGGGAAAAGGTCCAAATACTTGATGGAGTACACAGAAAGCCAAATGACCAAAAAGAAAGTGCGATAAAAGTTTGGCCATTACATGGGTGCAACATCATATTCACTAAGGACAATCATGCATCTGTTATCACGTACCTTAACAACCAGATTCTTTACGGCGTCTACTACAATGTCAAAAACCTGATCCTTATATAAGGAATCACGAAGTAGAATCCTAGGGCCAGTTACGGGGGTAAAAGGCACACAGCACTGGTACTTTGGGTAGTATCTTGAACCATAACCGTAGTAAGCGTCCGCCCAAGAATGGTCGAACACAAATTCACCATATGAGTGACTGCAAATCAACATGAAAAATGAGAGTGAACCACACCCATAAAGCTCCTCAACGACTTCGAAAGTTGTTCAACTTATACCTATTCATGAGGAGCATAGAACAACCTATCTATTTGAAGTTGGAGAGAAAATAAATGTAATCCTGAGAACAGAGAAGAGGGAAAACCTTTTAAGATAAAGTGGAACAACACCTATAACCGTCCCAGATTCATCCTTAGTAACAATATGCCGTGGCATCCATCCTGTTTCCTGAAAGCAATTCAGTAGATCAAAAGAGCATTCAGGAGAAGTGATTCAGCTTAGTAGCATAATAACACTGAAAGAACTTGGACGCTGGCCCGGACACCTTCGATACCAAAAAAAAAAAAAACTCAGTCAAAGAAAAATGGGAAGAGAAACCGAATCCTACAAAATCTAAGAGTCCCTCCTTGTTTGATACTTCACAGCTTACACAAGTAGAAGGAACATCTATTTTACTGTCTAGCAGAGCCCCCAAAGGAGAGTCATCTCAGAAGCCAATTGGGCCGTGAAACTGTTGGACCCAAAACCATCAGGGACACCCCCGTAGTAGTGTGCGATCAATTATCAGTGAAAGCTTACTCAAGAAGGAATCAAGCCTAATTATTCCCCGGACTCCATGATCAATTAATTTCCAATTCCGATTCTTTCCCATAGAAGGAATACCAGTCATCCAATCCTTTTCTCAAGGAAAAACCCATAGAAATTACGAAACGAAGACTGATGTTAATGAACAACAAATTTTCAACCCCTTAGAACAGAAGGCAAAATCACACCTTTACTGCAGAGTTAGACTCCTCCAAACTCGACAGAAACCCATGCGAAAGAAATGGGTTGTATTTCTCAGGGCCAGTAGCATCAAGGGCACATGCATCCCAATCACTTGATGAAACCTCGCTTATCGAAGAAACAACCGAGAGCGATATCTGCTTAGGTCTCGACTTCGCCGTCGAGACATCCTGCCCGATATAATCAGCAGAAGGGAATTACAAAAACCTATTCATTTCGTATACCTCGGAAACAGAACTATAGCCCATCTGCCGATATGCCAACTGCCCCCACATCTCATGAACATACCTCGGCGCCCGAAGTTGTCAAAGTATAGTCACCGAGGGAAAGATCCACGGTTTCTCGAGGCTCCAAAGACTTGTTCGATCTCCAGAACAGTGCACGAACTTCGAAGGCTCGGAATGACCTTCCACCACAAGGTCCGGATTGGGTCTTCCCCTACACGAAAAAAAAAGCATGCCCATTTTCAAATTATCAACCTACGCAATCAGCAAGCCGCAGAGAAACCTACTTCGACGAAAGCAGAACAAAGGAAAGGAATCAAAGAGCACAGCAGCTGCAGAAGAAGAAAAAGAAGAAGAAGAGGAAGAACAAGAAATGAGAAATCGTCGTAAAATTGAAGAAGCAGGCGCGGGAAACATGAGAAACGAAGTATCTTCACGATGCAAAACATTCGGATTCATTCATGAAGACCGCAAGAAGTAAACTACACGGAAGACGCGAAGTCAGCTCAGAACTTAGCAAAGCCGAAGCTTTACGAGAAACAAGAATCGCCTCCTTAGAGAGAGAGAGAGAGAGAGAGAGAGAGAGACTGACGGCGAGAGGAGGAGGAGGAGGGAAGCGGCCGATGAACGGAGAGGCATTGCGGTTGCAGACGCTCGCTGCCACGGCCATCCCCTCCACCGTCGCCAATCGCACTTTCTTCCTTCCCCTCTGTCTCTCTCAGAGTCAGTCAGTCCCCAGCTAAAACTGAAAGCCAAGCAAAAGAACAGCTTGATGCCACGTGGCAACTTCTCGTGCGATTTTTCGATCCCGAGCCAAATCAATCGCGACCGTTGATCTTCAAATATCCATAAATCACTCGGAATTCACATTTCTTTTACCGGTAAAAGGCCTTCTTTAAAAGTGAAAATGCAAATGCAAATGCCAATGATTATTCGCATTTCATTTTATCTATCCATATCATGGTGCAAATCAAACTCTCGAATTTCGGCATCTATCCCAACTTTATCATTATGACCTCATATCTATAATCCGGGGTGAAGTGATTGAGCATTAAAACTAAATGTTTTGCTATTTGGAGTCGAAAGATCCCGGTCATACTATATACATGTTCTTTTAGATTGAGGAAAAATAAGATAGAGAGAATTATGATTTTTGTAAATTGTTAAATAACCTATTAAGAGCTCTCGCCATGCAAGGAAAAAAGATTTAAGCTTGAGTAATTATCCGTTTGGTCTATTTTGTTTTCTCCCTAATCTCGCTTACCTTGGAATAGATATTCTCTTTCTCTGCACTCCGCGCGCACACATAAAATTTATACATATTTACTTCCATTCCTTCCTCATATATTGTTAATTTTCTAATTTACATGTATTTTTTATTTTATTTTTGTAATTTGGATGTCCATATATAATTAGTTATATATTCTTGAATTTTCGTGAAAAAACCTCACATGATAATACTTAGCATAGGAGGCATCGACAATTTTTGACATGCGACTGATACATGATCAATGTTCTAGAGATGCCTCTTGACACGCAAATCTAATAGCATCTCGACATGTCATTTTAAATCATGCATAGTTAATTTTAACAATTTTCAACAAATCAAGGATTAAAATATAAACTTATCAATCTTACCAAAAAAATATATAAACTTATAAAAAAATAAATAATTTTAAATTACATATCTAGCCACCTCAAAATTAATATATCGAGTCAATCCTAAAAAAATATTTAATAAATAATGTACGTCGAAATTTTATATATAGATATACGTATATATATTAAAGGCGACGGATCCGCTTATTAGTTGCACGCGCCCTGCGAGCAAAAGGCAAACCCGATGCTCGGAAGTTGTTCTCTAGCGGAGCGTTCTGCTCGGAAAATATACGGAATTCACATGGCGGAGCCGATTTCCGAAGAAGACGGAGACGATGGCGGACGAGAAGGAGGAGATACGACGGCGACTTGCGACGAGCGGAGACAGCCGGTCATGGAAGGGTTGGGGCCCATGAGCAGGAAGGAGAAGAGGAAGGCGGCGAAGAAGATGAAGAGGAAGCAACTGAGGAAGGAGGCCGCGGCGAAGGAGCGGGAGGAGGAGGAGGCGAGGATGAACGATCCGGAGGAGCGGAGGAGGGTCGAGCTGATGGAGAAGGAAGAGGAGGAGAGGCGAGAGAGGGATAGGAAGGAGTTCGAGGAGAGGGAGAGGGCCTGGATCGAGGCGATGGAGAGGAAGAGGAAGGAGGAGGAGGAAGAGGAAGAGAAGCGAGCGAGGGCTCTGGAGGAGTCGCGGGGACAGCAGGTTCGTTCGGATTTTTCGTGTTTTTTCTTGGGGGTCGTTCAGTTCGTGCGTGCTTGTTGAGTTCGTGATTTCTGGTGATTATTTCCTGAGGTGTCGTGTGAATAATGCGTACTACCTTCAACCTTTTGATGCTCTGAGCTTCTTTATAATGATGTGGAACCATCTTTAAACTGTTTGATGTTCTTGTTTTGCTTTTTTTCCTACTCTTTTTTACTGTGTGCAAATGTTGGATTCTAATAACTGCGCGGAACAATTGTGGGAGCTGGACTATGGTTTTTTGTTGGGTTTTCTGTAGAATTAATTAAGAAGATAATATTGGCATCCTTTTGTAAATGGTCGATCGGCAGGTTGAGGACGAGGAGCATAACGGGGACGATGGTGATGATTGGGAATACGTGGAAGAAGAAGGGCCTGCAGAGATCATCTGGCAAGGAAATGAAATAATTGTAAAGAAGAAAACCCTCAGAGTTCCAAAGAAAGGCTCGGACCTGCAAAGGTTGAAAGAGGTAACTCAGAAGCCTGTACCTGTTTGTGCGTTAGAAACTTGGCATGCATTACTTCTTAGCTTTTCTTTCTCCTTGTGCTGCTTTTGGTTTGGATTTTGAATTTGAGGGGTCTGTATTTTGGCTGCCAGGATGATGATAGGCCGACCTCAAATCCTCTCCCTCCACAGTCTGAAGCATATTTAGACTACAAGAATGCATCCACTATGTCAGCTCAAGAGGTGTTAGAAAATGTTGCTCTCCAAGTGCCTAATTTTGGGACTGAGCAGGTAGCTTATTAAGGTGGTCATATGCCTAGTTATGTTTTTCTGGACTGATTTGTTGACATTTTTTTATTTTCTGTTTCTTCCTCATGGCAGGATAAGGCTCACTGTCCTTTCCATCTGAAGACTGGAGCTTGTCGGTTTGGTCAGCGATGCAGTAGAGTCCACTTCTATCCTGATAAATCATGCACACTGCTAATTAAGAACATGTATAATGGTCCTGGCCTTGCATGGGAGCAAGATGAGGGGCTTGAGGTCGGTTAATGATGCCTTCATCCGGTTCATGTATCCTGAGAACTGTTATAGTTAGCAAATTGAAAGACCCTCTATCTACACTTACCTAGATAGTACTCTCTCCTATCTCTTGTTTTATTTCAGTCTCTTTGATGACACGTTCTTGCTTCTTGAATTTTGTCATTGTAGCTACACTTGCATGCATTTTTGCTGATCATTGTCAAATACATATTTTAACGCAGTTTCTGATGTAATATTTCTGTCTTTTTCTGGGTTTCTGCGAAATCATTTTTTTAGGATTGCTCCCCCAGTTAATCATTATCAACCTAGAGTAATCTATACGCCAACATACCAATTAGAGGATTGGTGTTGCAGCCTCAATGCCATCTGACTCATTTTTGGCAATTGGTGAATGGGTTGGCTGCAATGAATTAATTTTTGACAGTTGGAGCATTTGTTTCAATTTGTGAATACCATGGCTTTTCCTGTTTTTCAAACTGAATTTATTGATTGGCTATAATTTTTTTCAGTGTCTTTTGGTACATGGAGATATAGTTTCAATGAAAGCTTTTCTATTTCATTGCTCCTTAACACTTCGGTAGTTTTTATGTGGATGCCATGGGATGCTGGAATTGTTCTTCTGATAAGAGCTGTTGCTGCTGAGGTGTCAGCTTGCAGGCATCTATACCTTCTAATACATGGTTTGCAGTTGACTTGTTCTGTTCTTTGAGATAGGTCTTATGGAAGAAAGAACAGGGTTTGTTGACTGGTTATGTTGGTATTTTGGAGAAAATATGGAATCTAAATAATGAATCAACGCTAATGTGTGGTGACTAAGTTGTCCTACCTTTTCTTACTCTTTTTACTTGTAGGGTTTATCTTTTATTCCAGCATGGCTGATTGTTTCTTAGTTTTCAAACATCATGCTAGTGTTGGCTTTTTCTAGATCTTCACACAATTGGTGTTAGATTCTTGGACTATGTTTTCTCTTTTTAATTGTCGAAGGTGATCAATATCAGTACCGCTGTCTAAAAGTTGCGTTGTGAAAAGCTTCTGTAGAAGTTGTATAGAATGTCTGAATACTTCTTCATCACTCTAGGGATTGGGTTTCTCCCATTGTGTAAATGCATGCCGATTCCTGAGAGTAATGCCTGAAATAATACATCTGATATTGATACGCCGCTAACACGAGGATATTACTTGCATGGAAAAAGCCTGTGAAGTTGAGTCATGTGTTTTAGAGTTGCGTCATTAATCCTTCATCTTCCTTCTACTTCTAGTGAACAAACTACTTAACTGCCACTGGCTGTTTCGTTCTATCCTATATGCCTAAGGCCATCCTTCATATGTCTTGGAATATTCTGAGATGATTCTGACTGTAGATTCTTCAAGTAGGTAAATTAGGTGTCGACAGTAGGGATCAAGGTGTTAGCTACTAAACGCACAATCAACTCCAGCTATTGCAGAGTTGTTAGCAGAAAATTGGACAGCTTTAATAAGTTCAGGCATCTTGCAAAGGCTTAGAGTTTCCCCCTGTATTTTTATGATGGAAGTCTTCTAATAGATTGAAGAGGAAGTGATATTTCAGCTTCTCATGACCAGAATTATCCTTATCCCTTCTCTTCTGCGTCTTTTGATGATTATCCACCCCAGGTTCTCTTAATTCTGTAATAGAATGACTGATACCATCATGAGTTTTTCAGACATGAATTTTTGGATCTGAAGCTCTCAGGTTTGTATGAAGTGATTATTCTTGTTACTGAGATGCTAGCATGAGTTTTTCAGATGCCAAGCAGTTAGGGTGTCTCAATTTACCACGCTTTGTTTGAAGTGATTATTCTTGTTACCCTATTAACTCCCATAGAATGTTCTCCAATCATTAGCCACTAAACATTGAGTCCGAGAAATATACAATAGACAGGAATACGGCTGTTAAGGACCACGTTTTCCTTATCTCTTGCTGATCCAGCAAAATCGTGAAGTATTACAGAATTTGAAACTGAGGACTTGTGATTTTGCTCATAAGCGTAAATCCAAGCTGAGTGTCTAAAGGCTTTCCTAAAAATCATTTATAGGCAAACCACTCTTCCTCCAGCTGACCTTGAGGCTTACAACTACTTCTACTATCATTAACATACTCTTAGGATGATCTAGCCAATTTATAATTACCTGTTTTTACCCTTTTCAGTACACAGACGAAGAGGTTGAGCGCTCATTTGAGGAGTTTTATGAGGATGTTCATACAGAGTTCTTGAAGTTTGGAGAAATTGTGAATTTTAAGGTAATATAATCCGTTCACAGCTGTTATTTTTCCAATTTGCAGGTCTTAATATTGGCTTTTTATCATGGTGGCAATGAACTCTGAGGGTAGTTAATCCTTTTTAAGTATTCTCTCTGGCTTTTAATTGGGTTTATCTGCATTTCTCTTTCAAGCCTTTTGGATTATAGGGTCATCTTGTGGAAGCCTGGATCTCGGTGTCCTGTATGTTTTTATGCAATCTTAGATTCACAAATTTAATTCTTATCTCAGGTTTGTAAAAATGGTTCATTCCATTTGAGGGGAAATGTTTATGTACATTACAAGTCCATGGATTCAGCTGTGCTGGCTTACAATTCTAGTAATGGCCGATTCTTTGCTGGCAAACAGGTATTTCATACCCTAGTTGGATGTGTCTAGTATAGTAATTAAGCAAGAAGGGAGAGAAAAAGCATCCAGTTCTGTAAATTTCTTCGAATCTGCAATTAATTGTGATATTAACATTTAGCAAGGATTTCTAGTTTGTGACTATTTTGAGTGACAGCTCTAGTAGTCTCTACAGTAGATGTGAATAGTAACTTTAGTAATCTCTACATGCTGTCATGTTCCGAAAACTATCATCTTGATCATTTCATCTTTTTCTTGAGCAGTGGTTAATTGAGTTGGATGTTCTTTTTTGAACAGGTAAAATGCGAATTTATCAATGTTACAAGGTGGAAAGTCGCCATCTGTGGGGAGTACATGAAGTCAAGGTTCAAGGCATGGCAATTCTTGTGATTTTGTTGCTGTCATGTTATTCTGTGTAGTGTTTTCTCTTGGATGTTAATGATTATTAATAATTACCAATTATTAATTAGGTTCCTATCTTTAATACTTGACAGACATGTTCCCATGGAACTGCTTGCAATTTCATTCACTGTTTCCGCAATCCGGGTGGCGACTATGAGTGGGCTGACTGGGATAAATCGCCTCCTAAGTACTGGGCCAGTAAGATGGCTGCTTTATTTGGTTATTCTCCAGAAAACTATCAAGAGGAGGAGAAAATACCTGTCAATGTGGATCCGTGGAGAAACTCTAGCAAGGCCATCAGCTTTGATTCAAAGAGGTTTGTCTTCTCTTGGTTGTACGTGCGGTACACATGGGAAAAACCCCTAGTAAGAAAAGTGGTTTTCTACATCAACATCAACATTACCTTTATCCCTAACTAGTTGGGGTCGGTAGTCGATGAACCCGAAGTAAAAAGCTTAAAATATACTAAAAAAACAAAAATATGGGTACCAAAAAGAAAAAATAATAATAATAATAATGAAAAATAATAATAGAGAAAAATAAAATAAAAGAATAAAATAAAAATAATAAATAATAAATATAAATAAATATAAATATAAATAAATAGAAATGACTAAACAATGCACTCTGGAACATAGGAAATCCCCCCTCTATAATGCGAATAGCTTTTCTCCACTTCGTCCTAAGTAGATCGTACGCCAATCTATTTCCCATTCCATTAAATCTTATTTTACTACCTTTCCCCAAGTAAGTTTCGGCCGACCTCGTCCTTTTTTCATATCGTGTTCTCGGTAACACACTTCTGTTCTTATCGGAGCATTTAAAGGTCTACGGAGAATATGTCCAAACCATCTCAATCTATGTTCTCTAGAAAAGTGGTTTTCTAGTGACCCAACAAATCAAATATCGAAACCATTAACCATCTATTATTTTCATCAACAAAATTAGCCTGTAGTCTCTCAAACCCCTGAAATTTCTCTCTCTCAATAAGCCACTTTTTTGTTCCCCCCCAAAAAACAATAAGCCACTTTTTAACCATACTTATAGTCACAATAATAGTAAAATCTCTAGAGATGTAACTTGCTACAAGTACAATTCTTGTAATAACATGTTTGCGTACACATCTCCAACTCATGTAATCTGTTTATTGATTCCTGCACTAAATTCCTCTTAAGTTAATAATGGATGGAGGAAATTAGGAGTTCTTAGTTCTTTTGTGGGGTTCACATATTTCCCTTGCAAATCGTGGGTGTTAATAATTTGCATGAGTGATGAACCTTTTAGAGAAAGGCCAGCACACAAGTATGATAGCTGAGATATCCATGGTTTTGCAATACTACATGTTATTGACATTATAGGTCATTAAACCTTTGGGATTTAAGAAATTGAGGCACGAGTAAGTGCTGGAGGGCAACATGAATTCGGTAGTTCAGGCGAACAAGTGTAATCTCAACACCTCAGTGGCCTTACATGATTTTCATTACAGAGTTGTTGTAAATCAGCTGTTTAGTGAAAAAAAAATTATTTGAGCAACCGAAATCCAACAAAATGGCATTTGTCACTCCTTTTCCACTATTGTTAGTAGTCTGGGACACGTGTATTTTTTTTTCCCCAACCAATTCCATGTCGTCTAGTTGTCAGATATCTGTCACATATTGGTGCTTTTTTTTTTCCTTGGTTAAACTCACAGCTGCTTAAGAAATTAGATTGATTGTACATACTTGTTGTAAACCTGCCCAAGCTTCATATGAAGATACATCAGGATAAAACAGATAATGATGTGCATAGATTTTGGGAAGAGCTTCAGAACAGGTGTGATCTCAACTGTTAACATGATCGAAATAAATGGACCCATATTGTTCATTGTGCTATTAGCTAGCTTCAGTTTAGTAGTCAATCTGGCTTTGATTTCTTATCTTCACCTTGTGATGAACAGTTGGTGGTTTTTTCATTTGTGACTTTATGGCATCTATAGTTTATAAAGATGCATCTCCCATCTAATATTCCTTATTGCTGTTAGGGGCCACACAAGGAGATCTAGATCAAGGGAGAGGGGTTACTTGAGTTCTGGAAGATCCAAAGAGAGCCATAATGAGAAAAATGGCATTCGAAATGCAACACATAAGGAGCCTGATGAAGAGCAGATGAAGTTTAATAATGAGAAAGAGAATATGAACCTCAAGAACCGTCATCGCACCCATAGAAGAACCCCTCGAGATGAGGATGGTCATCGAGTAGCAGTTGACACAGATGAGGAAAGGTGGCATAGCGATGCGAAGAAACGCTCAAGACATCGGAACAATTCAGTTTCTCCGGATGAAAATGGGGACACCAATAGGACAAGGTATTGTGTTGAATCTGACGGGAGTAAATCAGACATGGATGAGGATGAGGAAGCACATCGTGTCCGTTCTAGAAGACATACTAAAAGGCACAAGACGATAGAGCATGAGGACAGATTAGAAAGAAGCCACGGCACTGATTTCCCTTCACACCATTCTCGCAGGGACGGACATGATGGTTACAGCAAGCATAGAAGCTCAAAAAGAAAAAAGAGATCTAGATCCAGCGAGAATGATTCAATGTCCTACGATATCCCAGAACGTTGGGATCCAGAATACAGACTTGAGGATTCAGACTGGGATTCTGAGAGGTTTCAGAGTGGTAGGTAGGAACGTAGATGTGCTGGAGTGGCTGAAGCTTGTGATGGCGATTTAGATTACCATGATATCTGTTAAATCGATTAAGGGTTTTCTCTGTAATTATCTTCTGAGAAGAGGCGCAGTCCCTAGAAAGCAAAACTGTCCACGACAATTTTGCCATGTCAATAATCTCGGGGAATTTTGTGGGGAGACTTGGTGAAGGAGCTCAGGGGACAAAGTCAGTCAAGCCATGGGAAACGCTCACGCAGTCCCAACCGAAGTACTGATTCTTGGGAACAGCGTCCAACCTGCCTGAACTTTTGCTGAAAAACCCCATGAAATTTCAACAGTTGAAGAGTTGGAGCGAGCCTTGCATAGTCTAACTTTTGGTGCAAGTGTTCCAGTCTTCTTGGTAGCCCTACTCGACTATATAAGGAAGCTGACTTGAAGATTCACTTCATGGCATCCAAGAAAAAAAAATGCTAATGAGAGCTTATCAAGAGAATAGCGGTGATTCCTGTGTGAAATTCCTTTTTAAGGCGATGAGTGTTCTCTGTTTTCAGGCTGTTGGCCCGAAAAAAAAGTACAAAATTCCAGAGTTGATGACTAATCTTCATTTGCCCCTTGTGAGTATATATTCAGACGAAATATTTGCATTCCATGAGCATGAGTTTTGATTGTGAGACAGTAATGTGATGGAATGAACCGATCATCGATTCTTAACTATCGAGTCACGTTGGATCCACATGATTCGATCGCTAAGATTTGCATGGGATCGTACGATAACAATTCGGAGAGTCGAATATCGGAATGATTGCAATTTCTCGATGTTATGTTGGGGTTTTCCTTTGCCACATGCCTGAAATGTGGGTAGAGACCAAAATCACTTCTCTGAGCACTCGGAGGAAAGAACTGTGATGGAACAGAGAGAGAGAGAGAGAGAGAGAGGATACCGAAGTTGAGGATGATGGAAATCATCTACAGTGCGAAAGCAAGTGTACTAAATAAGGTAACGTTCCATTCTGTCATATTCTATCAGATGAATTAAGACATATCGAGAAAAAATTAATCTGCAATAGGAGAACAAATTACGCAGTAGTCCTGTAAATCTCTTAGAAGGAACACCATCTCCGTTTCGATTGCAAAAGTAACCACACATGGAACTCCTCAAAGAAAATTGCCCTCAAACAAATAGAAAGCTAGTACCATATAGTAGGATATACGAAAGGGTTAATATCATAAAAAATCTTAAATTGGTATAGATGTGATAAATTTATCCCAAAAATAAATTGTTTACAACAAAAAAATACCAAACTGGCATACTCATGATGAATTTATCATCAACTAATTTTTTTATCATTAAAAATCCTAAACTTGTTCATTTATGATAAACTTACTCTCTATTAATTTTCGTTAAACTGTACTAATATCATGAAAAACTCAAAATCGATGCAGTGTGATAAGCGTAGTGTAAAAACTATAAGCTGATATACTTGTCAACTGTTAATATCATTCAATTCAGTAATTTGATAGTAAAATTTAACGGATTAATGAAGGGTGAATTTATCACAGGTAGACTAATTTAGAGTTTTTTATGGTTAAACAATTAGTTTGAGATAAACTTATCATAAGTGTACAATTTAAGATTTTTTGTGGTATTAATCCTATATAGAAAAATCCGTACACGTAGTATGGAACCACTTTCAAACTTTTCTTAGAGGGGACATCGTTATAAACATCTCAAAGCTTTTTTTTCCTTCTGAAAATAATTATCCAAACTTAATTGAGGCAAAACTGCCATGTCAAAAAGTCACCATCGCTTTGACCCCAAAAAAAAAAAAGAAAGTTACCAACGCCACACTTTTACAAATCATGCCGTGGCCTTGAAATTCAAACATGACTGCACCATTTAATGGATCATATAGTAAAAGACACATTTGAGATATTATTCTCGTATTTTAAAATATGTATTCACATCAAACTGTATCTAAATAAAATGGCATCTTAATTTGTACGAACTAGATGTATTTAAGCATATTATAAACGAATTAAAAGAATAAACCCACGCACACAACAAACTTTGTTATTCGTGTACACTCTGATTGAAAGCATTGAGGATGTTAATAGCGGAAATTATTTGTGAGTTCGAGGATCTAAGTGCAAATTCCTTAATTTGGAGGTTTTAAACGTTTAGGGCGAACTTGGGTTTTTTTTTTCCAATTTAGGTTTTAATTTTTTAAAAAAACCAAAATAGGGTAAAAAATTTATTTACCGGATTGGGGCACGCGCGGCACTTTGAATGCCGCACGGGCCCCCCGCGGCAATCAAAATGCCGCGTGGGCCTCACAGGCCCGTGCGGCCCAATGGCCTGCGAGGCCTTTTTTTTTTGCTTTTTTTTCAATAATTTATTATGCATTTTTAATTCTATTTAAAATATTTATATTTTTATAAATTATTAAATATAAATTTTTTATTTGGAGGTTTATTTTTATAACATAATTATCAATAAATAATTAAAAATTTTCTTAAGATATATGTAATTAATTAATTTAGTTCGTAAAAAATGAATAAATAAATATTCATAAAATTTATTTTTATTTATATAAGGTTGTAAATATAAATAATTAACTTATTAAGATAAATTTATATATAATTTTTTTATTAATTATTTATATACTAAATTAATTAATTACATACATATTAAAAAAATTGATAATTATACAATATAAATTATTTAAAATAAAAATACTAAAAATTTCGAAATAAGCTTCAAAACAAAAAAAAATTTTATTACAAAGTTATCTAAATAAAAAATTATAAAAATATGTAAAAAATGAAATTAAAAAAAGCTAATTAATTTATTTAGTATGTAAATAATGAATAAATAAATATTGATAAAATTTATTTATATTTATATAAATTTGTGAATATAAATAATTAATCTATTTTCATAAAATTTTCAATTAATATAAATTATTTATTATGTAAATAATTTATTTATTTATTAAGATAAATTTTTGTATAAATTTTTATTAATTATTTTCATACTAAATAAATTAATTACTTATGTATTAATAATTTTTTAATTAATTACTAATAATTATGTGATAAATTTTATGAATATTTATTTATTCATTTTTTACGAACTACATAAATTAATTATATATCTTAAGAAATTTTTTAATTATTTATTAATAATTATGTTATAAAAATAAACCTCAAAATAAGAATTTATATTTAATAATTTATATAAATATAAAAGTTTTAAATATAATTAAAAATAACTAATAAATTATTGAAAAAAAAACAAATAAAGAAAGGCCTCGCGGGCCATTGGGCCGCACGGGCCTGTGAGGCCCGCGCGGCATTTTGATTGCCGCGGGGGGCCCGTGCGGCATTCAAAGTGCCGCGCGGGCCCCAATTCAGTAAATAATTTTTGTTTTGCCTTATTTTGGTAAAAAAAAAATTTGAATCCTAAATTGAAAAAAATCCCGGCGAACTGAGGGGTAAAATGAATGGATTTTATGAAATTCATGGGTCAATGTGTAACAGTGAGAATTTTGGGGGGTTAAAGTGAAATTAGGGGAAAAAAGAACGGTGGATTACGGATATGAAGAGTTGAAGACGGTGCGTTTTAAGCAGCGTGCTTTATGCTCCCCCCTCTCTCTCGCGTTGCCGCCGCCGCCGCCACCGAGCCTCCATTGCCGCCGCCGCCACACCACCGTGTCTCTGTGCTTCTCAAAAGACGTCCAAGTTCACTTCTTTCGTGGAGAGAAGCAGCATCAAGCAACGCACTCGTCCTTCCGCTTCCTCTCTCTTTTGGAAGTTGCAGTAGCGTCGGCGAATTGCCCATCAGTCTGCCAATCCCTCAGCTCATGATATAACTCCATCCGCTGCTTACTTTGTGGAGGTTTCAAGTTTGAGTCGGTTGGATTCGAAGTGCGAATGGCTTCGTTGAAGAGAAAATCGATTGGAGACTTGGGTGACGAAGCCCTGCCTCCCCCGAAGCAGCTGCGAGATAGCGCCGACGAGGCCGTGGCTTGCGTGCACGACGTGTCATATCCGGAGGGTTATGTTCCGGAACCGCGCTCCTCGAGTTCTCAGGATCATTCGAAGCCAGCGAAGGAGTACCCTTTTACGCTCGACCCTTTCCAGTCCGAAGCTATCAAGTGCCTCGACAATGGCGAGTCCGTTATGGTAGTTTACTTTACCTGTTAAAGTTTTTGGTCAGACTTTTAAAGAGATCGGTGCAATTTACTAGCTTGCTTCCTGTCTGTTCATTCCATTGAAATGCATAGTTCATGCTGCTTTTAGTATTCTTTTTTTCTCCTTGGAGAAGCATGCAAATTAGGTTCACTGAAAATCTTTGTATTAGTATGATTGATTGATTGGAGACGTCTTAAAGAATTCATCTTTGAGCTTTAAATAATCGTATAAGTTTTACTTTGGATGTCTTGTATGAGATTTGCTGGGTACTCTATTTGGATAACTGATACACTGTGGTTCGAAACAGTATTAGCAATCAGAGTTCTTTTTCTATCATTAGTATTTCTAGCTTTAGCATTTTCACTCTGTTAGGTGAGGTTATGGTATGATTCTACGTGCTTGCAGGTGTCGGCCCATACGTCAGCTGGTAAAACAGTTGTTGCACTATATGCTATTGCCATGTCCTTGCAGAATAAGCAACGTGTCATATACACATCTCCCATTAAGGCACTGAGCAATCAGAAGTACAGGGAGTTCAAAGAAGAGTTCTCGGATGTTGGCCTGATGACTGGGGATGTAACCATTGAGCCTAATGCTTCTTGCTTGGTATGCTTTGGGTTAAAGTGGATGTGTTCATTTTTCTAGACATGTCATGGATTTTGAAAGTACTTTTGATTTAGGTAATGACCACTGAAATTTGGCGGAGTATGCAATACAAAGGATCAGAAATAATGAGGGAGGTGGCTTGGATAATATTTGATGAGGTACATTACATGCGTGATAGGGAGCGAGGTGTGGTATGGGAAGAAAGCATAGTTATGGCGCCAAAGAATTCTCGCTTTGTATTCCTTTCAGCAACAGTGCCCAACGCCAAAGAATTTGCAGACTGGGTTGCGAAGGTTGTCCTGGATATCCTAATGATATTATCCCCTTTAAATTGTTACTTTTTATTGACCTTTAAATTTTTTTTATGTTAATGAGACCTGGGTAAATATTTTGATTCGGGAGGGGACAGGAATGATAAGCATGGGAGATGCAAAAAACCAAGTAATTTGTTGTATAAACATTAAAGCTGGGAACATGTTGTCTAAATTTTCAAATTATTTTCTGTTATTCTTCTTTCCAGTTCTTATATTTCATAAGCATGTGGACCCATATCAAGGAAGTTGTATATAATTGCAGGTACACCAGCAACCATGTCATATTGTTTACACTGATTACCGGCCAACACCCCTTCAGCATTACATTTTTCCTTCCGGAGGTGATGGCCTGTACTTGGTGGTGGATGAGAATGGAAAATTTCGTGAAGACAGCTTTCAGAAAGCTTTAAATGCTTTGATTCCGGCTAGTGAGAGTGATAAGAAAAGAGAGAATGGGAAATGGCAGAAGAGTTTGGTGACTGGTCGAGTTGGTGAAGAAAGTGACATATTTAAGATGGTGAAAATGATCATTCAGCGTCAATATGATCCAGTAATCTGTTTCAGCTTTAGCAAAAGAGAGTGTGAATTTCTTGCCATGCAGGTAAATGTTTGGGCTAGTTATAAATGAAAAAGCACAGTAGTGTAGGAGGATCCATGTGACTGACTTCTTCTAGTGGGAAAAGGTTTTTTTTTTTTTTTTTGGTGGTAGCTGCAATCAACATTTGAAGAATGTTATCAACATCAACATCAACATCACCTTTATCCCAAACCAGTTGGGGTCGGTGGTCGATGAACCCAAAGTGAAAAGTTTAAAATATACTAAAATAAAAGTAAAAATATAAAAATAAAAATAAAGTAACAATAAAAAAAAATATAAAATTTAAGAAATAAAAATAAAAATAAAAAGTAAAAATATGGCTATCCAAAAATAAATAAATAAATAAATAAACAAACATATAAATAAATAGAAAGTACTAAACAGGGCACTCTGGGACATAGGAAATCCCCCCTTCTACAATGCGGATAGCTTTTCTCCACTCCGTCCTAAGGCAGACCATGCGCCAATCTATTTCTCACTCTATTAAATCTTGTTTCACTACCTCCCCCAAGTAAGTTTCGGCCGACCTCGTCCTTTCTTCAGATCGTTTTCTCGGTAACACACTTCTGTTCTTATCGGAGCATCTAAGGGTCTACGAAGAATATGTCCAAACCATCTCAATCTATGTTCTCTCATCTTTTCTGCCACCGGAGCTATTCCAACTTTTCGTCGAATATCGTCATTTTTTATCTTATCCATCCTTGTATGACCACACATCCACCTTAACATTCTCATTTCCGCTACTCCCATTTTATGCTCATGTTGCTTTTGTACCGGCCAACATTCAGTTCCGTATAGGAAATCCATCCTTGTATGACCACACATCCACCTTATCAAGGAATGTTATGATGATTTTTTTTTGCATAACAAATTTTACGTTTTCCAGCAGAACATGTTATAATGGAGGTGTTTACGTGAAGTGAGCAGTACAACTTTTCCTTGAATTACAATGATTATGAATTTGGCACCATTAGATCATATAGAAATCAAATTGGTTTGAATCTGTTTGTTTAATCTGTCCACAATTTTCTTTTTGTCTTGAAATGCAGTTCCCTGCACTGTGATGTGAACAATTCATTTCTTCTATATTGGACATGATGTTTCTTGCCTTCCTGTTTAGATGGCTAAAATGGATCTCAATGAGGAAGATGAGAAAGTGAACATAGAAACCATCTTTTGGAGTGCTATGGACATGCTTTCCGACGATGATAAAAAGCTTCCACAGGCAAGTATTTTGGCAGATCTTTTAATAAGAATTTTTCAGCTTGGCCCGACCACTTCCCCACCTCCATCGAAAAGGAAAAGAATTAAAGAAAAGGAGAAAAGTGCGTGTTCAAAGGCTTGAGCTTGAGCATTCATCTGTTATCATCCATGTGCCAATTGATAAGTCTTATTCAACTTGGGAGATCTGCTAGCTCTCTTTATTTGGTTAAGACACTGCTGTGGGTAGAGTTTAGCGTGCAGTAGTCACTATAGTTGTTAGAGTAATTAAATATTAAACCACGTCTTCATCCAACAGCTTAAGCTTTTGGAACAGTTGGCAATGGTTCCACAAAATCTCACATGGTTTCAGAGCAAGAGGTCATGAGTTCAAATCCTTCCAAGCCCCTATTTACCTCCCCAATGATATATTTCTACGGTAAGTACTAGGCAAAAAGACCAAATAAGCGTGAGGAGGAGTGTTAGAGTAATTAAATATTAAATCACGCCTTCATCCAACAGCTTAAGCTTTTGGAACAGTTGGCGGTAATCCCACAAAATCTCACAACAGTATTCTTTTTTGTTGGGCACTTTGTCTTTTAATTTTTTTTTGTCAATGTCATATTTTCTGATTTCTCTTTACTACTACAGCTTGCTGGTCTAGTGATATCTGGAAGATATCTTGTATACTTACCATGACTCCTAGTAATAAGATTTTGTATCTGTTGAGGAGACTTGTTTTATTTTAATGTCATCATTATTTCTTGTTGGTGATGTAAGCTTTATCGAAGAAATTTGTCCCTTTGACCACCTTGCGAAAGACTCTCTTTGCCCTTAAGAATGTATTCCTGTTTCCCCACTTATACTGTGAAACTAATAAGAGGCAGTGGATACAGTTTTGACTCTTCAATTCCTTTTGCCAGTGTAAAGGAATGTCACTCTAGTAGTTGTTTATCTTTGTTATGTTGTGCAGGTTACAAATATGTTACCCCTCTTGAAACGTGGGATTGGCGTGCATCATTCTGGCTTGCTCCCTATTTTGAAAGAAGTTATTGAGATCTTATTTCAGGAAGGGCTTATTAAGGTAGGTAGTGAATATCATCTATTACTCATTCTTCTAGGGGCCGTTTTCCTTATGGCGTATATTTTATGCTTAATTAGTGGCTGTAGCTCTCTATGTTCACCCAACTTCGCTACATTACTGAACCTGTAAAGGATGAACTCCTGACATGATAAATCATATTTTTGTTCAGCATTAATTCTAGCATGTTTAACGAAGTGTCCATTGCTTCACAAATACAGTGGCAATGCTGCAATTTATGTCATAGTTAGTTACCTGATTTGGCTTTCTGATCTTTAGTCTCCCATTAAATTTTACTGACTAGATATCTCGTAAGCTAAGGTCTTTCGCTTACATTTATGATGGAAAGTTAGAATGTGATTGTGGAAAAGGATGTGGATGATGATTTTAGCACTTAAACGTACTTTGTGCTTTGTGTGCAGTGGGTTTTCTGCTCCTCGGACGGCTTTCCATTTCCTATTTATTTGTTATCTATTCACAATTGATATTCATTTTAAAAAGCTCTGTGGTGGCTGAGCCACACAATATCTAATTTCTTTGTTACTTCCTGTAGTGTTTATTTGCTACGGAGACCTTTAGCATTGGTTTGAATATGCCTGCAAGGACAGTCGTGTTCACAAATGTGCGAAAGTTTGATGGAGATAAGTTTAGATGGATTTCTAGTGGAGAATATATTCAAATGAGTGGCCGAGCTGGTCGCCGAGGTATTGACAAACGCGGGATCTGCATTCTTATGGTAGATGAAAAGTTGGAACCTTCCACTGCAAAGATGATGCTTAAAGGAAGTGCTGACAGTTTGAACAGGTATGTAAATTCTGCTGTAAGTTTTAGTGTTGGAACTCTTGCTAACTTAGATGTAACAGTTTGTATGACTAGTTTCAAAAAGTCCCTCATGCTTCAGCATTTTCTGTTGTTTGGCCAATGACTGGTAGATTTGCACATTCTGCTGATTACATATTCTCCCTCATTCCCATTGAGAAAAGTGTGGCTGTGACATTTTCAATCTGATAATGCGATGTTTAACTGATAGGATCTGTTTCTGTAAGTGCTTTTTAAGCCTGGTGTCAGAAGCTTCTGTCTTTTTGGCACCTGATGTGATATCTCTGTTGATGCAAGTTTCATTTGTGTTTCAGTGCATTTCATTTAAGCTACAATACCCTTTTAAATCAACTGCGTTGTGAGGATGGTGACCCCGAGAATTTGCTTCGAAATTCATTTTATCAGTTTCAAGCAGACCGTGCTATTCCTGACCTTCAGGTGAGTTTTTGGCATATATATTCTTTATTATTTGTTGAGTATCCCGAGGATTAGAATTGTTGAGTCCATTCTGCTTACTAATCAGTTTGACATTTGAGGGTCTCAATTGTCGATGTCCTTGGTCATGTGACTGTTCGTACATCTGCATAAGTTGATCCCAACCCTGAAAGTTATCTTGCTGATGGCAACAAGGAATAAATTAGTCTTTGTTAGTGATGTAGATCATGCTGAGAAGCAGAAAAAGGAAAAGGAAACTCCCTCATGAGTTGCTACTTCCAAACATTAAGTTTAAAATAGCAAGAAGTTTTGATAGTAGCATATCAGACTCTGTTTACAAGGATGAAGGACTAGATCAGTTAAGTCTTGATTCATGAGTGAGTGTAGAGAGAGGTGCAACAAAACTGATAGTTGAGACTAGAAGCAGATGGAAACATTCTCGGGACTCTGATGAACTAGAGCAATTTGTTTGATGAAACTTTCATTTATTTTTCATAAAATCTGTACTGGAGTCCAAGTAATTTTTTGTTACTATCACAAATCTTTCAAATAGATTAAACTTTGATCATATACTGCACATTTGGCTACTGATCTGAGCTTATCCTTTGAAAAGCTTTTGTTCTTTCGTGTTTATGGATTTAATTGATTTATGCTTTTTTCCCATGAGCCAACTTATGTTTGATTGACTGCTTATGAAATGATAATTGGATCTCAATTTGTATATGGATAAATTGATAATCCAAAGCGGCATGAAGCTGAAGGGATGTTGTATTTGCAGAAACAAGCAAAGGTCCTTGAAGAAGAGAGGGATTCAATTGTTATTCAAGAAGAAGAAAGTTTGAAGAGCTATTATGATCTTTTACAGCAATATAAGGGTTTGAAGAAAGATGTCTGCGACATTGCACTCTCTCCAAAGTATAGTTTACCTTTCTTGCAACCTGGTCGACTGGTGAGTATTGAGTGCACTGCCAGTGATAAAGGTGGCTCATCTTTCTTGACGGAGGACCAGGTGACTTGGGGGGTTATAATCAATTTTGAGAGGGTGAAAAACCCTTCAGAGGGTGAGTGACTCAGTATTTTTGTGGAAGTGTTGCTTTCTTCTGCAGATACCTCACTATGTATTTATGCATCATCCAGATAGTGGAAACACAAAACCAGAAGATTCAAACTATAAAGTGGATGTTCTGACGAGATGTGTTGTGAGCCGAGATGGAGTTGCAAAAAGGTCGATAATTATTGTCCCACTGAAAGAGCCTGGGGAACCGGCTGTTGTTTCTGTCCCTCTTTCCCAGGCAATCCCCTTATCCGCTGCCATATTTTGTTCTCTTGGTTTTCATTTTGTTTGTTGGTGCCTGTAATAATTTGCTTTTGTAATTGCCTTTTGTCTCTTGGGATCTCGTTAGCAGACATTTCAATTAGCTTTTTCGCAAGCAGTGTCTGATGTAGTTTAGCTCATTTTCATCTCCATAAACTACAGATTAATAGTCTAAGCAGTGTTCGTTTGATCATACCAAAAGATCTTTTGCCATTGGAAGTTCGAGAGAACACTTTGAAGAAGGTGTTGGAAGTTCTTTCAAGATTTTCGAAGGAGGGGATGCCGCTGTTGGATCCTGAAGAAGACATGAAGGTATACATCCTTGGTAACCTGTTTGCTTCAATATTTTGGGTAGCTCAACAAAAGTATTGTGTGCAGACCATCCACAGAAAAACAATTGCATGACCTGAGATCTATGCCGGCTTTAACATCTGCAGAGTGCTGTCGTCTTAATCTGATACTCATGCCATACTACCAAAAAATCCTCAATTTACTATTTCAGTGAATCACAGGAAGGAAAGGCTCATCTGCCATATCTGAATACATGCTTTCCCGTCTCCACTTAGGGAGACCTTGCACTTCCTTCCCGTTTTTGACTCAACTTGGTGCCAGAGTCTTTGTGAATAGGAATCCTGAAACTCCTTTTTTTTCACTTGGTTCTGCCTTCTTTTTTTCCCCTTGGGGGCTTTTTTTTTTTTGTACAGTTGTGGGTTATCATTGCCTTGACCGTATTTGCTGGCAGTATGCCATATAGGATATAGATAGCCCAACCTTTTTATATATAGGCAACATAGTTATTTAGAAGCCAATGGATATGGTATCCATCATAATATTACTGTAGTTATCATTGTTGAGGTTGTGGTGCTTTCATTGCATCATTAAATGTTCTAGACATCTTCAAGGACAGCTTCCGCTGTAAATTTACTATACTTATTATCTATTTGTTTTTTTTTTTAATGTTGCATTTGTTTGTCTTTTTCAGGTCCACAGTAACTCGTATAGAAAGGCAGTCAGGAGGATAGAGGCCTTAGAAAGATTATTTGACAAGCATGAGATTGCAAAGTCTCCACTTATTGAGGAGAAGCTCAGAGTGTTAAACAGAAAGCTAGAACTGATAGCCAAGATTAAGTCAATTAAGAAAGCCATGCGCTCGTCCTCTGCCTTGGCATTCAAAGATGAACTTAAAGCGCGAAAGCGGGTTCTTCGTAGACTGGGGTTTGTATTTTTCCTCCATCTCTGCCTTGTAGATTTCCTTTCCTTCCGTAAAAATATCTTCCTGGCCCTTTGCGGTGGCATCCAGTATCTTTAGAAGCTTAAAAGTTATTTTATACAGAACACAGGCTTTTAGGAAGGAAAAGCATCGTCTGTGCTGAGTTGCATCTAATTATTGGTCCCATTGTGTCCTTAAAAAATGTCCCTAAATGAGCTTGACAAGCTTTTGTGATAGTGTGTAACTTTTTCTTTCTTCTGTCTGTCGTCCTTCGATTTTTTTGCTTTCAGGTTGCTCGCAGTTTACTGTAATTCAAAATTTAATTTTGCTTATCTTACGTATGCGTATGCAAGTGATTGCTCTGGTAACATGACTGTAAGCATACTGCATATTTACCTCATGAGAACTTTTCGGAGTATCTTTCCATGGATCATATAACATGAATGGAAAGCCAGCTGGACTTTAAGCAGACCATCCCTCATCTTCTCGAACATGATTAATGCAGGATTTGGGCAATGGTGTTCTCCTATGGTATTGCTACCATTATTTCTTGAATTCATGTAAACTTTATCTCCTACTGTTTTTTATTTTATCTTATTCACAGCTCATCTCCTATACAGGCACATTTGTTTGTTTTTGCAGTCATTGTTGGCCTTCTCATTTATGATTTATGGGTACCTATCAAAGTTCTTTAGATCATTGATGGATCTTTGTTATTAAATACAGACCACCTTTGTTATTAAATAGAGACCACCTTCTTTCTTAATCCTGGGTGCGAAATTGAGCGGGATACTAGGAAAGCTGTCTATAAGGGACTGGGTTTGGGGTAGGAAAATGGAAGGAAAAAATTGATGGTGTCAGTTGCGAATGCTGTCTGTTTCATGCTAACTCAGCTAACTGTGAATTTTTCTTAGCAGTGCTTTTTTCTGATATTAAAATATTACTGAGATTTTATGCGACTTATTTTCCACCTCCAGAAACTCAACTACAGTATTTAATGCTTGACTGTACTTTCTGTAGATATATCACAAGTGACAACGTAGTTGAGTTGAAGGGGAAGGTTGCCTGCGAGATCAGTAGCGCAGATGAGTTGACCTTGACAGAACTTATGTTTAACGGTGTTCTAAAGGATGTGAAGGTGGAAGAAATGGTTTCGCTCCTCTCTTGTTTTGTGTGGCAGGAAAAACTTCAGGATGCTACAAAGCCAAGGGAAGAACTTGACTTACTTTTTTCGCAGTTGCAAGATACAGCTCAGAGGGTTGCTAAAGTACAGCTTGAATGCAAGGTACCAAATTTTCTTCATTAAATACATAGTGGTAAGTGATTGAAGATAGAAGTTCTCGGTAAAAGTACATTGGTTTTGTGCAAAAGTTATTATAGCAGAAGAGAAGTTTGAAGTCACTGATGCAGGGAAAACCAAATTACAGATGTTCAGATTTGAGCCCATTTAAACAGAACATCTTTTTTTTTTTTTTTGGTTGGGGGGGGGGTGTCGGGGTTGTTTTCATTTCAAGTTTGGTAGCAGTTATTCCTCACTTCATATATGATGAGGACAATGCTTGTCATGAATTTTGTATGCTTGGTATTTTACGGTATATTGTTTCTCAATTCTCATCATAGCAATAAGTGCACTCGCAATGCCTTCTCCGTCTATCCAACGTCCTATGTAATTTTAATGCCTTGTCATACCTCAGGTCCAAATTGATGTGGAAAGTTTTGTCAATTCATATCGTCCTGATATTATGGAGGCTGGGGTTGGGGTTGTTTTAATTTCAAGTTTGGTAGCAGTTATTCCTCACTTAATATATAATGAGGACAATGCTTGTCATTAATTTTGTGTGCTTAATATGGTATTTTATGGTATATTGTTTCTCAATTCTCATCATAGCAATAAGTGCACTCGCAATGCCTTCTCCGTCTATCCAACGTCCTATGTATTTTTAATGCCTTGTCATACCTCAGGTCCAAATTGATGTGGAAAGTTTTGTCAATTCATATCGTCCTGATATTATGGAGGCTGTATATGCCTGGGCCAAAGGCTCCAAATTTTATGAGATCATGGAAATCACGCAAGTTTTCGAAGGCAGTTTGATCAGAGCGATTAGGAGGTTGGAGGAAGTTCTTCAGCAGCTTATACTAGCTGCAAAATCCATTGGAGAAACAGACCTTGAATCAAAATTTGAAGAGGCAGTATCAAAGATAAAGAGGGATATCGTCTTTGCCGCATCTTTATACCTGTAGTTCTCTGGAACTAGTATGTTTAGCTGAAGTGAGACCTAACGAGGGAGAAGATAACAATAGACCCACTGCATATAATCTGGTAGAATATAGCAGGTAATTCATTGAGGAGATTACGTAGCTGAGTTGGAGACTTGCGTGCGCAGCTCGAAGCACTCGGAAAGTAACTTCTAGATTGACTGATCTATGTATTTGGTACAACCGACATGATACTAGCAGCGAAGGCTATGGAAACTGAGATTGGACTCATATGACGGAGATTGTAACTGTAGACTGTCCGAGGGGGGTGGTAAATACGCTCCAGGGTATACTTCCTGTTGTCCATAAGTAGAATCATATATGTGCTGTTATCTTTCTGGCCCTTCTACAAAAGGATGTGTTTGATAGTATGTATACATTCTAGATGCGATTCATGCCAGAAATTTTGGGACTTTGTATTGACATAATTGAATGCCATTTACAATTGTTTACATGAACAGGTTCAGTTGAGATGATTTTGGAGACAATGCTCGGTGCTGCCCTATGCATTGTACTTCTCTTTTGGTTTGTACTCGGGCTCCTCACTATTTTATTTATACGCCGTGGGAAGCACCTATCGCACTACCCACCAGCCCAAAATCGAGCACTTTGGGTTGAGTCTTGGTAAACGGGTCAGAAAAGAGTAGAGGGTTGTTCGGTTGAGAGTGAGCAAGAAGACTGCAAAACGAAGCTCTGCCATCGCATATGTCAATCAGCACAACACCGCGGCCTCGTCGGCGAACATTCTGAGGATATCTGTTCTTCGGTGGCCTTGTGAACAACATTGATTGGCATTTGAGGCGTGGTATTCCACGTTGGTTCTAGTAGAAAAGCCACTGCAATAACGTTTATGTTAGGGAAAATTCCTAATAAGGATTTAACCTGAAGTGAATCTGACGTAAAATAAGAACTTAAAGTAAACTTTATTTTAAATAAGGGCCTGAAATGATCAAAAAATTTTAAAAAAAAAACACCTTGTCTCAAGGACATTTTTATAATTTCTCTTTTTTTTCTCTATCTTTTTCTTTTTGTCTTTTTAGAATTAAAAAAATGTATTCAAAGTCAATCCCTCTGTGTCCAGCACGTTGCCCCCTAGCTTGATTCCAACACTTCAATCCATATTGAAACAAAATGAGTTCTTTCACACCTTTTTAAATGAACATGACACACACACATATATATAAATATATGTATATATACATTTAAAAATTGAATTGACTCCTTCAAGACAATTATTTACACACAAGCAGGAGGGGACCACACCCCACTACCGACGGGGGCGTTTGGCGAACGTTGATAGGGTCGTTGGCATTTCAAGGAGGGCAAGATTGATCAGAGAGGAGGACAAGCCCTCGATAGAGCTGGGAGAGGGTCGGGCCCTCTCCTAGATCTAGGTAAAGGTCGTTAGCCATTGCCTTAGTCCAGGCATGGGTTGTCGGTCTTGGGTATCGGCCTAACCAGGGTGAGGGCCGATGACCCTCGTGCAAATCCAAGAGAGGGCTTGACCATCTCTCAGTTCTAGCGAGGGCCTACTGGCCCTCGCCTCTAGTCGGCAAGATCATCGGCCCCGCCGACGCCCCTATAAAACATAAGAAGGAAAAAAAAAGGTCAAAAAATTAAAAAAATGACGAAAATACCTCTTCGATTGGGCCATTTTTGAGACTATGACCATTTAGGCTTTTATTTGAAACTACTATGTCATTTCAGGCTCTTATTTAAAAAAATATTCACTTAAACCCGAGAAAATAAGAGTACTTTGAGCTCTTACTTGAAAATTTTCCTTTATGTTCTGACAAGATCAGTTTTTTTTTTTCCCTAATCGAATATGGCAAAATCAGTTGATGGGACGTAAATGGCGTACCGTAAGTCCCCGATTGTTGTTGTTGGGGGCGTCAATGGCTAGGGCCGATTAGAGAGTTCTGTGAAATTCGGCCCAATTACTACAATTCAGACATCTTTTTAACCCACACCGACATAGAAATGGAGCCCACTTGTTTGATTGAAAAATTCGAATCACTACAAAATGGAGTCTGTCATTACTTATGTAAATAAGTAGAGGGAAACGAGAGAATTGTTGAGACGACTCATGTCCACATCGTTAATTCGTTGGCGAGACTGCTCATAGCCGCCATGAAAATTGCTGACAATGTCAATGTCCATCATGTTAACTGTCAGCATGTCGAAACTAATAAACTCCTCAAAATGGTTTTGGGCAGTGATGTTTAATGTGAGATGTAAGTAAACACACAAAGTTACTTTTGTCCGTTCACATGGAAAGAACAAACCGAAGACTTTACACTGTGGTCAGTAACTTCCCTATGTTATGCACTTATGTCTCTTAATAACAAGCAAGCTTTCTTGGCCGAAAGAAAAAATTAAACTCTACAGGTGACGACTTCGACTTGCACAAGTAATTTTTACCTTTTATAGTTAGTAAGTTTTATACATTAATAGCTACGTTCCATCCAAAATAAGGTTGGCAGTTCATTCCACGGTTGGTAACTATCAATATAAGAGTAAAGGATCTGATGCCATCGAAAACTAAATCATTTGACTAGTAAGTTCCCAAATGAAATGGTATCTATGGCACTATACATGATTAATAACTTTATCCACAGCAAATTACTGATATATCTACACAACAGAAACTTTTCTACTGAAATTCTGATCAAACTAGTATACCCAACTATCGACAGCAAATTGAGCTGCAGTAACTGAGAAAAAAAGAAACTTAAGATGCTTTGTAATAAGATTATCTCAGTATTGTTATTAGCCAAACATTGGGATTAACTAGTTATAGAAACATCAGTAAGCGTAAATTGTACAAAAAAATCCAATAAAAGATATGTACCAGAGATCACTGAGCTTGCCAAATAAATACAATATCTGCATCATAACTAACATTTTAGTAACGGTTTAACTTGGCCCTTACAAGAGATCACTTTGCAAAATGCCAAAGATATGAGGAGGAAATTTCAGTCTGATGACTACAGTAGAATATGAGACTGTGTTCTCTATTTGCAACAGCTATCATACCACAGAACAATACATTTATCTTTCACGTGTTTTGCACTAACTTGCCATTAAAAATCATACAGGAGGTTCAAGTTACAACAAGACTATGATCAGATATATACAATCACAACTTCAATCACAGAGCAAAATTGAAAGACAATGCTGCTCACCTCTCGCAATACAAGCTGCACGCAGAAAATGAAGCATACCACTCTTTCTACATGGCAGTATCATTACTAGAGGCATGACATCAGCAGCAGCCAGAACCCACCACTGATGAGCGATCGTCAGTGTTGACTGCAACATCAGACCCTACATTGGCTGGGCTGACATCTTCAACCGGAAGCTTTATTTTGGGCAACAACCTCTTTACTTCCTCTGTAGTGTAAATGTAGATCTTCTTTGCCATTCTGCAGAATTCACTGACAAAAATAAAAGAGAGTTAAAAAAATTTTGATTGCAATTTTTTTTTTATATCTATACAATAGAATTGACTCCAGAAAGAAATGACCGGTATCTAGTTCCCTAAGATTGGTGCTCAAGGATAATACCAAATTTGATTGAATGCCGGCATAGCAATTAAACCCAACGAATGAACCACGGTGGAAGTAAAAATTATTCAGTAGCCATAAATTTGAGCTCATTAATTGGGCTTTAATAGTGATGTAAGTGATGTTTCATAATCTCCCTATGAGCAGATGCAGAGGCACAAGAAGAAATTTGCGGGAAATGCCAATGGAGAGTATTTAACTAAAAAATGGAAGTCCTATCTTTAGCCTAATATATCCAAAACAAGTCCAATACCGAATTTGCAAAGAGAAAAAATGAAACAGCTTCTGCATAACTAAATGTAAGTTCTACAAGCAAGAAAAATTCACAACTTATGCACCAACGTCAATGCCCGAAGATATGTGCATGTGTGCACGTGATGCTCTTATTGAGTTTTGTATGCATGCTCTTGTTGAGTTCTCATGTCCCCACATGCATGCACGTTGGAAAACAATGAGACAGAGGACGGGATGATGGCCATGCAGTAATTTGATTCTAGAACCACATTAATTTAATGTAAAAAAACAATCGTCATGCTAAGAAGCCCCTCCCTCCCTCCCAGAGACATCTCTAGAACACTGGAGGTGTCCAATTTTCCCAAAGCCTCTGTTTGGAAGTGGAACATGGTCGGAGAGGAAGAGATCCAAAAAATTAGCTGCTGATCCAGACAATTCAGACCTGACCTATAAATCATTCTTCCTTGTCTTCAGTTAAGAATTTTAACTAAATACCTCTCCTTACTAACTGATGAGGCAAATACTTATGGAGAATAAGCATAGAAGATGTCTTCTATTATCATTTTGCCAGATGCTGTTACAAATGTGGTCTATGGCATACTGCAAGTGTTCTTCAGTTGATAGCATGAAAAAAATGAAGTTCATCTAGGCATTCACCTTTCTAAGAAGCGACTCTGTTGATGCTGCAGGCTGTTTATTTCGCAGACATTTTTATATTAGAATAAAACCTTCTGCAAGCTACAAAGATACCACCTAAATGATACAAAATTGTCCTATGCTCACATGATTCAATGATTTTACAGACTACACCAGTATCATAATCAAGTGATAGGATGGGATAAAAAGCATCAAACTGAAACCAGGGACAGTCTCTTTCAATATATGCTTTCATGCTTGTAACTTAAATTCCATTGAGAAGACAAAGCATCTGAAAGAGACTTACTGCCATGGATCATCTCCAACCATCATCATGTCATCTTCATCGTCAGTATAGACAACCTGCCATTTCCTCATTGATCCACAGAGCTCGCCTTCAATCTCGAACATTTCTTCAAATCGCACGAGCAGGTCCTCATAACAATTAAACTGTGCCAAATTAACAGCTCTCCCAACAGCAATTCCCTGCATGTGAACCTAGAAAATAATAACCGCATCAGCTAATATCATCTTGTGCATAGCATATTTCCACATTGAATAGAAAGAAAACATCAATCAACTATAGTCTGCCAATTTACTGCTTTAGAAAAACCTAGTACAAATACCATAAGTTTGCATAGTATGAATAGATGGGAAATTTGATAGTTAGCTTTGCAACGCCACCATTAGAGCACATGCATCAATCTTAATACCATATGAAAGAATGTGTTCTTCTCAATATCAAAAGGCATCATGCATCACACTGCATACTGGGGATAGGGCTACTGATTTGCAATCCGAGCAATGAAAATAAATCCAGATATCACAAAATCCAACTAATAAAAATTCCTGAGTCACGTGTTACCTTAATACACGTCCGAATTTGCCTGCTTTGTAGATCCTGAGAAGAATTGGGGCATGATTTCTCTGGATCATAACATACAGAAGGATTGTCAAAATAATTCATACATGAGGGTTCTTGGTGCTCTTTGGAATCACCATCCACAGATAGAGGAGTTTTATCATCGTCCCTCTGTCCTACAGCCAAGGTTACTGATGAACTTCCTTTTTTGGCACTGTCAAGTAGCTGAACACCAAATAGCCTGCAGCCACTACCACCGTTCTCTCTCTTTTCACTAGATTCTTTCCCATTAACTGGTGTACATGGATCGGTAGTAGTTTCCATATGGCTAGACCAGTTGACTGTGTAGCCGGATAAAGCAGCTGGTGAACCATTCCCATTGTAACTAACAGACTTTGACCTAGCAGATGGAGAAAACTTGGGAGAGAGATAATCTCTTCCCCTCTGGGAATCGCCATAGAGAAAATCTGAAGAATTCTCAGGAGCCTTAGGTGCACCTATTACCAAAGACACAAGAAAGCTGTCAACTTGTCAAGAAATAAGAAAAGTAGCATTTCTAAATATACAAAGAAGCAAGCAGCTTACTGAACACAGAAAGTTCTGGCACTGATGATGGTAAAACAGGTGGCCTTGCTCGCTTGTTCCTTTGTACTTGTTGGGAATTAGGAGCTGTCACAACAAGTGGCTCCAATTCCCACGGCGAAACTCTGTCGGGACGCAAGATTGATGAAGGTTCGTCCCATTGGACCTACAAGGAAATGTACTTTGAGAGATTACCCACTTATTCCTGATTAAATCTTCTTCTAACAATTGATAAAATTTTATTTTATTTGAATATCAACCTCAAAGAAAAACCAGATCAGCACCACTATAAGCATGATTCAACAAACTCAATCTGGTGCCAATGGTGAGCGAATATGCTCAGCTTTGAAACTTTCAAGACGTTGGACTACTTGGCATCCCAGTGAGCCCAAAAAAACCACTTATCAGAGCAGCTGAAGGTTTACGACAACGGCAGCACAGAACTAGAAATTTGGGTTCGAATATCCTTAGGTGGGTCTGAAGATGATTCTGTCGAAAATATTATCATAATTAAAAAAAGAAACAAAAAAGTTGGTGGCATAGGCAACACTTAGCTACACTTTAAGCAAGAAGTGGTTTGAAATTCTATGGACTAGACAGTCAGAAGACAATGAGACCTGCAAGCCAATATGCTGCAGGAGCAATGTCTGTACTACTTGCCATCATTGAAACAAGAGCTGATTCGAATCTTTGTGGCCCAATGATAAGAATAGGCTTGTCTATCATAAACTTCCGAGCGCAGAAGAGATCCAATGGCGACAGTTATCAAGAAAAAAAGGTCAACATTTAAGAAGATATTCCGATATTAGCTAAGTACCATTAAATCGCAGTCAGGTTCTGCAGAGCACATTCCAATGGTATTGCAAACTGCCCAAGGAACATTTCATAGTTGGGGTGATTTAAAATAATTCTGTATTAGCATCACTAAACTACCAGTCTCGCAGAAAACAAGAAGCAGAAAAATCCAAGCTTTTTGCAATTGCTTTGCTCTGGTTGGTTTGCCTCGCGTAAGTTGAAGTTTCACCGGTTAACCAATCCAACAGATTTATCATATCCAAGGATCGGGATGCATTATCGTGTGCTGAGGCTCATCAGCCAGATGTTTATTACATCACCATCTAATTGGCTGCTGGGTGAGGCTGATTAGGAGCAAGTTCGCTTTTCAGTTTGAAACATGTCCCCTAGGGTTCAGGATTTTTATGAGAAGGAAAGTTGCGGACAGAAAATTTGCATATTGGAAGTCTTATTTAAATTGGAGCACATCAAAGAAGAGACATAACTGCTGCAAAAAGCGCTCAGCAAGATATCAAGGCTACAACAGGTATTCTGATAAAAAGGAGCCCTACGTGAAATTTTATTTCTTTGATTCCCAGAAAACCAAAAACAAAAAAGAGCTGCTCTAATGTACATATAATATATGTTCAGATATTACCGTAGTTTATATCACAGCTTCAGTTTTGTGACACATAGCAAGCCAAAATGGCATCAGTGAGCAGTGTTTTTAATTTGACTTAAAATCATGTTCCACTTTCTCCTGGTTAATCTGCCTTTCCACTGGTTTTGTCTCATATATTGGTCCACCCAATTCTGGTCCACCTCTCAAGTTTCACATAGTAAATTTCAACCTACAAGAATTCATAAGTCTTGAACAAACTCATCAGACCTCTTAAAATTGCTCATAGTCTCTCATCGTTAGTCATTCAAAGAGGCTCCAGGTCACCAGAAGAGTGCTAGACAGGATCGAAATGCTTGTTTGGAAGGGAGAATGATTCCTGATGTGGTTCTCATTTCAAAAGAGCTTGTTAACTGATAAAAATCTTCGTAGGATTTGTAAAAGACCGCCTCTCAAGTTTCACATGTAAAGTTTCAACCTACAAGAAATCAGAAGTCTTGAACAGACTCATCAGACCTCTTAAAGGCGTTCATAGTCTCTCATCGATAGGCATTCAAAAGAGGCTACAGGTAACCAGAAGAGTGCTAGACATCATTGAAATGCTCATTTGGAACTGAGAATGATTCTAGACGCGGTTCTCATTTCAAAAGAGCTTGTTAATTGATTAAAATCTTCGTAGGATTTGTAAAAGACCTTTGACAATATCCGCAAAGACTTGTGGAGGTAGAATGGCTAGTACAAAGTAAGGGCATCTTTCTAATGTTCCACTACCTCTTCATTATTTCCTGTTCTAGAGAACCAGTAGCTGTTTATAGTGACTTTCAAATGTCTACTTATGCAACCACCAGCAATTGAATGCATTCTGTGGGCATGCCTGCTGTCATGGTCTTTGTAGATCCTTTTCTCGTCAATATGCTATAAATGAGTTGGCAGCCTTTATCTCCTAAAGCGCAAGCTTTTCCTATTAATGCCTAGCTATCCACATAAATGAAGAAGTACCAAGATACATGTATGAGTGTAGACATCGATGTCCAAGGTTCTCATTACATCAGTAGAACCTGAACATGTTATTTCTCCCAATGCCTGTGAACTCCTAATTTTTTCTTGTAAGCATCTTCCAGATTTGCAATCAAACAAGGAAGCTTCTTCCAGTTTTGCAACCAAACAAGGATGGAAAATGAAGCAGGAATTTTATGATTTCAAACTCAATGCCATATTTAGAAACATTGACACGATAATTATCGCAGCTTAAAAATGATTCAACGCAGTAGAGGTAAGATGAGATTGGCTACTCGATATGCCATTGGCCTGCCTCCAAAATGTCCAAGACATAACTTCCAGAAAAGCATCGTACAGATCATCATCTAATTCATATGATCTTTGAAATTGTAGATATATTTCGGTGTGAACTACAAACCAGAATGACTTGGAAAGCAAAATGCTAACCTTTAAGGATCTCCATTCAGAATTAGTCCATCCAGATGACATACTGTCTCCAACACCAATGATTGTGCCACTGAACCTGTGATTTGATGAATACCTTGTTAAAAGGTCCTCGGTTTCCTCCGGTATAACAGAAAAAAGATTCGATCAAGTGAGCAACACAGATACCTTCTTTCTGAAACTTCTTCACCCTCAAATTTCATCTTAAACCTCATTCCAATGGATAGCTTGTGGGCCCGTGCTTCAAGATATTTATTGAGACTCACAATGAACTCTGATCTGCTTGTTCTGCAGAAAGAATGCTCTTTGAAATGAATACACTGTTTTATGACAAATTTTTACTATTGTCTTTGTCGTCAAAACTTATGAAGAAGCGACAACATAAACACAACAAATTGTATAGACAATCCTACAGCCAGAAGACTAATCTTCTAATAATAACTCAAGTCCACATTAGCATCAAAAGATATCATTAACAAGTCCAACTTCCTCTTGATCCTCCTTAACTTCCACAGTTCAATATAAATCCCAGAACTGATATAGACAACCATCCAAACTCCCTCATCCAAATAGTTAACATCCCTAATATGTTGTGTGCATATTTGATTGAACTGCCTTTTCCAATTTTGCAAAATTGATTGACTGATCTGTCGCCATATCTCATTCTTCCACAGGCTTTTCTAAAGTAAACCTGATACCTTTCTAAATGACAAAGCAACAAACCTTGGCTTGTAGAAAACAGAAAAGAGAGTTCCAGTTGCAATGGCATGAGATGCAGTGGCCAGAACCCCAAGATGCATGCTGTGACTAGATATAACAGAGGATGGCATGTTGCTTTGCTGTCTCATTAATCTCCTAACTCCAACGCGCAACTCTCCATCTTCACCCCTGTATAATGAATGCTAACATGAAATTAATGAAACGATTCCAAAGGAGGACGAAAAATTATTGAAAAGATTGTGTTATGCACAACATACCTCAAGAATATAAAGGCATCGCCAGCTACCAACTTCTTGGAGCTCACAAAGACACTCCATCCAGTAGTGAGTAGGTGACGCCTAGGTTGCCCTGCAATAAATGCTATATAAGCATACTGAACTGAAGCATCTACAAAGAACACGAGATGAATTGTACGAAGAACTAATACAACAAAACATCAGTCCTTAACAACCAAGAATAGTACATGGAGATGAACAAAGAATGCAAACTCATGGTTTTCAAACTATATCAAAGATATTTCAAGAACATTCGCACTTCCTCTAAAGGTAACCTCGAAAAATATGTCGGAAATGCCATTCACTGCCATGTAGATCAGTTGCAACCAACTCCTGCCAAGGAGGCTGCTGGGACATATCCTGCACAAGGAAGTTAAATAATGACGATAAGTATACAGATACTGTTCAAGGAATAAGGTGAAGAAGGTAATGCATACCCTATTAACCGAATTACATATATAACTTATTAAAAAGTTGAAGCTTTAACCATAGGTTTAGGGCTTACTAGGGGTGGCAGACACTCCTCAGCATGCCTCCGTAGGACAGAAAATCCCCCATGAGTACTCGTGTCAGAAGCAGTAAGTGTCTTGCAAAAGGAATGCACCTTGCACCTTGGAGGCTCTGGGACGAGAGGATCTTGGCTTGTGACTTCATTTTGCTGATTTTAGGATTGCAACATAGTAACACAATTATAGTTATGAGAAGGGGTGCCCATGTCAAAAGGAACTATAACATCATCACTATGGAAAGAGTATAACTTGTGTACTAATCAAGCATATAAGTGAAAGGAAGGCAGAACATGCTCACTTCAGGTTCAGGTAGCAGAGTTATCTGTGCATAAACTTCATCTGTTTCAGGCTCGGCCTGCAGTTTCAGGTGTTAAGGTTAGAAAGGTAATACTTGGAACAAAATTATAAACGCTGCTTAAACATCATGGAAGCAAAAGCACTGTCCTGTGTGAACATGTATATTAGGTGGGATAAAAGCTCACCCGGAGCTGAATATTGACTACCCTGCAGAGGATTTTAGAGGGCAGATTGAAAGAAGGCATTTGCTGTTCCAAGCCTCTGTTCGTTGATGCTTCAAGCTATTAAAGAGAAATAAGCATCAGTGCAAACAATAGCAGCAACCTTAATGAATTAAGAACTAGATGTTGTTTCATGATGCTTGTTACATAATCCAGGAAGAACCACAAATCAGACCATGCATTACTAGATGAAAGACTACCAAGAAATGCATGACCGACCACGTATAGATAAACTGATGAATTTGTTAACAAACAAATACACAAATCCCACTACCATCAAGATATCATATGAAGGTTGGATATGGATGACATTGCTGACTTACCTGCTCCATGTGACCTTGTGGAAAATAATAGACACGCTCTCCCTCTCGAGGAAGGGTGACAAGAGGCCCAGCACAGGCATGCCACAGCTCTTTGTATAAAGCATCGGCAAATGCACCTGGTTATAAAAAGAGGAACAACTTATAAAGACAGGGAGTAGGGATGTGCAACCGGACTGGGTTTACCCGGTACCCAAATCGGGCCACCCGAAAAACAAGGCCGGGAATCGGTTCCCGTTCAAACCGGTCTGGAACCGGTTCCAATTTTCAAGAACCGGTTGAAACCGGTCAGGTTCCTAGTTCGAGGTAAAGACCCATCCGGACCGGTTTATAGAATCGATTTTTAGATGCTGTTAAAAAAAAAAACTAAGTAACTAAGTCTTCGCTAAGTTAGCTTGCCAACTGCAGCCTTGCCTCACGCAGCACGCTCACCTAGGGGAACAAGTAATCCTAAGATTCTCCCTTCCTCTTAGTGTTATGTGATCTGATATCTAAGCTCAATTTGGCACTGGTGAGTATTTACATTTGTAAATGAAGATTCCTTTTTTTTTTTGGTCAAATATGCAAAGTTGATTGATTGAGTAGTATGTATCTCTCTTTCTCAAATTTAGTTGTGCATTGTCAAAGTCATGGTTTATGATGAAACTCTCTGTCCTCAATTTGATCTATGCCCCTTCTTTTCTCTCTCACTCCTCTTTTTATTGAGCTTCTATGAGTAAACTATGAAAGCCATGTGATCATAAGATTCTGTTTTCATTCTCGCATATAGGAAAACTGGGTAAAACCAGGCACCGGACCAAAAAACAGGGTCGGTTCTAAAACAGGTTCCAAGATAAACAAAGTAGGGTCTCGGTTCCAAAAATTGAAAACCGATCATAACAGAGTCGAGTTTAGGGTCTAGGTCTGGACCCGACCTACCCAGCCCATGCTCACCCCTAACGGGGAGGTCTAAAGCTTAAAGCATACAAGAGTTAAAAATATACACTCAAAACCAGTTTTAACAGGTCATCCAAAGCTTTCTACATCAGTTCCTAGACACTCAAAATTATAACATCGTTCCATCATGATGATGCTAGGGAAAACATTTACGCAAGTTCCATAATAAATGGAAGGAGTGGTGAGAAACTCAAAGTAGTTGGTAGTAAGAAGAAGATAGCAAGATTCGCTTCAATATTTACAACAGTTGTTCCAGCATATTTCAGCCAATAAAGAAAAACGTAAAAAATGTGTGCACACACGCGCACATGAGAGAGAGAGAGAGAGAGAGAGAGAGAGAGAGAGAGAGATATTCCTGACAAAGAGCTTTAAAACCTTCATCATTTAAGTTAGACAATAGAAATAGCAGACGGTAAGCTTGTAAAATCTGCCCGACAAATATAGACCACTCTTTCTAGGTATCTCTCTCACTCTATTGCTTTCTACCTTTACTAATCAAGAGAGAGGCCTCATTGGAGATAACAATGACTAAGCCTTTAAGATTAATAGGTCATAAGATTAATACCTAAGTTTACACCTCAAAACATTGTATCATTACTAGCGTATAAAGAACAAAATCAGTAAACGACAATAGCAAGTCAAAGCTTGTTTTACCAATATAAGTTAATACAACATAAATTTACATTCGAAAGAGTGACCTTAGAAGCAAATCTTAAATATGTATACATTTTCTCGTATCTGTGAGATTTGCTGGGACTACTACCAATTGTTTTAAAAGCTTAAATTGTTAAATGAAGGCATGATTTAATACTTAATATTCCAACACCCCCCCCCCTAACGCTTAGTTTGGTCTTTTTGCCCAATGCTAAGCGTGAAATATTCAATTGGAGAGGCAAATGGGGTCTAGAAAGATTTGAATTCATGACCTCCTGCTTTGATACCATGTGAAAGTGAGATTTGGTGGCCCCACTGCTAACTATTCTAAAAGTTTAAGCTATTAGATGAAGGAGTGATTTAATACTTAATGTTCTAGCAATATCTTTTAGATATTCGGTGAAATAAAGATTAACAAAGATTATTAATTGTCATCCAAACCACATTTCCTGTTCAAGTGACCCTTCCCCTAGATAAGTGAAGACATTTAATTAAACATCTACTTAACTTGCTTTATGCAGGTATTTGAGCAACATTTTAGCTACTTCTAACCAAATTTTCACATCTATGTACTAAAACTAATCAAATCATTGCCACGAAGCCATAATAGTCCAGGATAACATGACAAGCAACTCTTGGGCTCTTAATTATGTATAGTACAAAGGACCATTATATGTCACTACAAACAAAGCACCACATGAAAACATAGCATGCGTTGTGACTGTAGAAGAATGTATCCATACCTTGATGAGGCCGCCCACATGACTGATTTGATGCATGAGATGCCATCAGAATACCACAACACTCTTAAAGATGACCTCAATGTATAAATACCAGGTTTAGGATCTGCATCAAAATCCAAGCATGATCATCTACACGTAACCTCACAAACCATCTGCCCATTTGGAGTTTTTCATATAAAAATGCTCAGATGTGATCCTCGTATGAGAAAGAGGAAACCCACTCAAGTTGAGTGAACCTTAACTCACTCCAAAGAGTCGAGCCATCTTCTACATCATTCAGCTCTCTCTCACGATGCTATTAGTTAGCTTGGGTTCAACACTTAAACTGTTTTAGTATATTTAAAGGTTGTACAACACTTAGAATACTTTGGCTACTTCGTTTCCATTCAAGGGCTTAATTGAGACGACAACTACATTTCCCTAGTTCTGTTTGGTTTATAAAAATGGAGAAATGGGACATGAGAAAAATGCATAATCTTGCCACTTGAGTTGTGCTTAATAGATACCAAACTAAATTTCTTGAAGGAAATTGACTCAACCAATGTGTTTTAGTGCTTTTGACCCTCAAATAGATGGTCAAGCAATGATTTCAAGAATAGTTATTTCATGATAGAACAAGCTATTTAAGATAAGAGATGGTCGATCAGAACAACTCTCAAAAGATACAATTTAAAGCTCTTAAGATAAAATATGTGTTCAAAGCAAACCAACAACCTCAAGAAGCTAGTGGGATAGATGATAATGACGATCTGCCAAAGATAACCAAGAGGTTCATGCAGAGGTGAGATCACTTTGAGAGCTCAAAAAAAAGTTTGCTTATGTCAAGTAAGCAGAGTTCATGAATCCATTAGAGAACTTTTACGCATAAGACGAGATAGAGCTCTGATGAAGCCACAAATCAACAGGCAGACACATTTTCTGCTTTAAATGCCTCTGAGAGACCTCTCTGATGGTCGACTCCCAAATAAAAAAGGATTCCATGGAAGATGTACTTAGATATCAACAAAGGACGAGTTCCAAAAAATACAGAGATTAATGGTGTAATTATTGAGCTAATAGCCTTTGGAAGCATTTCAACTGCAAGGACCAATACAGATGAATATGCTAAAACCATTCAAATCTTATCCTCATATGAAGTTCTGTCAGACAGGGAGATGCTGAAACGAGAGCATAATTTTCTCAAATTCAGTTATGCTAAGATGTGGTCTGTAAGTGTATTTAAAATTAAGTGTATCCCTGGCATGAGCAGAATAGACATTTCGTGAGAATAATTATTGTTTTCTCTAACTTCAAAGGAGTAAACTCTACTCTGTTTTAGCCTCTGTTTTCACACATTAACAGTCTATTCGACTCCAGCTACATCAGCAAGGCTACACATAGGCCACGAACAAAGGCCAAAGAAAACCCCTTGTGGCTGGACTCACCATTCTCCGAGTCAGCTGACCCAAGCTCACTTCTCTTCCTTCTGCATCAAAAATAAGTAACATGATTATCTCTCAAAAATTCCATAATCATCTATTTAGGAAATTTGGCCCCTGTTATAAAATTCAAATATTAAAAGAAGGGCTATGTTCTTCTTCTTTAATCTCTCCATCACATCCTTAGAAGTTGATGATTCTATAGTTGATCTCACTGATGTCAAGATGAATTGATTTTCCATATTGCTGCATCCAGTTGTAGTCTCTATTTAACAACTCTCACGCAAAAAATTTCTATGAATCCTTTCATCAGTCATATATTGCTTGCTCAAGCAATCTGTAATTGCCACAATATCGGCTTCATCCAGTTCATTGCAACTCCACGGACCCAATTCTGACAAGATGCAGCACATAAAGATGCACACGTCGATTACGCGCAAATCACTATAATGAGTCAGTGTTTGACTTGTAAACGCCCAAAGACACGAACAGAAGGAATTTTGTCCGAAAAGCAAATGCAACTCAAAACACCTCAAGCAAAACGACATTCCACAACCTGGATCTAAGGACGCAAACGAACAAAATCAAACCTTCATCCACACCCACATTTCCCCGAGTAACAGTAGACGCATACAGAATCTGATCGAGCAAAAATTGAGTGAAGAAGACGCGTGGTCTTCCAGCTCAGCTCAGCCCCCAAATCAGAAACACAGAAGAGCTCGACAGCAACAAAAAATCTTACCAGAGCAAGAAATTTCCCTCTCGGTGGACTGATTCAAGAGATTGTCCGAAGGGCGTGCAAGTGTGGGGTGGTCGGATTGGGATTCAAGGGGAGGGAGAAAAATGGAGGAAAATATCGATTGTTTCAAGGAAAAGCGAAGAGACAGCGTTCATAGTCATTTCTGTCTGTTCTGTTTGGTTGAAGCCGACACGACCCAATCACTGCTTTTTCTCGTCTTCTTCGTTTCTTTTCCTTTTCTTTTTTTCTTTTTACTATTATCTTTTCTTATTTCCTCTTTTGCTTACGTTAGCCCAAAAATGGAAAAAGAAAAAAAAAATATATATATAGTTTCTCTCATAAAAAAAAATTGCTAAATAAAAGCAAGACAGATGGAGATTCAATGAATATGGAATTAATGATGCACTTTGCCCTTTGCAAGGGAGAAGTAAGCAATGCCTCTTGCGACATTTTGCTTTGCGGTGCGATTACGAAAAGAACGAGCCATTTTCTCTCGAAAAATCATTCGAATCATCATTACTAGAGTGTATTGAATCGTCTTTCTCCAACTGTTTGTAAATTATGGACAATGTTGCTTAAATATTATTAAAAATATAGAAAAATTCGTGTAAAAATTGCAAGGAATACTAAACAGTCAAGAAGCATGGTGATCATTTACCAGCCCTCGAGTCCTTTCTTGGATATTTGCTTGTATCCGGTACAGTTATTATTAGCTAACTTTAACTCGTTGATATTAAAAATAGGGAGAAGTTAGAGATGGTCGGGTCAGTAATTACTCCATTGTTGGATATTTACTTGTATCTTGTGTAATAATTGTTAGCTAACTTTAATTTGTCAGAGGTTGATATTTAAAGTTAAGGAGAATTTAAAGAAGGTCAGGTCAGTGGTTACTCATTGATAAAAAGTAGTCACCGATGGATATACAAAATGGTTGATATGAGTCATACGTATCACTCATGAAATCTCAACTCCAACGGAATTCCCAAAGCCGAGATCAGGGGAAGAGCGAACCAACCTCCCAATCCCAATCTTGCTAGCATGTAAATGCGAAGAGCAATCGTTCAACCTTGGAGTCGGCTCACAGGTCTATTACGGTTCGAACCCCTGATTTCGTGGAGGGGCAGTAGCCTTCCTAGCTAGGGTATCTACTTGCCGATATTATAATTATAATCATTATTATTAATAAACAAAAATAATCGTTATTATTGTTAATTGTTAATAATAAAAAAAAATAGCTATTTTCCTCCGCCTTTTCGTACGTAGAACGACTCCAGGATGGTCAATGCCTTAAACGAGGACACCTTTATCTCTCTCTCTCTCTCTCTCTCTTATCTTCTTGCATAAATTATTGTTATTTTTTTAATGAAGTGGGGCGATTGGCTAGGGCAAGTGTTGGCTCCCCCGGATCTCCGAACAACTTCGTCTTGTCCCACGGTCTCCGCGCAAATGGAATATTCCGCCAGTCAAATTTCTTAATTTTGACTCCCGAGCCTTAATACTATTATTTTAATTTTTTGCATGTCAGTCCCGTGAGCCAGTTTGACACGTCATCTTTAATTAATTTGCTAATTATGGGACCCGGGAATTTACGGGAATGCCACCACACGCGCGGTTTATTGCAGGCTATCTTCTCGGCGACATTGTTTTTAATGAATTGGGTTTGCTTAGGATTCGAGTTTGGAAAAATGACAAAAACGGTCTTTAAACTTTAACTCAGTGTCTAGTATAATTTTTGAACTTTTAATTTGACCAATATAATTATTAAACTTTTGCCCAATATGCAATGTGATTTCTTAACTTTTAATTTGTTCAATATAATCTTTAAATTTTTGGAACATATTTAATTTAGTCTCTAAATTATATAAAAGTGTTCAAAGTCGTCCTTAAACTTGAATTAATAGAAAGACTACATTGAACACCTTTCTATAATTTATAGATCAAGTTGAACATGCCTTAAAAGTTCAAGGATCATATCGATCAAATTAAAAGCTCAGCGATCATATTATATATCAAATCAAAGTTCAGAGACCATTTGTGTCATTAGACTTTCGAGTTTCTTCAGCCGTGTTTTTTTAGGCGAAATGCCAAAAAAAAGAAAAAAAGAAGAAGCATAAACTCGCACATGGAGGACAAAATTACCCTTACTTTTGAAGTGAACAAATAAAAAGCATCAATTTTCCTTCATTCGCCATGAAATTTTTCGTTGATTGAGCTTATGTGACAGCTGACATGGCGAGAAATGATAACATGTACAGATGACACCTCATTGGAGTGCAAAATTGGGGTGGTGACGTATATAAATTGGTACCATCTCGCCCTTGATTCAAGCTATCCTTCAGATGTACAGCTTCAAAATGACGTGCTTTTGTACACGAAACCGCAACCCTAATTTGTCAGATGATCTCACGAACTTTTTCAAGGGTGAACAAGAATGCTCGATTGAAGTACTCTCCCTCTGTCTAAGGAGTTCAAGAGTCATCTTGTTTGGGCAGGGGCATGAAGAGTCTCAAGCAACTGATCTCGAGAGTTTTAACTGGGTTTAGACGAGGGAAGCTGCACGTTGGCATCTTGAACGGTCGGACAATTGTCCTCCGCAGGAATGCTTTACATCATACAATCTGTCATATACGGTCTTGTGAGTTTGTGGAGCTAGGGTTTTGTGCTTCCTAAGAAGGTTTTGAGGACGGTTTGGAGCAGATGCGGCGTGCTCTTCAGTCTGGAGGTGCAAGAGTAGCACGAAATGGTCTGTGGAAGTTGCTGATGAAGTCTGGATCTATTTAGGCGGCACGGACTACTGAATATCTACTTAAGCCGTCATCGATCGGGGCTGCTCGAGTGGAGAACGACGGTACCTATGCATGGAGAAAGCTTTTGAAGCTTAGATCATCTGATCCTTGGCATCTCCATGGTGTATTGTTGCGTGTGTATTCTCCAAGGGTGATCATAAATTCTTCCTTGAGGATCGTCCATGCAAAAGTTGCTGTGGTTATTTTTGGGAATGGATGGGCTTGGTCACCAGCAAAGATCTGAAGATTTGGTTACTATTAAGATTGCTTTTTGTCTCAATCCTGGTTCTGCAGACTTCTTGAATTGGCATGGAATGGAGCTGTTCATATCACATGGAGAGAAAGGAAAGAAGTAATCCATGATGGGTCCTCTCCTCAGATTGATAGGGAAGTGAGAGTGATGAGCTTGTTACGGGAGAAACAAATTACTTTTGTCCAGATTGGATAACTACAAATTGGAGAATCTTGACTCGGCTTTTGATGCTTGGAACGAATCGGGCACCTGGAGCTCGTACATAGGAGTAGTCCACTCATAGATAGGATGTGGCGATCTCCAACACGACATGACACAAGAACGCGACTCTTACTCTTACCTAATACGAGTTTATTAAAAGAGACCCACAACCCGACACAACATGACACGGCATTGTCTTAAACCAACACGAATTGATATGCATTCTTCATTCATCTCTAATGAAAAAAACATCCTGCAATTACGTTGCGATATTTAGTCTACCTGTAGAGTCTATGTTTGGCTCTGAGAAATAAAGAAAGATGTAAGTCACTTACTAAAAAAAAAGGAAGTAAAGCTTAATGAAAACTCCATTGTTGAATCTTATCGAAAGCCACGTCTCTTTCAAACTTCAGAGGCATGTCACGTGATTATTCTCAGCTCGATACCATTTTGCAAGATGAAAGGCTCGAGTTTTGACCACCAGTCATCTCTTGGCGACCCGCAAAAAATCGGCTCCAACCGTCCTTTTCTTTGCGGGTTCTAATAAGGAGAGGATGCGCATGAGAATCTGGCTTGAGGCATCTGCAGAAACTGGGCTAAAAGACAATAAACGTGCGTAACGAGGCCATTTCCTGCAGAAACAGCTTGGAATTGTGCCTTTGAGCGGAGGTTTGGTTTGGTCGTTTTCAGTTTCACAGGGAGATGGGCTTCAAAATTGCATGTCAGGAATGGGCTTAATCAGTGTGGGGGCGCCCACCATCCTTCTCTCCCCCCAAGTGATTCTTGGGAGAGGGGTACAAACAGGGGACTTACCCAAAGAATCCTAATATATTGCAATTATATTAATTCAATCTTACATATTTTCAATCTTTTTTTCTCTTTCTTTGACTTCTTCATGCTTCCTTCTGCTTGTGGCTAGTCGAGGGTTGCCGGCGAGGGCTTTGCGGGCCCTCGACCGACATCGCCAAGCCTTGCCTCGATTTGGGCGAGGGGGGCTAAATTTTAATATTTTCCCATAGTGTTTTAATTTTTCAATATTTTTTTTCAAATTTTTCAGTTCTTCCTTCTTTCTTTTGTTTGTGGCTGGCAGGGCTTTATGCCACTTGACTGACATCGCTAGGCTTTGCCTAGGTTTGGGGGAGGGCAGCCTTGCCATGCCTCGCCTGCAGCTGGCAAGCCCATGGCTGCCTATGCCCTCGACCATACTTGGTGATGGGTCTATGAGGTGTGATTGCCATGGCCTTGTTTGGCTGGTCAAGGCCCAACGATGACAATCGAGGGCCATGATGCTCTCGTCAGCCACAAATAGAAGCAAAAAGGAAGAAATATAAAAAGAAAGAGAATTAAAAAAAACTACTAAAAAAATGTTCACGTCAGTGCTGGTAGATAAAGTGGACTGAATTAGCAAAATTGTAAAATGTTTATAACTCAATTGGCATAAACAAAAATTAAAATTGAATTGACACAATGATAATAGGTTTAGCACTTTTTTTTTTTGGTGATTTTCCGAGGTACAACATGATCTTTCAAATCGATTTGTAGAGTGACGTGATGAAGTGCAAGTCGAAAAATGCGTGCAAAATGACGCATTTCTCGACAAGTCCTTGCTTTTTATTTCATGTAAATGATACGAACTTGCCAAGGGATGAAAGATCGAAAGCCCGACTTTTCAATCAGGCGAATTCTTGATAACTTGGTGTTCGGACGGTAAAACCAATTTCAGTTGGACCGGGCTATATCTTTTCTCAATGGGCTTGATGAAGTTATTTTTGGGCCTAATGGGCTTTTTTTTTCCTTATGAAAAGTTATGGACTTTTTAAATCAATCGAAGGATAAAGACTTTTGGTACATCTTTCATCTCAAATCGCTTGGATCTTCTCCGATGGCCTTCTCATGCAGATGGGATCCTCTGTCCTACACGGTGCCTATTCTTTTGATGTCTCAACAAATTTCAACCATTGATGTTATCTTTGCTTTCATAAATTAATTATGGAGGTTCACCGAGACACCAAAAATGAATTACCATATGCGGTCTTCGATAAAATTGTCAAAAACAGTCTTAGACCTTTTGCACTTTTATCAATTCAGTCCTAAATATTTTAAGTTTACTGATTTAATTCTAAACATTTTCATATTTTATCAATTCAATCCTATGAACTGAAAATTGCCGACGTGCACGCCAGTGTTCTTACGTGGTACCGCCGGCGCTAACTTGGACAATTCGCAATAATATTATTTTTTAATTTTTCCTTTTTTTCCCCTTCGGCCTCGACCTCTGTCAGTGAGGACTATCGGTGTAAAAAAGGAAAAAAGAAAAAGAAAAAAGGAAAAAAAATATTTGAGAAACATTTTATAATATTATTGCAAATTGTCCGTATCAGTGTTGACAGTGTTACATATGACCATTGACGTCCACGTCAGTAATTTTCGGCCAATAAGACTAAATTGACAAAATGTGAAAATGTTTAAGATTAAGTCGGCAAGTTTAAAAGGTTTAGAATTGAATTGATAAAAGTGCAAAAGGTTTATGATTTTTTTGATAGTTTTCTCTTAGTAATTTGGCCAATTTTTCAGATGGACCGGGCCATATCTTTTCCCAATGGGCTTGATGAAGTTATTTTTGTGCCTAATGGGCTTTTCTTTCCTTAAAAAATTATGGACTCTTTTAATCAATTGAGGAATAAAAACTCTCTCTCTAAAAAGAAAAGCATTGCGTCAAATATCCTTCTAGGAACCAAATGTCTTGGTTCTCGAGTACTTTAAATTTTATCTTTGAGAGGTCTTGTAAGAGGTAATAAAATATGACATCTCTTGTAACCTTTCAACGATTCATTCAATAAAATCCAGCCAATCATTGTCATTGTGAGAAAGTGGACATAAACTTGCTAAAATCAAACAACTATAAATTTGGCATGCAATTCTCTCTTACTCTAAACTCCACTTTAGTATTTGAAATTCTGCATGTCTTGCTATCAACCTTATTCTACTTGTATTTCGAATCTGTTTAAATTCTGCAATTAGTGTCGAAACGGTTCAGAACCACTTATTTATTCTCCTCTAGGTGATATTACTAGAGACAACATTTCTTTCCTTAAAAAATTACGGACTCCTTTAGTCAATCGAGGGAAAAAAAAATCTCAATACATATTTTGATCTTAAATCGCTTGGATTTTCTCCAAGCGCCTTCTATGAAGATCCTTTGCTCTACGCACGGTGCCTTTTTTTTTTTTTTTTGGGTCTCAAACATATCTTAATCATTGATGTTATCTTTGTTTCCACAAATTAATCATTGAGATTCACTTAGACACCAAAAAGGAAGCAGCATAGGCGCTAGAGGATCCACATCCTTCTGCTCGGATCTGATCCTCTTCAAGAAAGCTCTTTATGGAGGAGATGATAATGGATCATACTTAAACTCTTCCGGTACTAATACCACTACCTCTCCAATCTATTAGCCATTTTCATAATCTCTTTACATGTGCCTTACCTTCTATATCGAAATCAAGATCGAGATCAGGAGGAAGGATGGTCTCGGGAAAAAAGAAAGTGACCGAAAACCTAGTCAAGTGACATTCAGATCGATATAGAACTATCATCTAAAATTCAAAGATTTTGATCATAAGACTATCTGTTTCAATCCACATCAATTGTTAATTTGACTTGATGTCGTGGCCTCTTAATGTATCTTCCGGGAATCATGGTCAATGATGCGTAGCCGCAGTAGCAGAGCATAATCAACCACAAAAGACAGAAAAACAAAGAACAAAATATAATGATGACGACATATCTTCCGAGGATTGCGAATCCATATACACAAGATATAAGATGGCTCGCACATTTCATGGTTGGTGGCCTTAACAATCTCCACTTCAAGATCAATTCACGTTGTGATCACATTAGAGGGATAATGCTAGGGTGTTTCAAAAATGAATCTACAAATACGTGGTCATAAATATTCAAGCATCTAATATATATAGTTTGTAATGCTATGCGAATAAAAGTTTTTGCAAAGTGGGCATTTTTTTTTTTTAATGTTGAAGCGGTTAGATAATATTAGTGCCAATCTTTTGTACCTGGACCGATTCACCTCTCTTGGCGATCTTAAGGGCGCATTATCTTTCATAACCTGGTACATTCAAAATTTTAATCCTAGATTAAAAAAAAAGTCACTTGGTGGAGGCCAAAGTCTTCAAGAAGTGAGCTGGGGATGCAATTGTAATCCATACTTGTTAGAGAGCATATAGCAAAAGTCTGATATCTTTACATGGAGAGGTCATGAAGAGGGAATCCAAGTTCAAGCTCATCAGCATATCTAGTTATACTCACTTCACTTAAAAACTTAAATTAATGCATTATGGGCTACTAAACTAATTACATGATACCAAATTTCTCTAATATAACTTATACGTGCGTTATAATTATTAATTTTTTTTACCAATTATAACTCCATGTCAGGTAAACATGCCGAGTGGCTTGCTACACCAACAAGCGCGTGGAGAATCAGGGACCAAATCGAGAGGAATTGATCTTTCAAATCCTTTACGCATTGGTTCATTTCCCATATCCCCTTCTTTTTGTCCTTTCTCGCTGACAAAAATTTTCACAGTTCTCCAAAGTCAAACCCTGATGGGATAAAGAAGCGTTGAACAGAGAAAAGTAAAGATGAGTGGAGAAGGGAAAAAGGGTTGACTTTTTGAGAGCCCCATCTTTGCATTTGGGTGGCTAGCCACCAACTTAAAACTCAAGCCCCTTTTTGAACCCTTCCGTGGGAAAAATGAATTTTATTTCCTTCGCTTAATTTCAGGGGTGGAACCCTTTTTTGACCTTTGGGGAGTCTTGACTATTCCATGAACAGGTTCACCCACGAACCAGGGACACATGTCGTGCCCCATGAAGCCAGAACGGACTAAGCTCGTCCACATGAGAAACGGGGTTCCACTAATTTGCAATTTCTGGATCAGGATTGGATATGGTTGAGGTGGGTGGGTCTGAAAATTAGCCTTTGAAGTGGAGGGGCTCCTTTAGACGTCGATTGCGCTTGGCCATTCATGATGAAGCTTCCACTCACCAGGATCATGCAGCGAGTGGCTAAGTCAAAAGCGACGCATCGAAAGTCAGATGCTATTTCGCCTAGCGATGTGCTTCGCGATTGTCGATTGTCTGATGCGGGATCGCGGAAAATGAGAAAGACCCGTTCGAGCCGGTATCGAGATTCTAGCAACCAAATGACAGCTCGTGAAAAGGAATTCCGAAACAGCCTGTTTTTGGCGTGTTTCGTTTCTGTATTTAGTGATGCTTGTTCAGTGATTGTTTGGAAATATATATCGAATCGAATATGCTTTTAAGTGGTCTTTCCGAAAAAAGAAAAAATACAACCGAAATTGTGATTTATCTTTGCTAATGGTGAATATATATCTATTCATCATATGGTGCTTTCCTGATTAAAAGACGAAATTCCTACTATATTGTGAAACAAAAGACGCGTAGCTAAACTAATCATGCACATGGTGCATGATGGAGAATGCGAATTGTTAACCCATGACTTTAATAGTGAAGAAAAAAAGAAGCGGAAAATTTCCAAGAAGAAGATGCAAAGAGAACATGACATTTACAAATTGTTCGCTCGAGTGGGACAACTCTAAAAAAAAGCTCATCACAAATGCTGAAAATCCGATGTGGCATGATATTTGCGGTGAGCGTTTTTTTTAAGAAATTACAACAACCACTTAATCAATTGAAAAGTGAAAATACTTATGTGTACGCTTTTGAAAAAGTTAATAATACAAGCGAATGTGCATCATACGAGTGGAAAATATAATGATGTCTCTCTTTTGATACAGCCAAGTTTGAATTGAGGACAGAATTGTGACGACAATCAAATCGTGTTGCTGGTGCATCTAGATATATTCAATTATTTTAATTACATTTTAAACAATTTTTAGGAGATTATGGGATCCACATAGGATTCGATTGTCTTGTCCCCGCGGTGTCCCCCAAATTGACCTCATGACACCTTCCTTGTACTTCAAAATCAGAGCACCCAACAACCATTGCCTTTCGCTTTGCTTAGATCAAATTGCACTCGCCACCTAGCCGACACACCAATCCCTTCGCGACACCTTCCATCTGGTAAAGAAACACCCACTCCAAATTTATGAGATTGTGTCCTCGAGAGAGAGATATCATACGATATTGATGCATATAGCATTATCATATATAGAGCTTTGACCTTCCAAACCAAATTATAATTTGAGGATAAAATGACAAAATGAAAATCATTTAATCCGAAGATCGATAATAATATGACATTGATGCAGCCACCATCGTGCTCAGCCAAGAAGATCGGTTTGCATTCAAACTTGACGAGCCTCTCATCGATAAGCCTCTCATTGGCAAGTCCAAGAATCTCACCTTAAGCCTCTCATCAATAAGTCCAAGAGTCTCATCGATAAACTTCGTTATAAAGACTTTGTCATCTCACATGCATTGAAGCCTATAACAAGACACTTTGGGTCGGTCAACAGTATTTATGGACTTTTAATAGCTATTTTTAAGCGTTCCTAGTTTTTACGGGCTTTAGTAATTAATTTCTAGTTTTCAGATTACACTTTAGTCTTTTACTCTTCTTTTGTTTGGCTTTAATAAGCCATCAAGTTTTCATAGAAAGAAGACAAATTTGATTGATAAAACTTGCCTGGTGGAATTCTTTTGAAGAATTTGAGATTTTCAAAATTCTACATCCTTGAAGAGTTGCAACTATCAATCTAGAAGAATTTATGCCGTTTCAACTTTCTTGGAGCCCTAGAAGAGCAATCATTGGAGTTCCTATTTTTTCCTTCTTCTGCCCAATTGTGTCCATCCACTTCCACCCGCGTTACGACCTTCCTAAAATGTTCATTTGAGAAAACTCAAAACATAAAAACTATGTATCCAAGGGTCTTCGCACTTTTGGCTTTGGAGTCAGCCCGTTCCAATATGTATCGAAAAAGTTAGGGTTAATACTACAAAAAACCTCAAACTGGTACACCCATGATAAATTTACCCCAAATTATTTTTTTGACCATGAAAAACTCCAAACCGGTACACTTGTGACAAATTTATCCCGAACTATTTTTTTGACCATGAAAAACCCCAAACTGGTACACTTATGACAAATTTACCCCAAATTGATATATTTGCGACAAATTTACCCTTCATTAATTTTCGTTAAATTTAACATTAAATTGCTTAGTTGAATGGCATATGGCACTTCACGGGTATACCGGTTTATGATATTTACCCTCTGTTTGCCACAGGTTTATCAATTTAGGATTTTTCATGGTACTGATCTAATTTAATAAAGGGTAAATTTGTCATAGGTGTAATAGTTTGGGGTTTTTCGTAGTAAAAAAAAATTAGTTTGGGGTAAATTTGTCATAAATATACCAGTTTGGGATTTTTTATGGTAAAAAAAATAGTTTGGGGGTAAATTTGTCACAAGTGTACCAGTTTGGGGCTTTTCGTGGCATTAACCCAAAAAGTTAAGGCTATTTTCCCGAGCTAGCACCGAACTAAAAATTCTGCCCGTTTTTATGACGGATTTTCTGTGTGTACAAGTCACTCTCTCGATCGTATTATTTGAGTAGTCGGTCCCGAGCTGTATCAGACATGGCTATGTGGAAGTAATTCTTTAAAGATAGTCTTCTAATCCATGTCTGGACGATTGTACTTTTTACGGAAAAAGATGGTAAATTTAGTCTCATGCACAAAAGAGAGTAGCGATATCGCTTGACTTTCGCTATAATTAGAGATAATCACTGCGATATTATCTAGGGATAACACTAACAGCACCGACAAGGATGGGATCAAAGTACCCATCCCCGCCTTCGATTTCGGAGCAAGGCGAAACTTATACATATTGTGGGCCCACTCATCTTATTTCTTGAGGAAAAAAAATCGTTTCGTTTATTAAATTATTTAGTTATTACTATTGTTAACCTACTATAAGTTTTAAAGTTATTCATCACATAAGTCCTTTTGTGATTCAATTATTTGATTGCTAATGTAATGACCATTGAAAGAGGATATATTTAAAATATGTATTTTGCTTTTCTACATTCTTGTAGAAATACAAGTCAACCACAGTTTCATATATATATATTTGAATCAATATTTTTTTTTTGAAAAAATAGCTAACAGAGGAATTTCTGGAGCCCATGATGATGAGAGTGCTGATGAAAAATTTATTAAGCTTGATTGGTAGAAGTGAAATTAGTGTGATTGACTATGTTCATCACTTACAAGGAAAATTTCTTTAGTCACATGTGATGTTTGTGGGTAGAGCATTTTCGGCTAATACGACGCGAAAAAATTATAACATTAAGTGTGGCTTGAAGTGCTGATGAAAATTTTGTTGACTTTGATTGGTAGAAGTGAAAGTGTGATTGACTATATTCATCACTTAGACGGAAAATTCCTTTAGTCACATGTGATGTTTGTGGATAGAGGATTTTCAACTAAGACAACGTGAAAAAAATATAACATTGAGTGTGCTGATGAAAAATCTGTTGACTTTGATTGGTAGAAGTGAGAGTGTGATTGACTATGTTCATCACTTAAAAGGAAAATTCCTTTTGTCACATGTGATGTTTGTGGATAGAGCATTTTCAACTAATACAACCTGAAAAAATATAACATTGAGTGTGGCTTGAAGTGCTGATGAAAAACTGTTGACTTTGATTGGTAGAAGTGAAAGTGTGTGATTCACTATGTTCATCACTTAGAAGGAAAATTCGTTTAGTCACATGTGATGTTTGTGGATAGAGCATTTTCAACCAATAGAACCTGAAAAAAAAAATATGACATTGAGTGTGGCTTGAGGTGTTGACCTAATTTAAATTGAGAATCAACTTGAATTGGAGTTTGAGAACTGTAGCGACCTGGTCCAATCGCGAGTAGGAATGAAACAATTGCCACCAAACAGGAAGAGAGCATTCTTGGAATATACCCACACATATGTAAAAAAAAAAAAAATAGAATTAATTCACGAATGCACCTTTTGATGTGACAAGTTTAGTATTGGAATTGCAGTGTTAGGCATGCTCCGGTGATAGCACTACTAGGATGAGAAAGTGCTTACGGGTACGCCCAAGGACAAAATTGCGAAGATTGGTATGGGACGGGCTAAAATAAATAATACCTCAAGTGAATTAACTCAGGGATGTCACAATATGGCATTAAAGTAGGACCCTCTTTGGTAGGTGCGTGATTTCGAGACAACTTATCAATATGAGCTTGGGTCCACAAGTAACTATTATTAAATATAATCTATTTCTTTTATAATTGAGAGTTGTAACAAAGAGGTCAGTTATACTAATTATAGTAGAATCTTCTGTCAAATGTAACATTAATTTAATGGCGAACCGAGATAACTTTGTGCCACGATTTCTTTTTTCTCACATTTTACTCTATATTTCCTAGTGGTTATGCGCGTAATCCTAACATGGAGTGTTTCATCGTCTCCATGATCATAGCGTATCCGCTTAAAACGATATTCTTCGTAGTAAAAAAAGAAAAAAGAAAAAAGAAGAAAGTCGAACACGTTCCATTTTATTTTTTCCTACGATAATGTATCGTCCACGTTTCATGGAGTAGAGGAACAAAAGCGACCAACCAGAAGGGGAGGAGATTAAGCCAATGAAGTGAGCACACACTGAAAACCAATGCGCTTTTGTTGTTTCACCTTTAACGCCGACAACCTTTTGACTAGGGTTTCCCTGTCGTCGTTAACCCCCACAAGTAGAGACCAAAGACACTACAATAGTAATGAAGCTCCCGGCCCTCACACAGTAGATTCCACTACGCGTATGATTTGATAATGTCCTAAGTGAAATGTCTCAAATGGTTCCTCCTTTTCACTTTAGTGAAATAGCAAGGACCACAGATACAATACCTACCGCCACCTCCTCCCCTATTTTTAAAATCCTGTGAAGTCCAATTAGCATGTCCTCCCCCAAGAAGGACCTCTTTCTTTTAAATTTGCCTTATTATCATGCTAGATTCGTTTAGCAGCAAAGGGCTTGGAGTAATTAAGTCCGCGAATCCGCCGGCTAGAATGACAAGCCACTGTCGCGCGTGATCTGGATGGGTCGGTTCTGGATTCGGAGCTTGAAACCGAGCTTGGAGGGGCCAATTCTCAAGAAGTGAATCAGGAATCGACCTTGCAATTCGGAGCTGATCATTTCTGGATCAACAGGGTTCAAGATTTTTTTTTTTTTAATTCACTATCAAACTTTTTAGTGGACAGTTCAAACCAAAAGTTTAAGTTCTCAGGCATCCTCCGACAATGGGTCTAGAGTATCAAGAAATTGAATGACAATAAGTGAACAGTTGCCAAACAGAGAGAAAAGTAAACGGGATTGGACTGGAGAGGTAGTGCATTGTATCTCGATCTTCCTCCATGGAAGGACATATCACATGGAAGGAGAGCGAGAGGTGACATCACATGGACACCTCTCTTAGATCACTCACTCTCTTGCCCATCTAAATAAATGAGGTGTGCTAGTTGAACACAGTTAAAATGTTACGACCCTTCTTCATACGTGATGTTTGAGATAAGATTCATTTAAATGATTCGAGACTATTGGAACACCTAAAATTCTCCTCTTCTTCTTCTTTTTTTCGCCGTACATCTTTCAATTAAGCATTTTTCTAATTTATTTTTTCTGATCGTGTATACTCATGATTGGAGACTCTCGGAACACTTAAAATTCTCTTCTTCTTCTCTCTCTCTGTTTTTTTTTTTTGCTGTATGTCTTTCAATTAAGCATCTTTGCAATTTATTTTTTCCGATCTTGTATACTCATGATTGGAGACTCTCCGAACACTTAAAATTCTCTTTGTTTTTTTTTTTCCATCATATGTCTTTCAATTAAGCATCTTTGCAATTTATTTTTTCCGATCTTGTATACATCGGAGCTGCATGAGGCAAATGTTAGAGTTCTATGTTTCGGACCGACGGGGAGAGTGTTTCGGACGCGGAGAGAGAGAGAGAGAGAGAGAGAGAGAGAGAGAGAGAGAGAGAGAGAGAGAGAGAGAGAGAGAGAGAGAGAGAGAGAGAGAGAGAGAGAGAGAGAGAGAGAGAGAGAGAGAGAGAGAGAGAGATCATGTTGCTAGTAGCAAGGGTGACTAGAGAGGTGCGAATCGAAGCTCAATGTTGTTCCGATGGTGCCTTGATTGACTATGGTGCTAACAGTAAGGGTGATCAAAGCACAATGGGTACGAGCTTGATGGTGACCGAGTGAGTGAGGTGCGAAATGCAAGGTCAATGGACAAGCACAATGGCCGTACATAACGTCTGCTATGTTTGGTTGAAGTTTAGGTTAAAGAGCTTTATTCAAAATGCTAATATGATTTCATAAAATGTCATTTAAATGCACATTGGAGAAGCACCATTTGGTTTATATGCTATTTGGAACAAAGGCACTTTTGTCATTTATTAAAAAAAAAAAATCCTCAAACCCTTCGCTAGGCCACTGTTGATGTCACGCGAGGTGAGAGCATTTTTGAATATTAGAAAATTTAGCCAGAGCGAAATTAAGAGAAAAAATGTAGTAGCATTATGGAAATACTCAAAGCCCGAAACTTTTACAAATCTTCCTTCACCTCAAGGGCCTTACACGGCTGTAGAAATGCAAATTGCATATCCAAAAGATTCAATAAAATTTGCCAAATGCCATTTGCATTTTTGTCCAATGACCTTTAAGGTCCCAAAGGGCTTTTGTCAAAAGCCCAGCCAAACGGAACTCGAAGTAGATGATGGGGGGTATGAACTTGAAGAATGGGGGTAGTTTGGTAATTAAGTTAAATTAGTAATATAGGTGATATGGGTTCAACCTTTTAGGTGGGTTTGACTTTAAGATGTAACTTTACCCTCTAAATTTAGAAGATGTCCTATTTCATGCCTTATGCATGCGTATCCTCCTACTTTTCGCTTTGTGGGCCGTGAATCAACATATGGTAATTCTACACAAGAAAAGGGAAGGAAAAAAAAAGAGTGAGATGTTTCAAGATATATTCAGATCCTCTGAATTTACTCTTTTAATGTAAATTTGGCCCCACAGAAGATACTAAAAAATTATTAAAATTATTCACATTAGTATTGGCTATTCCACGTAGGATGATTGTTGTCCATGTCAGTTATTTTCGACTAAAATTAGCCGGATAGACTCAATTGGCAAAAGATGAAAATATTTAGGATTTACTCAATAAAATTAAAGTATTTAAAATTGAATTAGTAAAAGTGTATTAAATTTAAAATTCTTTAGATGATTTTCCCTTCCTAAAAGCACCCTAACTTTTCCAAAACACACCATTCATTTTTACCAAAAAATCACTCACTCATTTACACTAACCCTAACCATAACCAAAACTTTTCCCCTTTTTCTCTCTGCTCTTTCTCTTCATCATTGTCTAACAGCTCCTCCACCATAAATCGCTGTCGTCGCACTGTCCAAATCAAAGCCACCACAATATGGCCGCCTTGCTCGTCCTCATCTCTCCCATCACCCGTAGAGGAGTCACACCGGTAATGACCAGTAACTAGTCATGTTGGCAATGGCGCGTGGTGGTGACGGGCGGCACGACCGTAGTGTTGCTACGACGGGGCAAAAGCAAGAAGGGGAGAAAGACAAAAAGGAAGGGCAAGAAAAGGAGACGCATCTCAACCATTAAAAGAAGAAGACCAACGCTAAAGCATTATAAGCTTGTATACCGAAAAAGGTGCGCTTCATTTGACTAGTACCCTCGCCAAGAAAATTTGATGGATCGCTTCTTTAGTGCACGCTCTACATAGTTTTGTGGTCAGTTGACTGGAATGTGCCATAACATTAGTTAATTAGGCTGCAAAATCACATGTATGAGCATCAGGGCATACTCATAGAAGAAGACCAAAGGACCATTCTGCGCATGCTGAGGAGTCTTATCTTTCTCCAAAAAATGTCAAAAATTTCTGTCCATATCCATAGATTTGAAATGGTATGGACCCTTCAAGCACGTCCGCCAGAAAATTTTAGAAAGGAGATGCTGACGAAGCACATCATTGATCGACTTCCATTGGATCAGAGGACGACTGCTTTCTTTTAGAATTTAGCACATTATTGGTACTCCACAGGGAAAACGAGGAAGACGGCAGGCGCATGTTGGACCACAGAGCAAGACCGACATTTCGCAGCACGTCCAAAAACTGCCATCCAATCAATTTTTCAGCAGAAGAAAGCACACCACATTTTCTTTCCCTCCTCCCTGGGGGTTTGTGCTAAGACGTAGAAAGTCTACTATGTGAATAGTTTGCAAGTATAGTCCACTCATCCAATCAATGGATCTTGAACTTTGGTCCATTTGATGAGACGGGTGATTATGCCGGATGCCAACATTTAACGGCAGACTTTTTCTAGTAGGACGGAGAATCGATTGGAGGATACTCCCGGAGAATTTCACGTCACCAAATCTGGACACGTCGGAGATGTCTTATTAGTGAAAAAGTGAGCGGCCGGATACAAATGATCTACAGAACGAGTTGACCAAGGGGAGGACGTCCGCCGTCCTTGCTTGCGCCGATTGCGATGGGTACGCTCCCTACTGAGATGGAATGAATAGCTTCCCCATTATTGTACTCGGTAAACTTGAAGTGAGTACGCGAGGATGGGTACAAGCTCGGCACTCGAAGGTGGGGACGAAAGTAGTGCCATCACTTATGGGTCGTCCAATGGGCTAGAGCACCGGAAGTGAGGATGGGACTCTCGCCTTTCGTTTCTCATAAGAAGAATCTAGCCGGTTGAGCAGGGATCGATAGTTGTTTGCCACATGTTCATTACATAAAAATTTAGGACGTCCTAATCGGGAAAACTATCAGAAAGTTCTAAACTTATTGCATTGGTAACAATTTAATCATAAATCTTTCAATTGATGTCAATTTAGCAATAAACCTTTTAATTGGCATCAATTTAGTCTTAAATATCTTCAAATTGGTACAAATTGAGTCAATCCATCCAATTTATGCCAAAACTTACTAATGTGGATATTCGCCGTCTCACGTGGCACGACTAATGTTGACGTGGATATTTTTAACGATTTTTAATGTTTCTTTGAATTCTTTTATTTTTATCCATGGCCTAGCACAGACAATTTTCAATGAGGGTTAGCATCGACGAGGCCACCCTCTCCAGATCTGGCAAGGCCGACCCTCGGCCCGCCCAAGACGGCCCCGCTGGCGCTCACCCTCACCTAGAAGTGGCATGGTGAGGGTGACCCTCACTCAATCGAGGCTAGTCCTCGCCAACCATTGCATGTGTGGGTTGCTAGCAAAGGCCATCAGAGAAAAAAAATAAAAAAGAAATAAAATTAAAATTATAAAAAAAAAATCCATATTAGTGCCATGCATCTATGTTAGCAATTTTCAGCTTACATTGGATGGATTGACTCATTTGTACTAATGTGAAAATATTTACGACTCAAAATTAGTCAAATTAAAATGTTTAGAACTAAATTGGTACCAATGTATAGGTTTATGACTTTTTTTTTTATATACTTTCCCAGCCCCAATCCCTAATGAAATTGGCAAAGAAGAGGGAGAGAAGAGAAAGCAAAATTTGAGAGAATGAGAAGAGAAAACAATGTATTTCCAGGTTAGGTACACATCTTGTATTAACAATAGATAATAGTTTATTACATTGAATGTGCCAAGCCCAAAATACCAATAAACAACCATAAAGTAATAAATAAAATAAAGAGAAAGAGAGAGGGGAAGCTCAGGTGACTCAACGCTCTCCTTCAAGCTAAAGCATAGATATTCATCATGCCCACTTTGTTACAATAAACTCTAGATTTTGTAAGGATGTGTGCAAGTTGATCATTGGCCCGAATACATCCAAACTCAATGATGTTCCTGAGCAAAGCAACTTTCTCAAAGTGACAATCAACTTCGAGGTGTTTAATCCTCTCATAAAAAATTGGATTATCTCTAATATGTAGGGCTGACTGATTATCACACCATAATTTAGAAGGACAATCAATGGAATAACCTATTTCTATTAAAAGCTACTACAACCACATAATCTTAGCAGTTGCACTTGCCATTGAGCGATAGATACTATGCTTCCCAACTAGATCGAGCAACTACATCTTGCTTCTTACTCTTCCACGGGACAAGATTACCACCCATAAATATAGTAAAACCAGATATAGATTGCCTATCAATGGGAGATCCTACCCAATCCGCATCACAAAGTGCTTCAATGCGAGAATGTCCGTGATTTTAATAGATAATACCCTTTATGGGGTCCTTCTTCATATACTTTACAATCCGAAGAGCCGCTTCCTAATGTGGAACACGAGGGCCAACCATAAACCAACTAGCAATGCTGACTGGAAAGGCAACATTGGGACTGGTCATAGTGAGATATTTGAGTTTTCCCACTAATCTACGATACCTCTCAAGCTCTGGAATCGAGGACCCTTCTTGTGGCATGAGCTTATCACTAGGAATCATGGGGGACTCACTATATTTTGCCCTAGAAAGCACTGTATCATACGGTAAATCTAACACATATTTTCTCTAAGACAGAAAAACACCATTCTTACATTTAAAAACCTCAATACAAAAAAACGTCTCTCAGAGGACTAAGATCTTTGGTCTGAAACTGACTATGCAAGAACTCCTTGAGCCTGGAGATGTTTGCTAAGTCACCTCGTTCATACGAAGTTAATGTCCTATGCGATCTAATTGTGAAGATGCATTGAAAATCCTCAACTGAGATTGAAATTGAGAATGTCTTGTATATATGCATGTTAATTAGATTGATGCATATGATCGAATTGGCAGCTTGACGTTTATTCCATGGCCTTTGTTCGATCGAGATATGGTAAGACATAAGGATTGAATTAAACTATAGCCAAAGCTAACAGGTTCATTATGTTCTTACAACATTCATATTATTTGGATAGTTATGATATATTGTTAGATATCTCTCATGACTTATGGGACCTAGAAACTAGTCAAGATAGTCAATTCTCTTGGTTATACTAATCTATTAGTATACGTCCTACTGCTAGTTCAGTGATTGTCGCGACCCTCTAAAAAAATTTTAAATTTTAAAAGGGGTTAACGGATTATTAAGTTAATTAGATTTGACTAACCTAACGCGGACCCTCCCAAGCCCTACCGAATCGCAACTTTGGTTTTTGTTTAAATGATTTTAAAATTTGGAGTCGCCACTAATCGTTCTTGGTAGGTCGATTAGAAACCTAAATAAATTAGCGGGAGAACTAATTTATTCCTGCGAACCAGAGATTAGGAGCTCGGGGACTTGGTTACACTAGTTAATTAAAACTAATGCCCTTTCGGTACCTTAATTTCATGGATATCCTAATTTGGCAACTCGGGCTTGATTTATTCCTAAGACTCTAGTAGGGTATTCTCTTTTGTGTTTTCACTTTTTAAATAGGATGCATGGATGGTATATATTTTTATTTGTTATATTTTTTTAAGTGTTCAAGATTCCCTGAAGCCGAAAGAAGGAGTGTGTTAACGACTTCTGTGCAGTATTACAACCTACTTATCTTTTGGGTCTGATGATTCAAAAATTAAATTATAGGAAGTACATGACAGTGAATAAACACCTCCAATGGGAGGCCTAGCATTGGCTTGGCTCTTCCCTTTGGGATTTAAGGTACAGGTATTTAAGTTGCAAGTATTTAAACTACTGTAAGTAAAAACCTCCAATGGGAGGCTAAGCATTGGCTTGGCTCTTCCCTTTGGGATTTAAGGTACATGTATTTAAGTTGCAGGTATTTAACTACTGTAAGTAAAAACCTCCAATGGGAGGCTAAGCATTGGCTTGGCTCTTCCCTTTGGGATTTAAGGTACATGTATTTAAGTTGCAAGTATTTAACTACTGTAAGTAAAAACCTCCAATGGGAGGCTAAGCATTGGCTTGGCTCTTCCCTTTGGGATTTAAGGTACATGTATTTAAGTTGCAGGTATTTAACTACTGTAAGTAAAAACCTCCAATGGGAGGCTAAGCATTGGCTTGGCTCTTCCCTTTGGGATTTAAGGTACAAGTATTTAAGTTGCAGGTATTTAACTACTGTAAGTAAAAACCTCCAATGGGAGGCTAAGCATTGGCTTGGCTCTTCCCTTTGGGATTTATGGTGCAGGTATTTAAATTGCGCATGGACTTTGTCCTCTCCATTCTGGGGTATGAATTCTTTAAAATAAAATACAACGAATTGATTCAACAATTTGAAATTTGTGCGCGCTTGAGGACTTCTCCAAGCCGATTTTGTGCTTCCATAGGGTTGACCATTGATATAAAGTTGCGGCTTCCTGACATAAAATAGAGTGAAATGTCAGTATACAAAATATGTGCTAATCTGCACCTAAAACCAGAAGAGTGGAAAGAGTACTTATCTCCCATTTTTTTGGGAGGGATTTCTATAATTGATTTTCGCTCTCTATGTTCCCAATATAGAGAGTTTCTTTTGAATTAAGAGGGACTTTTAGTCACAGATCAGTTGAGAAATCGGTGGACAGCTTAGGAGCTTGTCTGGGCCGATTTTTGCATATCTACGAGATTTTTGCTGTTGACGTAGAGATATCCTTCTCCTGACATAAAATATGGAAAAAAAAAAGAGGAGATGGAGAAAGTGTATACAATTTGTGCTAATTTGCAAGTAAAACCATAAACAAATGAATAAATAAAAACACTTAGCTCGAATTTGCTTGCTCGTTAACGAGGATGAACTCTTGATTTATATTGATCGATGAAGGAATTTGTGATGATAATCCCTAGCTTTGAACTCCCATCATCTTCAAAATTCTCTCTCTTTTGGTATTTTTTTTCTCTCAAATTTTTCTTCAATCTCCCAAAACTCTCTCAAACATCCAAAATTTTCTCTCAAAAAAAAATCCTCCCAAACACTTCAAATTTTCTCTCTCTAGAATCCTTTCTCAAGCTCACTTCTTTCTCCTTTTATAACCTACTCATCTATCTCCCATTCTAATTTTTCCACTAACTCTATCTCCCATTCTAATTTCTCCACTAACTCTTCTTCATTTTCATCTTCCATTCTCCATCTCTATCTCACATTCTAATCTCTCCACTAACTCTTCTTCATCTTCATCTTCCCTTCTCCATATTTATCTCCCATTCTAATTTCTCCACTAACTCTTCTTAATCTCCATCTTCCCTTCTCTATTCTTATCTTCCATTCTAATTTCTCTACTAACTCTTCTTCATCTCTATCTTCCCTTCTCTATTCTTATCTTATTTTCTCCATCCATTCTTCTCCAACTTCTCTTCTTCATCTCCTCCTCTTCATCTTCCCTTCTCTATTCTAATTTATCCACTAACTTTTCTTTTTATTATTTGTAAAATAATCCTTCAAGAGTTAGGTATTTGCACTTTAGTCCTTGAATTTTAAGTATTTACAATTCAGTCCCTGAAAAAATATATTTCTTTAAGTCCAAATCTCCTCACAATTTTTGACACACCAAAATTTACCACATGTCAAATTTAAGCTCATTTCTTGTCGCTGAAAATAATGCATAATTTAATTAAAGCCCTTTTGCAAAATTAAGTCATTTTGGGTATAATTGGGCCAAGATGAAAATTTAAAATATTAGAAGACAATGTCACAACTCATAAAAAGTGAAAGTTAAAAATAAGTTGACTCAAATTAAATTTTTTTAGGCCCGATTCGAGATTATACTCGTGAAGGAACACGTGACTCGAATTGGATTTTTCTGAATTTGCGATGGCCAATATGAAAATAGATTTAAAATAAAAATATTAACTATCTTTGTGTATTTTTTGGCCTCAAATGTTATTTTTTCAAAATTTTCAAATATTTTTGTATTTTTTAAAAAAAAATTAAAATATATATAATATGAAAAATTATTTTTTGGTCAAAATTCGTTCCCTAGGCTTGGCTAAGATTCCCAAAGTTGATTTTTCAATTTTATGAATTTTTATGAATTTTTTATTACTTTAGCAATAGAAAAAATGATTAAAGATCAGGTGTCAACAGTGATAAACCTAGGGATGTCACCCACCATAACTAATATATGATGATATTTATATTGGAAGGCGAGATTGCAAAGGCGTATGCAAGGATGACTATTGAGATGGTCGGACTGAATTGAATCAAATTATATTTATTTTGATTCTTAATTTTGATCACAAATGGAACCACATTTAATGCACACACGAATCCCAAAAGAATCACATGTTGATGTGATACTTACATGAATTGCGAGGAGATGACGGCACGAGAAACGAAAGAATGACGAGGTGACTGTGTGGCACGACACAGTTGACTAGCCACCGCTGGCCAACGAGCGTCAACCTAGAGGTAGGTAGTTGCTAGCTAGCTAGCTGCCTGCCATTGGCCTGTCGGCTGCACTGCCTTAGCTGGTTGGTAACGCTGACCAACTAGGGGCTAGTTGGTGGCTGGTCAAAAGTGAGTAGCTACAACCTTTGATCGCTGTTGGCCAGCTCCATCTAGCTAGCCGGCCATGTGTCAATGGTCGGCCTCACCCTATACCCTTCGTCTTAAAAAAGATGGGGGTTAAGGGGTTAAGGTTTAAGATCTAGATTCTCGCCCCGTTTCTTGTCGATCCTCATGAGTTCTTGTGTTCCTTTTCATGCACGCGTAAGATTGTTCTTGCTCGAAACACTTGAGGGTGTTGTGAGATTATTCGTGATCAATCAAGGTGAGCATGGATTGCTTCGTTTACGAGGATTGCTAGTACAATCGAGGCAATGATTGAGTGTGAGCTTCGTCTTCCATTCGCGGTGGGATTACTAATGTGTATGAACTAGAGGTTCGATACTTGTAGGACTCGAGAACATACAAGCCGAGTTGTCTAGAGCACGCTTCGAGAGGTAACCCTAAGACCCTCTTCATGTATGATTTTAATTTTTGACTAAAATGCACAGATATCCCTTTTGGAAGATCAACGTACGGGTTGCTTGACTTCTGTTGCGCATTACTCTGTTTTGATGAGAATTTTTAAAATTCACCGATAAGTCGCCCCACAAAACCCAACACCGTCGTCCTTGTGCCCCTTGTCACCAATCCCGTTTTGGAAGTAAATTTTTCAAATTAGGCAATATCTGAAACCAAATCAATTACAAAAATTTGTCGCCTTATTTGCAAGTATTTGAATCTAATGGAATTTCCTTTAGGGTTTTAGACATTATCTAAATTGAAAAATTAGGTCATGTCACATGTCATTAGTTTATTAATTCATGCATTTTAAAATTAGATTAAAATTGTATATAGTTTAATTTTCATATATAAGAAGGACCCAAAAAGAATTAGTTGGAATTGTATTATCATTTAAAAATTATTTTTTGTACATACCTATATTTACATTAACATCTTGCGGATACTTGGGGTATTGGTAAAAATGAAGTGATGCTTTGCTTATTGCTACAGGGTTTTTCCCATTCTCTAGTGATTTATTCACCACTTTGGTTTATTGAATATTACTTAATTGATTGCACACCCGCATGACTTACATGTTAGTGAAGCAATCTTAAGAATGACCAAGGCTGCATGGAATTTTTTTAAAAAATAAAGAGAAAATGTACCCAAAAGGTGTTAGATGTATCTAACGTATCCAAATCCCTATACCCATGAATCTTTGGTTTGCAGAAGTAAAATGTCCTCCTACACTTATTTGGGTTTCTAGTTGGCTCAAAATAGACCAGTGACAACCCCTAATTGAATTTATATGCATGCGATTGGAATGTGCTTGGGAAAGTTCGCATTATGTATTTGAGGTTAGTAATCTATTAGCTTTCCCTTTGGTGATTCATCTCTAGGAAGCTCAACAACACGTACTGAAAAATTATCCAAAAAATCTTAAACCTATTGTACTTTTACAAATTTTGTCTTAAGCCTTTTAATTTTGTAAATTGAGTTCTAAATCTTCATGTTTTGCTAATTGAGTCTATCTACATAATTTTAATAAAAAATCACTCATGTTGATGCTAACTATCCTACATGGCATGGTCATAATTGATGTGGATTGTTACTCTTGTCGGTCATTGAGCAAAGGCCACCGCCCTCATTGGTGACGGGCGAGGGTTGTGCCCCTTGCTTGGCCTTGCTCAGTTTTGGGAGAGGCCAACCTCACCTAGATCTAGGCAATGTTGCCTCACCCACGATCGGCGAGGCTAGCTTCACCCAATGGCCGATGAGGGCCCAACGGCTCTCGCTGGCCACATTAAAGAAAAAGTAAAGTAGAAGAGATAAAAAGAAAAAAAATAAAATAACAAAAAATTTTGAAAAAAAATATCACACTATCATTACAAAATTTCACATCAGCATTGACCGTGTCACTTATGATGCCCGACATCCACGTTAGCGAATTCCGGACAAAATTGGACGGATGGTCTCAATTGATAAAACGTAAAAAATATTTATAACTCAATTGACAAAATTAAAAAGTTTACAATCTAATTGGCGAAAGTGCAATATATTTAGGAATTTTTTTTAGACAATTTTTCCTACAGTAGGTCTGTTTTGAGCACCCGTATATATGGCATTATATTTTTACTAAAATTGATTCGACAGTATTTTTAAATCGTGAAATCTCGAGAGGACAAAAAAGGTTTTTTGAGAGGAGGGAGTGATGGCCATTAGGTAGTGTTATCCACGTGGCTGGGAGGGGGCGCGTGTGGGGGAGATATGAAGGAAATATTCATATAAACAAAAGAATCTTTTTTGTGGGGGGACCTGTTGGAGTTTTGTATAAATTGAGCACACCCCACCCCTCCAACTTACCTTCATCTCCAGCATTAGTCCATATGCAACTACCACCTTATGAAGAGTCCCCCCCTCCTTCTAACTCCCCAACACTAAAATCTCTCCCTCTCTCTCTCCTTCTCTCTCTCTCTCTCTCTCTCTCTCTGAAAGAGCTGAAACATAGTTGGTGCAATCCAAGCTCATTTAACATCAGAACTCGTGAGCAACCTGGGAAATGGAGGGAAGAAGAAGCGAGTACAAGGATGGTGAATTGAATAACATGAGTGGAGAAACCACTCTTGATTGGAGAGGCAGGCCTTCCAATCCTCGCAAGCATGGCGGCATGAGAGCCGCAGCCTTCGTTCTCGGTCCGTTTCTCTCTCTCTCTCTCTCTCTCTGTATAGCTGAACTTTATCTGGACTATTGTGGTGCATCTTTAGAAAGATACTATCATAAGTACCTCTCAATTTGGATTACAAGATTGTAGATCGTATACGTATTTTGTACGAACTTTGATACTTATATGTAAAAATTTGTTATGTCATGCCTGTTTCGTGTTCGATTGGTTTTCAGTCTCCATCATGCAATATCCTTTCGAGATTGCTCTCCTCTTGCCATGAACCCACTTCTGTGGTTATAGCTTGTAGCCAGCAATCAGTGTGTTTCTGCTTTTGGTTTATCTTTTAGGGTAATATTGGCCTCGCTTCTGCGCATCCTCCATACTTCATCGGTTGATCTTGATGACAACCAAAGCAATAATGATAAAAAGGATATTGATGAACTTTTCCCCCTTTTCCCCTTATTCAATCTTCCCTTTCAGTATATCTGACGTATGAAATGATAATACTATCGTAACCCGAACTACAAAATGGACAGGACTACAAACGTTCGAGATAATGGCGATAGCGGCAGTCGGGAACAACCTGATAACGTACGTGATAAACGAGATGCACTTCTCGCTGTCGGAATCGGCCAACATCGTCACCAACTTCGTGGGCACCATCTTCCTCCTCGCCCTCCTCGGCGGCTATCTCTCCGACTCCTACCTCGGCAGCTTCTGGACCATGCTCATCTTCGGCTTCGTCGAGCTCTCTGTAAGCATTCGTGAAGCATTTAATGTGCTAACATAGTGTAAGATTGCTATATCTCGGATATGTCCACGCTCTTTGTTCCATAGTCCTGGGGTGGGGCAAACTTCATTATTGGTTTCTTTTCTTTCAAGACTTTCGGTTTTGATTCTGTTTTCAAGACTCTGTCTGCTGCATCATGATCCACCAAATAGAAAAATCTGCATCAGTACTGGTCAGAGAAAGGGTAACTAGGTCGGTACTTGTTTAATGCACGTAATTATTTATTAACCCCCCCGGAAAAATGATCATGTGCAGGGTTTCATATTGCTGTCGGTCCAAGCACATCTACCGCAACTCAAGCCACCAAAGTGCAATATGATCAGTAATCCTTCCGAGTGCGTCGAAGCGAAAGGATTCAAAGCGCTCGTCTTCTTCGTAGCCCTCTATTTAGTCGCGCTGGGAAGCGGGTGCGTGAAGCCCAACATGATCGCCCACGGCGCGGACCAGTTCAAGAGGGACGACCCCAGCCAGTCCAAGAAGCTGTCCACGTACTTCAATGCAGCTTACTTCGCGTTCTCGGTCGGCGAGCTCGTGGCCCTGACCGTGCTCGTGTGGGTCCAGACTCACTCGGGCATGGACGTCGGGTTCGGCGTGTCCGCGGCCGTCATGGCCATGGGGTTGATCAGCTTGGTCTCTGGCACTCTTTACTACAGAAACAAGAGGCCCCAAGGAAGCATCCTCGCTCCTCTTGCCCAAGTAATTTCCCTCCCTCTCTATTCTAAGCTGGTAGCAAGAATTTTTTTTCCCAAGACCCTTTCTTTTTTTCCTTAAAGTATGGTGAGAATCTCTTGATATGACCTAGACCAGCATATAAAAACGTCTACTGGTCAAACGGGGAAGCTCTTTTCCACATGGCTTGCTAGTGGAACGAGCTATCTGATTTCAGGGGCTACGTGTGCTAATCTGTCTGCTTCTGCCGGCCAGAAAAGGCTCAAGATGCGTCTGGTTTTTAAGCATATGAACGATATTAAGCTCGCGTGTTTGTTTAATGTCGGAGCACATGAACCATTAATCAAAAGAGCTGTGCGGAAGATGACGACTCATGGTCAACAAGGGTGTCAAATACACCCGAATCGGATCACGAACCTACCGGACTTTCGAGTATTTTTGGTTATCTTGTTTGGTTCGGATAATCACTTAAATTCTAGGTACTATACATGATGAGGTTGACCGACCGTCATCTATCCGACAATCTTTATTATGCACTGAACCTTCGAAAATTACATCTGTTCTGTCTCCATATCTGCAAAGATAATCTAGTTTTAGTGCCGTGTTATGTCCTTGAAAGATGAATCCGATGTTCTTGTTTCATGCCAGGTAATAGTGGCAGCTATAGTGAAGAGGAATCAGGCGCTGCCATCAAATCCACAGCTTCTTCACGGAGGCCAAAAGAGCATGAATGACGGCAACACCGACGGCTCATCCTTGTCGCCTCGTGGTGGTCACCTTTTCCACACCGAAAGGTTCAGGTACGTTTTGGGTTTGAAAATCAGGGAGTGTATGACATTTTTGACTCCTTTTCTTTTCGCAGAGTCAAATCGCACAGAGTCCCACTTAAGATTCACATAATTTAACGAATTTGATGAACTAATGCATAGATGTCCGGTTCTCTTTGATTAGACTCGTATATTTTCATTTAGCTACTCTATCATCTCTAACGGTGACGGTTCTGTTTCTTCTCTCATCGGCCCCAAGAGATGGTTTCTATTTGGATATGGCATCTTTTTTTGCCACGAGTTTGCTTACGTCTTCAGCTGAATTGTAAGAAAATTTAGTGCTTTGTATCATATGCCCATGTCTTGAGCTGCTTCCCTAAAAACAACCTTCCAAAAGAATCACTCATTAATTCCACCCACCAAGAGATTTCAGCATTATCAATATTATCAAACATTTGATTTATTTTCTGAGGTTTTGTAAATTTGTGAATTTAGTCCATCGTGTCAATTTTGTCCAAGGGAGCTGGCCGTCCGGTTGACAAAATATTTTAATGCACAGGAATTTTTTTTTTTTAATTGATGGCAGGTTCTTGGAGAAAGCATGCATCAAGACCCAAGACGAGGGGAAGAGCGGGGAGAGCCCATGGAGGCTATGCACAGTGAGCCAAGTGGGGCAAGTGAAGACCCTCCTCTCCATCCTCCCTATATTCGCATGCACCATCGTCTTCAACACCATCTTGGCTCAGCTCCAAACCTTCTCCGTCCAGCAAGGCTCCTCCATGAACACCCGTCTCGGCCGCTCCTTCCGCGTCCCGCCCGCCTCCCTCCAGTCCATCCCTTACCTCATGCTCATCTTCGTCGTCCCGCTCTATGACGCCCTCTTTGTCCCCTTTGCCCGCCGGCTCACGGGCCGCGAATCCGGGATCTCTCCCCTCCAGCGCATCGGCTCCGGCCTCTTCCTGGCCACCTTCTCCATGGTCGCCGCCGCCCTCATGGAGCGCAAGCGGAGGGAGGAGGCGGTCGTCCATGGCGAGATCATTTCCATCTTCTGGATCACGCCGCAGTTCTTGATCTTTGGGCTCTCCGAGATGTTCACCGCCGTCGGGCTCATCGAGTTCTTCTACCAACAGTCGTCCAACGGGATGCAAGCCTTCTTGATGGCGATCACCTACTGCTCGTATTCATTCGGATTCTATTTCAGCTCCTTGTTGGTTTCCCTGGTGAACAAGGTCACCGCGTCGAACGGCGATGGCGGTTGGCTCGGCGAGAACGACTTGAACAAGGACCGGCTCGACCTCTTTTATTGGTTACTAGCGGTCCTGAGCTTCCTCAACTTCCTCAACTATCTGTTCTGGTCTCGGTGGGTCTCTCGCGGCCCGCCATCCTCGTTGGCGCCGTTGCAGCCTAACGTTGACAATGTCTCCACAAAGAACTTGGGAAACCTCGATCCTAATCGCGACATACCTTAGAATAAATGATGTGATCGTGATTAATTAATTTGAATCATCAATTATATTGGTCACATATAGATATATATTTGGCCTAGAAGAATCAAAAGAGTTAGCGAAGCTTTTGGCGCCCCCATGTATGAGTCGCTTCCCTTAAGGCTCTTAAAGAAAGAGTTGTAGTAGTTCATAAGATAAGAAATGATATGTGGATGTAATTTGCTTGTGTATTGCACTTCTCACTAATGTATAGGGGATTCGAACAGTGGAAGTTGGGAAGAACTGTGCTTTCTTTCTTGACCTTTTGTAAGATTTTCTTTCTCTGTGTGCATATAATCTAATGAGTGAAGATTGAGTGGTGAGGAATTTTAAGCATGGTGCCCTGGTACCAATTTAATGCAAAATCTTCAGCAGAACATCGGAAGGCGCTAAGTTATTGTTTCAGCGATTATACCCACATCTCAACAAAACATTAAGTGAACAGGATGCCAGTACTCGATTTACCTCTGAACCATTGAATCTGACTAGTCCTTTAATATTTTCTCCGAGTTTCATGTAATATCACATCAGGAGATTTGTCAAAGATTTAGAAAATTGCAATGGCAACGAGACAGGATTAAAGAAAACTTTAACATTAGAAGCACCTACTATTTGCTTTGGCACAAAGATTGACATCATACCGATCTCCCCGAAATTAGCATGCATACGAATTGTCTATCCAATATGAAAGAGAAGTGGTGTTTCTGCCAGGATTGGGATTCCATTTTACAATTTGTTACAACCCCACAGAACAATCAAAAGTTCAATTCCACCACCTGCACTGCTGCCATTGGTTGCCGTTTGCCAGCAACTTGTCACCGCCAACGGCTGCCGGTCCTTCAACTTGGCTGTTTGCCACCGGTTGCTGGCCGCCAATTGTGTAGAAGTCATTTTTTTGTGCATTGAATATGGCTATATGATGTCGAAATCCATCCACCACCAAAGTTTTGTGTGCACTCAAACTTTTCAAAAGCGAATTAGCTAGATGAGGGACATAGCACAGACACACGTTTGGCTCACAAAAGCAAAGAAGACGCCCCCTTTGTCAACAATAGAATTCACTTTTGGAGGCACTGTTGCAATGTGACGGATAAGAGGGGGTCTTCAATGAACTTGTTCAGTGTCTCTCTCGTCTTCATGCTGTGCCAAATACACTGCTCCTGTCTGTGATGATTCCACGGATTCTGGGCACCCTTTTCTTTTTCTTTTCTTGATGAGTGGGTTGTAGTGCTTTCTTACACGTTGTCTAGTGGTCTCTTCTCTCCCTCCTTTGGATCAAACAGACGTTCTATCTGCTACGATGTGATGGGATGCATGTACACGGAACCCTAGCCAAGCTTTCTCAGTGAAGTCCAAAAGCCAAAAAGAAAGGGTGATTCAGAAAGAGAGAGAGAGAGAAAGAGAAGGCTTTCTTTTCGAAAGTGTAGTAGAGACTTCCTATTTTCTTGTGGTTTAGGTTTTGGCATGATGGGGGACCTTTTCAGACCCAGCAGACATGTCTGAAACATGTCTTGGGTGTTGGAGTTTGGCGTCTTCTCTCCATCTCTCATTGGCTATGTAGGCCATCATATGTTTGTTGGATAAAGCAGAGGCATTTACATGTCCGTTGTCAAACCTCACTCATTGGGAACGAGAGAAGATGCTGGGTCTCCTACCAAGTTTCGATTGAAGCTCATTTGGCTTTTGACACTCTCGTCCTCTCCGTGTGGGTGAACTTGAGGCTCGTGGAGTACTCGACTAATCTCTCTAATTATGCAAGGTGCAAGCGAAGTTCAAATGGGTGACCTTAAAGTACACGAGACCTTTTTCGACTTAATGTAATAAGGAATTGGATCCATTGGCACTAACTAGGAGTCAATCAGATTTGTGATCTATTCTTTCACCATCAAGTCGATCACATATGGTATAATTATTCATCTGAAGTGAATCAAAATATGTGTATTACTTCATTTATTATGTGAATTTTTTTTGTAATCACTAGACGCATTTTGAGGTTGAATCTTGGAAATAGTGGAGAAATTCTTATTATATGATTGATTTCATAGATGTAGATACAAAGCCAACACAACTCAATCAATACAGAACATAGTACTTTGGGCTATGCAAAGCATTGATGGTGATTCTAGATTTGAACAAGATGTACTATTATTTCGGGTTTGTTGAAACGTTTGAATTCAAAAAAACGATAAGGTAGCTCTTGGACGAGGAATTAATTTGATGGGTTTCACGATGGTGCTGTTTGCAGCATTCCCATTTATTATTCCATTAATTTAAAATGCTTAGATTCTATTGGATGAAATTTCCATGAATATTAGGCAAAGAAGAAACTAGCTTTTCAATACAAGCTAAAGCATTCAGGTTTCAGGTTATCTCATTATATTTTTGTGTTAATCAGAAATGTGATCGTCAAATTTCTTTCTTTGATTTTGAAGTTATGGCACGAGTGCGCGACTTCTTCTAATTGATCCTATTGGTAGTACAGAAAACGAGTCTTGTCATCTTGAGCGAGTGTTTTCACTTCGTTGGCCATAAATTCAAGTATTTGGAGCATGAAGAAGATATTCAAACACAATATCCAAATTGCTTATTGGAGTAAAGGGAAGCTACGATCTTGCTGTCATATAATCAATAATAGCAGCAACCGCTGTCCGAAGCGATGGACTTCCACCCAAGGAAGACAAGATGATAATTGACACGACCTACGAAAGACATCATGATGATTCCCGACACAAACTTCCCACAGGTAAATGCAAAAGGGAACAGTCAATCTAAGAGAGGAACACCACATGTAGTGCTACTTATAATGGAGCAAGCAATCTCTTTTAAGAGATCCCTACACATCTCAACTCCAAGTGCATTATCTGCTTCCTAATTTTTCACCAATAATCATAAATTCATCCGAAATTGCAAAATGTCAAGCTTTTCGACACCACCAACTGCCAAATGCCGATGAGGAAGAAATCAATGCTCAAATTTTGATCAACCTACCAATAAAAAGCGTAGGATAAAACAACTGCAGATGTGTCGCAAACCAAAGTCATGCTTGATGAAATGACGGAGCGATGAGCAATTCACTTTGGTTTTCCTGAAGGCCAAAGAATAGCAGTTTTTCAAAAGTACAAAATATGTGCGCTCGCAAGGGTCTTTGGAACAGTCTCAAAAATTACTCTTTAGGAATAAGGGTAGTTCGTTTATATCATCACGGATTAGTCTATAAAATTGTGCCTATATTTAACTAGAACTCATGACTAACGTCAATGCACTGGCCACAAATACAGCAATCAAAGCAATTGCAGCCTTTCCCATGGTCCATTCATCACTCGCCTCTGCCGGTGAACTGCCACCATCATCCTCCACACACAGTCTCTGCGAGAGAGAGAGAGAGAGAGAGAGAGAGAGAGAGAGAGATATGAGAAGTTTGAACATCTCAAAGTACTCTGCTTTTTTCCTGAACAAGCTAATGGAAATAATGAAGAAAAAAAGCACTTCCAACAATGTGGAAAAATAAAATAAAATAAAAAAGCAAGACCCTAGCGACAGTAGAATTTTCACTATATTCAGATTACATTGTGATGTCACATGCCAACCAGTACAAAGTCATTTTGTAGCCAACCATAAGCTGTGTATCGGGACCAATGTCAATGTGCAAAAAAATTTACCCATAAGGCAGTAATACAAGCTACTGCAGGCCAGAAAAAAAGAAAAAAGTCGTCATGATCAGAGTCCTGATTTTTGGCAGCCCCATCCACCGCAGCTATACATTTAGAAAAAGCCAATCTCCAAGAAAGTCGAAGGGAAATGGACAAAGCTTCCAATCAGCCGGACATATTGTGGTCCCTCACTGTTTTGATGTCCTTGCATATACGCATCTCTTCAGGAGAAAGGGGCTACGGAGATTTTCAATCCTTTGATCTGATTGCCGGTAATTCTTACTTCATAGACAAAGGCAGATTGTTCCTCCTCTGGCAGGCCATCAAAACCAACCCAACAGCAAGGGTTTGACACATTAATCACTCATTACGAATTGATTGGTACATTTCCCACAATGCTGGGGATTTTGACATTTCGCTCATGAGATTCTTGAACTTGATACTGCAGTCTCCTCCACTGCAAACCAAAAATGAGAATGAAACTATAAATCTGAATGAAGAAGTATGTATTTTCAGGGTAGTTTGCCTATAGTCTCAGAGACTTAAATCCGAATGAAGAAGTATGTATTTTCAGGGTAGTTCACCTATAGTCTCAAAGACTTAAATCCACCAAGAATCAGCAACCAAAAATGCAATGCATCAATCTTACAACAACCCAAACAAATTATCCTAAATGTTTATGAGCAATATGTTTAACATGGTTGTCAGGATCACAATCCGGATCACAGGTCCTTCAATCAAGAAACTATTAAATTATCTGGATCGCCATCGAAGTTGCTGGCAGCTACAGTCAAGGTGGGATCGCAGTCTGGATTGCACGATCGCAATCCGGCTCATGATTCAACCGATCCCACTTGTGATTCAGTGCTCATAATGGAACTCTTTTCTCCCACAAACCATCATCATCTTTTTCTGCTAGAAAATGCAATAGAACACTTAGGTAGAAACATACCTTATCCGATTTAAGGATGCAATTGCTCGAAGAGCACTCCGAATCATGTCCTCATTACGATCTACTTCTTGTTTGACAGCATCCTGCTTTGGCTTAAAATTGATGGTCTTCTGAAGAGGATCCACTAAGGAGTCTAACACTGAAATTGTTTCACAAGAAAATTACATCAGACAATTAAATTTCAGCATTTCCAAACTCAGTCAAAATACAACACACCCACCGGCCAAGACAGCAGCAGGACACTTCTCTGCAAGTTTTGAGAGGATAAGATGACAAGGCATCTTGACATCATAGTGATCTGGAAAGACCAAACAGTAACAAATCAGTGAGCAAGTACAGTAAACGATGAACATTGGAAGTAATCTGCTCATGCATGTCAGCTCTTGTGCAGGGAGAGACAGCTCACCTTCCAAACCAGATCTGAGGTATGGAACAATAAAGGAAGAGGGATTGACTTGATCAAGGCAGTTGTCCAATAATGTATCCACACACTCAAAAGCTGCTTTTCGCAACTCAAGGCCATCATCGACAACATGCTTGAAAGGACCAAGATCAACTGTCCTAATCAATTCTTGCTGCAGAAATTCCAGACATACGTAGGCCAAAAACATACTTAGTGATCAATTAACAACTATAAAAGAAAGGAAAAGGAAAACCACAAAACCAGTCATTGAAATATTTTGATAATATAACAGGCCAAAGCTAGTACCTTAACAACTGTCTGATCATAGAGAAGTGGCAAGAGTTCTGGCAGTAAACCCTTGATAAGGTTAGGCTTATTATGAGCAGCTGTACTTAAGGCCAAAACAGCAGCACGTCTAACATGCTTAAAGGAATCAATACAAGAGGAGTCAGAATAAAATAGAAAACGAAAACAAACAAAAACACTTCATAAACGGGAAAAAAAGGTAAACCAGTAAAAACTTCTTCTCATATCACATCAAAAACCTCAGAAAATCTGCTGATAAACTTTCAAAATATTATTCTTTGTCTAAGAGAAGAAAGAAGACAGACATACCCTGTCCCGATCCTCAATAAGCATCAGAAATGTTGAGATCTCTGGATAAATAATCTCATCTATCTTCTCTGGTCTCTCTACCATAGAATATTTTACAGCAGTGACAACAGTAGCCCTTGTAAACCCGGCTGCACTACTTGCACGCACCTACAGAAGGTGAAATAAAAAAAAGTCCAAGTCAAATAGAAATTATTCGAAGTGCTTCTCTTTGACTTTTACTGTATTTCAGAAAATAAAGAACTTGATCTAATGGATATGGAAAGTACAAGTTCTCCTATCTGAGCAGGAAATGGAAAAGCCTCAGCTCATTAATGATATTAACAGGTAGTATTTCAAAAGCCTAGAATGGAGTGCCCTTCAATCCATTGATCAATAACCACGTACCTTCAGGGCAGGGATGAGCTTTGTTGGTTCAATTAGTGCAAGTTTACCCAGACATTCTGCAACCACATTCCGAACTCCCTCCTCTTCACTTTCACAGTGGTTGAACAGCAATTTAAGTATTTTATCCACACTCGTATCATCAAACTCATCTTTATCAACAGACTGTCTAACAATCACCTGAAATACATTGCATTATTAAAGCATAAGGCAACTGTTTTAACCACTTAAGATTTCACAAGGAAGATAACATACCTCCTTTAAAGAATGAAGCAGTAGATACTGTTTCTTCTGTTGATTGTCAATCTGATCCAAAATAAAGGGCAAATACTTTGGGAGATTCCCAACAGCAATATTTCCAAGGGCATATGAAGCAGCAGATTTTATTTCTTCAAAAGGAGACTGGAAGGACTCTATAACAATACTCTCAATCTGCATGTGGGCACCCAAATCCTTCCTTCTACCAATCTCACCCAAACAGAGCAATGCAAGGTGCTGCTTAGCCTGCACAATGGCATAACCTCATCGATACAGGACAGTTGATAGGAAAAATTCAATTAAAGATATGGCACACTGCTTGACTCCTGATCTCAATGAAAGGTTTTATTCAAGTAAATCTGCTGCCAAGTTGAAAGAGCACATGCTGGAAGTATTGAGCTTCAAAGGGCCTGAGGACCACTACATACTTTTAATTCTAGCTCAATATGTATACAATGTCAAGTAACATCTTACCAAGTCATCTTACGCAAAAAAAATGTTTAAGAATTTTTAAGTTTGAGGGAGAAAAGCAATTTGATTACAAAGCTTGCAGTCAATGGAATTTCTTCTCCCTCCACATGAGTGCACACATCCAGAGAGAGTGATAGAGAGAAAACAGTTGTATCAGCCTTGTCTAGGTTTTGTCAACTCTTAGGGCGCGCATGAGAACCATTCTGTTCCAGAAATTCGTTTGGAAAAAATTGAAAATTTCTATTTTTCCGGCGGCCGGCGACCGGCGAACGGCCGCGGCGAGCTAGAGAGAGGAGAGAGAAAATCTGTTTCTATTTCTCCGAGAAACAACTTTTTTTTGTTTCTCGTTGGCTATTGAAAACTATTTCTGGAACAAGTTTTTGTTCCAGAAATAGAAAACTCATTTGGCGTTACCAAACGAGTTTCTCGTCCAAACCTATTTCTGGAACAGAAATTCTGTTCCAGAATGGTTTTCATGCGCACCCTTACACATTTCCATGTCTTTAGCACCTACCCATTGTCTTACTACAGACCAATTACTCATGCAAGTTCTTGCTTCCCAATCTCCATTCAAATTTTCATTCATCAGGGGAAGGACCACAACTGAGGTAAAAGCAAAAATTTTAAAACGATAACAACACAATGCGTATTTGCATAATCATAATACTAACAGAATGAGTAGAGGAACAATCATTGAATTGAACAAAAACTATTATAATAAGAGTTTCTCCATTACTGAACACAAACTAGTGGTACAATTTTTCTTTATTCAGAATTATCAATTAGAGAATGCCAATAGATTTAAATTATCAGTTTAAAATCTTTGGGGGTGCGTATGGTAACGCTCCAGAAAAAAGTGTTTTTATTCCCAACCAAAGTGTTTTCGGAACACTTTGGGAACAAAAATGCGTATGGTAAAAAAGTGATCCAAAAGTGTTCCGAAAACACTTTTGAGAAACAAAAACACTTTTGGAGCAGAAATGAGAAACAAAAAAAAACTTACTTCTGTGTTCCCAAAACACTTTTTAGAAACACATTTGGAACATTTTTTGAAAACAATTGGGAACACTTTCTTGAAAGTAATTAAAAATAAAAATAATTAAAGAATAAAATAATTAAAATAAAAATAATTTTTTTTTCAAAAAATAAAAAATAAGAAAGATTAAAAATCGAAATAATAAAAATAAATAATCAAATAAATTAATTTAAAGTAAAATGATTAAAAATAAAAAATAATTTTTTTTGAAATAATAAAAATAAAAAATAATTAAAGAATAAAAAATATTTTTTTTGAAATAATAAAAATAAAAATAAAAAATCGAAATAATTAAAGTAAAAAATAAAAAAAATTTAATTTAAAATAAAATGATTAAAAATAAAAAATATATTTTTTGAAATAATAAAAATAAAATTAAATAATTAAAAATAAAAATATAAAAATAATTTTTCGAAAAGTTAAATAATAAAATTAATTTTTTTTGAAAAATTAAATAATAATAAAAAAAATTTCCAAAAAAATAAATAATAAAAATAAAAATAATTTTTTTTTCAAAAAAATAAAAAAAAATAATTTTTTTCCAAAAAATAAATAATTAAAAATAAAAAAATATTCTAAATAATAAAAATTAATTGAGAAATTGAATCATTTACAAAGGGTATTTTTATTAAATGGCATTTATGTCAAAGTTGTATCCAAGTATACTTTTCAATTATAATTTATCAAACAATATTTGCATTCAATCATGTAATTATATGTTTATCTACTTGGAATCATTTATGTATGACTCATAATTGTAATTTTTCCTATCAATGGAAGACATATTTCATGTTCTTATTGCTCAATTCTAATTTGTCTTCTCTTTTATTTTTTCTTAAAGTTAATCTCATCCATATTGAAAAAATTAGGAATATAATTTTTTTTGCAGTTAATAAATGCGTTTTTGTTCTTCTTTTTTTAAGTATAAAAATTTTATGCAGTTACCAAACGCGTTTCTGTTCTTTTTTTGTTCCGAAAACAGAAACTTTATGAAATTACCAAAGGCGTTTCTGTTTTCAGATATCGTTGCCGGGAATAGAAATATAAAAAAGTATTTCTATTTCAAAAATTGTTTCGGAAACAGAAACGACACCATACACACCCTGAAGTTCCCATGAATCAAGTTAGTCTCCGATGTCATGTCCCATTTATAAACCAACCACAAGAACAAGGACAATGAAAATAGAATTGAGTCCTGGTTCAAATTTTGATAATTTCAGATGATTTTCTTCCTAAGATAAGAGAGACATTTTTTCAATGTCAAAAGACTTATGCTTCTCCTAAGTCAACTGGGTACCTCCTTACAACTACAAGCAGTAACTAGGTAGATAATAAAAGAAATGACTTACCGAATTGGTGCTGTTATCATCTTTAAGAATTTGTGTGAGCATTGTCACAGTAGCTGAACATTTCTGATCACCAGCAGCGAGGCAGAGAACAGCCACACATTGTGCTATTGAGTACAATGCTTGCTTTGCAATGCCACCTGTCTGTGGAGATGGTTTAGCACTGGCGAGTAGAGATTCAAGCAAAGAATCAAAGCTGGTATTAGCAGAATACACCAATGCAGCAAAAAAGTTTTGCAATGCCTGCAAAATCCAATCAGAGGACAACTTAGTAACATGAAGATCCAAGTCATGAATACATTTCAAATTTTATGAGTACGTACCAGAAGGGCTTGCCCCTGCAACAATGAGCTTTTGATTAACGTTAATGCTTGAGGAAGAACTTTATCAGTAACAGCCATGCCAATATTCTGGCTCGACCTTTTGTCAGCCATTAAAGTGCAGCACAGTTCTAAGGCAAGAGCCGTCATATGCAAGTCTGAATCACTGATAAGAAATAACAATCAGCTCCACATAGGAACTCATAAAAGCTAATATAGCATAGTATGTAGGCACAAAGCGACATAAAACTTGAGAGAAACCTTATCAAGGACGACAGCTCCACAATAATAGTTTCGTACGTAGAGGAACTAATTTCATCACCATAAGCAACAATCAAGGAATTCAATGTACCAAGCGTGGCCTGCCTTAAAGCTCGATTGGCCTACATAATAAACACATAGTGACCACTTCAGATCTCATTGAACCAGCTTTTTGCTAATTTAGTCAATAATAGAATGTTAGTTAGATGGTATAAAATTGTCGTACCTTCCGCAAAAATGCAGTCAGCTCTGAAATGACATGCTCCAAGACACATGATAGATCAATACGGAGAGGAGAAGCTGCTATTACAGCAAAAGCCTGCGAGGAAAACACTATACTTGGACCCACCTATACATAAACACACTGAAAGCACAAAGGATGGTAGGAAAGATGGGCATGTCTAAAGAGGAGACAGATACTGCATTCATCAATGTCCTGAGTCATCCGTCTAACATCGAATCCTTTGTCCTACCAACAGCTCATAATGTACTCTTTTATCTAAACAAACATGTAACCAGTTATGAGCCCATTCACAACCTTATGAAACTAACAAAATCCTAAGACTTCCATCCATATCAGACACCATTATAATCATAAAAATTTGATAGAGCTCATTAGATAAAGGATTTGAAAAACAGAATTACTCTTTGAAAGGGGCGCGATCAAAATGGTATCATGTACTTGTTCAATATCTGTCAATTTAAGTGGTATTCCCCAATTAGTGGGTCACAGATTCAACAGGATAGAGATAAACCTTCACAGCCGTAAGACGTGTGATCTCGTTTCCCATCCGATCAACCAGTACAGGAAGGCAAGCAGGTAATTGATGTCCAAGATTATCACCAAACGTTGATACAACAAGTCCCATACAAGATATGGCACATTCCTTCACTTCCTGAACAAAGGGTAAACATGAGAAATAGCAACAGTAGCAGAGGAGAAACTTTTCATGAGAACAGGTATAAACCTGATCTTGATCTTGGTTTGTCAAGCGTGACATAATGGCATCATAGATAGGATGAACATATGGCTTGAAGTCGAAACCATGCACCTGTGTGCGAAAACTACTCAGTCAGATTGTCTCACCAAGAAATCTTAACTATAAGATGAGTGCACCCCACCTCAATATTTGGGCGGACAACACGAACAAGCTCCCCACAAATTCGTAATGCTTCTGCTGTGACTTTGTAGTATCTCTCGCCAACAGCGGATAAGACAGGGGAGGAAAGGGCCTAAAACATCATAATAAAACAGAAGAAGTAAATACCACCAGCTGCAGCGGATTTCGTATAAAACCTACTCTTAAAGAAGCAGAATCTCTGCTGCTCCCACAAGCAAGACAAATACGACAGCTAGCAAAAAGAGTTTGCATGAATTCCTTCCTAAAAAAATTGTGCATCTTTTTAAGCAGATAAAATCCAATCAGAGGATGCCAAAATGTACATCAAAAGTTGACAATACAACAATACAATGCTCAAGGGGCAAGAAGTCGCAAACAGACATTAACACACTAACAGTCTTCAGAATAGTAAACACTACATGAGCAGCGGAATGTGGTATCGTTAGAAAGTTAACATATCATAGTAAAAGATACTGTCACTCATGTCCTAAAAGGTACTTTCATCTTATGCTGCAAGAGCCATCACACTGATAAGGACAAGAAAGCACACGCATTCGACAAAAAGAAAGCCCTTCCAACCTAACAATCTCATGGTAACTTTTGCAGACAAAAACAAAGATAGGAATTATACCTTAATGTAAGGATGGAAAACAGAAGGCGAATGTGAAGTCAACACTAGTCTTAGAAAGATCAAAGCCTCAGTTTTCAAATTTGATGTAGATGACTTGTCCTGTACATATGATAACATGACAATTAGTAGCCAGAGAAATAACCAATGAATCATATACATCATGGAGTCGAATATCTCTATTAAAACATTAGGAAAATGACAATGTACATACACTTAGTGCCTTTTCAATTCCAGGAATAAGTGATCCAATGTGGTCAGCAAGACAATCTGGCAATACAACCACAAGTTCTTTCAAGACAGCAAAAGCACCAACCTGCAACAATTGCATATATTAAAATTTACTAGGAAGGAAAATTATCTAAAGAGACTGAAGGACTGCGCCACCTTAGTTTTGATTGATTTCTCACGCAGCTGTCTGTTAATAGATCTGACAATTTTTGCCACTTCTTGTTTCAACAACCATCTTGGACTGCATCACACACCCAAACCATTAGCACCATAATTTATTGACAAAAAGGATTTTTAATAGCTCAGAATCTCAGATAAACATGCATATGCAAATGGTAACCAGGTATAACAACAGAACAGTAATTCATGAACCTTGATCACTGACCAAAAAAAAAATGCAAATCTAGAAAACCTTGTACATCTAAGTATCAGAGACTCATTTTTAAAGATACCATAGCAGAAAGACAATAAATAACTGCGTAATGCAACAGGACTTGCTAACCAATCATCCAGAAAAGTTTCTATTGCAAATTCTCTTCCATCAGGGTAATGCATCCATTCAAGTCAAATTGTTTCTAGTTAATATTTCAAATATATAAAGAGAGTACACAGGGCATCCTTTCTTTGTAACAATGATGCTAAATCAATTTTCATCACATCTAGGAGCATTGGATATGAGAATTTAGTAGAAGACATTGCCTCCGCAAGCATAAGTATGATGATCCTAAGAATGCCTGGAATTTCAAGTAGTTATATATCAATGTGATTCCTCGTTTCCTATTAAGTGTGTTGAAGCGTCCTATCACCCATACCAGAATTCAGAAAACTAAAGTTCCATCTCCCTTTTCCTTTACATACAACGAGAATTCACATTCGATCTATCACTCTTCTTAAGAAAATCAGTAGCTACAAATATGAGCAAAAGAACAAATCTAAGACTATTCAATATCTGCAGACGCACATTCCAGACAAATAAGAAGGCCATCACGTGTTGCCTGTATTCTTCCAATATAGAAAGAAATATTGGTAGTGGATGATGATGTGTTTTCTTCTGTTATGTTACTTGATTGCACTAAGTAATTACCATCTAAAGGGAATATAACTCTTCCACATCATGACCTTTTGTTTTTACTATAAGCCAAATGTGATAACCAACTTCAATCAAAACCTAAGGTAACTTGAAGACGAACCTTTCATGATAAAAAATAAACAGGTTAATCTCCCTCATTAGTTTCTGGAACTTCAATCTCATGATAATATGAGAAAAATAGACAACAGATACAAAAGAATTAAAACTTACCTCGATTCATCAACGTCTAGTTGCCCTTTTGTCACATTGCCAGTTTGCCTAAGTAACTCAATGAAGGCATTAAATACATCCATCTGCGTTGTATAAGTATTAAAAACTGAACAGCTTATGGTTCTCACAACAGTAGTGCTTTATGGAAACTCACTCACTTTAACATTTTCTTCCCTTTCCTTAAACCTATCAATCAACTTAGGACAAGCCTGCACCAGAATATAATAAATTAATCATTTATTCCCTTTTGGACAAGAAATATCCACAGGAAAATGAGAATATTAGAGTCCTAAAGCAATCAGATGGAACATAGACAGCTACCTAACAAACAGGAAAGTAGTAAAGCAGGACAATCAGAGTAGATTCTCATGGAGATGCACAATGTACACTTCTACATAATCAGATGCAACTCCTGTTCAAACAAACCTCTATATAAAGCTTTGAAAGCATTTCAGGGCGAGAAACAATTAATGCTGCCAAGCATTTAGCTGCAGCTCTTCTAACTTTCCAGCTGGCATCCTCATCATCTGTATACTCATTTGCGCTATCACTGTAACAGAATTGAGTTCTCAAGTCACTATGAAGTTTCCATCTAAATAAAATTGCATTAGCTCTTAATAGCTAGATTAACATACTCGTCTTCCTCTTCATCAAAATTTTCCTCATCAGTATCTTCCTCCATGGTATCCGTAAAATTCGGGTCATAGCTAAGATACTCCAATGTAAGACACAGGATTTTATCACAATATGAACAAATATCTCGGGGGCACCTCAACAGAAAGCTTTCTAGTGCCTGCGACATGAGATTAAACACAGTGCGGAAATGAGTACGAAATTCCAACAACTCCAGCCAAGTAAACTGGCAACAATCTATTGAAAGAGTGAGCTGACATCAGAGTTAGATGAGGGACAAGAAAATAGAGCAATTAACAAGAGAATACCCATCTACCTGTAGGCTGTATTCACGGAGCTCTTCATCATTCTCTGAGGCATTGGTACAATAACTTATTAGCACTGGAACAGTTTCTCCAAGATGTGGTCCAAATCGGTAGCCAACGGCACGGCTAGATTGCACATTTTCATATATTAGTGTCCACCGAAAGCAGATTGGCGGCAACACAAGCAATCAGTTGATTGGTTGCAATTTAAGCCTAAGATACCTTTGTATCATACACAATTTTTCTAAAGCTTTCTCAAGAGTTGAGACCTGCCCTATTCTAACAATCCAATGACGTTCAAAACAGTTAAAAGGACAGGAAAATAAAAAATGCCTCTTAAATCAAGGACATGATATAATGATTATGCTCCTAAAGCTTTCAGATCCATAACATACTCAGAATAACAAAATTTACCTATTTAATTCACTGAAGTCAACAAACAAATAGGGTAATTAACAGCTAGAAATAAGTGACAATGAGCACGGCAACAACAGGATAAGTTTCAACAAAAAACAAAGACTGATAACTAACAAAACCAGATTTAACCTTCTGTGTTGTAAAAGGAAGGCACACTTTGGTGCTCTTAATCCCAAAAAGAGACACTAACCTACCAAGAAAAATACAAAGCACTAAAATGAGCATAAAAAAGGGAGGGGAAAGGGGAGACACAAGAAATTTCAACAGGAAATTGCTTGAGCCATAGCATGATCAAATACGAGGCCAAATAGACTGCGCTTGTGGCTAGGAAAAGTAAGTTCAAGCATGGTCTAGAAGTGAAACATGCAAGCCACTTAGACTAGTAGGCTATAACTATCAAAAGTTCTCCAAAAAACAAAGTATAACTTGGCCGAAGAATATCATCTCCTAGTTACCAAGGTAAGACCAACGCTACCCAAATGGCCATAATTCTTCCTCAAACTGTGCAATAAATCAATGGGAAAAGAACAGAAAATACAACTAACCTCAGGGCACCAATCATTTGAATATTTGTTCGGATCATTTCAGACTTCATGACCTTATTTCTCAGATTCTGTATGACATCAACAGTTGCCTTTGCTAACAGATCATCCGAGAGGCTTGAAGCAAGAGATGCTGCAGACAATGCAATTCTCATGCTTAATCCATTTAATTCTTCACCTTAGCCACTAAATAATACCTTTTCGAAGCGAAATAATGAACCTTAATTGAAATAAGCTGGAGAATGGCAGTGAATTTATAGAGAGCAGTGTTTCAAGATGCTTATCGACTATCACATCTGTAGCTGACAAACAATCATAACAGTCCCTCCTCCCGGCTCAGCTAAGCTAATTAGCATGACTAACATATTGTACATCATAGGATACAGAGGACAAGACCTCAAACGGCAACTAAAATGCTGAGATGATGAACTCTCCAAATAGAGTACAAGGAAGGGAACTCCACAGCCAACTCTTTCTTAAAGTTTAGTATACCAAATCTAACTAAAACTTTGCATCCGCCTTATATTTTTGTGAACCAGTCAGATGCCCCAATCAAGATTGCTCTGTTTGTCAACAAAAATTGCCACAATTACATCATGTTACTGTTAAAAAAAAAGCAACTTTGGTTCACAATGTAAATGAAATGAGTTCTTTGTTGTGAAACACTAACAGCATACAAAAAATAAGGGACTGAAATGCTATTCAACACTGGCTTACCTATGCATGAAACAGTCTTTTTCCTCACACTAGCTTGAGGAGAAATCAACTGTGATAACAGGGCGCTCAAGAGAGGTCCATGGTCATTTGCTATCAAATTACCAAATTTGTGAAGCACATCACATAAAATGTCAAGGCATTCACACTTTATCTCTGTGCTCATACCCTATTATGGTAAAAAAATCAGAGTTAGAACAATTAGTAAAAAAAATCACATTCAAAAGATTAAAGCGTGTTTGTGGCTTTTAAATTGAGATAAGACGTGCCATTTCCATTTAAGTTTGTTTAGAGCATGTAAAGTTTTGAGGGACTATTGCCAGCTGCTCTAAAAGCTTAAGCATCAAATGCAGTGTGATTTAATATGTAAATACTGTAACACTCCTCTCATTAGAAATGTAGCATTTATCATTTTGAATAACACAAAAAAATATATATATATATATATATAGACATTGGGAGGCAAAGCATGCAAATGAACTTGGATCATCAGCTCTAACAGCAGTTTTTTCTTTTGGCCAGTTGGAATTACTTGAGGTTAAATCATCCTTTATTGCAGTCCATTAGTTGTTGAATAAGTGGATAATGTTGAAGTTGCCAACCACAACTGCAAAGATCCGTGTCTAGGAACATTGGAAATAATTCAAAGTGAAGTGTCTTCTTCACCTTCTATTCTTCTAGAGAAAATGCTAATCTCAATTACATATACGATTCCAATACTAAACAGCCATAAGCAATAAAATAACTTGCCAATGCTGACATTTCTAACACTTTAGATGAGTCAATAACTCTTACGTAACTACAACAAAAAAATTGACATAAAACTTGCATGCACCATCACTTGCGATTTTGTATACTGAAGATAAAATTGAGTAGAGATGCCACATACAAATCATCCACCAACAACATCAAAATTCAAGAATTGCCCAACATGGAAATTCACATTTGTTCATTTGACCACTTGTGTCCTTATCGCACGTGTATGCTCATACCTCTTCTCAAGGATGCATGTTCATGTTGACAAATTTCAGAAAACTAAATGTGGATCCTTAAGATGATGGTATAAGTTATCACAGGATGTAGCATGAGAATGTGGAAGCATGGGCTTGACTACTTCTACAAACTCACCGGACCAGTTATTCCTTTTACCAATTGCGGAGTGAGAGTAACGAGCACTGATTGTGCAAGAGACAATGAAGACATCTCAGAGATAATAGTCTTCAAAGCAATGCTGGCAACATCACGATGCTGATCCTTCCCATTTAGTAACTTATCACAAAGTTTATCTGTCATATCCACAACACGCACCTCGCTAACCTTCTTGACCAAAGGAGCAAGGCTGCATCAACAGATCATACTCAGTGTTAGAAAAGAGCCAGCACACACTACAATAGAACAGACACTACCAATACAGAGATAGATGAGAAAATTGAGGGAGGCCAATTAAACAGAGAATGCAAAGATCGATGCAAATCACAAGGTAAAATTTTCTTGTGCAATCGTACCTACTCTGTCAACTGAATTAGTCAACATAAAAAGGAACCAACATATGGGGAGTTCATATCATTAGTTAATGCCTAGAAATAACTGTGACGGGCAGACGAATATTCATTTTTCTTGTGCAATAAAAATCTTTTGGTACCTACTCAGTCAACTGAATTAGTCAACATAAAAAAGGAACCAACATATGGGAGTTCATATCATTAGTTAATGTGTAGAAATAACTGGGATGGGTGGGGGAATATTCATTTTTCTTAAATGTTATTCAGTCTTCAAATGCTTCCTCATTGTAATTCCCCAGTCTAGCCAGCACCCTCATGCATAATCAACTGGCCTTTTATACTCTTCTAGGCTAAATTTAACTAGATAAATGCTCACATACATAAAACCTTCATACATTTGACATCAAAAATAAAATTTCAGCACAAAACAGAACACGAATGAGTAATCATTTTGAGGACAGACTAAAGTTCAAGTGCGAACCATTTCACAGCCAATCCTGAAACATCGCCAGCTGCATCATCAAGCTGTTGGAGAACGATATTAGATAACTTTATCTCTAGATCGGCATCAGCTTTGAAGCCCTCTTTATTCAACTCGTTCAACAAATCTGATGTCGCCATGTATCTATAATCCTTGTCCTTGCCAGTCATCTACAGACATGCTCAACGTCAGAATGACATCCTCAGCACCTTTAAGGTGTGACCAAAAACAGCATTCAAGTGTACACAGTCATATCGGGATGTGATGATACCTTTTCCAGTATGCCCGTCATCTGTAGATTCGCCATCTTTACAGAGACCAAACTTACCAACCGCCAATCCTGAATCAACCGAAATCAAAAAGCACAAAGCAGGCAAAGAATCAGGCTAGCAGGGGTAGAAAAAAGAAATAACCCACTCATGTTATCACTAAACAAAACCAGAAACCAATTTTTTTTTTCTTTTTTCCAATCCCAAGTCATCGCCATCCACAAAACAACAATGTATCACCACTTGGCCCCAAACCCACCAACACCCACAAGCTAGTAATACCGCACAAGCCCTAGCTCAATCCCAACTCAGCATGTGACTACAACAGGAAGGCCATCGAAACACCACAGCCCAAAGCGAGCACCAGCACACAAAACCCCTGCCCATCAATCGACGGCCACATCAAGTGGAGAGAGACGATCGCACCCCAAAGAAAAAAAAAAAAGAGATACGATAGCACAGTTTACCGCAGAGTTCGTAAGCTGGACCGAGACGATGGATACAGTCGGGCCCGAGTTCGAGACTCCCCGCTAGCTCGTCGCTGTGGGGTGATCTGCTGCTGGGCGTGTCTGCTCGGTTCTCGCTTCTGTACAGTCTCGCGGCTACAAATTGGACACTGCGAACCAGTGAGAGAAGAAGGTAGGAAGGGGGAGAAGAAGAGGAAGCAGAAGCTCTCCGGCTTCAGTTGCAAGAAAATAAATAAAAGAGAAAATATTAGAAAGGAAATAAAACCCTATTTTTTCTCACTTTTTGAGTAATTGAACCGGGCCTGGACCCGGTTTTGTCTATCCGGGTTTGGGTCTATGGGCCGTCTCCGATTGTGAAGGAACAATATGTTCCCACGATATTTTAGGAACCATGGCATTTTTGGAATCATTGATTTCATGTTTTTCGATCGCGTCATCTGTCTTTTTTTGGTTTTTTTCAATTCAACAGATCCTAGATGAAATTGGTTATTGGTATTGATTCGCTTGATCATCAATATTTCAATTGTGGCTCAACTTAAAAAGAAAATAAAATCAATTCCCTTATCTAATTGAATGGATTTGACGTAATCTTGGTCGGTTATGCAAAGACAAAATCAGGGATTTAGATTACCATTGTCGAGTCTACCAACACTATTATCAAATTACTTGACTTGTTTTTTGTCTGTCTTATCCTAACTCTAATTTTCACTCTGCCTTTTTGTAGAGTGCAAGAATTAAATCCCACATCTATGATACTAACATCTTGCCTCCAATCCCTTTACCAACAAGGTTGCATATTGACAAACTATTTGAATTGATTATATCAATATCTGACCCAAAATAAATTGATCATTTCAATAGATTATTGGATAATTTCTTTTAGAGATTAAAATCAGATTTAGTACGAGGTACAGAAATTGATGGCAAATGAAGTAGTGTAGTGGTTTGTTGGCGTCAAACCATAAAAAGCCCGTCGCACTATTTTCGTAGTTTTACATTCGATCTTTTATATTCCAAGGACTAGTTTGAATGTAATTCAAGAATCCAGGGTCAACTTAAATATGTGGTATCCCTAATTAGGAATATATAATTGCACCTACCCCAAAATTTTCAAATGAGCTTGAAAAGCGAAATGCTATGAGGAAGATTACCCATCAATATCTTGCAGGCGTTGGCAAGGTTACATTAGCACATAACTGCATCAACTCTTAAAATTAAGAGTAAATAGTAATGCTTGAAAGGCAAAGTACTGACTTTTGAAAAAAACTAGCATGCAAAAGGATATAGATTCAATACGACTTGTTTCTTCAGATATCCAAAATACAATTTATTGAATCGTTTTGGAAAATAATTTTGTAAACCATTCGATATGTTGCTGGCCACTATGTTCCCGTCGACACAGTCCAACGAAAATTTATCAAGTTATCCCCGGAATCCAGTTAAACAAAAATTTCAATACTGATAGTTGCAGTCCAACAAAGAAAGTAGTGAAGCAGTGAAGCCTATACAGAAAGAGTTGCCTGGCTTCGATTATTGGCACATCCCCAGTTATTTCCCCTTCATCTCATATGCAAAACAAAACCTAACTGGTGATATCATCTACTATCAACATCGTAGCTAACGCAGTGACAATGGCATGATATAATTCCTGTACAGTCAGTCAGTCAGTCTCCACAAGGCAAAGTACTCGTATGACCTGAGTCCACTGGGGATCCATCTCTCTCGATGATCACTTTAGCTCCGCATCTCCTATCCCCGTGCTAGACCAAGCCTGACAATATGCCCATCCTTGAGTGCAATATCCTTAAGGAGCTCTACATACACCCATCCTTTTGTGCAATAACCTTAAGAGAGCAGACAAGTGATGACTTTGTGAACTGGAAAAAATACAAATGATGAATTTAGAGGCCAAAGTTTCCATCAGTGAGCATCTTGAAGTTTGACCTCTCTCAAATTAAGTTTGCAAGAGCGCTGACTACCCAGTGTAGACAAAAAAAAAAAAATCAAATAATTAGATGAAAAGAAATTTAAGCACCACAGAGCACTGAAAAAGGGGCCCTAAGTACCATATTTGGGCTTGGTCATGAAAGAACTGCTTCTCTTTGCAAATCCTTTTGAATAATTTTCGCTCCACAACCTGGTCCATCCAATGGGCCAACAGCCTCCTCATCAACTAGAACGGTACTTACAGTATTGACACCTGCAGTTTCCTGCGGAACCTGTACAATAGAAAGATACATCTTTTTGGCATTGGATAGTATGAGTAATGTAGGGCAACTAAACTCAAGAGTACAGATTTCCCACACTTTTCCTTTCTTAACAATAGCAGAATTAATCCTCTCACGACTATTGTCAGACTTGCTGACTAGTTAAAGGGTTTGGTTTTTCAGCCAAGAGTATATCTTTATGGAATAAACAGACTCCTGCTTCCCCAAGCATATAAATTTTCCGCACTTTTCCATTCTTAACAATAGCAGAATTAATCCTCTCATGACTATTGTCAAACTACTTCTTGAGAGTTATGATTCATTGACTGCAGATATAAAGATAGGGGGGTACAGCACGCACTTTTACTACCTTTTAGGGGGCTATACAGGACGGTTTAAGAACTTAATTTCGTTACTCTGGTTAACTGCAACAATGAGACTAGAGCTTTAGGTTTTACACTGCCAAGTAGTCTCAAAAGAGCATAACAATTACAACTTTCATAACCATTCTAAGGAATCTTCTTTTTATTCTCAGCCACTAGCTGTCCATATAGCAGGTCGCTGAAGCATAGAGTAGAATGACACATCACTGATAAAACTATGTTCCTATTATCAACATTCAGGCCAGGAGAACCATACTAGAAATCAGAGTGAGTTTTCAGTACCAGAGGAAGATGCAACCAGTATATTATAGAAGGAACTGAAATGGCAATTGGTACCTCAAACATTGCTTCAATCAGTATATTCTCCAAAAGAGCTCTTAAACCTCGTGCACCAGTGTTCTTTGCCAATGCTTTCTTAGCAATTAATCTCAAGGCATTATCTGTAAACTGCAATTCAACCTGAAATTTATGTGATGATCGAGGTTAGTACGGCTATGGCACCAACATGAATATTTTCAAGAGAACATTTTCATTACAACTACTGATAGATCAGCATACGTTATTCATCCGGAACATCTTTTTGTACTGCTTCCCAAGAGCATTTTTCGGCTTCGTGAGAACCTAATGTACATCCAGGAAAGAGATTCCATCAACTTTGCCATAGAAGAAAAGCAAAAGTGAAGAACTTCAGTTAAAGAAATCAGCTTATTGCGGAAGCAGTATGGGTTATCCTATTGGTAACCATGCACCTGAACTAATTGGTCTTCACTCAAAGCTGATAGGCTAACCAAAACAGGAAACCTTCCAACAAACTCTGGAATAAGGCCATATGCAATGAGATCACCACTTTCTACCTGCATTGCCATTAATATAGGGCATGATATCAGACTAAAACCAACAAACCTGGGACAGCTGCATATACATTTTGTTTTTCACTGATATAAGAAAATGGAATTAACAAATAATACTTAATTCAAATTCTTGATTTCTTATTCAAATACTCAACAGATTGTAACAATGAGGATGCCACCACTGTATCTGTCAGTCCACCCATCCTCATGTTTGCGCGCACTGGTGCGCCAAATCCAATGGAAGAATCTTGTCGCCTGCAAAAATAATACATAAACAAAAGTCGACACTATGAACTTCCTTTCTACAAGCAATCAAATAGATAAAAAATAAAAAGGGGACCGACATTGCCCAAAGATCCTGAAAGGGCTTTACCTTTCCGAGATAGTCTTATCCAAATCAACAAAGGCCCCACCACATATAAACAGGATATCCTTTGTATCTATCTAAACATCAGCACAAGAATTTAGACATCTCAAGCATGAAAAATTACACTTCATCAAACATTTAAGATCATGTTATGAAATTTCAAGTTTTAAGTAGGAGAAACACGAGAGCACATCAAAGCCAAAAAAAAAAAAAAGAGAACGCAGGAGAATCATGCAACGAACTGGGAAGAAGCACCAAATTACCAAAGACCTTTGGGTGACTAGGGATGGCAAATTATCCCAGCCAGCATATGTCCACATTGCCCGCCCCTACTACTTGACAATCAATTTTCCATTTTTTTTAAACCTTTCCAACAATTAGAAAAACTCTGTGATGTTAAATCCAGAATAATCTTTTGAATTTAAGATAAATGTGGGGCAATATTACACGGATGGGAGCAAAATCTGAATGCCCCACAGCGTGGGGATGGGAAATCCAATTTCCACTGCCCCTTTGCCATCCCTATGGGTGATTCTCACTCCCTCATTCCACCCATTAATTAATCAACAAGAGTATCCCAGAAACACGAAGTACTAATGGATGTAAAAGAAAATTCAGATTACCCGAATATCATCTCCAGGAAGATGCTTTCGAGCTCCTTTATCAGGAATATTCACTACCTGAGAATGACAACATGGTCCTTATGTATGTATGAACTGGAAAATGTAGTCTTTGGTACTAGAAAAACAGAATAGAGAATTGCAACAACTGAATAAGCTCATGAATGTGAAAGAGAAGTACTTCTTTTGCTCTAATTTAAAAAGATCTATAACATTTTGAGGTGATGTATCGCAAAAGGCATTCTAGCTCAATGTACATAAAACCACACCACCACTTCTATGCAGGCCAAAAAACTTCCGAACTTTGCAGATACAAATCAAGTTGGAGATAAAACCATAGGTGGATTATGTGTAATTAAAGCCCGAGGATGTAAGTAAGTTTCACAAGAAACAAAACGCTATTCAAGTATTATAAGAACTGATGATTGTGCCCTTTCCTTAAAGAGTTTACAAAAAATTTATATGTGAATCCACTTGTCAGATGTATGTTTTGAAAGTTTTGTTCTGAGTGTAAAAAAATCCATTTGCGTGAGGCGCTAAATTTAAAAAAAAATGTAAAAAGTTAAAACTGAACGTTATTCCAAACTGACCCAAAGATGATAATGAGAAAACACAAAAGATAGCATCCATTAACTTGCAAGTTACTCAAACAGGGTCTTAGATTAACATCAAATGGCAAACCAAGAAAGTACAATGACCCCTGAGTCAGAAACCTCTGATTTTGAGCTACTATTGATTATTGTTCCTACAACTCAGAATTGTAAAGCAATTTAGGAAGCTGAAGGGATCCATACCCCTATTCCAGATTTCTGTACTCAATTAATCAAAAAGCTAAGTTGCCCTGCTCTCATGTCAAATAATCAAAAAGCTTAGTTCCCCTGCTCTCATGTAAAAGAAAAATAGCACAACTCCCAACATAAATCAAAACACTAATCCAATAATTTGAAACCAAAGAAGAAAATATGTTAAACCACATACAAGAAAACCATCTGACTGTTCTTTTTGAGCTCTTTCACAGACACTGCGAAGCAAGAAGGATCAAATGAGAACTATTACAAAAAAAGGAAACTCACAGTTCCTTCTAGCATTTTCAGTAATGCCTGTTGGACACCCTCCCCTGAAACATCTCGGCCAGTATCTACATATTCAGCCTGCACATTAGTCCCACTTAGATAAGTATGAGCTATAGATACTCTATATCTTGAACAAAAAAATGAATCAGTCAGAGTACCTTCTTAGTTATTTTATCAACTTCATCTATGTAAACAATACCTTGCTGCGCTGCCTCCACATTGAAATCAGCTGCCTAAAGGCCATAACATAAGTTGGAGGTTGATAAACAAGGCATGCCATGAGCGGCAAGAAATTACTTCAAAATCGTAAACTATATTCAATTACTGCAAACATGAATGGGTGTGTATACAATGGCAGATAGCATCTCTACCCCTATGGCTAAAACCCACCTATATGGCCCGTGAAACGAGACTAGCAAGACACGACAAATATTCACCTCAAATCTGGTCCTGGAATTTAGCAGGAACATGCAAATGCAACCATTAAAATTTTTTTAAAAACCAGCTAGGCATTCTTGGCTTTGTAACCATGTAGCGTGCTCAGCTCTAATTTTCTTTTTACAAGTCCACCCTTCAACTTGTGGTGTTTTGAAAGGTTTTGGCCCATTACTGTTAGCTTTCTTCACCCCTTATTCTCGTAATATTTTCTTTTGTTTTTTAATCTTTCTCCAACACTATTTGCTAAAAGGCTAGCACCCAACTGACGGTTAGATGTTGGACTTATAACTAAGAACAAGAATATTGTTGTGAGGAAAGAAGGGCGCAGTAAATTTCATGTCCTGGCTGATTTCCAATAAAGATCTCTAAAAAGGTCATTATTTTTGCTTAAATTACAATCACCCCTGCATAAAATATAGGATGTCAAGAAGACTCAAGAAGGAGATTGTTGGCCCATGGAAATTGCCTAGTTGAAACTTGAATACAAAAAATCACTACATAAAACACCTTTATGAATTTTTCAAATCACAGAATTTCCCAATGAAGTAGGGAGAACCACCAACTTAAGTGGCCTTTTGTATGCATATCTTATGAGATTATGAAACCAAGGAAAGAACCTGAAAGAGATTTCTTTTTGTTTGGCAAGAGTACTTCTAACATACCGCAAGCAGCTTATACATTATTGACTCTACGTCTTCACCAACATAACCGGCCTGGAGAGAGAGAGAGAGAGAGAGAGAATCAGTTTATCTGAGTTTATCTGAGATATGCATGTAAATGATATTGGCAACAAAAAAATGACAACAAAAATCACTGGCATGCAATTGCAGAACAAATTCAGGGAGGTGGTAATTGAACAGAAAGGAAGAAAACACTACGCATAGGAATCTGCATCAATGACTCTAGAGAAGTCCACTAACGACTACGATAGCCAGTCCCATTCCTTTAGAGATCGATTCATTTAGGGGCCCTTTGCTTTGAGAAAAGTCTCCAAGTTCCTGTTTCCATTCTGTTTTGGAAACATGCGGAAACTTGTTTTGGTAGCATATCCTACCAAAATTCTTCTGAAAAAGCAGAGACTGGCTTTCTAAACTTAATGCTGAAGATTGAAAACAGCATAATGTCTCCACAGTTGTCAACTCAATTCAAAATGAGCTGTTGAGCAAAAGAAAAATAAAGGCTTCACTAATCACCTTATAGCTGTTAGTTGCAAACTTTTCAAAGAAATCTCTCGTTTTTACACATTCAAGATTAGAAACACAAAACTCATTGCAAGCATCTCAAGATCTCACAAGACAATCCCAGTTTTTGCAGACTTGCTCGCCCAAACTCCATGTACATGTATGTGTGATGCTGCAAAAAGCTTTTGGAATTAATTTAATAGGGAAACCTTACTCAAGGCTTTTTTCTTTTTTCATTGCCTGGAGACTATGGGCAAGGCTTTTTGGTGCACGAAACTCCAAAGAAGGTTTCCGATCCCCTCTGCACCCAACCCAATAACCCCAACGACCCCCCCCTCCCCCCCAAAAAAAAAGACAGACACACACAGAGAGATATAATTAAGTGATAAATTTTAGATGTTAAAAAAAAGTTGATATTGGCACAAACAAAAGAAAAATGAGTTGATACAGGTGAATAATAAAATCATACAGAACATGATTTCACAATTTGCAGTTTTATAGAGGACTCATGTACCATACACTTTCCAAGAAAACAGAAAGTTGAAAATACTAATAACAACTGAACATTTTCTCGAAATGAAAGGGACCCCTGTTAAGGAAGCCAGCTGGAGATACATTGAAGACTTTCGGTTTTCTAAACGGCATATTTGAACATAGAAATGCTATCATGATAGTTAAATAGGCCTCATGTTTAATGAGCCCACACAAACACCCCCCCTCCCCCCCCCCCCCAAAAAAAAAAAGAAAGAGAAGAAGAAAAAACACCCCCAGCCCACAGAATCAAAGAACCCAAACCAGCAAAATAAAGGAAATAGAGCAGATACTGCCATAAAAGCACTTTCTAATTGCACAAAGCATATAAAGAGCCATTCCACGGACTGGCAAAGGCTTCTCTTGTCACTGCTGAACACCCAGTCAACCAAAATTTTCTCATTGAGGAATACATGAGAACTGCTTAGGTGTTTGCAACTAAGAGCTGATGTCCAAATGATATCCAACATTTCATATGCTTCTTGAGGGTCGTGATACATAGTTTTAGTCTCGTTCTATTAAGAAATTATCACTATACCAAAACATAGTTACAGCTATCCTAGTCACTTCAAAAAATTGTCTTTCTTACCCACAATAAGAAGGCAAAGCACTTTCTGATGAACTCATTCGATCTCAAACCTTGTTAGTATTTTGAATATCACACATCATTTGAGGCATCATAATCTCTACATATACCACCATGCTGATGTTAGATAGTACAGCACTGTCCAACAGCATGAAGAACTTTTCACTGAGATCAAGAAGGAGGATTGCTTGCCTCTGTCAATGTCGTGGCATCCGCAATTACAAATGGGACACTCACAACGCGAGCGAGTGTCTTTGCCAGCAACGTCTTCCCTGTCCTTAAAAGCACGGCAGAAGTAAAACAGTCCACAATCATACAAACTTATGACCCCCATCATGTCCCATAACTGCAAGACAAATATCACATATTCCAAGTACTGTTCGTACCCGAGCCAGTGGGACCCAGCAACAGTATATTGCTTTTCTCTAGCTCCACAGAAACATATCGATTATCATCAGCAAAATCACCGAAAGATACCTCCTCATCTGACCTGGTAAAGACATCAATTGCTCAGGCCAAAATAGTGATATCACATCAGCAAGACAATAATTGCGCAGAGACTAGTTTCAAAATGTAAACAAGATTTCTAACCACACTAATCAGAGATAACTTGGAAGATCTATGAGCTATAACGACACTAACTGACATAAATAAGGAAAAGCTGGCAAACTAACTCTTTCCTGAGAGAGGAGTGATATATCCTCTTGTAGTGGTTGTACACTGCCACAGCAAGAACCTGTTCCCGGGGGAATATCAGTGATAGCAAAGACTGATTCAACTAACAAAAAGTGCAGTTCCAAAATGTAATCTTCATGATGCTTATCGTGCAGCAAAAGCGCGCAAATTCTACACAAATTCGCTGACAATTCTATGAAACCAAAGCAAACGAAAGAACCCAAACATGAAGCAACAATAGAACCTTTTTCGCCAGTTCCTGCCCAACGACGAACTCGTTAAGCCCCTTGCAAATCTCCTTCGGCGTCGGCAACTTCCTCCCCAACTTCGCTCCTCCTCCCCAACCTCCGTCTTTCTCCTCCGCAACAGCCACGCCGATCTCCGCCGTTTCACCGCGACCTTCGCTCTTCACACAGGAAGCATCGCGACGCCTCTCCATGTCCTTGGCAGAGACCCGGCCGATCTCGACGAAGCTCCCCTGCAGGGGCTCCAGCTTGAAAGGCCTGAAGTAGAAGGCGGTCCGGCAGTGGGGGCAAAGGTTGAGGGCCTGGTAGACGCCGGGCTCTCGGCCGGTAATGGAGAGGGGGCGGTTGGAGAAGAGGAGGGGCATTTGCTTCGAGCACCGAGGACAATTCACGTCTGCCCTGATGTGGTCGTACCCGGCCCCGTCCCACTTGTGGCGCCTCTGGTCGCGGCGGGACGAGGAGGCGCCGATCGCGGGGGAGCTCTGCGGGTAGGAAGGCTTGGCGACGGAGGTGGTGGTGATGGCGGCGGAGAGGCGTTTGAGGGCGGCTCGGGAGCGGCGGAGGGCGGCGAACATGACTCTGAGGGTGACGCCACCGAAGTGACTCAGTCTAGCGGGTGGAGTGAGTTGGTGGATGGCGGCATCACACCATCAGCGATTCAGCGAAAGAGGATGAAGAGCTAATTGGATTTTCTTGAAAATACCCCACAATTTCAGCCATTACGTAAATAGTGTTTTTATTTATTTAAAAAAAACTATTCTTTTTACGCATTACGTGTAAATATAAAGGACCAATTTATTTTATTTTCGTGTCTGACATTTTTCTCATGTTGATTTTCACCGCACAAAACTCGTGAATAATATGACAAATTTGACGGTAACAAGACACTAATAACATGGTAACTTTCGTACGATACTTGTCTTGATGCCATAACTTCTCCAGTGATCATTTAAATGATATAATTTTTTAAAAGAAAAAACGTTCATATTTAAAACGAAGGATTTTAAACCTTACAAGACTATTTTAAAGCTTCGAGAGAGAATGTGGTAAATGAACTATAAGCATCCATCCGAACTTTCTTCTTCACACCTTTGTTTATTTGTTTCAACATAAATTATTTTCATGGTTATCACAATGGTACGATCCAATCCAAGTCAAGACTTGAGACCAAAAAGAAAAATTGAAGGCTTTAGCGACACTCATTGTGAATCCTTAATCACCTGAACCACAAGTAAATTTATCGAATTTGACAAGGATGAAGCGACTCGATTTTTTGTGTATATATTCACTTATCATAGGTGATTTATTCAACAAGAAAGATGTCGTATATCGTACTCATATAGTTACAAAATAATTTAAAATGATATGTATAGTGTTAGAATTGTGAGTCGATATATTGAGAAACTCTCGGAATTTTATGTCAGAGAGCGCCTCTCCTCCTTTGTTCTCACCGTTGGGATCTCATTTTGGAGCCTCCCTGCTGACCTTATGGCAGATTTGGATTGAGAGCTTCCATGGCCGATTTTTCGGTCACGTGCTACTTTATTTCTCCACGATTTCTTGAGATCTAGCCGTCGATTTCTCTTGAAATTTTGTGTCAGAGGCTGCTCTCCTCCTTCTTTATTCTCATCATTGGGATCTCAATCTGAAGCTTCCCTATTGACCTTAAGGCAGATTTGGATTGAGTGCTTCCATGGTCGATAGACCCACAAATCGTGAAGAGCTTTACCCCTTTGTGGCTATGGTGAAAGCCAAACACTCTGAGGTGCCATTCAAGCAACTCTATGGATTTCACTTTGGTTCTATCGAAGCTGTCTCGCACATCGGTGCTAATGTTGATCTTGCGAAGGGGAAGGTAGTTGCTAGTTCCAAGGAGTTAGTTCTTCCTTTGGTATGAATCAAACTTAGCAAAATTTGCACCCTAGTAGGCGTAGTCATAGTTAGGGAGGGGTCTCATATAAGTCACCCTAACGTGCTTCTATGGATGCTTCCCACCCCTCTTAGAGCTCTTGGGCCACCGTGGCAAAATTTGTAGAAAATGGGTACGATCTAACCTACATTGCCCCCTTTAATGCTGGTGATAGAACTGTGGTGGGAGTATTTGATGAAATTTTGGAGGGTTACCAATCCTAAGAGGAAGGAATGCCTTGTTGGATACTATGTTTGGAAAAGACTTTCATTTAAGCTTATCAAGTCAGCTACTAAGAATGTTTGGGGTGCGCATCTATATGAAGTTATGGTTAAGGATGATGGGTTTTACTTCTTCCATATTCCTAATAATGGTTTTTGTCGCCAAATTCTAGATAATAGCCCTATTACTATTGTAAGGGTGCCCCTTATATCTAACAATTTCACCCTTTATTGGACCTCAAGAGAGGCTAACATGATTCGCTACCTGTTTGGGTTTAGCTCAGATCTATTCCCTATTCATTGTGGTTTGCTCTGGGCATTAGTGTAGGGGTATTGATAAACCCCTATATATGGATCTTTAAATGGAGAGGATGAAAATGATTTACTATGCCTGTGTTTGTACTAGAGGAGAGCAAATCAGACCGATCAAATTGGGACTGCCAAGACTGAATTAATCCAATTTTCTATTATAGAGGGCGGTGGTTAGGTTCGCTGTCCTTAACATTGGAAGCAGTAGTCAGGTGGTTAATTTTTTTTTAATTTTTAAAAGTAACTCTAAAGTTTATTAGGAAATAATTAGTATCGCTTCAAGATTGCACTTCTACAAAACTGTTAGATGTAGAGGATTTCTTAAAGAGGAGTAGTCAATCTTGTGGAATGGAGTGGCAGTGCACTTCCATAGAACCGCATATCTTAATGGATTTCTTAATGGATCCATCCCAATCCATCACGTTGATTAATGTAGAGGATTTGTCATCAAAAACATCCCACATATTTGATGGAAGAGAGCTACTCGATGTAAACGATTTCTTCACTAAAAGGTCAATTTTGGGCTGTAATCTTTTTTGTCATGTTACTGTCTCTAAGGGATTGCTCGAAATCAGACCGGATCGATGAGTCGATTCGGTTCCCAATTCTTGGGGTGGCCGATCGGATCCGTGATTTCAAAAAATGCGAACCGGGACCACTGATTCAGTTCTCGATTCTCGAGGAAAATCAGACTGAACCGGAAACTGATCACCCATAGTTTGTATTGAGATCAAGGCTTCTCAACCTCCCTGTAATTTTGTCAAAGTCCTTTCGAATGATGATACTCATTCGATTAAGGTAAAATATGAATGCAAGTCAGTTTCGTGTGTCACTTTTGGTACCTTCGACAACAAATGTCCTCCCACCAATGCAACTCACATTGATGCTTAGATAGCCTTAACACTAGCAGCTACTGAAGCTATGCCTACTTAACCTCATGGTGTATGGAAAAATGTTAGCATGGGGTAGAGCAGTTCACACACTGAGCTTGATGCTTCTAACTTTGATGATAACAGTGAGACACTAGTTGTTCCCTCTATTCTTGTATCTACAACTTAGAATCCCCTGCTGCCTAAGCCCGTCTTGACATCTCATGCTACCGCTATGGCATCTTTAGATTTCACGGATATTATTAGTGAGTTGGTCAATAATATAGCAATGATGAGGATGATGATCCAACCCTGCCCCCTCCCTTGACGGTACACAATAGAGGAAATATTCTATGCATCAAGGACTAAATCCTAATCTTAGTAAAATGGAGGTAGTCCTTCCTCCTCCTTAGTGGAATAGATGCAAGCCAACATTAATTCTAATGGAAGCCTTAATCCTGCTAAGAATGCTAAATCGACTTCTAAGATGAAACGGGATGGCCACAAGAAATGGTAACTTCTACTCTTCCTTATTAAGGGTCTTGGTGACCCCTTGAAGTAAGTTGAAATCAGGAACCTAGCTAGTTCCAACTGTTGGGTTTTGGACAACAAAAAACCCATAAAATATGAATGAGAGTTGTGGGAGAAATAGTCCCACATGGGATAGAAGATAGAGGTATAATGGGTTTATATAGTGGAGCTTTTCTAATGGGCTTGAGCCCCAAGAGGCACCTCACTTTTGTGGAGGAGAGAGGTCTTGGACAAAATCGGACCGGTTCACACGCACGTGGGCGCCGCCGCCGTCGGGCAGGGCCAGGCCCGAGCCCGAGCCCGGATTAAGCCCATCGATTTTATTTTTTAATTGACATATTCGTTGAATTTTTTTTTTATTTCTTAAATTAATTTTCGAATGATGTCTATTAGTAATCTATCTTCAAGCCACCGGTTCGTGTTCATTAATTACCGAACAAATGCATTGTTTTGGCATTAACCGAACACCCAACAAAGGTGTTGATTCGGCAATAACCGAAAACCGAACAATCATGACTTCGTGACTCTTCGTTTGGACTATTTTAATATATTTGTTTTCAAACAGAATGCACGTATTATTCATTCATTCTGTTTTCGTAAAAACTCATCTCATTCACTCTCATTTTGTGCGATAAATCCCGAAGTTGAGTTCGAAGGATTTTCGTCGACGAAGTACCACTTTGACAAAAGTGTGATCCGTTCTATCGTGGGACGCGATTGTCCACGCAACCTTGGGTACCCGTAGAGGGGACAAATTCGTCTTAAGGACACGACGTGAATTCGTCGGGCTCGGATCAATCATCCAATCAACCATTCGTCAACACTTGATTCAGGTTTGTCTAATTCATTCGTCTTCATTTATGCGAACACACATACGAACGACTACACCAACAACCTTAACCTGGCTAGTTCCAACAACCTTTGCTGTGTTGACATTCTCGAGACTAAGGTACCTTAGTCTCTGTTTGCAAATATCTCTTCTCGTCTGCTGTCGAGCTAGAAGTAGATTGCTAACTACAACTTCTCCTTTCGTGGTAGAATTTGGTTGGGTTGAGATCCTCTATTGGCAAATTTCAATGTCCTTTCATCATCCTCTTAGGTCATTTATGGTCATCTGCGTCTCTTGGCCTTTAAGAAAGCTTGTTATTTTTCTATGGTTTAGTTTATCTCAAGGGACTTTTAATGCTATTAGAGACCCTTCGGACAGGCTTGGTAGTTCTAATAGTTGGCTCCCTTCTTTTGATGAGTCTGGCCATTACATAGTTCAAGCTGGTTTTGAAGACCTTAAGTATATTAGTTACAAGTTCACTTAGTTGACTTTTTCTGGTGCTCATTGTAAGCGAAGGAAGATTGACCGAGTCCTTATCAACACTCGATGGAGTAGATATTTTTCCTTATCTGAGGCTTCTTGGCTCTGTGGGTATCCAATCACACCCTCATGATCATTAAAATTGTGCCTCCCCTAAAATCCAAGAGGCCCTCTAAGTTCTTCAATTTTTTGGATGTCTCATCCTTTCTTTTTGACCTTGTTATCTCAAGTGTGGGATATCCATCTGATTAGAACTCCTATATTCATCTTATTTCAAAAGCTCAAGATTCTCAAAGGCCACTTTAAACAACCCAATAGGGACTTTTTTTCCTGATATTTTGGCATGTACATCTGATGCTAGGTCTTCCTTAATGTCTATCCAATATTCTCTTGTCTTGGATCCTCTTAACTAGGCTTTGGCTTATCACGAAAAGGAGTAGCTCTGTATATTCTCTTATCAATGTTTATTAGCATGTTACATAAGCAAAAGTGACCGTGCTTTGCTTGGAACTATGTCCTAGAACAAGCAGCCCATTTGGTACATGAGCATCATGAAATTACCCAAAATGCGCAAATAATTGAAGACAAAAGTGATGATCAAGACTGTTTTTACATAATAGCATATCATTTAGCATTTTGTACGATTTCATATTACTTCATGAACTAATAAACCGATTCCATGCCTAGCATTGCTTGAATTTTCCATTTTTAATCTTTGAGAGCAGACAAGTGTAGCACGAGTGCAAGCTAAAACCGTTCGTTTCTTTACACAGAACTAGATAAATTCACCCACCCATGTCCCTCGTCCCTCCCCGCCCAAATAAATAAAATATCTCCACCAAAATTTTGAAATATGACTTCATTAATACATATTGAATAGCTTCGAACCGACGAGTTGCAATCGCCATTAGTGAGGCGTTTCGGGAGTTTTTTTTGTTCTTCTTGGTGTGCCTTCCATCCGATACTAGGTCTCCCTCTCTCATCCTCACAAGCTTCATGAATTTCATTTTCTCTATCTCTTATTGATAAATTAACAAGTCGTCTGTCCATAAACTATGAATTAACACTATTTGAGGAGATAACAATATTTTATATATATTTATATATGCATGTATGAAAAAACTCTAGAGTGACTATTCTACCATCACTAACACATTTCCTAACACTGCCTTCAAGAGTTGAGGCACGAGGGCTACGGTTGAGGCATGAGGGATGGGGTTGAGGCGTGACAAGGGTTGGGGGTAAGGGCGATGAGAGATAGAGTCGGCGATAGTGAGTGTGTCATGGAATTGCAAACTAGGATTCGCTGATGGCAGCGGCAACGGTGACTGTTCCGGTGACATTGAAGAATTAAGGATTAGGCTCTAATACTATATTTGAGGTGATAATAATATCTTATTATTCTTCGTTGAGGAATATGTATATGAGAAAACCTTCTAGACATAAAGTTACTATTACACTCCCAACATGTTTTCCAACAAACATTTGAATCTATGGTTTTTCTTAACAGTTGGGCAACAAATAATCATCGTTGAGGGTATTTCACAATCAAGAAGCTATATGTAATATTGATACACGTACATTATAGGTGTTCAACTTCTATTTTCAATTTTTTGATTTTTTTCGAGGGATAAAAAATTGAGTAAACATAGATAATATTAAAATCCTAATAGGATAAAGATAGTCTATGACCTAATTTTTCAAGTGCCCTAATGATTTCACATGTTTTAGAGGTTGATGCGCGTCGTCAACGCAACAAAAATAAATCATTATCCGACCTAACTAAAATGTAGCAAGGGCAAGTAAGAGTCGAATCCACAGGAAATTGTATTATGAAATTCTCTTAACGTTATTCTCGGTAATTATCTTGAGGTCAAGTGGAAAATAAAATGGGTATTCTTGAATTAAAAGCAATAACAGAAAGTAATAACGCAAACTATCAATAATGAGAGATCTAGGACGCTCGACTTCCCCTCGTGACCTTGTATCTGATTCCGCTTTCCCTAATGCTATTGAATCAATCGGATTTGTTAACCTAGGATCCTAAAATCTCCTCATACTTCTCCCGAGGATATGAGAACGTATCAACTGGTATCAAATCGCTCGCTCTATCCCTAGGCTCGCGACTAGTGGTGACCCGTTATGAATCGATCCTAATTGATTACCTAAGGTGACTAGATATATCCCTATTCTGCTCACTAATAACCTGGTTTTCCAACTCTTAGGTTAACTTAGGTTGTCTTGTTCGTTAATCTGAACCTAGACTACTCTCCCGAGTCTCCCTAGGTTATCTGATCTATAATAATCGATGATCAGGCGATTAGCACGCATGAAGAACAAAACAGACAAACAGAACTGATAAACCAAATTGCATTAAAAAGGTAGGAGTTCACAAATACATCGGAACACTAGGTTCCGTCTAAGCCCTAGAAGAGGAATTTAGTTCATCATCTCGAGGACAATAATCCGAACAATACACAACGACATAATACAAACGAAGGAAATAGGAAGAAGAGAATCTGCTAAAACCCTCGCCGTCGCTTCACGTTCTTCCTCTGTTTGTCGACTCTGAATTCTATTGTGTATCCACTGCCGTTCCTCCCAAAGTATCAGCTGCTTCCTCCTTACTTTTTTTCTCAAAGATGAATATAAATATATATCTCCCGAATTGTCCCACACGAAAAGATATCCCAAACAGATAACCTTCCTAATTTAACTCAACCATAGTCTAAAATATTTCTTAATTTACGAAAACGGCCTCCAATCTCCGACCGAATTGCTGAAAGAGTTCTCCGCGTGCTTGGTGACTTCTGCGAACAACACGTCTCTAAGGATGGACCGACGCATCTTTGGATTGAACGGACGCGTCTCTATTGTTAGACGGACGCGTCCGTCTGGCTACTGTTTAGAGACAGACGCGTCTCTCATGTTGGATGGACGCGTCCGTCATGTCCTGGATTGGCTTTGTGGAGACGGACGCGTCTCTCATGTGAGGCGGACACGTCTGTCTCGCTACTGTGCTTTAGACTTCTAGGTCGGACGCGTCTCTCCTTGACTTGGACGCGTCGGTCATGCTTCTGAGCTTCACATCCATGGCGCACCCGTCTCTCCTTGGCTCAGACGCGTCCCTCCTTGGCTCAGACGCGTCCCTCCTTGACTTGGACGCGTCCATCACCTGTAAATAATCCTTTAGCCATTAAATAACTTGGAGATGGTAGAATCACTTAAATAACCTAAAATTTATGAAATTACTTCAGCTAGTTTCACATTTTGCTCGCCTAAAACGGGCTTTTTAGCTCTACTTTCGTAGAGTCGTCACACCCCCAAACCTACCTTTTGCTAGTCCTCGAGCAAAATAACATCAAATAAAATGAATCAAAACTACCAAACATTCCGCAACTGTCTCTGAGTCAACTAGTAATGAAATACCTTCTTTTAATATTCTCAGAAGTGATTGTACTTGTCCTCAATAGTCCAATTCATTCCTTTGCTTAACTCGCACTAAAACGAAGCATTTTTATTATTTGAGAAAAAGCATCTCATACCATGATAAGCAACCGATATCGACAAACCATTTTTTCAAGCAAAACATGATTTGTAACAATTCTCAGGAACCAGCCTTGCATCACTCCATCCACTTGTCCAAGGGTTAAACCATCCAACACAAGCACACTCAGCACAATGATACATGGTTCTTAAGTGTCCCATCCTTATAACCACCCATGTAGCGAGAAATCAATCAATGACTCCCGATCTAGTTGGACCAAGGCATTAAGTGATGAAGCACTCCTCAGGTTTATTCTCGAGTTAGTTAGGGACTAACAGACACCATCAGTACATATCTAGATCACATTAAAATAGAAAATTATAGTTCAACTCTGGACATTGGTACTTAGAACCATGATCTCTGATTTCTCTTTTTCTCTTTTTTTTTTTCTGAATAAAAATGGTTGTTCCCCTAGATTTCATTTCAAGAGATACTCATAAGCACGTCCTAATCCTCATTACTTCACATGTTTTACTAAAATAAAGGTTTGATTCAACCAGAAACCTACCAAGACATGAGACCATGATTGTTGAAAATCAAAAGGTTTCAGGTTGCAGCTTTTAATTGATCAAAATGACAAGTCTTAACCACAAGTTAATTTCCAGAACTCCTCTTTCCATCAAAGACATGTACGAACTCACTAGTAATCCTCATCGAATAGAAGTTATTTCAAACCAATTAACAGTGAGACGTGAGGAATCAGATGCTCAACAAGACCAACTAGCAATTATCAAATTCAGACTCTAACTGTCAATCCGCCCCCTGTAAAACTTAGCACCCTCAAACCTATTATTCACCATAACTCATTACTCAGCAATCAGTCATATTCATCACTAATAGCACCTACTCAGCAACACCCGTAAAGTTTGACACCCCTAAACCTACACAAGAACATTGTCTCGATGTAAAGAGAAAGAGAGTAAGAAAGGGACTCCCCTAGGGTTTACTCTTCTTCCGAAGAGTCTTGTTGTGCATTGTCATCCTCGCTGTCTTCTTCGTCCACGTACTCATCCCATTGAGCGGCCTGTGAAGACTGCTCCCATGGGATCATGCTCTGGAATTGCGACATGTCGTATCCAGCCGCCGCCCATTGGAAACGCATGTTGTCCTCGTTGCCTCGCAGATTCTCATCAATATGCTTGTGGCAGAGGCGGAACTCTTGCCTAGTCGCCCTGTTTTCTCTCTGCATTTGGCGAAGGAGCTGGAGGACTACATTCCCAGAGTCGACTGGTGCTGGGGTGTCGGGGACGTCCTGGCTCTCAGGCTGAGGATCTACTGCTGGTGCGGATGGTCCCGCACGGAGGGCACGTGCGCGTGCCCTGTTCCTCCTTTGAATTGCCTGCATATCTCGACTACCGGAACCACACAACTATTCAATATATTTTTCAGTCATAATCGTACCTGGTGGAAGTGTTTCCTCATGGTCTTCAATGGGGACACCAGCTTGACGGCAGAGCATGGTGACCAATGAGGGGTACTAGTATCCCTTCGTGGCTTCTGAGGATTGTAAAATCCCCTTGAATAGAAGTTGGCCTACATTAATCTGGAGATGGGTCAGTATGGCATACATGAGGATTGCTGGTTCATGCCTGCACAGATTGTGATGAGTTACAGGCATTATAGAAAACACTACAAAATAAAACCAAGTTTTGGCAAATCGATCGAGAGTGTTCCGTTTGATGGAAACAAACTCGCCATTGTGCATCTCCCATTGTCCTGCTCCATCAGTTAAAACCTGTCTAATCTATTCGGATTTTTCAGCATTCAAGCCAGATCCTACCAATGCTGCATATTCATCAACGTCAGGGATAGGTAACTCAAAGAAGCGATTAAGTGTAACAGCGTCAAATCGGACCGTTTTACCACGTACGCGGACTTTACCCCCCTGATGGTCCGGTACTCTAGCGTAGAACTCGCGAACTACCGGAATAACCGCCGGGTCGCGAGGTTCGCAAAATGTGGTCCAACCCCTTCTAGCTACTTCAGCGGAGAGCCAATAATGATCATATCCTTCCGTGATACGGGGAATTCCTCTCTCAGAAATAAATTTTTTGTTTCGGGCAAGGGCCTCGGCGAGCCTTTGCTGGGCATTGGCTTGGAGGGTGCTCGATTCGGCCCTAGTGGCCGGAGCTTTACCCTTATCTCTAATTGGTTGCTCACTCGCATTCCTAAGTCCAGCATTCTTTGTTCGCACCATACTATGAGCTTGTTAACACGATGATCTAGGCGTGATGCTTGGAAAGAAGAGATGGAATGGTTTACCTGGATGAAGAGAGACGGTTGCGTCCGCTGAAGAGAGAGAGCCGGGGGACGCGTCCTTTGCAGAGGGAAAGTCGGTCGAGTGGCTTGTATGGTATTGTGATGGGCGTTAGCGGCACCGGGAGAGACGTGACCGAGCGGAAGAAAAGAGTGAATTAGGGTTAGGGTAAAAAAAATTTGCACGATTGACGCCCTTTTATAGGAACGACGGTTGATCAGACGCGTCCTTCGTGTTGGATGGACGCGTCCGTCGGCCTACTGTGGAGAGACAGACGCGTCTCTCATGTTGGATGGACGCGTCCGTCATGCTCCTGGATTGGCTTTGTGGAGACGGACGCGTCTCTCATGTGAGGCGGACGCGTCTGTCTCGCTACTGTGCTTTAGACTTCTAGGTCGGACGCGTCCGTCATGCTTCTGAGCTTCACATCCATGGCGCACGCGTCTCTCCTTGGCTCGGACGCGTCCCTCCTTGACTTGGACGCATCCCTCACCTGTAAATAATCCTTTAGCCATTAAATAACTTGGAGATAGTAGAATCACTTAAATAACCTAAAATTTATGAAATTACTTCAGCTAGTTGCACATTTTGCTCTCCTAAAACGGGCCTTTTAGCTCTACTTTCGTAGAGTCGTCAGAGGTTAAGAATGATATTACACTATTATCCTTTTATTTATCTTATAATGTTTTCTTGCAACTTACGGACTTCATTTTAGTACCAACTCAAGACAAGCTCAACAAGATGAGTGTCTTATGAAAGGATGATCGTATGACGACAATGAGCTGTGTCTCCGTATAATCGTCAACGCCATCTTGTGATTTTTCATTGCTTAATAGACTGAACTACGATCGAGGTATAATTTTTGTTTAATCATTTCCACTTTGTTGTTAAATAAATGTAGCCTAATGCGCTATATAAATTGAATGAAAATGGACGTTAATATGAATTACATTAATATGAAGATTTTTTTAATGAGAATTTTTTAATTTCTTTTTTGTTGTTCTATAAAATACTCAAGATAAATAGATATAACGTTAATATGGAGATTCTTTTACTTCTTTTTTCCCCATTTTGTCCAACTTATAATCCCCCTTTCCCCTTGGTATTCATTTGTATTTACATCTTGGACGTTCATGCATTCGTAATTTAACCAATTCCCTGAGCGAACACCGTGGGTTGTATTTCCTAGCTTGAAGACTTTAGAAATCGGTTGTATGAATAATAATGAGATGATATGGGATAATTCAATTGATGGGGATTCTTCCCACAATCTAAATTCACTTTCGGCTCGAAAAATGCAATAAATTAGTGAACATTGTTCCTTCTTGTATTTTAGGACAGCTTTGGAGGATGGAAAGTTTGAAAATAAGGCTTCGTTTGTTTTGCAAAAAATAACGTTTAGGAAAATATTTTTCAAATTTTTCATTCGATTCACGTAAAATAAATGAGTTAAGAAAAATATTTTTCACCCATAAAGAAACATCTTCAAAAGTGGGGAAGATAATTTCCTCTTTTATAAAAGCGAAAACAATTTTCCCTCATTTTCCTCCCTCCATTTCTTCACATTCCTTATATTTTTAATTATTTTTTATTTTTCTATTCTATTCTTTTTATGTTAGAATTTTTTATTGTTTATTTTCGTTCTTACTATGCCGGTTGTCAGTGACAACTGGCCACAAGCGAGGTCGAGCTCACTTGCCTCACTTATTAGCCAGTGCAGAGCTTCTTATGACTTTTAAATTGATTAGTGAGAATTAAATAAGGAACTCCCATCACTCTAATAGAAAATTAATAGAAAATTCCAAATAAAGATTAGAAGTATGCTTATTTTCTTAAATAAGGATCTCAAGTTAATTTTGTCATTTTTATTAAGTGGAATAGTCAAAATTTAGATGTCAAAACGGATCTTTTCGGCCCATTTTATTTTTGCTTAGGTATGATTATACATGAATAGCCTAAATAATGAACTCCCATCACCATAATAGAAAATTACTTTATATGCAACCTAATCTAATCTTTTGAGTTTCTCTTGCTTTTATTAACGTAATTAAGCACCCGAAGACTAAATGACCGTGACTAAAGCATGCGTATGCGTAATTTAAATATTACTAAATGACATGCATGATAAATAGTAATTCTTTTGATGCAACAATCAACTAGACATTATTTAAAAGAGATATTAACCTTTTTTTTTTATAGGTTTTTCTTTGTCTCATGAATACAAAATTAAATCCCTTAAAAGACCATGTGAAGCCATGACTTATATGTGATTTAGTATATGACCTAATCTTACATACATCAGTAGATTACTATAAGTTCCTAAGTTAAATAGTGACGTGCATGCTATATGATCCCTAATTAAATGCAATTTTACATGCAATACTACTCACTTCAAATAAAAATTAGAATCCCAATGACACATCATATCCTAAACGGCATGCAACGTGCATTAATTAAGAGAAATAGAGTGGCGAAAGAAGTTTCAAGTTCGTAAGGGAGCAGCTACGTGGGTTTTCATGATTTGTTTCACAAAAAGGTAAATAAAGTGCAATGCGAGCTGAGATAATTGTGTTCTGATAAAATTCGATCTTTACTCATTTTTCATTTTAAAATTTAAGATTAAGAAGATGTTTCCAAATTACAGTGAATTGGGGGAAATGAAAATTGATTCATCTATTGATTGTCTAGGGAAATGTGGAGGTAACCGTGTAGCGAACGGAAGTGCCACATATGTGTGATACTTATCCTTAACTTGCAACAAGGCCTTTTTTGGGTGAAACTCGAAAGAACAAAATCATGCGAGGTCTAACCCAAAGCGAGTAATATCGTTGGCAAGTAGGACTTGGGCGTGACACTCTGTGCCACTTAAATTGTCCCAAATTGCTATACACTTTCCACATAATTTTTTAGGAAATAATCGACTATTGTGGACTTAATAGTAATATTTTTCGTCAAAAAGTGCAACACGATTTAATTATAAAATAAAAAATCGACCAAAAAATATTATAGAATTTAAAACTCGGTCCAAATCCAATCAATACGACTGAGCCATATCATTAAGTCATCAACCAACTCTCCCAATAAAAAAGAAAGAGAGAGGGACGTCAAATAGAATTCTAGAACAATGAAAAGCCAACAGGACCTCACGGCTATACTTTTGACCATGGAATCATTTGACGGATCAAAAACATGTGGAAGTCATTTTCCTTTTTTTACTACATTCGCAAAGGAGGACTCATTGGAAAAAGGGTAAAGATGTTCTGAGAAAGTTTTCTCAGGTGGAGCAAAAGAAAAATTTAAAACTTGTCTAAAAAATATAAATTAGTGGATAGTCTTGATTTCCCAGGTCCCGTTGAGTCATCGAGATAAAAAAAAGTCCGACAACATTGGATTAAAAGCTTATGTAATTTCTTATTCATTAAAAGAAATTAACTAAAAAAGAGATGAGAAAACTCTATATTTAATATGTGCAGCAACCATTGCCATGGTCGTGTGCCACTATCGAAGAACAACCCCAAAGATGGAGGTGGATTTCGTCAATCCGGAGCTCATTTGTATTGATTTTTTTTCCATGTAGCATAGACAACTGTTGCAACCTGCCATAACCTCTCTTGAGAGTCCAGCAAATCTAGAGATATTACCATAAGTCAATGGCATAGATTCTCCCAAGTCCTACCTCACGTGATGTTGGATTTCATTTTCGTGATTAGCAACCTAAATGTTACTAAGAGTCGCCACTGGGGTTGACTAGAAATCAATCGAGACATGGGAGTGTTATCTTGATTCCTGCACAATCAGAGTTTCTAAATTTAGGGATTTGTTTATGCTAACTAGATAATTAACGCCCTTTCAGTACCTAACGAGTTAATATTCCTTAAGGTGATCACACATTCTACATATCATTTTAAGCTTACCAAGTATCTAATCAGTGTTAGATGATCATGCATACTATTTTTCTGTCATCTTGTGCAATTACTTATTTATCCTTAATCTAGCATCTAGGAAAATGATTGATAGGCAATTTTTCAAAAGACAGTACTATAAAAAGCACTCAATCAGGTAACATATATTGAATATTAGACTAGAATGTATTCATGCAAATCAAATCTATAATGCTGATATTTAAAGGAAAACAACTCCGATACGTGGATTGAGTATATAAAAATGGATTGGATTGGACATCGGTCTTCAATTACTAAGTTTCAATGGGCTACCATCTCCATGGGTGTCACTATCGACCGCCGCATTGCAGTTTGATTCAAGCATTGGAATATGCACTCACTCAAATTAGATAATTAGTGAAGTTTAGTAAAAAATGAGCATTTTAAATTAAACTCTAATCACCTTGCTAATTTATCCATTGAGACATGCAATACATAAAAAATTATTTAGACATTTATACATTAAGTTAAAATTAAGTCATGCAAATTAAATAGGAAAAATAATCAATAATTACGCACATAAAAGTCTAATTAAATAATATAGGCAAATAAAGGCATTCCCTACCTTTTTTGCATTATATATTTTTATTTTTTAAAATAATTTTTTATTGTTAAATTTATTTTAGTAATAAAACGGGTCTACATTGAATTGAGCCATAGGACCCGACTTGGACAAGGCAGAACCCAAGTCCTCTTAAGGACTAAACCTTTAAGCCCAGACGAGGCCTCTTGTCCGAATTAGGCCAAATTTTGGAGAGAATAACGTGCGTGCAGTGATAGAGTGGACAAGGGAAGTGCACTATCAGTGCACTTGAGAGTGGAGAGAGAGAATGTGATGACGAGGCCTTTCGTCTGGACTGGACCCAATTTCAAGTTTCTTGCCCTAAACTAGTTCCTCCCTTCTGATATTCTTAACGCTACGAGTTCGTTCTTGATACAGCCATGCACCTAACACTTCGGTGTTCATTTTGTTTTCAGGCCTCAACTTAGCAAAAACCATATTATCGTGAGTTAAGGACATTAATCTTTTCATTATTTCTCATGCTGCATCCTCGTAACTTGCTATCCTTTTTTGGCTCTCTCCATAAAGATGTCAACAAAGTCTTCTATTTTACAAGCTTCACTTGATATCTATTTAACATGGGAGAAAATGCCTAACTTCGGGCAGGTTGATCCGATCTGTTTATAGCTTTGTATTTTATGGTTCGAATGCTTCTCAACATCAACACCCTCCTCAACTATGTCACCTTTTATATCTTCTCCAAGTTGGGAGACTCACTTGAGTATGAAGTTATGTTAGGAATAGCAGTAATCCCTTTAGCTTTAATCATCATTAGGATCATCTTCCTACCAGAATCCCATAGTGGCTCATCATGCAGGGCCACCTAGGCGACGCCAAGCATGTCATCACAAGGATCATCAATTCCGAGAAGAAGGCTAGTCTACTGATCATTGAGATTAAGTAGGCTTCCGTCATTCTTTAAGGGTGTGACGAAGATATTGTCTAGGTCATCAGGGAAGGTAGGTGGCTAAATCTCTTCGAGACCACGTCCATCAAACACATGGTCTACTTGAGTGCTGGGATGTATTTGATCCGATAAATATTTAAAAATGAGACACATTTCCTCTATAGCCCCAAGATTTTCGAACTTATCACACAACTTGAAACTCTTCTTGTCCATAGCTATCGATTTTGTGAAGATAATTTTCATCTGTCCTTGCACTCAATGTGCACTATGAGTGCATGTTAAAGTCGAGAGAGAGAATGTATTGGCTGAGGAAGAGGAGAATTAGGCTAAAGAAATAAAAGGTACAATTGAGCTTGAAAAGGAAAGAAATAGAAGGCTAGCCCATGGGAAAAAAGCTAATTTTAGCATGCAAGTAGGTTAGTTCGATTCCTTTATTGCTTTTTGTTTTGGTGGTTCAGATGTTTCTCAACATCTGCACCCTCCTCGGCTACGTCACCTATTATGTCTTCTCTAATTAAGAATCTTGATCGGGTATTGAGTTATGTTAGGGACGACAGCAATCTCCTTAGCCTTGGTCCTTATTGGGATCATCTTCTTGCCAAAATTCTCTTGAAGGCTCATCATGTAGGGCCGCATAGGTGATGCCAAGTGCGTCATCATGGAGATCACTAATTCGGAGGAGGAGGTCAAATTACCGATTGCTAAGATTAAGGAAGCTATAGGCATCCCTCAAGAGTGTGACGAAGATAATATCTAGGTCATTAGAGAAGGCAGGTGGCTAGATTGCTTTGAGATCAAGTCCATCAGACACATGGTTTACTTGAGCGCTGGAATGTGTTTGATTCGACAAATATATGGAGGTGAGACACTTTTCTTCTATAACCCCAAGATTTTTTACCTGGTCACCTCCTCACACAACCTGAAGCTCCTTTTATTTATGGCTATTGATTTTGCGAAGATAATCTTCATGCGTAGACTGTGAGTGCACTCATGTGCACTCAATATGCACTATAGTTGCACATGAGGATGAAGAGGGAGAATGTGTAGGCTAAGGAAGAGGAGAATTGGGCCTAAGAAATAAAAGGCATAATTGAGCTTAAGAAGAAAAGAAATGAAAGGCCAGCCCATGGGAGAAAATGCCTAACTTAGCACACGGGAAGGCTCGTCCGATCGATTTATAGCTTTGTATTTTGATTGTTCGGATGCTTCTCAACATCGGTACCCTCATCGGCTATGTTGTCAATTTTGTCCGCCTGCAATTGAGAGACTCACTCAGGTATCGGGTTATGCACGGATTGATAGAACTTCCCTTAGCCTTGATCATCATTAGGGTAATCTTCAGCTAGAATCCTTTGGTGGCTCATCATTAGGATTATCTTCTTCTGCTTATAAATCTTAATGATGTGTTACTTGTTATAAGAAGTGGAATCTTATTTTTCTAGTTGGGAGAGAATTTTGACATAAATCCCACATGAAAATTCTGACCTTGGGTGGAGAGTGTAATTTCTATGTCTCTCCAGAGGGTGGGAGGAGGTTGGAAAGAAGCCGAGGCATGCACTTGCCTGCTTGAGTTCCAGTCCATATAAGTTGGAAGACGATAAGTTGTCTCATTCTAAATAAATAGAGCCCGTCGAAGATGTTGAATGCTAACCAGCGTTGTAAAACAGTGGCAAGTTGGTTTGTTTTAAAGAAATAGAGTCCGCCAAAGATGTTGAAGGCAGACCTGTGTTGGAAGACGGCAGTGAGTTACTCATGGCCATGAAATAAAGGCCACCCGAGAGGTCGAAGGTGAATTGATGTTGGGAGACGGCGAGCTGGCTCTTGGAGAAATAGAGGTTGCAAGAGATATCTTGGTTGCCACTTCTTAGGTCGAAGACGACGCTTATGGTGAGTTCCTTCGTTGTCTTATATTATATCTTCTCTAAGTTGAGAGACTCATTTGAGTATCGGGTTATCTTAGAGACGACACTAATCTCCTTAGCCTTAATTATCATTAGGATCATCTTCTTGCCAAAATCTCCTGGTGGCTCATCAGGCAAGGCCGTTAGGTGATGGCAAGTGCATTATCGTAGGGATCAATGATTTGGAGGAGGCCAAACTACTGATTGTCAAGATTAAGAAAGCTATTGATATCCCTCAAGAGTGTGATGAAGATAATGTTCAGGTCACCAGGGAAGGCAAGTGGCTAGATCTCTTCGAGATTAGGTCAGTCAGACACAAGATCTACTTGAGCACTATGATGTATTTGGTTTGACAGATATATGGAAGAGAGACACTTTTTCTCCACAATCTAAGATTTTCGACCCTGTCACCTTCTCGCACAACTTGAAGCTTCTCTTGTCTCTAGCTATCAATTTTGCGAAGATAATCTTCATGCATTAGTTATGAGTACACTTACGTGCACTTAAAGCGCATTATGAGTGCACGTGAGAGTAGAGAGAGAATGTGTAAGATGAGGAAGAGGAAAATTAGGACAAAGAAATAAAAGGCACAATTGAGTTCGAAAATAAATGAAATGGAAGGTTAACTCACAGGGAAAAAGGCCCAACTTGGTACGTAGGAAGGTTGGTTTGATCCATTTATTGCTTTTTTTATTTTGATGGTTCAGATGTTCTCAATATCGATACCTTTTTTTGACTACGTCACCTATCATTAGGATTATCTTTAATTAGAATCCTTTGGTGGCTAATTATGTACAGCCGCCTAGGCGACGCGAAGTGCATCATTATAGGGATCACTGATTCCGAGAAGGAGGTTAGATTACTAATTGTCGAGATTAAAGAGACTATCGATATCTCTCATGATTATGACGAAAATAAAATTACAGTCACCAGGAAAGGCAGGTGGCTTAATTTTTTGTAGGTGATCTTCTAGACAAGAACTTCGACTAAATTCATACGAAGAATATATCAGCTATTTTGATGGTATTATCTATTTGTTCTCTATACGTGACTAGTTGTCACATAGATATTTGGATAAAAACCATGGTATCTATCCATCATAATATTACGGGTGGGACTGAAACTATGTTAAAGTTGCATTGTAAGTCCAAGAATAGAGATTTGGGACTCCATAATGTGGTGGGCGACAGCTCCAATGTATTCTCGTTTTCTTTTGCGGCTTATCATGGCCTGATCAGTTCAAGTGGTTCGACATATACGTGCAAAGCAAGGAGCAGGAGTTTTACATCTTTTGTAGGTGGATAATCTTGCCCAATGGTCTTTCTAGGCTTAATGAACATGGAACGGAGATTGCAAAAACTTGTTATCCTTAGAATGGTCATTGATAGTTAGGTGGTGATCTTTCAGATGAATATCTATTCTCTCTTTTCTTATGGACTCGTAGAGATATATGAAAAGATCTAGGAAAATGCCTTCTTGCAATAATTGAACTATCAACAAGTTCCAAGCTGTTTGGGTGAGTACATTGACCTACTATTATGGGATGCTAAAAAAATGAATGTTGAGACCATTACTCGAATTACTTCACTGTTCGTTATACTATTTTGTTGGTTATCTTCCTTAACTTTGTGGGATTAACTATTCACAAGGTAACTGAAAAGATGTCTTTTCTTCTACTTATAAACCATAATCATGCATTACCTGTTACAAGAAGTCGAATTTTATTTCTTTAGTGGGGAGAGCATTCTGACATAAGTTTCACATGAAAATTCTAACATTGGGTGAGAGTGTAATTTTCATATGTCTCTCCAGAGGGTGGGAAGAGGTTGGAAAGACATTGGGGTGTGCACTTGCCTACTTAAGTTTTGGTCCATATAAGTTGGAAGACGATAAGTTGGCTCATTCTGAAGAAATAGAGCCCGTCGAAGATGTTAAAGGTGAACCTGCGTTGAAAAACGACGGCGAGTTGGTTTGTTTTAAAGAAATAGAGGCTGCTAAAGATGTTGAAGGTAAACTTGTATTGGAAAAAGGCGGTGAGTTGGCTCATCCCAATGAAATAGAGGCCACCTGAGAGGTCGAAGGTGAACTGATGTTGGGGGACGGCGAGTTGGCTCTTGGGGAAATAGAGGTTGCTGGAGATATCTTCGGTGCCGTTACATAAGTCGAAGACAACGCTTATGGTGAGTTTCTCCATTGTCCTATATCCGAAGGAGCACCTGGCCCTCCTTAGCTACATTACCTATTATATCATCCCTAAGTTGAGAGACTCACTTGGGTATCGGGTTATATTAGGGACGACAATAATCTCCTTAGCCTTAATCATCATTGGGATCATCTTCTTGCTAGAATCTCTTGGTGGCTCATCAGGCAAGGCCGTTAGGTGATGCCAAGTGCATTATCGTAGGGATCAATGATTTGGAGGAGGCCAGACTACTAATTACCAAGATTAAGGAGGCTATTGACATCTCTCAAGAGTGTGATAAAGATAATGTTCAGGTTACCAGGGAAGGCAAGTGGCTAGATCTCTTCGAGATCAGGTCAGTCAGACACAAGGTCTACTTGAGCGCTATGATGTATTTGGTTTGACAGATATCTAGAGGAGAGATACTTTTCCTCCACAACCTAAGATTTTTGACCCCGTCACCTCATCGCACAACTTGAAGCTTCTCTTGTCTATAGCTATCAATTTTGTGAAGATAATCTTCATGTGTTGGCTGTGAGTACACTCATGTGCACTTAACGTGCACTATGAGTGCACATGAGAGTGTAAAGAGAGAATGTGTAAGATGAGGAATAGGAAAATTGGGACAAAGAAATAAAGGGTACAATTAAGCTCAAAAAGGAAAGAAATGGAAGGTCAACTCAAGGGAGAAAAGGCCCAACTTGGTACGCAGATAGGCTAGTCCGATCCACTAATTGCTTTTTTTTATTTTGGTGGTCCAGATGTTCTCAACATCGGCACCCTTTTTGGCTCCGTCACCTATTATTAGGATTATCTCCGGCTAGAATCCTTTGGTGGCTCATCATGCAGGGTCGCCTAGGCGATACTAAGTTCTTCATTATAGGGATCACTAATTCCAATAAAGAGGCTAGATTACTGATTATCAAAATTAAGGAGACTGTCCGAATCTCTCTAAATAGTGTGACGAAAATAATGTCACAACCACTAGGAAAGGTAAGTGACTTAGTTTTTTGTAGGTGATCTTCTAGATAAGAACTTTGACTAAATTCATACGATGAATATATCAGCTATTTTGATGGTCTTATCTATTTATTCTCTATCCGTGACTAGTTGTCATGCAAGTATTTGGATGGAAACCACGGTATCTATCCATCATAATATTACGGGTGGGACGGAACCTATGTTAAAGTTGCATTGTAAATTCAAGAACAAAGATTTGGGGCTCCATAATGTGGTAGGCGACAGCCCTTATGTATTCTCGTTTTCTTTTGCGGCTTATCATGGCCTGATCAGCTCAAGTGGTACGACATATATGTGCAAACCAGAGAGTATGAGTTTTACACCTTCTATAGGTGGATAATCTTGCCCAATGGTCCTTTTAGGCTTAATGAACATGGAGTGAAGATTGCGAAAACTTGTTACCCTTGGGGTGGTCATTGATAGTTAGGTGATGATCTTTCAGATGAATATTTTCTCTTTTCTTGTGGACTCGTAGAGATATATGAAAAAGTCTAGGAAAATGCCTTCTTCAAGTAGTTGAACTATCGACAAGTTCCAAGCTATTTGGGCGAGTACATTGACCAATTATTATGGGATGCTAGAAAGATGAATGTTGGACCATTACTCAAATTACTTCAGTGTCAGTTGCACTATTCTATCGGTTTTTTCCTAAACTTTGTGGGATTAGCTTTTCACAAGGTAATCGAAAAGATGTCTTTTCTTCTGCTTATAAACCGTAATCATGCATTACTTGTTATAAGAAGTCGAATCTTATTTCTTTAGTAGGGAGAACATTTTGACATAAATTCCACATGAAAATTCTGACATTGGGTGGAGAGTGTAATTTCCATAGGTCTCTCCAGGGGGTGGGAGGAGGTTAGAAAGAAGCTAGGGCGCACACTTGCCTGCTTGAGTTCTAGTCCATACAAGCTGGAAGACGATAAGTTGGCTCATTCTGAAGAAATAGAGCATGCCGAAGATGTTGAAGGCTAACATGTGTTGAAAAATGGTGGCGAGTTGGTTTGTTTTAAATAAATAGAGGCTACTAAAGATGTCAAAGGCGAACCTATGTTTGAAGACGACGGCGAGTTGGCTCATGCCCATGAAATAGAGGCCACCCAAGAGGTCGAAGGTGAACTGATGTTGAGAGACGGTGAGTTGGCTCTTGGAGAAATAGAGGTTGCAGGAGATATCTTGGGTATTGCTACTTAGGTCAAAGATGACGATTATGGTGAGTTCCTCCATCGTTTTCTATCCGAAGGAGAACCTGACCCTCTTCAGCTACATTGCCTATTATATCATCTCTAAGTTGAGAGACTCACTTAGATATTGGGTTATATTAGGGAAAACAACAATCTCCTTAGCCTTAATCATCACTGGGATCATCTTCTTGCCAAAATCCCCTGGTGGCTCATCAGGCAAGGCCGCTTAGGCGTCGCGAAGTGCATCATCATAGGGATCAATGATTTGGACGAGGCCAGACTACTGATTGCCAAGATTAAGGAGACTATTAGCATCTCTCAAAAGTGTGATGAAGAAAATGTCCAGGTCACTAGGGAAGGTAAGCAGCTAGATCTCTTCGAGATCAGGTCAGTCAAACACATGGTCTACTTAAGCGCTAGGATGCATTTGGTCTGACAGATATTTGGAGAGACACTTTTCCTCCACAACCTAAGATTTTTGACCTCGTCACCTCTTCACACAACTTAAAGTTTCTCTTGTCTATTGCTATCAATTTTGCAAAGATAATCTTAATATGTTGGCTGTGAGTACGCTCATGTGCACTGAACGTGTACTATGAGTGCACATGAGAGTGGAGAGAGAGAATGTGCAAGATGAGGAAGAGGAAAATTGGGACAAAGAAATAAAAGGTACAATTGAACTTGAAAAGGAAAGAAATAGAGGGTCAACTCAAGAGAGAAAAGGCCCAACTTGGTACGCAAGCAGGTTGGTCCGATCAATTTATTTATTTTTATTTTGGTGGTTCAGACGTTCTCAACATCGACACCCTTTTTCGCTACGTTGCCAATCATTAGGATCATCTTTAGCTAGAATCCCTTGGTGGCTCATCATGAAGAGCCGCCTACGCGAAGCCAAATGCGTCATTGCAAAGATCACTGATCCTGAGAAGGAGGCTAGATTACTAATTGTCAAGATTAAGGAGACTATTGGTATTCCTCAAAAGTGTGACAAAAATAATGTCATAGTCACCAAGAAAGGTAGGTGGCTTAATTTTTTGTAGGTGATCTTCTGGACAAGAACTCCCAGTGAATTTATACGATGAATATATAAGCTATTTTAATGGTTTTATCTATATGTTCTCTATCCGTGACTAGTTATCACACAAGTATTTGAATGGAAACCACAGTAGCTATCCATCATAATATTACGGATGAGACTGAAACCATGTTAAAGTTGCATTGTAAACCCAAGAACAAAAATTTGGGACTCCATAATGTGATGGGCAACCGTCCCTATATATTCTCGTTTTCTTTTTCGGCTTATCATGGCCAAATTAGTTTAAGTGGTTCAACATATACGTGCAAAGTAGGGACCACGAGTTTTACATCTTTTGTAGGTGGATACTCATGCCCAGTGGTCCTCCTGGGCTTAATGAACAAGGAATGGAGAATGCGAAAGCTTGTTATCCTTGGAATGGTTATTGATAGTTAGATAGGGATCTTTCAGATGAATATATATTCTCTCTTTTTTGTGGACTCGTAGAGATATTTCAAAGGGTTTAGGAAATACCTTCTTGTAGCAAATGAACTATCGACAAGTTTCAAGTTGTTTGGATGAATAGATTGACCTATTATTTTGGGATGCTAGATAGATGAATGTTGAGACTAGTATTCAAATTACTTTACTGTCAGTTGTACTATTATGTCAGTTTTCTTTCTTAACTTTAACAAGATAATCTTCATGCGTTGGCTGTGAGTACACTCACGTGCACTTAACGTGCATTGTAAGTGCACGTGAGAGTAGAGAGAGAGAATGTGTAAGATGAAGAAGAGAAAAATTGGGTCAAAGAAATAAAAAGTACAATCGAGCTCTAAGAGGAAAGAAATGAAAAGTTAACTCAAGGGAGAAAAGGCCCAACTTAGTATGTAAGCAGATTGGCCCGATCTATTTATGGCTTTTTAATTTTGGTGGTTCAGATGTTTTCAACATCGACACTCTTTTTGACTACGTCACCTATCTTTAGGATTATCTTCAACTAGAATCCCTTAGTGCCTCATCATGTAGGGCCGTTGAGGCGACGCCAAGTGCGTTATTGTTGGGATCACTGAGTCAGAGAAGGAGGCTAGATTATTGATTGTCGAGATATAGGAGACTGTCGGTATCTCTCAAGAATGTGACTAAGATATTGTCACAGTCACCGGGCAAAGTAGGCGGCTTAATTTTTTGTAGGTGATCTTCTAGACAAGAACTCTGACTGAAATCATATGATGAACATATCATCTATTTTAATGATCTTGTAGATTTGTTCTCTATCCGTGACTAGTTGTCACGCAGGTATTTGTATGGAAACCACGGTATCTATCCATCGTTATTTTACCGGTGGGACTAAAACAATATTAAAGTTGCATTGTAAATTCAAGAACAAAGATTTAGGACTCCATAATGTGGTGGGCGATAGCCCCTATGTAATCTCGTTTTCTTTTACGGCTATTCATGGCTAGATCAGTTCAAGTGGTTTGACATGTACGTACAAAGCAGGGACCATGAGTTTTACAGCTTTTGTAGGTGGATAATCTTACCCAGTGGTCATTCTAGGCTTAATGAACATGGAACAAAGATTGCGAAAGCTCGTTATCCTTGAAATGGTCATTGATAGTTAGGTAGTGATCTTTCAGATGAATGTATATTCTCTCTTTTCTTGTGGACTCGTAGAGATATATGAAAAGGTCCAGGAAAATGCCTTCTTGTAGTAATTGAACTATCGACAAATTCCAAGTTATTTGGGTGAGTACATTGACCTATTATTATGGGATACTAGAATGATGAATGTAGAGACCAGTACTCAAATTACTTCACGTCAGTTGTACTATTCTGTCAGTTTTCTTCCTTAACTTTTCGAGATTAGTTTTTCACAAGGTAATCTTCATACGTTGGTTGTGAGTACACTCACAGCCAACGTATGAAGATTACACTCACAGCCAAAGTATGAAAATTGTATAATTGAGCTTGAAAAGGGAAGAAATGGAAGGTCAAGTCATGGGAGAAAAGGCCCAACTTGGTATGCACGTAGCCTGGTCCGATTTACTTATTGCTTTTTTTATTTTTGTGATTCAGATGTTCTCAACATCGTTACCCTTTTTTATTACGTCGCCCATCTTTAGTATCATCTTTAATTGGAATCCCTTGGTGGCTCATCATGTAGGGCCGCCTATGCGACGTCAAGTACGTCTTTGCAGGGATCACTGATTCCGAGAAAGAGGGTAGATTATTGATTGTTGAGATTAAGGAGACTGTCGACATCTCTCAAGAGTGTGACGAAGATAATGTCACAGTCACCAGGAAAGGAATGCGGCTTAATTTTTTGGAAGTGATCTTCCAGATAAGAACTCTGACTGAATTCATACGATGAATATATCAGCTATTTTGATGGTCTTGTCTATTTATTCTCTATCCATGACTAGTTGTCAGGCTGGTATTTAGATGGAAACCACGGTATCTATCTATCATAATATTGCGGGTGGTACTGAAACTATATTAAAGTGGCATTGTAAACTCAAGAACAAGGATTTGGTATTCCATAATGTGGTGAGCGACAGCCCATATGTATTCTCATTTTCTTTTCCGGCTTATGATGGCCTGATCAGTTCAAGTGGTTCGACATATACGTGCAAAGCAGGAACCATGAGTTTTATACCTTTTGTAGGTGGATAATGTTGCCCAGTAATCCTTCTAGGCTTAATGAACATAGAATGAAGATTGCAAAAACTTGTTATCCTTAGAATGGTAATTGACAGTTAGGTAATGATCTTTCAGATGAATGTATGTGTTCTTTTTTCTTGTGGACTTGTAGAGATATATGAAAAGTTCTTAGAAAATGCCTTTTTGTAGCAATTGAACTATTGACAAGTTCCAAGCTGTTTGGGTGAGTACATTAACCTATTATTGTGGGATGCTGGAGAGATGAATGTTGAGACGATTACTCAAATTACTTCACTGTCAGTTGTACTATTCTGCCTATTTTGTCTCTTAACTTTGTTGGATTAGCTTTTCACAAGGAAATCTTAATACATTGGCAGTGAGTACACTCACGTTCACTATGAGTGCACGTGAGTGTAGAGAGAGAAAAAATGTATAAGATGAGGAAGAGGAAAATTGGGACAATGAAATAAAAGGTACAGTTGTGCTCGAAATGAAAAGAAATGGAAGGTCAACTCACGGGAGAAAAGGCTCAACTTGGTACGCAGGCAGGGTAGTCCGATTCATTTATTACTTTTTTTATTTTGGTGGTTCAGATGTTCTCAACATCGGTACCATTTTTTACTACGTTACCTATCATTAGGATCATCTTCAGCTAGAATCGCTTAGTGGCTCATCATGTGGGCCGCCTACGCGATGCCAAGTGCGTTAGTGCAAGGATCATTGATTTTGAGAAGGAGCCTAGATTAATGATTGTCGAGATTAAGGAGACTGTCGGCATCTTTCAAGAGTGTGATGAAGATAATGTCACAGTTACCACAAAAGGTAGGCGGCTTAAATTTTTGTAGGTGATCTTTTAGAGAAAAACTTCGACTGAATTCGTATAATGAATATATCGGCTATTTTAATGGTCTCGTCTATTTGTTCTCTATCTGTGACTAGTTGTCACGATGGAATTTGGATGGAAACCACGGTATCTATCCATCATAATATTGCAGATGGGATTGAAATTATGTAAAAGTTGTATTGTACATTCAAGAACAAAGATTTGAGACTCCATAATATGGTGGGCAATAGCCCCTATGTGTTCTCGTTTTCTTTTACGGCTTATCATGACCTGATTAATTCAAGTGGTTCGAAATATATGTGTAAAGCAGGAAGCAAGAGTTTTTTACCTTTTGTAGGTGGATAATCTTGACCAGTGGTCCTTCTAAGCTTATTGAACACGGAACGGATATTTCAAATGCTTGTTATCCTTGGAATGGTCGCTGATAGTTAGGTAGTGATCTTTCAGACGAATCTATATTCTCCCTTTCCTAGTTGACTCGTAGAGATATATGAAAAGGTCTAGGAAAATGCCTTCTTGCAGCAATTGAACTATCGACAAGTTCTAAGTTGTTTGGGTGAGTACAACGACCTATTAGTATGGGACGATAGAAAGATGAATGTAGAGGCTATTACTTAAATTACTTCACTATTAGTTGTATTATTCTGTTAGTTTTCTTCTTTAACTTTGCGGGATTAGCTTTTCATAAGGTAATCTTCATGCGTTGGCAGTGAGTACACTCGCGTACACTTAACGTGTATTATGAGTGCACCTGAGAGTGGAGAGAGAGAATGTGTAAGATGTGAAAGAGGAAAATTGGGACAAAGAAAAAAATAGTACAATTGAGCTCGAAAAGAAAAGAAATGGAAGGTCAACTGACGGGAGAAAAAGCCCAACTTGGTACAAAGGTAGGCTGGTCCGATTTATTTATTGCTTTTTCATTTTGGTGGTTCTGATGTTCTAAACATCAACGCCATTTTTGACTACGTTGCCTATCATTAGGATAATCTTTAGCTAGAATCCCTTGGTGGCTCATCATATAGGGCTGCCTAAGCGATGCCAAGTGCGTCATTGCGAGGATCATTGATTCTGAGACGGAGGCTAGATTACTGATTAACGAGATTAAGGAGACTGTCGGCATCTCTCAAGAGTGTGATGAAGATAATGTCACAGTCATTTGGAAAGGCAGTCGACTTAATTTTTTGTAGGCGATCTTCTAGACAAGAACTCCAACTGAATTCATACGATGAATATATCAGCTATTGTTATGGTCTTGTCTATTTATTCTCTATCCGTGACTAATTGTCACACTCGTATTTGAATAAGAACCACAGTATCTATCCATCATAATATTACGTGTGGAACTGAAATGACACTAAAGTTGCATTGTAAATCCAAGTGCAAAGATTTACTACTCCGTAATGTGGTGGATGACAGCTCCTATGTATTCTCGTTTTCTTTTGCGGCTTATCATGGCCTGATCAGTTTAAGTAGTTCGACATATACATGCAAAGTAAGCATCAGGAGTTTCACAACTTTTGAAGGTGGATAATGATGCCCAGTGGTCCGTCTAGGCTTAATGAACACGGAACGGAGACTGTGAACGCTTGTTATCCTTGGAATGTTCATTGATAGTTAGGTAGTGATCTTTCAGATGAATGTTTATTCTGTCTTTTATTGTGGACTCGTAGAGATATGTGAAATGGTCTAGGAAAATGCCTTCTTGTAGCAATTGAACTATCGATATGTTCCAACCTGTTTGGGTGAGTACATTGACCTATTATTATGGGATGCTAAAAAGATGAATGTCGAGACCATTACTCATGTTACTTCACTGTCAGTTGCACTATTCTGTTAGTTTTCTTCCTTAACTTTGCTAGATTAGCTTTTCACAAGAAAATCTTCATACGTTGGTTGTGAGTACACTTACGTGCACTTAACGTGCACTATGAGTGCACGTGAGAGTGGAGAGAGAGAATGTATAAGATGAGAAAGACGAAAATTGGGACAAAGAAATAAAAGGTAGAGTTGAGCTCGAAATGGAAAGAATTGGAAGGTCAACTCACGAGATAAACGCCTAACTTGGTATGCAGGCAGGCTAGTCCGATCTACTCATTTCTTTTTTATTTTGGTGGTTCAAATGTTCTCAACACCATCATTCTTTTTTACTAAGTCGCCTATCATTAGCATCATCTTCAGCTAGAATCCCTTGGTGGCTTATTATGTAGGGCCGCCTATGCGAGGCCAAGTGCACCATTGCGGGGATCATTGATTTTGAGAAGGGGGCTAGATTACTGATTGCCAAGATTAAAGAGACTGTCAAAATCTCTCAAGAGTGTGATGAAGATAACTTCATAGCCATTAGGAAAGTTAGCCTGCTTAATTTTTTGTAGTTGATCTTCTAGACAAGAACTCCGACTGAATTTATACGATAAATATATCAGCGATTTTAATGGTCTTATCTACTTATTCTCTATCTGTGACTAGTTGTTACGCTGGTATTTCAATGGAAACCATGGTATCTATCCATCATAATATTACGGGCGGGACATAAACTTTATTTTATGAATGCATGAATGACTATACTGTATGCAATGCATGAAATTATTCTAGAATGCAATAACATGAATTAAATGCAAGACTAAAGTATGACATATATGACATGGCAAGAATGATGACGTGCAAGGATGACATGGCATAGATTGACCTAGCAAAGATGATGTGGTAAAGATGACATGACGTAGATGACGTGGCAAGTATGACATGGCAAGGCTAACGTGGCATAAATGACATGATATAAATGAAGTGACGTGGCAAGTGTGGCATGGCATAAATGATGTGGTACAGATAATATGGCATGGATGATTTTTTTTAATTTTCGGATGAATTTATTTCCTAAAATAGAACTATGTCAAAACAATGTTTATCTTGTATATTTTAGAGTTTAAATTGGCCTAAACCCTAATATATTAAAGATAGATTATTTTAGACATGAAATTCTATTTGGGCATGTAATTTCTATTCTAAAATGCAATCTAACCTAAATATTTCACAAATATATATATATATATATATATGCAATTATCTATATGATGCTATTTTTTAAGATATGCAATTTTTCAAATATGGAAATGAATGAATGCAAATCTTTTATAATTTTCAAGATTTTATCATGCGACAGATATATTCTAAAAAAAAAACTGAAACAAGCAATTCAAGTCAAAATAGGAAAGTGAAAATGTCAATCAATTCAATCAAGAAAAGTGGATATATCAATCAAGTTTGAAATATTTCTCAAATATTTAAGCTAATCTTTAATCCGTAATCCTACGGTTAACGATTAAACTTAAATCCTTGCCTAATCGAGTATTCCATCAATAATCTTAAAGATGGACTTTCTCGATTATGCGGCAAGTTGCGGATTAGGAAAGGAAATTTCCCTAATCAAATCTGATTTTTTTTTGAAAAAAAAGATATCCACTTTTGATGCAAATATGCTCAATATATGCAAAATATGATGTGCAAATATGGCAAATAGGCAAGTGTATATTCAATTTAGGACAGGAAATTTGCCTAATATTTCGAGATCGCACTTTCCTATTCGAACTTCGAAACTTATCGACCAAGCTTGGAAGTTTCGAACACTTGGATGAGGACGTGCTTGGCGTGAAAATTCGGTGGCTGATCACGCACGGGTTGCTTGGACTCCTCAGATGAACAGCAGGCTTCGTTGGGACCCTCTCTTCTCGGCGCAGCAGCGATGACTCTAATGGGTCTCGAACGGCAAGTGAGTAGCGCCAAAGAAACTGCAATCACAATGAAGAAAAAAGAGAAAACTTTGTCGTTGGAATTCCTCGGTTGATGCTGGTCATTCATGGACTTTCTTTTTTTCCTTTCCTGGTCTTTTCTTCTTTGGCCCTTTGTGTAAAACGTGAATATTTTTTGTCTCCACCTTTTGACTTCTCTTGTTCCCTTCACGTACTCTTCTCCTTGGTGCAGAATCGTGGCTGTCCCTTGGACGTCCCTGTGATGGAGACGTATCCACCGAGAGGAGAAAAGAAGCCTCCCTCTCTCTTTCAGCCCCTCGTAGAATCTCACAAACAGAACTTTTTCTCTCAAGCCGTATCTGACAATTGTGTGGCCTCCCTGGAGCACGGATGAAAACCATCGAGAAGACCTCTCTCTCGTGTTTGCTCTTTTTTATTGTGGCCGTCCCCCTTTTTGTGAATGTCCATAACATATGTATATATAGGCGTGAGATTAGGTTTTCTTGCTCATATATCTTTCCTATTTTAATTCAAAAGATATATTCCGATATCTCCAATAATCTCCGATATTATCAAATCAATTTGCTCATTTGTCCTTTAAGATTTGAAATATGATAATATCCAGATTAATTGCCCCCCAAACCAATATTTCGGAAAGAAATTAATCTTTTCTGTCGCCGGTGGTCGGATAAAATGCAATGCAGAAAATTAGATATGCTATGCATGAAGAATTATTTTTTTTGTGAGAACTAATTCTCATTTTTATGCAAAATAATAAAAAAAACAAAATCAAAATTTAGGTGTCAACAGCTGCCCCTCTTTGAGTGGAGGCTCGCAGAGGTTTTGCTCAAAGACCAAGTTGAACCTAAATTTTGCCAATGCAAATGAAATTGATGATGATTTTTGTGGGAGTTTTAATCCCATTTTCTATGCAAATGAAATGACACATGATATGCAAAACTGTAAATAACATGTGTTAAGACTTCTATCTTTCAAGAAAATGGATTAGAGAAACCTGCACATGGATCGCACATGAAACATTGGTCTTACTAGACATCTCATAATGCTAACAATTCCCTTGATTTCCAAGCTTCTTCTTGTTGATGCAAGGAACTCAAGGTACTGTGGCCTATCTTTTGTCTCTTGGGACCACCATCGTTTCAGCAGGTCACCATGAGTCGATAGAATGCTTTTCGAGATCACGAGAGCAGGTCGATCGTGAGTCGGTAAAACTTTTCTTGGGACCACCATCGTTTTAATGGGTTGCCATGAGCTGGAAAATGTCTCTCGAGACCACCATCGTTTTAGCGGGTCTTCGTGATTTGGTAAAATTTCTCTTGGGACCACCATCGTTTTAGCGGGTCTTCGTGAGTCAGTAAAATTTCTCTTGGGACCACCATCGTTTTAGCGGGTCGCCATAAACTGAGAATGTCTCTCGAGACCACTATCGTTTTAGCGGGTCTTCGTGAGTCAGTAAAATTTCTCTTGACCACCATCGTTTTAGCGGGTCCCATGAGCTGATAATATCTCTCGAGACCACCATCGTTTTAGCGGGTCTTCGTGAGTTGGTAAAATTTCTCTTGGGACCACCATCGTTTTAGCGGGTCACCGTAAATTGAGAATGTCTCAAAAAGGAGTGCGTCAAGCGAATCTCATCAACCTGAACACAAAAAGGGATGTATCACACGAATCTCATCAGTGTGAATACAAAAATGGATATGTCATGAACACATCAAGGTGCATCTTATCAATGCAAACACGGAAAGTGTATCATACAAATCTCATCAGTATGAACACAGAAAGGGGGTGAGCCACACGAATCTTATCAGTGTGAACACCAAAAGGGGAGTGCATCTGAGATGAGACAAAACAAATGCATAAGAGTGTGCGCTTGAGATGAGTCAAGTCAATACACAGGATGTAATGTGAACTTAGGTCAATAGAGCCACTGAAATGTCCTTGAGGGATAATTGGAAAACGTACCTGGTTTTTCTGGACAACGATCAAGGAATAGACAGGTTGACTGTATCACACTTGCTTATTCACTTGAAATAGAATTAAAATGATCATGTGCATAAAATCAATGTAAATGCAACATCATATGCCAGTAAAAACTCTTTTGCTTGCTTGCATTACAAAGCTTCACTGGGGAATTCTATCAATAAGGAAACCTGCATGATCCTTTTGATAATTTTGATCACATTAAATGAGAAACCTTCAGTCAGAAAGGACTTTCACTCACTCTCTTGAAAAAAAGCTTTTTGAACCCGACCATTGATAGGGGTATGAAAATCACTCAGAACTGTCATCATCATGTTTGACAAGGGTCTGGGTATTCTCGCAATCAGTATGACCAGACCAATCCGAGAGGTCTTTGTAGGGATTGTAATTCGGGCTCGGTCAAAGGCTTAGCAAAGGGGACTCATTTGAGAGTCATTTTGGCTTTGAAATGAAATGATATCTTCAACTGCATCGGGTTTACAAGTCAGAAATCCTGCAAAGATGAGATAGAAAAAACTTGCTTGCACTTTTTCAAGCAATATTTATAAGCATATAAAACCCTACGTTAACTCAAGTGCCATAATCTGAAGAGACTTCGATAAGGGTTGTAACGTAGGTCTAGGTAGGCTTGAAATGAATGGCCTTTTAATGACAAGTGGGTATATCATGAATCGTGGGAATTGGTGATCATCCAGTCTTCATGTTTTTGCTCTGGCAATTGTTTCACAAGCAAACCTTCAAATGGTCTCTTTTATTTGAGGAATACTTTTGCATATCGACTCTGTTTTTGTTGAAGCCTCTCTCTTTCATTTTTCATTTTTCATTTTTCTTCTCCTCTTTTTTTTTTGAGAGAGATTTTTTTTTGAGAAATTTTTCTTGACTCTCTTCCCTTTTTTTTTAGATACAGAGAATTTTTCTTGAGAGAGAGCTTCGCTTGATGGAGTCTTTTTTTTTCTTTTTTTTCTTTTTCACCCCCTTTTTTTTGGACTCTTCCCTGAACTTCCAATTGCCCGAAGTTTCTTTGAACTTTAGTTATCTCAACACTTTGAGATGAACTCTTTGATTTTCCATAGGGATGATCACCAATTAGGTTATGAAATGGGTTCACCACTCAAATTAGGTAAGCAAAGGGTATGGTGTGTGGGGATATAGAAAGAAAATGCTCTTCGTCATGTCTAAGGTACTTGAGCTAACACAAAATTTACATATAATAAATATACTCGAAGATTGATGCAAGTGAAAGCAAGAAAATTCTAATCATTTGAACTTTCTGGTAATTGCCCCAGTGTGGGGTTGTTTCTGACAGGGGTAAGAAATGAATCCTCCGTACAAAAGGGTCAAACAAAAGATAACCTGCAGTGTGTATGATAGAAGAAATAAACGCCTCTCATCACTTTGATCGTCCTACTTTTCGCGAGATAACCCTTTACCTTGTCAGCATGGAAACTTCACTCAATTCGCATTGCGAAATAATATGCTGGACATGTATGGAAATGGTGTGCCTTTCATCGTCCTGATGTTCCTCATTCAATATGATCATTCTCATAGAATGGAACAGATTGCCTGATCAGGACTCTTCCTCATTGAAGATTAGCAATACAGACAAAACCATGCAAGAAATTTTGCAATATATGAATACCTATGAAAAATGTAGCAATGACTTACGTAGCTTCATGAAAAACTCATGCATATTCTTAAGAAATGAACTATGCAAGCATGTTTAAATCTACAAGAAAACTTTCAGGAATGGGGGATTGTAGATTGCCCATGCATATGCAAATGGATTTAGCAAGTTTGAGAGCTTAACCCTTAGATTGGGAAAGACTCTGTTCCTGACTTTTGCCCCTGCAGAAAGAGAAATGTGTGTGAAATAAATCAGGTAAGGACTTGAGATGCTTTAGGTATCTGTTGGAGACAACTGTCACGTCAGTCATATGCCCCTGTAAGAAGAACAACTAAGCATTATCTTTAAAATGGCATGATACAAAAAGATATACTCCCTTTTCCAAGTTTTTGTTCACTGTCATTTTGACCCATCTGCTGTCAGAGTAGGCCACATTGGGCGGCCAAAGCTTTGTAGAGATCTAGGGTTGCCTCCCAGGTATGAAAAATAACAAGAATTTGATTTCAGGTTTTGGCAAACATTCCATCCGACACTTGCCCTTGCAAGAAGGAAAATAATGTGTCATTTTCAGAATTGGTGAAAATTGAATGGGGATATTGCCCTTTAGATTGAGCATCCTTTTCTTCGCTTTCCATCAACTGATACGGTATGCTCGTGGTTGAAGTGTGAATCAATCTTCCATTGGCCAACAACCTAATGTATAAGCTGGTAAGGGATCAACCAGGTCTTCTAGCTTAACTGTGAGCTACGCGGTCCAAAACTCATGTAAAGATTATGCAGAGAGTGGCCTTCTCGACCAGGTCCGAAATCGTAATGTGACGCATTCCTCAAGAGAGTGGCCTTCTCGACCACAATGGAAATCGCAGAACTTGCCTAAGTCGAAATTACAGGTGTTCTCGATCCAAGGAAAAGCTTGTTCTCGCTGAAACAATCCCTTCTTCAAGAGTATCGGCCATATGATGGACATTGCCGTGGGGAGTAAAGTAAATTCTCTTCCTTTTAGCACTGGAGGTTCATCACATGGAAGTTGGCCATATTCACCGAAGTATTCAGTTATGTCGAATTCTTGGGGAAGAGGAATAAGATAGCCGGTATCGATGAAATCTTGAATACGGCATCTCAACTGATAACAATCATTTAAAGAGTGGCCAACTTCCCCAAAGTGGAAGTCACAAGTCTTGTGGGGGTCGTAATTGACCAGATCTTTGGGATTAGGGAATCTATGTTCCCATTGGAACAACCCACGCTTTAGCAAAATGGCCCAAATCTCAGGCACTGGCAATGGAAGGGGAGTGAATTGCTTTGCCCTTTGGATGAGTGGTTGATCCTGAGTTGCTCGACTTTGATGAGGTATGAAACAACGATTGGTGTTGGGCACCTGGAGAGGTTGAATTGCCTTGGGTTAATGCTCAAAAAAATGAACAACACGTGCCATGGCATCAATTGTTTCATCCACTACAACATTCCAGGTGTGCATTTTGTCTTGAAGTTCCTCAATCTTCTGTTTCATAATGACGACAATTTCAACTTTGTCAGTCATCTTCTTTAATCTTGGTCGGGTAAGATAAGAGTCTGGTTAAAGATCCGTGATAAGCTACCTTAATTGCAAGGTAAATTTCCCTAATTTGAACTTGCACGAACTTGCGACTCCAGTCAAGCACTTCTGGATTAATTTGGCTTCGAAATTTTGCGCGTTGAAGAGGCGAATCAGCAACAAGTTTCTTCGATGCAGCAGTAGTCTCCTTCGTACAGCAAGTTGTAGAGCTTGACAGGGGAGTTGGTGTTGAAGTCAGCAACAACGGACGGCTTCTCGGGGCAGTGAATCAGCAGAGGAGTCTTCGGCTGCAGAGTCAAATTCTCGGTGCAGTAGAGGAGTCGTTGAAACCGAACAGCAAAGGGACAGCAGGAGGGGGAGCTTTTTTTGGTTTCGCTCAACAACGGCAAGAAAGGGGATCACACAGCACCAAACAGCAACCAAAGCCGAAATCACTCTTGCCTCACGAGTGTTCTCCCAAGTTTCTCTGAATTTTTTGTCTCCCAGAGTTTTCTCTTTTCTGACGTGAATAAAGGTCTCTTTTATAGGCACAAGAGGATTGAGTTCCAAGACAAAACTGAATATACATGCACGATCCCTTTCCTCTTTTTTTTTTAATCTTTGATTATGAGAATATATCCTTTCCTATCGGCCCAACCCTCCGACTTCGCAAACAAATCTCAACTTTCCTCAGTAAAGATCATTACAACCCTTGGTCCAGACTTCCTGCATAATTAAATCCTGCTCGGGCCCGAATGCAAAAAAAATAAAAATGCAATGCATGAACATTTATTATTATTTTTGTGAGAATTAATTCTCATTTTTGTGCAATATATAAAGAAAGAAAAATCAAAATTTAGGTGTCAATAGCAGGTGGCTAAATCTCTTCTAGACCAGGTCCTTTAGATTCATGGTTTACTTGAATGATGTGATGTATTTGGTCTAAAAGATTTCTAGACGTGAGATAATTTTCCTTTGTAGTGTCAAGATTTTTGATCTCATCACCTCTTCGCACAACCTGAAGCTTCTCTTGTCCAGAGCTATTGATTTTGTGAAGACAATCTTCATGATAATCCTAATCTTACTCCTTGATTAGGTTGGGTGATGGCTATTGCTGCTGTTTAGCATGGGGGGGCTAATCGTTTCGATGGTTTCCCTTGGAACTTGTCTCACCGTCATTGAGCTTAGAGAGTTGAGTGGGTGAGCCACATGTGTAAGCATCTTTACTATTTTACGTGGCTTTCCACTCCATAGCAACGGAGTCAATCATAGCCATTTATAGCTTGGAGATTTTCTCGTTGAGGTTGCATTCGCACGAGTGTGTAATCAGTATTGCCGTGAGCCAAGTGGCGAATGGAGCATTGTCGATGCAGTTTACATCGCTGTACCAAGCAATCACCTTTGGTAGGGTGGCCTTCTCCTTCACAAGGATCACATTGCTAGCATGGGTGGCATTCTATGTATACCTACCCGAGACAAGGGAGAGGACAATGGAGGACATGTGATATCTGTTTGGGAGTGGAAGGAATTGGAGGTCAGCGGCAATTAAGAAGGAGACACAAAGGCTAGGAATAGCTAGGGACGGGTAGCACCACAAAATCCCATAATGGCTCATCAAGCAAGGCCGCCTAGGTGACGCCAAGCGCATCATCGTGGGGATCACTGATTTAGAGGAGGCTAGACTACTGATCACCAAGATTAAGAAGACAATCAATATCTTTCTAGAGTATGATGAAGATAATATCCAGGTCATCAGGGAAGGAGGCTAGACTATTGACTGTTGAGATTAAAGAAGCTACCGATAACCCTCAAGAGTGTGGTAAAAATAATGTCCAGGTCACTAGCGAAGGCAGGTGGCTAGATCTCTTCGAGATGAGGTCCGTCAAATACATAGTCTACTTAAGCGCTAGGATGTAGTTGGTCCAACAGATATTTGTAAGAGAGATATTTTTCCTCTACAACCCCAAGATTTTCGAACTCGTTATCTCCTCGCTTAACTTGAAGCTTATCTTGTTCATAGCTATTAATTTTGAGAAGATAATCTTCATGCGTGGGCCAAGTGCACTCAACGTGCACTATGAGTGCACGTGAGACTGTAGAGAAAGAATGTGTGAGATAACGAAGAGGAAAATTGGGACAAAGAAATAACAAGTACAAATGGGCTTGAAAAGGAAAGAAAAAGTGGGCTAGCCCACTGGAGAAAAGGCTGTCATGACCTAAAAATGAGCTTCTCAGGTTAATTGATTATCAGGTTAATTATTTTATTAACCTGACTCGGACTCTCCCAAGTCCATACCAAATCACAACTTATGGTTCAATATTTAACATGCAAAGATTTTCAATAGGAGTCGCTACTAATCATTTTTTGATAGGTCGATCAGAAACCTAAGTAAATTAGCGAAAGAACTAAATCACTTCTATGAACTAGAGATTAAGGGCGCATATGGTAACGCTCCATAAAAAGTGTTTCTGTTCCCAAAGTGTTCCGAGAACACTTTGGGAACAGAAACGCGTATGGTAAAAAAGTGATCCAAAAGTGTTCCGAGAACACTTTTGAGAAACCAAAACACTTTTGGAGTAGAAATGAGAAATAAAAAAAAAACTTGCTTTTGTGTTCCCGGAACACTTTCTAGAAACACAATTGAAACATTTTTTTGAAAACAATTGGGAACACTTTCTTGAAAGTAATTAAAGAATAAAATAATTAAAATAAAAATAATTTTTTTGGAAAAATAAAAAATAAGAAAGATTAAAAATTGAAATAATAAAAATAAATAATCAAATAAATTAATTTAAACTAAAATGATTAAAAATAAAAAATAATTTTTTCGAAATAATAAGAATAAAAATAAAAATTGAAATAATTAAAGAATAAAAAATATTTTTTTGAAAAATAAAAAAATAAAAAGGATTAAAAATCGTAATAATTAAAATAAGTAATCAAAAAAATTTAAATTAAAATAAATGATTAAAAATAAAAAAATAATTTTTTGAAATAATAAAAATTAATTAAATTAATTAAAAATAAAAATATAAAAATATATTTTTTTTTCAAAAAAATAGACAATAAAATTAATTTTTTCGAGAAAAATAAATAATAAAAAATAAAAAAATTAAATTTTCCAAAAAATAAATAATTAAAAATAAAAAAATAAAAAAATATTCTAAATAAAAAAATTAATTGGGAAATTGAATCATTTACAAAGGGTATTTTTTTATTAAACGGCATTTACATCAAAGTTGTATCCAAATGTACTTTTCAATTACAGTTTATCAAACAGTATTTGCATTCAATTATGTAATTATATATTTATCTACTTGGAATCATTTATGTATGACTCATAATTATAATTTTTCCTATCTATGGAAGACATATTTCATGTTCTCATTGCTCTATTTGTCTTCTCTTTCATTTTTTTTATTGTTGATCTCATCCATATTGAAAAATTTAGGAATAGAATTAAATAAAAAAAATTAGGAATATAATATTTTTTTGCAATTAATAAACACGTTTTTGTTCTTTTTTTTGTTCCAAGTACAAAAACTTTATACAGTTATCAAACGCGTTTCTGTTCCTTTTTTGTTCCGAGAACAGAAACTTTATGCAATTACCAAACGCATTTCTGTTCCTAGAAATCGTTGTCGGGAATAGAAATATAAAAAAGTGTTTATATTCCAAAAGTTGTTTCGGGAACAGAAACATTACCATACGCACCCTAAGAGTTTAGAGGCTTGATTACGCTAGATTACTCTAACGCCTTTTTCGTATCACAAACTTTCATGAAAAATCATTACATTAATTGATTTTTAAGCTAAGTCACTAACAAAGGTTATCATGCAGGTGCACAATCAATTAATAGGAACATCCAATAATCAAGATAATCAAGGGAGCATGCGCTACACAAGGAATTATTTTTTTTTATTTTCTTTTTATTTATGAATGCATGAATGACTATACTATATGCGATACATGAAATTATTTTAGGATGCAATGACATAAATTAAATGCAAGACTAAAATGCAACCTACATGACATGGCAAGAATGATGACGTGCAAGAATGATGTGGCAAAGATGACATGGCATAGATGACGTGGTAAATATGACGTGGTATAAATGACGTGGTAATGATAACATGGCATGGGTGATTTTTTTAATTTTCGGATGAATTTATTTCCTAAAATAAACTATGTCAAAACAAAGTTTATCTTGTATATTTTAGAGTTTAAATTGGCCTAAATCCTAATATGTTGAAGATAGATTATTTTAGACATAAAATTCTATTTAAGCATGCAATTTCTATCATAAATGCAATCTAACCTAAATATTTTACAAAAAAGATTAGATATGCAAATTTCTAATTGATTCTATTTTTAAAAGATATGCAACTTTCAAATATGGAAATGAATGAATGCATTTTTTAGAATTTTTTAATATTACATCATGCAACAGATATATTCTAAAATATAGCAATCAAACAATTCAAATCAAATTGGGAAAGTGAATATGCCAATCAATTCAATCAAGAAAGTAGATATATCAATCAAGTTTTTGAGATATTTCACGAATATTTAAGTTAATCTTTAATCCGTAATCCTACAATTAACGATAAAACTTAAATCATTGCCTAATCGAGCTTAAGGGAAAAGCGTCCCCCCGACATCATCGTGTGTTTGCTGCGTTTGTGGTTCAACTGTTGCAGAGAAAGCCGAAATGACCAAGTTGACCCTGATTCCAAGTGTCTGGAGCAACGGCCAGGTCAGCGGCTGACATGGCTCCTCGTTGGCTGCTATATGTACGACATCCATATGTTTCAGTCTCATTTTCCAATTTTTTGCATAAAAACATTTTTCACGTAAAGCACCAAAAAAAAAAAATGCACTCTGTCCATGATGTCCTTTAAATGAATTCCTGTTTTTTTAACAAAAAAATAAATTCCTATTTCAGAAAATGTTAAATAAGCACCTTTTTTTAAAACGAGATCTACAATTTTCATGTTAATGATGGATAAATTAAACATCACATTGCATAACCAAAGGTTCTTTAAACGATTTTAAATTATAAAGCAGTTCTAAAAAATTTTGTTTTTTTAAAGTAAGATTTTCCGCAAACAAATAATAAAAAAAAGGATAATTACCAGGCAAATCTAAAACTGATCAATTTCGTGCACTTAAGCCTCGCAGCTTTATTTCATGTCATGTTGTAAAACTTGTAATTTTAATGTCCTTCAAGTCCTTCCTTTCTGCTAACAAAAAGACTGAATTAGACCTTCCTTTCTGCTAACAAAAGGACTCAATTAAACCTAAAGTTATAAGGTAAAATACTCAAATGCATCAAAACAGAAATTCCTAGAACTTAACTAAACGAAATTGACCAAGAGCAGCATCCCATGATCATTGACATGACTAGACAGCATGACAAATAGGTCTTACAAATTAAAGAACATGCTCCACCAAAAGAAGAGGCACAAAAATCCATCGACCCGTGCTTACCTATGAACAAGAATAACTGCTCCAACACCATGGAGAATTCATTAGGGCTGTACATGCTCTTTCCTACTTCGTTCTGTAAATTTGAAAATTAATTTCGCGCGACAACAGGTCATGGTACAAAATGATCAGAAAAGCCAGAGGAGGTTTTTTCCTTTCACGGTCTTCCCCCGGAAACCATCCTTTCACATGCTTACCGACACAAATCTCCCTCCGCTCAGAGGGAATTTGCCAGATACACGCCGTCGAAAAGCGCCTTATGATCAGAGAAATGAGGAAGCGAGAACTTAACTTCTTAGAGAGAGGGTTTACTCATCTTCTCGAAGCTGCCCAAACTAAGCGAGCAAGAGCATAACTTCTTAAGCGGGGGGGGTATCACACTAATTGGAAAGATACAAAACGTTAGATTGCTAAAGGATTTCTGATGCGTGATCCATTTGGTCTTATTGAAGAAACAAGTATCATAAAGATCTGTTTAGAATCTCAACGCACTATAATAATAAAAAACGATTGTGTAGATATCGATCATATGATAGTCCTACTAACATCAACTGAGCATCTATTTCTTCTTTCCTTGCTCCTAACTAGTTGTGCGGGAGGTGTTTCGGGGGGGCGAGAAGGCATACCTCGAGATCCTTAATAATTTTGGCCCAATGGAGTTGACTCTCTCAGCTCACTTTAGATCCAAAGAACGATGCTCTCAGAGTCCAATTGATAAAAGATAATTTGGGTATCATCGGCACGATGTTATTCTTTCGTGGCTAGTTCAAGTTCATAAATTCAACATATATTCACATAAAAGGTGCAAAGATCACTGCGGCGAGAGAGTCTCTAGGGAGTGTTGACATTTGCTGCCCATAGAATCCTCCCACACGAACTAACCACGGTTCCTCCTTGGGAAGAGGAGTCACATGTGCATCGAGCATTGAAGACGGGTTACATCTGCTCTCTAACGGGGTTCTTACTCAGGATCGCGTCGCATGTAATTACATCATGAAATAGCATGAAACCTAATCCATTTGAAAGGTACGATGTAATAAATTTATAAATGGATAAAATCCATACCAAATCAGTAGATTCAAAATTAAGATAAAATATCGCATGGATTCGCGTGATAGAGACGAATTATTTTGAACCTCGAATCAAAACGAATCGTGAGTAGAAATTGAGAATCATAAGATATTTGTAACAAATGCGGATGCAACGTACGTGACGTTCGCCTCTCCTTGGTTCGGCCCTGTATATTCGCCGAGAAGCTCGAAGCAGTTCGTTTGGGACGATCGATATTTTAGGAACAGATCACTGATGGAAGGAAAGATTAATTTCTTCAGAAGCAATTCTGGCGACGTCGACGAACGAGTCACCCTGCTCGACTCCTCGTTTTTCGATCGCTGAAGCTAATAAGTCCTCTTCCTTTTTTGGATGCTGGTTCAATTGATAGCACTACTGGCTTCTCCGTCCTTCTCTGAATAAGATGAAGGAGAGGTTTCTGTGAGGTTTTGGTTCTTTATTTCATCGTCTTTCTGAGGCGGTCGATCGTCGCGGATTGCTGTCCGGAATTGTCTCGCGGCCGCGCTTGACTATCCGGCTTGGCTTTTGCTCTCTCCAGCGACATCACCGGAGAAGAAATCGTAACTGACGAGGAAAAATCTCTTGGCGAAACAACCTCTGTTCGATTTTGTTATTTTAAGTTCCTCAGAACTCTACTTCTCCTTCCTGTTCATCATCATCGTCATCGCAGTTCATCGACTTGGAAGCCGTGTCGACATCTCCCTGTTCAGCCCTCTTTCTCTAATCTGAGAGCTTCAAGTGCTGATTTCATCGGCTGAACGCGCGCATTCACTTTGAGCAAAGGTACGATTAGGTTTTGCTTGCATATACGAAGAAATAGGTAAAGAAATAAGGCTGCGAATATCGTAAACTGGCATTCTGTGAGCTTACTTTGATGATCTGCGTCCATTCTTTGTTGGTTGAAACGGGCTGGGACGAGCCGTACTTGAAAGTCGACTCCTGAGTCCTTTGGCCGAGAATCCTTCCGCCTATTTGTTTAATTGCACGAACCAAGTCTGCATAGAGCGGCCTCTGATTTTGACTTGTTCCAAATTTATATCTACGTACATGATCATCAATAGTGATTTTCCTCCTATCCTGTTATTGCCGAGGCCAAATCCAAGTGTGCTTTTGCTGCTACGTGTCTTGTATTCATTACTTCCATATCATGTTAAACCTGAATCCATGCATGAGTTGACGTTTAGGCTTGAACGAAAGAGGAAGCATGATTAAGGATTAGTTTTGTAGTTTGGACTCTGGAGATGTTGTCTGGTCCATTTGGATTAAGACTTGTGAGTTGAATTGGAAACGAATGTCATGTGCTTGTGAAACCGTTCAAGTGACATTGCATAATTGAGGAATTTCCTCTTGAATCTGATCACATGGACACGTAACATCTTCAAATCATGATTGGTAGTTTCAATTTACCCTTGTCTGTCTTGCTTTCTGAGATTTGGATATATAGCCGAGAGTAATGCCGGTTTTTCCTGTGTTTTGTTCTTTGTGTTCCTTTCGATATTTGGTGTTGGTCAATGGTGAACTCTGTGATTTTCAGTCTAATATAGATTGTTGTTGAAGCTTTGGTTGTTCTGGTATTAATGGACATTGATAAGTTTATGTTATGGTGTGGATGAGGAGAACCGAATGGGGAGAAGACGATCATTTGAGAAAAATGGTGAAGGATGATGACAGAGTGGGCTCATTTTCGTTTGGAAAGATTTGGGTCTACCTCCAAGTGTTGGGCTTTAGTTGTAGTTTGGTTAGCTGGGCCTACCTTAGTTAAATGGGTTCGGGTTTAATTTTTTTGGGCCGGTTTTGAATTTTGTGAAGTAGTCTGGGTTCAATTAAGTGGGCTTCTTGCAGGACCCTAATGGGCCTATGGCCCAATCTGTGGAGGCCCGTGTTTTGTCCTTAGTTGAAACTGGCTCAACAACCCAAACACAGAGCCCATTTTGAATAAGAAAATTTTTAGAAATTATAAAATTATTAAGAAAATTACGAAAAGATTAATAATATATGCATTGATTGATAGGGAGTGCATTCTAGATAACCTAGCATGCTAGCACTTGATATTGACCTTATCAAACAAATGTTCTTGTAGCAATATTTAACTTGCAAAAAAATATTATTATGCAACAACATCTCTGAAACACAATGCCTATGAGCTTGATTGGCCCACTATCTAACCTGGCATCAGCATAACATTTTATCACTGATCACAAGCTTTTAGAAAATTACAGCTTGCATATGTAGCTGTAAAAGGAATTAAATCACTAGCACAAATCTTACAAAGTAAGGATGTTAGACTGGAGCTAGCTTCCTGTTCAAAGAAACTTAACAAGAAATAGCACACATCAAGTAGTCTAAGCCTAAAAGGAAGAGGGACCAACCATTTTATGAACACCATCTTGCGCTATAGCTCTGACAAGATCAGTCTCCGTTACCTTTAAAATAGAAAAAAGCTGTTTTTGAAATCACAAACGAAAGAAGAAACCAATGAGGACGTGATTAATAATTGGACATGTGGCATGGACTCCTTTCACAAACTAAGCAAATCACCCTTTAAGTAGCAATGTTCTTACTGGATCTCAGATAGGAAAGGGAATGGGAAACAACATGAGCTCTAGACATTATGTTTAGAGTGAGATCGGCTTCATGTACTTTACCAAAAGTTGAATGAGTATCCATCATCTTTTCCCATTTTCTCTTGTAAATTCCATAATAAAGTGTACTCCGAAATAAATACAGATCTTTGTCATTTTAAGCCATGTAATACGTTTCAATTTCTTGTTAGATTTACCAATTAACAATAAGACTTGGTGTGATGTTGGGTCTTTAATGACTATGCTTTTGGTTGACTAGGTTTTATAGCAACTACATGTAAATCTCATCCAATAAACAGTATCAAAATAAATAAAGCCAAATTGAGCAAGGAAATGCAACATAACCTTCTGCATCTATTGCACTAGTAGTTGGTGGGACTGTTGTTGGCTATTGCAAATATTGTCTATAATAATTTTGTGCTAAAACCCACTTGGCTTTTGGGGTAAAATCTTTTAATTGTCTTGATTATCTTTCTTCTTGAACTTTTTAACTGCTAATAGTCTATTGTCTTTTATGGGTGTAAAGTTCTATTTTTTTTTATATATAACATAGGGTAGACAAAATGTGCATAATACCTTCCATAGGTTCCAATTCTTGGGGTGTCTCCATGAAAGGATGTAATTGATCAGCCGGCCATAGAGCTTGTATTATATGTTACATCAAACATATAAGGCTTTGAGGTGGCTAACTTTGTCTCTAATAAGGCCTCTTGCTTATTGGCCGGTCAAAGCTTTGTGGCCATTGAGCAGTGTGTCTCGAGTGCATAAATGCACGAAAGATGCTTGTGATCTGCACACAAGAAACATGGGCTTGTTAGTCTCGCTATCTTCATCTGCTCTTTTTTTTTTCAATGAAAGGTTTAGCATGAGAATCTAGTATGGTATACTAGTCAATATAAGCTAGTAATGACTCGCATTGCCTTGACTTTGTTTTAACTAATTGCAGTTGTTGTTTGTTTGGATAGTATTCTTCCAATACTAGCCTTGCTAGATTTTATTTGAAATTAAGATCTTAGAGGTTCTATTCTTCTTTCTTTTGCAATGCAAGGATTGTTTCGATGCTTTAGGAATACGAGAAATTTTCTTTATCTCGAGAGATAATATTCTTGTTCTTACTCAAAAGTTATGTTTTCAAGTGTTTTGTGAAAATGGCTAGTCTGCATTTGAGTGATTATGAAAAGTAAATGATAGTCACTCAAATTCAGTTTTACTATTTTGACACAACAGTTGGCAACATGACTTTTGAGAAACAATAAAAATATTATCTTGCATAGGGAGGACTTCTTGTGTCCTAAGCATTGGAACTTGTGTTGCGGACGAAAGGAGAGTAGCATGAGCCTGCAGACCTTAATTTCAAGTACCTTCTAGAGGAGCTAGCTAGTGTGGGAGAATTTTATCCAAATAAGCAACAAGTGCAGGTGTTAAAATAGTGTCAAGGCAATGCAAGTCATTACTAGTTTAAAGTGATCTTAAATATAACAAACTAGATTCTCAGTACTCGGCAAAGATTTGGCTAGCCAGTGAGTAGAAGGCCTTATTTGATACTCACTTGGCCATTTCATATATTTATTTAAAATAAAGCCCACTTTCAACTCTATCTTAAGAAAATATTCTCACTTTAGATTTTTATTTAGATTTTTCCCATTCTCAAGAACGACGGACACCAACCGTTGCATTAGAAGGGCTCTCAATTTTACGTGGATGTCCATTGTTGCATTCCCGACCACGAACAGAGCACACACTTTGCTCTGAGCGAGTAAAGAGATGAGACTCCGCTCTGTTTTTATGGTTTCTCAGTTCTGAGACGGAGCTCCATCCGTGTGGTACAAACCTGTAGTCTCGTTTCCCTTCGAATCGCGGGCACAAGAAAGTTTTCTGAAGGGTGCTCTCTCTGTAACCAGACCGAAATCGAATGTTGCTCAATTCATGGGAGGTTTTGTGATGCACTTGCAGGTCTTCTTTTGGAGTTGCATTCGATATCGATGGAGTCATTCTTTGGGGACGTGCTCCGATCGGAGGCTCTTCCCAGACTTTGCTATGATTGTACAATGATCACGGTAATTCACGTTTTCCTTATTGTCCTGTGCGTTCTTGTCTTCTTCTTCTTCTTCTTTTGTTTTGGGTTTCGAGGTTTTTGTCTTTCATGTGGTTGTCATTACCGTTGTTCTGCAGGAGTTTTGAAGGTTCCCTTTGTGTTCTGGACTAACGGTGAGCCAGAACTGGTTGCTTCTAGATGAATAACGTCTTTGGCTTGAGGGGCTCTTTCTGATCATTTTTATGCTTTGGCTGAATCCGTGGGCACGCTGGACAAGTTGTTTGTTATGCCTTTCATTAGTTTGACATCGCATCTTTGTGTCGACTCGTTAACATTTACAGTAGTGAAAACTCGTGGTTCAATCATTGCCTTCAGCAGAATCATAATTGTGACTCTTAGGGCATTGGCACTATCCAAGTGGTTTTATGAGGAAGAGTAGGGTAAACCCCTAAACATTGCAATGTGCTTATACATCATATCAATCCTAATGGAAAACCGTTTCATGTTGTCCGATAGGAGGTGGTAGTCTGGAGTCTACACGAGCACTTCAACTGATTCAGCTTCTGGGAGTGAACATTTTACCTGGTCGGGTATAGTTTCTGAGTGGCCTTGTGGAACGGACTCGTTATTCTAACATCTATATGTCGACCATGGTATGACTGATGGAGTCCTTGCCACAGTTTGCTTTCTTTATGCTATCCTTTTGCAGGTGCTGCAGGGTCATTCTCCTTTCAGAAATCTGTTGAATAGGTACGAAATTACGAAGTGGTTTCACGAAAGCAATCTGTAGTCCTAATTCAAACTAGTGCTTTGGAAGTTTTACACTTGCGTAATTGATGGTTTTATACTTGCGTGCCCATATCTGCAACTGCATTTCGGTGATCCTGTTAATGAAGTAACTTTACAAACTATGCTTGAAAATATTTTTGGACAAAAAATGCTCTTGTTCCAGTTACCATGAAAAATGAAATCACGTATTTGCGATCTATGATCGAAGGTAAATTTTGTTTCAATAAAAAAAAATTGATTTTATAACTTCTTATGCATAGGGGATCATTTACTCACACTCGAAATTAAGATTTCTATTTCCAAGATCATAATTCTTGCTGATGTCCTCGGCATGATGCTCTTCTTTTTGCAGCGTGTCATGGCTATAACTCAGATCATTGTTTCGACATGTATGCGTATGGAAAAGGGACAGATCAACGCACCGAGTGTCTCTGGAATGTTTGATATTTATTTACGTTCCATGGAATCCTCCCACAAAACTGATATGGTTCCGAGCTCTCTCGCCTGGTGATGGACATGTAACGTCCCTTTATCACCACAAGACAAGTATACGATGATCATGGCAGAATTTAGGGGGAAGGAAGGTTCGGCAGCGGCGGTTTTTAGCGCGATTTGAAAGCGGTGGAGAAGGGTTTACATAGGCAACGATAATAAAACTTCAAATACACACTAAGCATATCATGGTAGCGGTCATGTGCATTATCATTCACAGTCGGTTTGTAAATTACAAATTTTTATCTATGTTGTTGAGAAGAACTAAAAAAAAAACAATGAAATAGCAGGAAACCTACATATTTGATATGTACAATCTAACAAGAGAATCAATAGTGGACCGATAAATATGTTAAGAGACAATATTGCGTATATTAATTTGCTGATAGATAGGCATTATTTCAATCTCGAATTAAATCAAACCATAAGTTGGAATTCATAAAGATATTAATAACAATGTTCGTAAAGGGTAAAACAAGGCCTGGAAATAATGACAATCAAATGCGTGTGATGTCTATCAAATCGTTTAAGTAGTGATTGAGAAGAAACATTTAAACATTCTACAGAGTTGATTACCCTAGAATGTGACGAAGTTTTCTGAAATTCAATGGAACGGACCGGAAAAAGTCCTTATTCCTTACGGAGGACCTCTCTAGAGGATTCAAAAACCAATATTCGAATTTTTGGATAAGTAGAAATACACGAAATTTGGTACTGTGTATCGTAAAATTTCAATAAATCCTGTCTTTCATGCATGGATCTTGCTGCGGTGTACAAGACAGAAATTCTTTCGTGCGACGTCAAAATGGAAATAACTAAAATAAAAAGTAACATGGCAATTCTTATCTCAAGACAAAAACGAACGAGAAATAAAAGGTAATACGGAAAAAAAAAAACAAGAGGGTATTGAAAAAAGTGATGTCTTCGTTTTCTCTCCTTTAACTAATGTGAAAGGTAACATATTCTCATCCCAGAGTAAAAAGGAACAAAAGTAAACGGTTACATGTCTATGGCAAGTTAGCGAAATCCGATACTTGATTGTGGGGTATAGATTGTAAGTAAAAAGTCATCCGGTTTCCTTGACAAATCGTGGAGTGCAGATTGCACCGTCGCTCTGGGCAAGCAGAGTAGCGGTGCAGTCAGCCAAGCATTTTCCAAGGAGAGTTCAACTGTTTTCATTTTCTGTCCTTTAGTTACTCAATGCACAAGATTTTATACTTGATTCGGAGCTGATCTGACATGGATATCCCGATGTAAAAAGGGAATAGTGTAAAAGGTAATATGGGGATTCTCATCCCAGAGTAAAAAGGAACAAAACGAAAAGGTTATAGGATTATACCAAGTTGGCAACATCTGAGATCCTCCATTCTTGATTGATGTTGAAATTGGAAAAAAACATATCACTCAACGATGCATTCATCAGCTAAGCTCTTGTTTATTTGTTCTTTGTTACAAACTAGTTGTGCAAGAGATGTTTGGGAAAGGACAGATGCTGGAATCAAGAATTATTTGCCAGCTGAAACAATTCTAATAGCTCATTGTACATCCAAGAATGATGATCTTGGTGTCCAACACATGACGAGCGAGTGGAAATTCTCATTTCAAACCCAATTTCTGGGCGACGACGTTGTTCTTTTGTAGCTTTTCATGGCTGCATCAATCTCACAAGTGTGATATATATATGATGATCATAGGGATGGAACAAAATGTGAACAGTGTTAGTGGAAGATCTCGCCTAAATGGTCCTTGTAGGTTTGTGAAAGCCACTAAAGACTACACTGGTTGTTATCCATGGAATCCTCCTATAGAATTGGGGAGGAAACCTCCCACATAAATGTACGGTTTTGGGGATGATGATTTTCTGAATTGATGCATTACAATTTAGACGGAATAAGAATCATGTTGCTAATATATATATATATATATATAAACATGTGCGTGCGTATGTCAATGTGTTTATTTCTTCTAATATACTCATCATTTAACTAATTTATGTTTTATTTATCTTTATAGTTGTCATGATAGTCGCGAGGTGAATCTAGAGGGGCTAATGGATTATTACGCAAGCTTGAATAACCTTCTTGTGAGGTGGTGCTTACGCCGCACACAAACTCTCCCAAGTCATTTCGATTGCAACTTGATTTTTCGTTTGTTATTGTTTGAATGTTAATTAAAGTTGCTCGTACCAAATTCTAGGCTTAGGGGCTAATTAAGACGCGAGACACCGCCTTTCCTTTGTGAATCACAGGTTTCTAATTCAGAGATTTGGTTATACCCATTATTTAGTACGTTTTATCTTTTAATAAAACGTTGTCTCATGCAAGTTTTTCTCCTCTTAGCCTAGGCATATAAATGGGGCCAATCGTAGCACTCAAGCAATAACATTAATCAATCAATAATCAAGACAGATAAAGAACCAGGGGAAAAGGAAAAGCCACCTAGGCCACATCAGGCAAACTTATATAAAGTCTAGTTATAAATGTTGCGCGAAGCAAGCGATTGAACAATAAAATAGATAGAATAAGAAAATAAGTCAGACACTAGATTTATATGGTTCGGTCATAAAAACCTACATGCACCGGGAGAGCAGTAATGAATTACACTATAGATTAAGTGATACAAAGAAATTATAAACCACGATCCTAACACTCCTCATTTATTTTATTATAATGAAAAAAAAACTTGAAAAAAATTAGGTAAATTTTTTTTTCTATTGAACATTTATCATTTATCCAATCAAAAGAAAGGACATTTATCAGTCAATTTTTCTATACCGATCTACCTCGGATCGCACCCTAGAGTCTATCCAAGAATTATCTAACATCTTACTTGAGGTTTAGGGGGTCGGCTTACCTTGATGAGGCTGATTCGAAGTCAAACGGGCGACGGAACAACAAACGGCCCGGCGGTGATCGGCGAAGCACGACGGCGGCACGGAATCCAGCAAAACCTAAGGAAACCAAGGTTATTCAAGGGCTAAACGGGGTGGTTCTCAAGCTGAAAATCAATATTTTCACATGAAAATGAGCTCTAGGGGTCGCTGGGGTCAACATATATCAACGTAGGCTATATTTCAAATTCAGGTAACAGAAAACTAGTTTGTTGACTGAAACACCGAAGCAGATTTGGAAGGCCAAACGACCTCAGATCGAAGTGATTCAAAGTTCTATGAACTCATCTCAGATAGGACCACAACATATCCAAAAATCACAAAAATCCAACGGTCCGATTTTCATCGGCGGCCAATTGAAATTGGCAGCAAAAAATTGGAACTAATAGAGAGAGAAAATCCGAAAATTTTAGAGAGAGAGAAGAGAAAGATTCTGGTGATAATTATGGAGGGGGGAGAGAGAGAGAATAGATTTATAGCTTTGAGCTCAATTATTTGAGTCACTATTCATCGAAAATGACATAAAATTGAACGAATTGACTGATTTTTGAGTTATTAGTGAATTTTCAAACTGATAAACCTTGGGCATCAATAATTTTTGGTCAAAGCTGGTCAAAATGGTCAAAAAGATGACCGATGAGACATTTCTGGAAATTTGTGAAATTTCAAGACTGGTAGGGGCTCCATTGATGCTGATTTGGCTCAATCACGATCAGAAAATAACTCGGAATACCACTGAACAAATTTTCTAGCTTCAGTAAAATTACTAATACTCTCTAGCAATGGATTCTAGCACAAGACGAGGACAAGATAGCAATTTTCAATTTTGCCCTTTTCTCGAGGCATTCCAATGCCACGCTGCCAATTCAAGCCTTTCGAGGCGACATCAAATTTCAATTGCGATATTCATGAAAACTCGATCATCCAATCTCGGAATCTGATTTGTGGCCACATTCATATGATAACGACTTTAGTAAATACTCAGACTTACGAGCGACTTTTAGGAGCTACGCGTATCGACCTGCAATTAGGTCCACGTACTTAAGTTCCTAGCTAGTCATCTCGAAATTATCAGTTTCAAGTGAGATTTAACTACAGTGCATCAATGAAATATATATCTATTACATTACAAAATTCGAGAGTTGGTCGAATTTTGGGATGTCACATATGTTAACCCCAGCGACCTCTAGAGCTCATTTTTATGTGAAAATATTGATTTCCAGCTCGTGAGCCACTCCATTCAGCCCTTAATCAGCCCCAGTTTGTACTAAATCCACCAGAATCTGTCACACTTTGTCGGTTGCCTCTGCTTCCGTCTCTTCCTTAACTTTGTGTCAGTCTTAATTAGGTGAGTTAAACCTCTATTTCTCGATTAGAGTATTGTACATGCCATGGACTAGCTCTATGGCCCGATTTGAGGAAAATCGATTTAGGAAAAATCGCTGGAATCGGCATTAATTGAGCAAATGAATTATGTGAAGGCTGAGATATGCTGTTTATTTGAGATATGTTGTTGCTGTGTTGAAATAATGGTTGTTTGTGGTGATCGAAGTAGGTCTTGTGAGGTTTGGGTACAGAAAAAATGGATTTTTGGGACTTTTATTCAAAAACAGGCCAAATTGTATTTTGAAAGTCATTGTTCATGACCCATGAACACTGTTCACATTCTATCCAATTTGATTTTGGTTCGAAAATGACAAGTTTTATGGGTCCCGTGTAGTTCGAATACCGAAAAATATATTTTGGAACATTTTATGCAAAACCAGGCCCGAGCAATATTTTATATTATTATTCAAATATTTGGGCTTGTGTTCGTATTCAAAATAATATTTGAGGATTATCCACGTATTCTTGAAATTAATTATTTGATCAATTTGGGTCCCACGTGAGAAATTGGGTATTTTAAATAAAATTGAGCACGTGAAATAGGTTGATTGGCTTGGCCATTGTGTCGACTATGTGGATTGAATATTTGGACTCGTATTTGAAATGTAGCCTAACGTACCTAGCCAACGATTCTGCCCAAATGAATTTGATTGATTTTATTGCTTGGATGGTGTGTGCAACGGTTTTCGCACGAGTAAAATGAGTTGATTGATTTAGCCATCTGGTCGGATATTTGAATTGAATATTTGGATTACATATGTATTTGTATTGATTGTCCTGGATTGGACCTGTTTTTAAATTGAAATTTTAATTGCCTTTATTGAGCCATTAACTGGTTGTGTTAGTTTTGGATTATCTGGGTTTGTGTGGTCCTGGATTGGACCTGTTATAAATGGTTTACATGTTTGGCCACTATGTGGCGAGTTTTCTAAATTTGAACTGCTTTGAGGTAATCGAATCTGGCCTAGTGATTTTGAGTACTTGGGTTGAGACTTGAGAGTTTGGTTTGGGTTTTTTTGGTATTCTGAAAAGAGATTTAGAGGTAAGCTTACTGAGATGTGCTCTCACGGTGATTTTCCCCACCTTTCAGGCCCTAGGACATAAGCATGGCATGGGTACCATAAAAATTAATATCCAGGTGACGGAGTATCCTATTAGCAAGGACAATTGATGTTAAATCAATGGTTACTGATGGATGTGATCACCCTGGGTTGTTTGTTGTTGTTAATATTTATAAAGGTGATATTCATGTGTAATATGTAGCTGAGATTATGTATATATATGAGGTGTTATAGTTGCGCTAGTCCTTGCTCATTTGCTATCCGGGGTAATGTATCGCTTCCGTTAGCGTTTATTTGGATATTAAGGTTTCTAGGTCAGCAACAGTCCTGCGATGTCGCATGTATCTATTGTTGTTATGTAGATATCACGCACTTGTGGAGGTTCAGGGTGTGACACCCATCACTATAATATAAAATTAATAAAAAAATTTCAAATAAAGATTAGAATTACACTTATTTTCTCTCTATCCATTCTCTCATGCACTCACAATGCACTTCTCTTGTCCACTCTATCATTGCATAAATGTCATTCTCTTCAAAATCAAGCCCAGTCAGAACGAGAGGCCTTGTTTGGGCTTAAAAACCTAGTCTGCAAGGACCTAGGTTCTGCCTTGTCTGGGTCAAGTCTGATGGCTCGATCTGACTTGGACCCGTTTTATTATTAAAATAAATTTTATAATAAAAAATCATTAAAAATAAAAAAATAGAAAATGCATAAACAAAAGAAAAGGAAATAGGTAGGGAATGCCTCTATTTGCCTATATTGTCTAATTAGACTTTTATGTGTGTAATTATTCATTATTTTTCATGTTTAATTTGCATGATTTAGTTTTAACTTAACATATAAATGTCTAAATAATTTGTTCCGTATTGCATGTCTCAATAGATAAATTAGCACAGTGATTATAGTTTAATTCAAAATGCTCATTTTATCCTTTGATTGACTAGACTTCACTGATTATCTAATTTGAGTGAATGCATATTCCTTGATGCATCATATTAATATCACAATGTAGTGGTTGATGGTGACACCCATGGAGATGATAGCCCATTAAAGCTTGGTGATTGAAGACTAATGTCCAATCTGTTTATATACCCGATCCACGTATCAGAGTTGTATTCCTTTAGATATCGCCATTATGGACTTGATTTGCATGTATACATTTCAATCTAATATTTGGTATATGTTACCTGATTGAGTGCTTTTATTAGCACTATCTTTTGATAAATTGCCTATTAATCATTTTTCTAGATGCTAGGTTAAGGATAAATAGGTAATTGCACGAAATGATAGAAAGATATTATACATGATCATCTAACACTGGTTAGATACCTGGTAAGCTTAAAATGATATGTAGAATGTATGATCACTTTAGGAAATGTTAACTTGTTAGGTACTAAAAGGACGCTAATTATTTAGTTAGCGTAAACAAGTCTCTGAACTTATAAACTTTCATTGTGTAGAAATCGAGATGACACTCCCATGTCTCAATTGATTTCTAGCTGACCCCAATAAGCTAATGGTGACTCCTAGTAACATTTAGGTTGTTAATTACAAAAACGAAATCCAGCATTACGTGAGGTAGGACTTGAAAGAGTCCATGCTATTGACCTATGGTGATATCTCTAGATTTGTCAAACCCTCATGGCAGATCACAACAGCTGTCTACGCAATGCGGAAAAGAAAATCGATACAAGGATTGACGAAACCCACTGTCATCTTTGGGGTTGTTCTTCGACGGTGGCACATGACCATAGCAATGGTTGTTGCACACGTTAAATCTAGGGTTTTGTCATCTCTTTTTTAGTTAGTTTTTTTAATGAATAAGAAATTTCATTAGCTTTTAATCCAATCCTGTTGGATTTGTCTCGCTGACTCAACGAGGTCTGAGAAATCAAGACTATCCAATAATTTATATTTTTTGTAGACAAGTGTTAAAATTTTCTTTTGCTCCACGTGAGAAAACTATCTCACGACATCTTTACTCTTTGCCAACAAGTTCTCCTTTGCGAATGTAGCAAAAAAGGAAAATAACCTCCGCATGCTTTTGATCTGTCGCATGATTCCACAGTGAAAAGTATAGCCATGTGGACTTGTTGGCTTTTCATTATTCTAGAATTCTATCTACCATCCCTCTCTCTTTCTTTTTTATCGGGCGAGTTGGTAGATGACTTAATGATGTGGCTAAGTTGTACTGATTAGATTTAGACTGAGTTTTAAATTCTATAATAATTTTTTTGTTCGATTTTTTCCTTTATAATTAAATTGTGTTGTACTTTATGACGAAGAAATATTACTCTTAAGCCCGCAACGGTCAATTATTTCCTAAAAATTTATGTGGAAAATGTATCAGCAATTCGAGACAGTTTAAGTGGCATAGAATGTCATGCCCAAGTCCCACTAGCCAACGATATTACTCGCTTTGGGTTCAACTGGTTCCTCTCTTCTATTGTTCTTAATGTGATGAGTTCATCCTTGATGTGGCCACACACTTGACTCTTTGGTGTTCGTTTTGTTTTCTAGCCTCAATTTAGCGAAAATCATGTTATTGTAGATTATGGACATTGATCTTTTCATCATTTCACATGCTACATCATCACAAGTTGCTACCCTTTTCTTTCTCTCTAGATAAATATGTCAACAAAGTCTTATCTTTTATGAGCTTCAATTGATATCTATTTAACATGATCTAACTGAACTTGCGTGTGTTTATGGGTGACTTCTTGATGGTTTGATGAGATGACTACAATTCTAGGTTCGAGGCGACATATGATAGTTTTGCTTTCTTTACACTGAATAGAAAAGATTAAAGACATGTAGAACTTCAGATTCCGGAGCATTTGCCCATGTGATGTGTTGATAGTCAGAACTTACAAGTTAAGTTAGTTTCATTGGCTCACATTTTCTACATTTGGTGAAAAGGGTTGAAGTAATTATCTTACTCGAAATCTTTATAAGACATGAGCATAAAAAATAGTCCTAAAGTGCAAATAGGGAGGCGAAGTTCACTCATACATCTTATTTGTAGCAATTGATTTTTGTATTGTAGGAAACTTTCTTATGCATGTGAGGAACTTCTTAGTAGTTTGATATTGTGATAATAAGGTTAGTCGATGGACATATTGGAAGATAATAAGTTGGCTAGTTCTGAAGGAATACAGCCTACTAGAGATGTTGAAGGTGAACCTATGTTGGAAGACGGCGATGAGTTGGTTCGTTTTGAAGAAATAGAGAACACCGGAGATGTCAAAGGTGAACCTATGTTGGAAGATGGCGGCAAGTTGGCTCATGCCCATGAAATAGAGGCTACTCCATATATCAAAGGTGAACGGATGTTGAGAGACAGAGAGTTCACTCCTGGAGAAATAAAGCTCGTAGGAGATATCTTGGGTGCTGCTGCTCAAGCCAAAGACGACGATTATGGTGAGCTCTGTCGTTATCTTCTATCGAAAGGAGCACCTGAAACCTTCACATTTCCCTAGACAATCGATAAATGAATCAATTTTGATTTGCTCCCAATTCAAATCTGATTTGGAAAGATCTTCCTAATCTCAACTTTTAAAATGAAAAATGAGTAAAAATTGAACTTTACCAAAACACAATTATCTCGACTCGCGTTGCGCTTTATTTACCTTTTTGTGAAACGAATCATGAAAACCCATATAGCAGAATCCATGTCTGGTACATAATCAACCGCTCAAGCTGCTCCCTCATGAACTTGAAACTTGTGATGCCACTCTATTTCTCTTAATTGATGCATGTTGCACGCCTTTTAGGATATGATGTGTCATTAGGGATCTAATTCTTATTTGAAGTGAGTAGTATTGCATGTAAAATTACTTTTAATTAGGTATCACATAGCATGCATGTCACTATTTAACTTAGGAACCTATAGTAATCTACTAATGTAGGCAAGACTTGGTCATATACTAAGTCACATATAGGTCATGGCTTCACATAGTCTTTTAAGGGATTTTTTTTTGTATTCATGAAAAAAAGAAAATTTAACATCTAAATTTTGGGTTTTCCACTTAATGAAAATGCTTAAATTAACTTGAGATTGTTAGTATTAGTTATTCTACTTTCTTTACAATTTGACAAGTAAAAAAAGGGATTGTGTGCTAATTTGACTTAGGGACTTAGAGCCTTTCGTGAATCTGAACAATTGCATTTTCTCCATCATGGCGGCAGGTACTAACATTTTGCTAGGTTATGGTTAGTCCTTTTTCTCTATGCAAAGAAAAAGATTTTCTTTCCCATTTTGGCAAACATAACAATGACTAGTAACGCAGAATATTCCTAAACAGTTAGTATGACTTTCTTGACTGAAAATTTGAGCTTATACTGGGGAATGTGAAGCTCATAATAATCCTCGGGGTCTGCGACGGTGGCTTGAACCTATCACAGGTATGGCCGCCGCACCACGATGGGGTCGACGGGGGCCTACTTCTTCTTGGGGTACTTTATCATGTGCCTTCGAATTAATATCTAGAGCGCTGGGATGTCTAGGTCACTAGGGAAGGCAGGTGACTAGATCGCTTCGGGACCAGGTCTATTCAACAAATGGTTTACTTGAGTGCGGAGATGTATTTGGTCAAATAAATATTTGGGGGTAAGACACTTTTCCTCTACAGTCCCAAGATTTTCGACCTCGTCACCTCCTCGCATAACCAGAAGTTTCTCTTACTCATGGCTATCGAGTTTACAAAGATAATCTTGCAGTGCTTAGGTCTAAATTAGAATATTAAATTCCTTCTAAGTTGATAAAATTTTAATATGATTAAGGAAACTTTTCGATAGTGCACCCGAACTTTTGGACGTATGGGAGGGATTAAATTGAAAACAAAGTCAACCATGATAAAGAAAATGCCATGAAGGACAAAGAAATTATTTTCTAGGACCCACGAAGTGAAGAGTATTATCTCGTCTAAAAGAGGATTATGCTAGCTAAGGCTAAGGCTAAGGCGAGGTTGTCTTAATGTCTGTACGCATGTTTTGCTCGGTTGGGAACCATCATCGCAAGGGATGAATTGAGCGGGTTGCAAGAGAACGGCAATGGATGCAACCTTAAAGGTCATATACATAGACATAAGACGAGTTTATATTTAGTTAATTTTACATGTTCATTTCGACCCCAAAAAAGAAAATTGCATGTGCACCAACATGCTTTTTACCTATTTAATGTGGGTGTGCACGTATATATGTATATTGTCTTGTGGGGATCACATGAGATCATGGTGCATCTCATGAGGTAAAAAGCATCTAAATATAATGTTCAACATGAGATTTTCTCTCTTGAAATTATAGTTTGTTGGTGCATGTGCTGTTGTCCGAGATACGTCCAGCGCTTTGTAACTAGAAAAATGAATGACACTAAATTTGAGCTTATACTGGGGATTGCGAAGCTCATAATAGTCCTCGGGGCCTGCGACGGCGGCTTGAACCTATCACAGGTATGGCCGCCGCACCACGATGGGGTCGGCGGGGGCCTACTTCTTCTTAGGGTACTTTATCATGTGCCTGCGAATCAATATCTAGAGCGCTGGGATGTCTAGGTCACTAGGCAAGGCAGGTGACTAGATCGCTTCGGGACCAGGTCTATTCGACAATTGGTTTACTTTAGTGCCGGGATGTATTTGGTCAGATAAACATTTGGGGGTAAGACACTTTTCCTCTATAGTCCCAAGATTTTCGACCTTGTCACCTCCTCGCACAACCTGAAGTTTCTCTTACTCATGGCTATCGAGTTTACAAAGATAATCTTCATATGTGGGCTACGAATGCACTCAACGTGCACTATAAGTGCACATGAGAAAGAAGAGAGAGAATGTATGGGCTAAAGAAGAGGAGAAATGGACTAAAGAAATAAAAGGTATAATTAAGCTTGAAATGGAAATAAATAGGGGGTCAACCCAAGGGAGAAAAAGCCAGACAGGGCACGCAGGTAAGTCAGTCCAACAGTTTATTGCTTTGTATTTTGGTAGTTCAAATGCCTCTTAACATCGGCACCATCCTCAGCTACGTTAACTACTAACATCGGCACCATCCATAACCTTAGACGACGCTAAGCACGCCAAAATTCCCTTTGTCACTCCAACCCTCGAACTAAATTGGATCGAGCTGACCTTGCTCTGATAATGGAAATGTAATAAGTTAGTGAACATGGTTCCATCTTGTATTTTAGGACGACTTTGGAGATGAAAAGTTTGGAAATAAGGTTTTGTTTGTTTCATAAAAAGCAACATTTAGGAAAACGTTTTTCAAATTTTTCGGCATTCGGTTCACGAAAAATAAATGAATCAAGGAAAGTATTTTTCACTCGTAAAAAACGCCTTCAAAATTGGGCGAAACGATTTTTTATTTTTGAGAAGAGGAAAATATTTTTCCTCATCTTTCCTTCTACCACTTTTTCACATTCCTTATATTTTTAGTTATATTATATCATGTTTTCGTTTCTTTTTTTTGTTTGAATATACATTTTATTTTTTTTTCTTTCTTCCTCTATCGGCGACCGATCACAAGTGAGGTCGAGCCTGGCCTTGGAGGACTCGGGCGAGATCCAGCTCGCCGGCCTGTGGTGAGGCTTCGCCTTGTTCATTTATGCCTTTTAAATTGATTAGTGATAATTAATCAGTTTAAGTTGGCCTCGCTCGCCGGCTAACGTAGAATTACTTATAATTCATATGTAAGTTAAGAGAATTACTCGACTAGAGAATTTTATTTATGAGAAGAGGAAAATATTTTCCGTTATTTTCCTCCTACCACTTTTTCACATTCCTTATATTTTTAGTTATGTTATATCATATTTTCGTTTCTTTTTTTTTTGTTTGAATATATATTTTATTTTTTTTCTTTCTTCCTCTGTCGGTGACCGATCTCAAGTGAGGTCGAGCCTGGCCTTGTAGGACTTGGGCGAAATCGAGCTCGCCGGCCAGTGGTGAGGCTTCACCTTGTTCATTTATGCCTTTTTAATTGATTAGTGATAATTAATCAGTTTAAGTCGGCCTTGCTCGCCGGCTAATGTAGAATTACTTATAATTCATATTTAAGTTAAGAGAATTGCTCGACTAGAGAAATTGAGCATCTTATGACTCGAATACGCTACTTATAACTTATAAATTTAGGGTGAACTTCCGCTTTTAAGTCTTAGTACTTCGCAATATAGACGAAACAAATTTCTCAGTATATGTCGATTTGATATTATACCGATTATAAAAGATGGACACCACGTAGGCACAACACTGAGACTCTCGATACGATCTTGCAGCGCTTGGGTCTAAATTAGAATATTAAATTCCTTCTAAGTTGATAAAATTTTAATATGATTAAGGAAATTTTTCGATAGTGCACCCGAACTTTTGGACGTTTGGGAGGGATTAAACTGAAAACAAAGTCAACCATGATAAAGAAAATGCCATGAAGGACAAAGAAATTATTTTTCTAGGACCCACGAAGTGAAGAGTGTTATCTCGTCTAAAAGAGGATTATGCCAGCTAAGGCTAAGGCTAAGGCGAGGTTGTTTTAATGTGTGTACGCGTGTTTTGCTCGGCTGGGAACCATCATCGCAAGGGATGAATTGAGCGGGTCGCAAGAGAACGGCAATGGATTCAACCTTAAAGGTCATATACATAGACATAAGACGAGTTTATATTTAGTTAATTTTACATGTTCATTTCGACCCAAAAAAGAAAATTGCATGTGCACCAACATGCTTTTTACCTATTTAATGTGGGTGTGCACGTATATATGTATATGGTTTTGTGGGGATCACATGAGATCATGGTGCATCTCATGAGGTAAAAACCATCTAAATATAATGTTCAACATGAGATTTTCTCTCTCGACATTATAGTTTGTTGGTGCATGTGCTGTTGTCCGAGATACGTCCAACGCTTTGCACCTAGAAAAACGAATGACACTGAATTGGAGCTTATACTGGGGATTGCGAAGCCCATAATAGTCCTCGGGGCCTGCGATGGCGGCTTGAACCTATCACAGGTATGGCCGCCGCACCACGATGGGGTCGGCGGGGGCCTACTTCTTCTTAGGGTACTTTATCATGTGCCTACGAATCAATATCTAGAGCGCTGCGATGTCTAGGTCACTAGGCAAGGCAGGTGGCTAGCTCGCTTCGGAACCAGGTCTATTCGACAAATGGTTTACTTTAGTGCTGGGATGTATTTAGTCAGATAAATATTTGGGGGTAAGACACTTTTCCTCTATAGTCCCAAGATTTTCGACCTCGTCACCTCCTCGCACAACTTGAAGTTTCTCTTACTCATGGCTATCGAGTTTACAAAGATAATCTTCATATGTGGGCTACGAGTGCACTCAACGTGCACTATAAGTGCACATGAGAAAGAAGAGAGAGAATGTATGGGCCAAAGAAGAGGAGAAATGGACTACAGAAATAAAAGGTATAATTAAGCTTGAAATGGAAATAAATAGGGGGTCAACCCAAGGGAAAAAAAGCCCGACAGGGCACGCAGGTAAGTCAGTCCAACAGTTTATTGCTTTGTATTTTGGTAGTTCAAATGCCTCTTAACATCGGCACCATCCTCAGCTACGTTAACTACTAACATCGGCACCATCCATAACCTTAGACGACGCTAAGCACGCCAAAATTCCCTTTGTCACTCCAACCCTCGAACTAAATTGGATCGAGCTGACCTTGCTCTGATAATGGAAATGTAATAAGTTAGTGAACATGGTTCCATCTTGTATTTTAGGACGACTTTGGAGATGAAAAGTTTGGAAATAAGGTTTTGTTTGTTTCATAAAAAGCAACATTTAGGAAAACGTTTTTCAAATTTTTCGGCATTCGGTTCACGAAAAATAAATGAATCAAGGAAAGTATTTTTCACTCGTAAAAAACGCCTTCAAAATTGGGCGAAATGATTTTTTATTTTTGAGAAGAGGAAAATATTTTTCCTCATCTTTCCTCCTACCACTTTTTCACATTCTTTATATTTTTAGTTATATTATATCATATTTTCGTTTCTTTTTTTTGTTTGAATATAAATTTTATTTTTTTTCTTTCTTCCTCTATCGGCGACCGATCACAAGTGAGGTCGAGCCTGGCCTTGTAGGACTTGGTCGAAATTGAGCTTGCGGGCCTGTGGTGAGGCTTCGCTTTGTTCATTTATGCCTTTTAAATTGATTAGTGATAATTAATCAGTTTAAGTCGGCCTCGCTCGCCGGCTAACGTAGAATTACTTATAATTCATATGTAAGTTAGGAGAATTGCTCGACTAGAGAAATTGAGCATCTTATGACTCGAATACGCTACTTATAACTTATAAATTTAGGGTGAACTTCCGCTTTTAAGTCTTAGTACTTCGCAATATAGAGGAAACGAATTCCTCAGTATATGTCGATTTGATATTATACCGATTATAAAAGATGGACACCACGTGGGCATTACACTGAGACTCTCGATACGATCTTGCAGCGCTTGGGTCTAAATTAGAATATTAAATTCCTTCTAAGTTGATAAAATTTTAATATGATTAAGGAAATTTTTCGATAGTGTACCCGAACTTTTGGACGTTTGGGAGGGATTAAACTGAAAACAAAGTCAACCATGATAAAGAAAATGCCATGAAGGACAAAGAAATTATTTTTCTAGGACCCACGAAGTGAAGAGTGTTATCTCGTCTAAAAGAGGATTATGCCAGCTAAGGCTAAGGCTAAGGCGAGGTTGTTTTAATGTGTGTACGCGTGTTTTGCTCGGCTGGGAACCATCATCGCACGGGTTGAATTGAGCGGGTCGCAAGAGAACGGCAATGGATTCAACCTTAAAGGTCATATACATAGACATAAGACGAGTTTATATTTAGTTAATTTTACATGTTCATTTCGACCCAAAAAAGAAAATTGCATGTGCACCAACATGCTTTTTACCTATTTAATGTGGGTGTGCACGTATATATGTATATGGTTTTGTGGGGATCACATGAGATCATGGTGCATCTCATGAGGTAAAAACCATCTAAATATAATGTTCAACATGAGATTTTCTCTCTCGACATTATACTTTGTTGGTGCATGTGCTGTTGTCCGAGATACGTCCAACGCTTTGCACCTAGAAAAACGAATGACACTAAATTGGAGCTTATACTGGGGATTGCGAAGCCCATAATAGTCCTCGGGGCCTGCGATGGCGGCTTGAACCTATCACAGGTATGGCCGCCGCACCACGATGGGGTCGGCGGGGGCCTACTTCTTCTTAGGGTACTTTATCATGTGCCTACGAATCAATATCTAGAGCGCTGGGATGTCTAGGTCACTAGGCAAGGCAGGTGACTAGCTCGCTTCGGAACCAGGTCTATTCGACAAATGGTTTACTTTAGTGCTGGGATGTATTTAGTCAGATAAATATTTGGGGGTAAGACACTTTTCCTCTATAGTCCCAAGATTTTCGACATCGTCACCTCCTCGCACAACCTGAAGTTTCTCTTACTCATGGCTATCGAGTTTACAAAGATAATCTTCATATGTGGGCTACGAGTGCACTCAACGTGCACTATAAGTGCACATGAGAAAGAAGAGAGAGAATGTATGGGCCAAAGAAGAGGAGAAATGGACTAAAGAAATAAAAGGTATAATTAAGCTTGAAATGGAAATAAATAGGGGGTCAACCCAAGGGAGAAAAAGCCCGGCAGGGCACGCAGGTAAGTCAGTCCAACAGTTTATTGCTTTGTATTTTGGTAGTTCAAATGCCTCTTAACATTGGCACCATCCTCAGCTACGTTAACTACTAACATCGGCACCATCCATAACCTTAGACGACGCTAAGCACGCCAAAATTCCCTTTGTCACTCCAACCCTCGAACTAAATTGGATCGAGCTGACCTTGCTCTGATAATGGAAATGTAATAAGTTAGTGAACATGGTTCCATCTTGTATTTTAGGACGACTTTGGAGATGAAAAGTTTGGAAATAAGGTTTTGTTTGTTTCATAAAAAGCAACATTTAGGAAAACGTTTTTCAAATTTTTCGGCATTCGGTTCACGAAAAATAAATGAATCAAGGAAAGTATTTTTCACTCGTAAAAAACGCCTTCAAAATTGGGCGAAACAATTTTTTATTTTTGAGAAGAGGAAAATATTTTGCCTCATCTTTCCTCCTACCACTTTTTCACATTCCTTATATTTTTAGTTATATTATATCATGTTTTCGTTTCTTTTTTTTTGTTTGAATATATATTTTATTTATTTTTCTTTCTTCCTCTATCGGGGACTGATCACAAGTGAGGTCGAGCCTGGCCTTGTAGGACTCGGGCGAGATGGAGCTTGCCGGCCTGTGGTGAGGATTCGCCTTGTTCATTTATGCCTTTTAAATTGATTTGTGATAATTAATCAGTTTAAGTCGGCCTCGCTCGCCGGCTAACGTAGAATTACTTATAATTCATATGTAAGTTAAGAGAATTGCTCGACTAGAGAAATTGAGCATCTTATGACTCGAATACGCTACTTATAACTTTTAAATTTAGGGTGAACTTCCGCTTTTAAATTTTAGTACTTCGCAATATGGACGAAACGAATTTCTCAGTATATGTCGAGTTGATATTATACCGATTATAAAAGATGGACACCATGTGGGCGCTACACTGAGACTCTCGATAAGATCTTGCAGTGTTTGGGTCTAAATTAGAATATTAAATTCCTTCTAAGTTGATAAAGTTTTAATATGATTAAGGAAATTTTTCGATAGTGCACCCGAACTTTTGGACGTGTGGGAGGGAAGAAACTGAAAACAAAGTTAACCATGATAAAGAAAATGCCATGAAGGACAAAGAAATTATTTTTCTAGGACCCACGAAGTGAAGAGTATTATCTCGTCTAAAAGAGAATTATGCCAGCTAAGGCTAAGGCTAAGGCGATGTTGTCTGAAAGTCTGTACGCATGTTTTGCTCGGCTGTGAACCATCATCGCACGGAATGAATTGAGCGGGTTGCAAGAGAACGGCAATGGATACAACCTTAAAGGTTATATACATAGACATAAGATGAGTTTATATTTAGTTAATTTTACATGTTCATTTCGCCCAAAAAAAGAAAATTGCTTGTGCACCAACATGCTTTTTACCTCATTTAATGTGGGTGTGTACGTATATATGTATATGGTCTTGTGGGGATCACATGAGATCATGGTGCATCTCATGACGTAAAAAGCATCTAAATATAACGTTCAACATGAGATTTTCTCTCTCGACTTTATAGCTTATTGGTGCATGTGCTGTTGTCCGAGATACGTCCAGCTCTTTGCAACTAGAGAAACGAATGGCACTAAAAGTCGTTAAAGGATTAAAAGAGCGAGGGAACAAAAAAAATAGAAAAGGCAAAGGAGCACGTACTTTAGGATCCCATCTAACATTTCTTGAGCCCCTTGGCATTTATTTTACTCCATGACCATCATGTATTGTAGAAACTCGTCTCAATTCGAGTACCCCTCGAATTAATCAGATGGAATGGAGGTCACGTTCTCTAAAATCGGGAACGACTATCATGAAATATTTTACCAAATCAATGCCCCTGCAATCCATCAGCTTGCACTTGCGATGCCGCAAATAGAAGCGGCCGATATGCCTGTAAGGGCACGAACGAAGAGGTATAGTTTCGGGGCGTAGGCTAGCCTCGAGAGAGGCTCGAGCTCGTAGCCGGCGACTGGCCAAAGAAGAAGGAAAAAGAAACGAGAAAAACCGAATCAAAACATGATATAAAAAAGAAAAAAATTATTAAAACGCATTGAAATGTATCCTGGATCCAATGCAAACGCAAATCATCTAAATCACAATTTTTCTTTAAGAGTAGGAGCCAGTATTTCAACTTTTTTTTTTTGCTTATGTGATAAATATAATTAAGTGGAATAGCCAAAATTTAGATGTCAACATGGATCTTTTCGACCCATTTAAATCTTCGCAGGGGCATGATTAAACATGAATTGCCTAAATAATGAATTCCCATCACTATAATACAAAATTACTTTATATGCAAACTAATGTAATCTTCTGGGTTTCTCTTGTTTTTATTAACGTAATTAAGCACCTGAAGTCTTAATGATTGTGACTAAATCATGAGTAATTTAATATCACTAAATGACATGCATGATAAATAGTGGTTCTTTTGATGCAACAATCAACCAGACATTAACTAAAAGAGACATCAACCTTTTTTTTAAAATTGTTTTTTCTTTGTCTCATGAATACAAAATTAAATCCCTTAAAAGAGTCTGAACCCATAAGTTCCTAAGTTAAACACAATAGGGAAAATTGTGTTTTGGTAAAATTTGGTTTTTCCTTGTTTTTCATTTTGAAAGTTGAGATTAGGCAGATGTTTTCAAATTGGATTTGAATTGGGAGTAAATAAAAATCATTTCATATATCGATTGTCTATAAGGAAATGTGGAGGTAACCGTGTGGTGAGCTCAAGTGCTACATTTGGGTGACACTTATTCTTAACTTGTAACGAGCTCTTTTCTAGGTGAAACTCAGAAGAATAAAATCATGCGAGCTCCAACCCAAAGCAAATAATTTCGTTGGAAAGTGGAACTTAGGCATGACACTCTATGCGACTTAAATTGTCCTAAATTGTTGATATATTTTTCACATAAATTTTTAGGAAATAATCGACCATTGCGAGTTTAATAGTAATATTTCTTCGACATATTGCTACAACACGACTTAATTATAAAGAAAAAGATCAACCAAAAAAATTCAAAACTCAGTTGGAATCGCCTCATCATTAATTCATCCACGAACTCCCCCAATAAGAGAGAGAGAGAGAGAGAGAGAGAAGGAAAAGGAACAGAAACCTGGACCGGAACTAGAACAAGAGAACAGGACTACACGGCTAATCCCTACATATCGGGAAGTCATGCGATGGAACAAAAACATTCGGAGGTTATTTCCTCTTCTTACTACATTCGCAAAGGAGGACTCATAGGTAAAGGGTAATATTCTTTCTTAATTAAAGAAAATTATATGCAATCATCCACCACTTTTATTGCATGTGTATGTCTCTTCTTAAATTAACATTTAAGAGAGAGAGAGAGAGAGAGAGAGAGAGAGGAAGAAGAAGAAGAAGAAGAAGAAGATGCGGACAAGATAGAGAAAGAGAGGAAGAAGAAAAAGAAGAAGAAGATACAGACGAGAGAGAGAGGGGAAGAAGAAGAAGAAGAAGAAGAAGAAGAAGAAGAAGAAGAAGATAATGATGAAGATGATGATGATGATGATGATGATAATGATGCAAATGCGAGAGAAAGAGAAGGGTTGGTGTCATAGTAACAGGCGCAAGAAGACACGAAAAATAGGTGCAAAAAAATCCTACTACCGCAAGCTCCCTAGCACTTAGCTTCTCTATACATCCAGTGATAGAGTTATCTGCATTCTTATACTGTTATTTATGCAGTTGAGGATAGGAATTCAACGTTCGTTCTTTCTTTTGTTGACATTACATGAATACTTTATATGGAGGTCCAAAAAGTTTGTATGATATTTATCTAGCGAGGTACAGCTTCCGTCTCAAAATGCTTTTTTCTTTAGTTTCAACAAACGCGAGAGAGAGAGAGATAGAGGAAGAAGATGCAAATGTGAGAGAGAGAGAGAGAGAGAGAGAGGGAGGAAGAAGAAGAAGATAATGGTGATAATGATGATGCTGACGATGATGCAGATGTGAGAGAGAGAGAGAGAGAGCGAGGGGGGGAAGAAGAAGAAGAAGAAGAAGAAGAAGAAGAAGATAATGGTGATAATGATGATGATGACGATGATGCAGATGAGAGAGAGAGAGAGAGAGAGAGAGGGAAAGAGGGAGAAGAGGTTGGTATCATAATAGCAGGTACAAAAAAACATGAAAAATAGGTGCTTAAAAATCTTACTATCGCAAGGTCCCTAGCACTTAGCTTCTCTATAAATCTAGTGATAGAGTCATTTGCATTCTTATACAGTTACTCATGCAGTTGAGGATGGGAACTTAACATTCGATCTTTCTTTTGTTGGCATTACATGAATGCTTTATATGGAAATCCATAAAGTTTATATGATATTTATCTGACGAGGTACAGCTTCTATCTTGAAGTGCTTTTCTCTTTGATTTCAACAGACGAGAGAGAGAGAGAGAGAGAGAGAGAGAGAGAGAGAGAGAGAGAGAGAGAGAGAGAGAGAGAGAGAGAGGGGGAAAGAAGAAGAAGAAGAAGATGATGATGATGATGATGATGCAGATGCAAGAGAGAGGGGTTGGCATCATGGTAATAGGCGCAAGAAGACACAAAAAATAGGTGCTAAAAAAATCCTACTACCGCAAGGTCCCTAGCACTTAGCTTCTCTATACATCCAGTGATAGAGTGATCTGTATTCTTATACCGTTACTCATGCAGTTGAGGAGAGGTACTCAACATTCGTTCTTTCTTTTGTTGACATTACATGAATGCTTTATATGGAGGTCCAGAAAGTTTGTATGATATTTATCTGACGAGGTATAGCTTCCGTCTCAAAGTGCTTTTCTCTTTGGTTTCAACAGACGCAAGAAAGAGAGAAGAGAAGAAGAAGAAGAAGATGATGATGATGATGCAAATGCGAGAGAGAGAGAGAGAGAGAGAGAGAGAGAGAGAGAGAGAGAGAGAGAGAGAGAGAGAGAGAGAGAGAGTGGTTGGTGTCATAGTAGCAGGCACAAGAAGACGTGGAAAACAAATGCTAAAAAATCCTACTACCGCAAGATCCCTAGCACTTAGCTTCTCTATACATCTAGTGATAGAGTCATTTATATTCTTATACTGTTATTCATGTAGTTGAGGATAAGAACTCAACGTTCGTTCTTTCTTTTGTTGATATTACATGAATGTTTTATATGGAGAAAGTTTGTATGATATTTACTGGATAAGGTATAGCTTTCGTCTCAAAGTGCTTTTCTCTTTGGTTTTAACAGACATCAGAGAGAGAGGAAGAAGAAGAAGAAGAAAATGCTGAAAAGAGAGAGGGGGGAAGAAGAAGAAGATGAAGAAGATGATGATAATGATGCAGATACGAGAGAATGGGGGGTTTGTGTCATACTAGCAAGGCAAGAAGATACGAAAAATAGGTGCTATAAAATCCTACTACCGCAAGGTCCCAACACTTAGCTTCTCTATATATCCAGTGATAGAGCCATTTGCATTCTTATACTGTTATTCATGTAGTTAAGGATAGGAACTCAATGTTCATTCTTTCTTTTATTGGCATTATATGAATGCTCCATATGAAGGTCTAGAAAGTTTGTACGATATTTACTTGATAAGATACAACTTCTGTCTCAAAGTTCTTTTCTTTTTTGTTACAACAAATGCGAGAGAGAGAGAGAGAGAGAGAGAGAGAGAGAGAGAGAGAGAGAGAGAGAGAGAAGGGTTAGTTCATAGTAGCAAGCGCAAAAAGACACGAAAAGTAGGTGCTAAAAAATCCTACTATCGCAAGGTCCCTACCACTTAGCTTCTCTATATATTTAGTGATAGAGTCATTTGCATTCTTATATTGTTATTCATGCAGTTGAGGATAGGAACTCAACGTTCGTTCTTTCTTTTGTGATATTACATGAATGCTTTATATGGAGATCATAAAAGTTTATATGATATTTACCTGACAAGATACAATTTCCGTCTCAAAGTTCTTTTCTCTTTTGTTTCAACAGACGAGAGAGAGAGAGAGGAAAAAGAAAAAGAAGAAGAAGATGCAGACAAGAGAGAGAGAGGGGAAAAAGAACAAGAAACGAATGGTCTTGTTGGGGATCACATATAATGTGTGTGTGCACATATATATGTTTATGGTCTTGTTGGGGATCACATGAGATCATGGTGCATCTCATGAGATAAAAAGCATCTAAATATAATGTTCAACATGAGATTCTCTCTCTCGACATTGTAGCTTATTGGTGCATGTGCTGTTGTCCGTGATACGTCCAGCGCTTTGCAACTACAAAAACGAATGGCACTAAAAGTAGTTAAAGGATTAAAAGAGCGAGGGAACCAAAAAAATCATAGAAAAAGCAAAGGAGCATGTACTTTAGGATCCCATCTAACATTTCTTGAGCCTCTCTCCATTTATTATACTCCATGACAATCATGTATTATAGAAACCGGTCTCAATTCGAGTACCCCTCGAATTAATCAAATGGAATGGAGGTCACGTCCTCCAAAATCGGGAACGACTATGTTGAAATATTTGACCAAATCGATGCCTCTGCAATCCATCAGCTTGCACTTGCGATGCCGCAAATAGAAGCGGCTGATATGCCTCTGAGGGCACGAACGAAGAGGCATGGTTTCGGGGAATAGGTTGGCCCAAGAGAGGCTCGAGCTCGTAGCCGGCGACCGACCGAACAGGAAGGGAAAAGAAAAGAGAAAAACCGAATCAAAACATGATATAAAAAAAGAAAAGAAATTATGAAAATGCATTGAAATGTATCCTGAATCCAATGCAAACGCAAATCATGCAAATCACAATTTTTCTTTAAGAGTAAGAGCTGATATTTCAACTTTTTTTTTTTCTTATGCAATAAATATAATTAAGTGGAATAGCCAAAATTTATATGTCAACATGGATCTTTTTTACCCATTTAAATCTTCGCATGGGTATGATTAAACATGAATGGCCTAAATAATGAATTCCCATCACTATAATATAAAATTACTTTGTATGCAAACTAATGTAATCTTTTGGGTTTCTCTGGTTTTTATTAACGTAATTAAGCACCTGAAGACTAAATGATTGTGACTAAATCATGCGTAATTTAATATCACTAAATGACATGCATGATAAATAGTGGTTCTTTTGATGCAACAATCAACTAGACATTAACTAAAAGAGACATCAACCTATTTTTTTAAAATTAGTTTTTTCTTTGTCTTGTGAATACAAAATTAAATCCCTTAAAAGACTCTAAGCCCATGACTTATAAGTTCCTTAGTTAAACACAATAGGGAAAATTGTGTTTTGGTAAAATTTGGTTTTTACTTATTTTTCTTTTTGAAAGTTGAGATTAGGAAGATGTTTTCAAATTGGATTTGAGTTGGGAGAAAATGAAAATCATTTCATATATCGATTGTCTATAGGGAAATGTGAAGGTAACTGTGTGGTGAGTTCAAGTGCTACATTCGCAAAGGAGGACTCGTTGGCAAAGGGTTATATTCTTTCTTAATAAAAAAAAATCATATGCAATTGTCCACCGCTTTTATTGCATTTGTCTGTCTCTTCTTAAATTAACATTTAAGAGAGAGAGAGTGACAGCTGATCTCCCATATTCCTCCAGAAACTTTTGATGTTATTCAAAATTGCTTTTGTTAAAAAAAGAAGAAGATAATTCTTAGCGTTTATTGACCTTATGCAAAATAGGAAAAATATAGTAACCTTAATGCTTGAGCCTCTCACACCAACCCCCCCTCTCTCCCTCTCTCTCTCTCTCTCTCTCTCTCTCTCTCTCTCTCTCTCTCTCTCTCTCTCTCTCTCATTTGCATCATCATCTTCTTCTTCTTCTTCCCCCCTCTCTCTCTCGGCTGCATCATCATCATCATCATCATCATCTTCTTCTTCTTCCCCTCTCTCCCTCTCTCCCATCTGTTGAAACCAAAGAGAAAAGCAATTTGAGACGGAAGCTACACCTTGTCAGGTAAATATCATTCAAACTTTCTGGACCTTTATGTAGAGCATTCACGTAATGTCAACAAAAGAAAGAGCAAACGTTGAGTTTCTGTCCTCAACTACATGAGCAACAGTATAAGAACGCAAATGACTTTATCACTGGATGCATAGAGAAGCTAAGTGCTGGGGACCTTGCAGTAATAGCATTTTTTAGTACCTATTTTCCGTGTCTTCTTACGTCTGCTACTATAACACCAATGCCCCTCTCTATCGCATCATCATCATCATCTTCTTCTTCTTCCTCTTCTTCTTCTTCCCCTCTCTCTCTCGTTTGCATCTTCTTCTTCTTCTTCTTTTTCCTCTCTCTCTCTCTCTCTCTCTCTCTCTCTCTCTCTCTCTCTCTCTCTCTCTCGTCTGTTGAAACCAAAGAGAAAAGTACTTTGAGACGGAAATTGTATCTTGTTAGGTAAATATCATATAAACTTTTGGGATCTCCATATAAAACATTCATGTAATATCAACAAAAGAAAGAATGAACGTTGAGTTTCTATCCTCAACTGCATGAATAACAATATAAGAATGCAAATGACTCTATCACTAAATATATAGAGAAGCTAAGTGGTAGGGACCTTGAAATAGTAA